>OY039080.1:5000000-6250000 GCA_955850985.1 Elophila nymphaeata | reverse complement strand
TGCGTTCGGCGCTCGAGGTCACAAACTTGGATTATTCATTAGGCCAACATCATAAGTCTGCAAAAAATCAGAACTACCGGATTTGACGCATACTGTGATGTATTAAAATTACTAGACTATAAAAGCTTGTAAAACTAAAGCTAATTAAAAGCTGTTAAGAAGAGGCAAGATACCTTCGACAGTTTTCAAATTAATTCCTTCATCAAATATTCTCTTAACATATTTTGAAACCAAAGCACTTAGCAGAAGACTGCAATAAAATTATTTCTACTTAATTGAGGGCGAGCAATAATGTCCCTGTCGGTGAAAAACATTTTCTTACACCGACCGTACAAAGTTACCCTACTGCTATTGCCTGAACTAAAGTAAAGGTTTCAAATGCACTTGGCTTTTATTTCAGTGTTGAGCGCCACGTGCTATCCAGGTATGTGGTCGAGAACTCACGGGCTTTTTATCGCTCGATTATTGTACCTTCGGGCGTTAGAGATATTTTCACTTGAAACTTACAAGGCCGTTACCGACGTGACCTCTTCAAACTAGGACTGTTGTATTTTGATTGTTGTGTTTTGTTGAGTTTTTAAGATTGTTGGTTGCAGACCTACTGTTTACGGGGTTTGTTAGTTATAATGAGGTCTTAGACGTAGTCTAGACGTTCTTACTAATACGTAAAGCTGCTGCTGCGTACAGTTGCTGCTTGTCATTATTCCCGAGCAAGTTACATCCTTGCCGCTGTGATGCCGGCAGAGTAGAATAGCATCACCCCATATCCTCCAATGGGTGTCGTAAAAGGCGATTAATGGACCAGAAAAAGGGGTATTGATCACCTCATACTCCGTCCACCAATCCGCATTGGGCAAGCGTGGTGGACTACTGCCTAAACCTCCTTCGACGACAAGGAGAGGCCTTGTGTCCCAGCAGTGGGTCGAGTTATAAAGGCTGTTAAGATGAAGAAGAGAAGAAGAAGTTACATCTTCAAATCGAAATACGAAGATAGTTTATATGCTTCGCACAAATCACCTTCACCATGCCGACCTCCCATACTTTGATATGAAACATAGCTATTCACAGAAAGGTTATGTTTGATTGATAATTTTTTCACTCAGCAAATAATATAACTTTCTGCAATGAATAAAGATTTACTAATGAATATTATTTTGTCAATGCTTGGAATTTAAATTAGTTATTAATTAATTTAGTTTTTTAAGTCCCAGAAAGGTAGTATCATTTAATTACACACATAGCAGACAAATAACAATATGCGATATTATCTACATTTAAATTTCTTAAGTAGAAAGTCTTTCAACCTAAATTAACAGTATGACTCGGTGAACATGTTTTCGTGTTCATCACATAAATACCTAATTTTACCGGCATTGGTACTCAGGAGTCCGACCTTGCGCCTCGAAAAAAAATAGTCACAGAACTGTACATAATGACTCGGTACCAACAAAATCCATGCAAGATTTTCGTGAAGCCAGTTTCTCTGCACTTGAAGCATAGTAGCGATAAATAATTCGGATGTACCGAGATGGGCGCCTAATAGGCCACATCAGTCACCCCGCTAGCAAATTGTCTGAGCAATGCATGCTCTCGACTATGGGGCGACTTGTGATGCATGATGCTGTTATATCGATTCTGACGTTTTGATGGATTTATGACACGCCTACGGTGTCATGTAGGAATGTGGAGATGATCGAGTACCTATATAGACGTTTAAATACATTAAGATAACACAATTATTTTTGTGTGAGGTTTTTATTATATCAGCTTGTGACTTTTTTTGGTTGGATGCTAAGAGCAATAGGTTGGATGCTTTAAGAGAAGATACGGCATCCTCCTTATCGCATCTTTCAAAAAGCAGGCCTCGTCAACTACATAGACAAACTATGCTGAACGTGTCGCTCTCGCACTACTCAGCATTTTTGGAGTTTACTCCTTAAGAATCGATTTGCATATATAAGGGGCCCGGTATGAGAAAAATGTGAGGAGTAAAATCTATCGATGAATGACCTCGTTACGTTTTTGAAGATCAAAGTCATAATTGCGCTATCTATGTCGCGCAACTTTCGAATTGTCAAAACACGGATGACAGCAGGTGCGCCATCTCACCTGTCTCGGAGTAAACTCAAGTCGTGCGTCGGAGCTGACACACACATTTTTTTTATCTCGCTCACCTAACAATGCAGCTGAGACGTAGTAGGGCCATTGGTCTCAGTGTTGTAGGCACACGCGCGTTACTCGGGTAACGTATCTTCCCTTTTTTGCTTTAATCTAAGTTGGATGCCCATTTTATGTAGCCGACGGGCTGCTAACCTGTGACTATTTTAAAGCACTGCATATTCGATACTGCCGAATGTGGCTTTATATGTTCCAAGATTTATTTAAGGCTTTTTTCAACCCCTATAGGGATTATGAGAGTGAATGTGTATAAATGTATGTCTATGTCATCATAATTTTCCTACCCTGCTGCCAATTTATTTGGGGTCGGTACAGTATGCCTATCGACAATACTGCTTAAGGATTTGGCATTAGATTTTAACGCCAGCCTGACACCAACCCTCCTTTCGGACGACTTAACGTGCCTTCCAAAGCACGGAAGAAAAATAGAGTTGAAAAATTCTCGGTCACCCATCCGAGTACCGACCGCGCACTTAGTTGCTTAACTTTCTTGATTGTTACTAAGAACGCTCGACCGCGCACGGTGCCATTGACTTCCTCCATATCTACTGTATGTATGTATTTGCCAATCCAAACACGCGGACCAAAAATAAGGTCTCCAAATACCCAAATGTTTCTTATATTATAAGCTTATCAATTAATATTTTGATGTCATTCTATTTGGTGTCGGTGTACATTTTGAAATTTAAAAAAAACTTAACAAGTCGAATTCAATTTTGGTATAAATAGACGACTCTGATTACTTAGACACTAAATAGCGTCCAGAATACTTATTGCATTATGGAAATGTACCATCCTACAAATAGAATCGAGTCCCATGTTAGAACCAACACAAAAAAAATACATATTATGTATTTGCTGTCTTTGTAAAGTCCATAAAAATCAGTTTGGTTACAACACAGTTCTATAATGAGTTGGGGTTCTATTCGATAGGAGGATACCTACACATACCACAGAATTATCTCAAACACAATACCTAAGTTTTTCATTAAAAAGTGTTTTCTGCAAAATTGACCTGAGTCTCACAACAGCTTCGGTATTAAGAAGATAATCCTTTCTTTATTGAATTCCCCGTGTCCCAAAGGCATTCACATTTTCCTTTAGGATATCTAGCTATTTCACTGTGGTGCATTTCTGCATTGCACACTGCATTGCTGCTGTGTTTATTGGTTTTAATATAAAACCAGCACGCCATGAAACCAGCAGAGTGTCTCTAGAGTGTATCTATTGTGTCTATTTAAAGTGCCTCTATTTTATACATGAAACAGTCCATTGTTAGTATAATGAATAAGTAATCTTCAACAACATCAAATTGCAGAGCATGTGGACAGTGGACATTACCGAGAATCAACGGATCACCTGCTGTGTGATTGCGATTATAGCCAGGGTTAGAATGAATATCCTAGGAAAGCTTATCGAAGGCCAGAGCATTAAAAGCTCTCCATGGATATAGTTAAGCTGATGGCCTAGTGGGGTCCACGTCCGGAAGCCTCCTCGTGCGGACCCTGGTAACGTGGTGGGGAAACTTTCTCGGCGGGTGTGAGGCTTTTGATGTTAAGTGTGTCCCGTTGGCATTCGAAGTTTTTTCACCACGGTTAGATCCAAACGGCCCTTTTTAGGGACGCGCCAGGTCGAGCAGCCGTCGGTGGAGGAGTGGCTGCTGGCCACCAATTGGTGCAAGGAGTGCCTAGACAGGCAACGTTGGGACGGTCTCGGTGTAGTTGCGCTCACGTGCGCAGTTCCCGAGCCATCCCGTAATAGCGCCCTGAAGGTCAGGCCGGGAAGGAAGCTATGGAGGGAACGCCTTTACCTCGAGTCCCACATATCCCCTGCGGTTGGCACCACCTCGCAGGGACGATGCGTAAATGGATTTGACCTCCCCGTCAACAAAAAAAAAGAAAAAAAAGGCTGATGGCCTAGTAAAAGGAAAGCGGAGACACAAGAGATCCCGATGGGTCATAGGGCATAGGTGCTTTTCCACGCTTCTTTTGAATGACTCAGGATTATAAGGATACGTATGCCGGCAGAAAATTCCATGACATATACAAATCACCATGAAAATTATTATTTGCCTACGGCAGTGAACGCATCGGTCTGATAAGATTAGCTTCTGTTAAGGACAGCTTCTCTAAAACACGCACTCCAATTTACCCCAGATCGTTTTGATTATGCACAAGCAATAAAAAACGGTGGTAGATGACATAATACACGTAGAAATCAACTATCAAAGACAAAAAATATAAATTGGTTTACTCAAATTAAATGACGCAAAGGTAAAAGAAACCGGATTCGGAAATCTACCGTCTAGAATTAAATGAGTCAAAAACCTTCTCCTTAAAGTTGTATTAACGAATTTTACTGTAATTGACATGACAAAAACAGATGATTTATCAGGGAGCGGAAACGAAAGCAATTTGTCGGTTTGTTTACTTCCCGATTTCGAGTATATTCTACAAATCGAGCAATGGAATAAGAGATAAGATAATTATAATATTACATGCAATTTACAATTACGGTTTCAGTAGAATGACTTTATTGATTTTGTAAAAAATAACCTCATAGTTAATACAAAAAATAGTCACCAGTCATAAAGGTTTCCTGCGGTACATAAGTAAACATCGATCAAAGTAGTAAAATAACAATAAGTAGGAAATTATAGAAATGGAAAATACCATACTCAGAAAGTTCTTTAATTAAATCGACTTTTCTAAGTACTTTTAAATCGCCAAAAACCCCACCTAAATAGCAATCAATAAATAGGAACAGATACTTAAATTATGAATTAATAACGTATTGGCTATGGAGAGGGCTATGCTTGGTATCTCGCTAAGAGACAGGGTACGTAACGAGCACATTCCTCACCGAACGAAAGTTATCGACATAGCCCAAAGAATAAGTACGCTGAAGTGGCAATGGGCTGGTCATGTCTGCCGGAGAACCGACAACCGTTGGAGCAGACGAATCTTGGAGTGGAGACCACGTTTAGGCAAACGTAGTGTAGGGCGCCCTGCGACCCCTTGGTCTGATGACCTTAGGAGGACTGCTGGCAGCGGCTGGATGCGGGAAGCCCAGGATAGAAAAAGATGGCGCGACATGATGGAGGCCTACGTTCAGCAGTGGACGGACACAGGCTGTTGACTTGACTTGACTTGAACGTATTGACGTAGTAACCAACTCACGTTTTCGGTTGACTGGCAGAGATCTCTTATAAAGAAAAGGTTGAGTTTTCACCCGTCGTGTTTAGATTTTAATTCAATTTACCGTACTATTTTAGTATAGATTTACTATTTTTACTCGACATTGGCTAAATGTGTATTCGACGGTAAGATAAGAAGAAAGAAAAGTTCGTCCTTGCAAACTCTATCAGTGTATTTTTTTTTCATATTAGCTAAGTGCAATAAAGAGGAAAAGAGTAATAAAGAAATTGAAAAAAAAGGCACAATTAACATCTTTGCTTTTTTCAATACAAATATGATATATTTTATTTTCTTACTCACTGTACAATGTGTTGATAAAGGTTAAATTACTATAAAAATTTAGTTTGGGTCGAATTGCAGAACAGATTTTTTATTATTTTTGGTTTTCTGCAAGTCGTCCTAAATGGGCCGTAGGTATGTGGGAGGGAGACCAGATGTTGAAATATTCAAAAGATCGAGCTAAGCGGACAAAGTCTGTAAATAATAAACCTGTTGGTTGTATAAGACACATCTTCTATCCTCTCCTATCGTCTCGTCTCCACTTTAGTGGGGCCTGGCTGTAATGATCAAACCTCATGAAATTTCAAACTTAAAATCTTTGAGTCAAGATTTTTCTACTTATTTCTGATATAAATAATCAAATTTACTAGGTGGTAGACCCATATGTAGGGTCGTCTGGGCAGGTACCACCGCCTTTCTTATTTCTGCCGTGAAGCAATTCGCTGTGTTCCGGATTGAAGGGAAAGGTAGCCAGTGTAATTACTGGGCATGGAGGGCATATCATCTTAGTCCCCAGGATGGCAAACGCACTTGCGGTGTTAGGTGATTTACACTTAATATTGCAAGTGTCTATAGGCGGCGGTGACTACTCAACATCAGGTGGGCCGCAAGCTTGTTTGTCATATCGTAACATAAAAAAAAAATACGATCCAGAAAGAGAAATTATTTTCCAAACAAAACCAGAAATACAATACTAAATCCTATTTACTCAACGTCATCTCATTACTACAATTGTAAAAATACAGTTAAATGAATTCTAATTACATATCTAAATTATGAATCAATGTCCATTGCAAAGCTGTCTGTCGGACATCCTGTAACTAGGGATGTTCATGTAAAAAAAATATCGATATTTTTTTCGATATAATATATCGTATTGTTATATCGATACTTTACGATATATCGAACAAATATATCGATATTTTAAAAATATCGTAAGTACTTGTATTTAATAACTAGTCTATCATATGAAATAGGTATCAGGTTAATTATGAGTAAAACACTTTATACAGAAAAAACAAATAAACTTTATTTATAATTTGCAGCGGAATTGTTTTCCAATTCCGCTGAACCAGTTTATGGTGATCACCCCAGAGATCCGATGATAAACTTATTTTGTCTGAATTGTCAGAGTCAGATTCGATAGTACAAGTACATTCATCTTGATGAGTTTTTTTAATCGTCTTTAATTTTACTGACTGCATTTGCGCACACCAAAGCATCTTCAAAATGAAGTTTTCCAAATATTGGGTCCAATATTGTAGCAACAGCTAATGATGATACCTGTTTAATGGCGCCCAATTGTTTTCTATAATCCGGGTATTTTCGTTTTATATACTCAAATTAACAATGTTGCAGATTTAAAGAAATAAGTCTTAGAAAATAACTAGATATAAAGAAAATGGAATGTTACCCGATATTTGATATATCGGATGAAATATATCGATATTACATTCGATATTAGAGGATTCGATAATATCGGATTGAAGCGATATATCGCGTACATGTATCGATATTTTTTGAAATATCGATTTATATCGCCCACTCCTACCTGTAACACATTAAGTACACACTAATCGCACATAAAGGCACTTGCACACGTGCCAACAGTTTGTTTCTCAGCTCATTAATGCAAGGGCACACGCGCCGATTAAAACGATCGTATGCTATCGGGAGCATGTGGCGAACGCGTGACGGTATGCTGAATTGTTTGGACATTTAAATAAGACATTTGAGAAAGGGGAGACTGATGAAGAATTCTACTTAAGATCAAATAAAATATTAATCAAAAAATTCTGCGTCATAAACTCGCTCATCATTTCTAGTCTCAATGCTAAATATTCCAGTCGTCTCATAAATTTGGTAGAATGTGTAACAAAGGGTACTAAATGCGAAACAAAAAGAAAAGATGAAAATAAAATTGTTTTAATAAGAGGCGAGCACTTAGGCTGCGCTGATTAAATTTTCTAAGATACAAAAGAATTGCCTAGAACGATCAAATAACTAGTGTTATACACTCGCAAGGGTATAAATACCTCATGTCAATATATTACGAATATCAGTTGCTGTCTTTCTACAGAGACTAGAGTAAGTTCTTTTGCTGGTCCTCACCCCAGGGTGAGCTCAGTATACCAGTATACTGAGCTCGCTCTAGACTACTGGTACCATAAATTTGATCAGATCGGTCCAACACAGCGTCAACCGTCCACAAGGTCCAGAAGCTTCCATTTTCACTTCTTCCATTTTCTTCCTTGACAAAAAGACAATGACAGAGTATGACTTATGAGACAAGTAAAATAAGGGTTTGAGAGTTATTATTTATAAAATAGATAGTGGATAGTCGGACAATATAACTAGTAATGCATCTTTGTACATTTGAGTCATAAACATAATAAGAAAGCTATGTGTGTTCTTTTGAGAAAAATGTGGTTTATTTTTGCAATTCCATGAATAGCCTTGTTGAAATTTGTTTCGTTTTCACAAGCGTTTCTAAAAGCACCGACCTCCTAAAGTTGAGAAAGAATCCTAATAAAAATACAGCTCCAAAAGTTAAGCACGAAGCAAAATTCAGTTCAGTTTGGAAATATCCTCGTAAACATAGCCCATTCCCAAATAGGACGCTAACGTTTCCACTTCCTACAGACCATGAATTGGCTTCTACCCTACCGATACAGTTCTAATTCAGTCTCGCTTGATTTTCGCATAAGCAGACGTTTTGCATATTTATCGGAGAAACAGGTGGTGTTCATTCCCTTCCAAATCGTGCCGCTCATTACGTTCCCATACAGGCTTCCCGTATCTTTGCATAACCTCATCACCGTGGATAGTTTACGCGGTGTACGTTCAGTGGAATTCAATTTTGGAGCTAAGCGCTTGAGGCGAATCTGAACGAGGGTGAACGCTAGACGTGGCTTCTACTGATATGTCGAAGCTCTTGATAATATACGTGTCGTAACGTGTGCGGCGAATCTTGGATCTCGAGAAATTCATTTAATAAAGCTTCAATTTGTCTAGATATTATTAAAGGTTGTAAGTTTATTTTCTTTAACGAAGGTTTTGTAGATACGAGTACCAAAAAGTATCCAATGTCCTTCCCAGTGTCTGAAACTATCTCCATACAAAACTTCATCTAAATTGGTTCAGTGGCTTAGGCGTGAAAGTGTAACATACAGGTATACAGAGTCTCTATCGCATTTATAACATTAGTAGGGATAAGTAAGGATTAAAGACAATATAAAAAAATCACAGTTCATTGGAACTATCTAGTTACCTTGGTCACCTACTTATCTTACTGAATGCTGTCGATGAAAATTGCCTAAGAATGGTGAAATCATTCGAGAAAAAATAAAGTAACTACATATGTCTATTTTAGATGCTTGTTAGAAATTATACCTATCTATTTGATACGAAAAGGAGCAACTACCGAAAGTTATACATGCCGTAGGCCAATTTGATTAATCTTCGAAGTTCATTACGTTGATCCACAGAATTAGTCTAAGGCATTTCATTGTTCTGCTAGCAATAGATCGTATAACAAAGAGTTGTGAGAAATCCCTTCAACAAAATTAAGGAGTGTAGACACCACGGTAATGTTATTAAAACATGTTGTCCTTACACGTCAAAGATCTTCAATTAAACTCCAGGTGGATATAAAGCAGTTAATTGCAAGTAATCCTTATTTGCATGTAATAAGTTTGCAAAAACGTGATGGAATAAGGGATTTGACGCTGATCCAGTGGGGTTTTTCAAGAAGTAATTAAATATATAATTTCTTTATGCTAAATATTTTATAAATAATAAGACGACGATGAAATGAAAATTTTCTGGTCAAGTTTGGAGCTATTCTAATATACTTCTGTCCCGAAGAGAAAACTACAAATTCAGAAGAAATAAGGTAAATGCACCAACCTCCCACAATATTTGCAAAACAGGTTACATTCTAAAAAGCTTTGGGGCTGACGCGCGGAGACGTCAAACTGTTATTACGTTAAACTCAAGAAGCTCAAGGAACATTCCAGAACATTCATCTAATTGAAACACGGAGAAATTCCATTTGGAATTTGTTGGAACACTCAAATGTAACGGTAGAAGTGTATTTTCAGGTGACAGAGTCGTCAGAAGTCCTCAATGAATAAGTGTGTGAGAAGAAAAGAATTGTGTTAGATCTTCCTTTATGTTAGGAAGCTTCTAAAAATCTTGGTTTAGATTGCTTGAGTGCGGATTTTATATGATCAAATTTGGGACATTATATTTTGCCGCTATTTCGTTATTAAGTTTTCTTATGACCTTAATTCTTGAAGAAGCTTTTATACGAGGCTTCTAAGAGTGAAACCATGTTAAAACCTGTCTAAATCTAGAGGGTTATAATTCTTGAAGTGCAACAAGTGCTACCACATTCATTAAATTTGGAAAGATAACATAATTCAGAAAGAACAATCGTGTATAAAATTGTAACTTACTCAAGCTATTCCTGTACATTGAACAACTATAGGTATGTGAAACTGGATGTCAATTGTTTATAGTATAGGCAATCATGAGGAATATTTTTGATATAGTTAACGAAGGAAAAAAAAATTATTGGGCATGTAGACTATATTAAATTTCACAAAATGTGTACTAAAACGCCCTGAAACCCTCGATCTATTGATATTTCGGCATCTGCTCTTCTATACACGGCAAGAGTCCATCGTTGCTAAATTTTAGTGGGTACACTTTTGTATTCGCAGGGTACACTTTTCCAACATGTCAACTCCTTTGGATTTCTATAGAGCTGTAAGTTTATTTCAAATTAACAAATTCTTTACTTGCAGTAAATAATCACTAGCGGACACATGCATAACGAAATAATTGTTCTGCCATTATTGTAAAATTTAGCACGTTTTTTTTATAAGATACCCATAAAAGCTTGTTAAGGAATCAAGCAACGCATTGGCTTATACAAATATATTAATTTTCGTAAATGCAAAATCGTAAGTAACATTATTCATATAAACACTACCTCTGACTCGTTATTCGCGTTCATAAATCAGACTTAGCAGTAAGCATATATTTATTCATGTCACTTAGCGAGTGTGTTACGTTTATTACATTATCGCTTACACGTGTCGAAAACATTTCTAACATATTTTTGCTATTAGCGAAATGTATAACATATTTGGTCAGAATCTCTGCTACGACCGTCATCTTGTTTGCAATGAAGCAAAAATACCGTAGATCGTAAATAAAAATAAGATTGTCCAGATTTAAATTAGGACTGTATCGTTTTCGTCCTGATATTATTATGACACGGACAATTAGAATTAGTCGACAATCAGTTCTGGAAAATAAAACATATAATTATTTTGTTGTTGAAAGTACCCGTATACAAAGTTTTATAAGCTTTTGGCGTGCCACGGATATAGTTTTTGGGATTCAACGACAACGAAACGTATTTCTCTTCGATTTTTAAAATGTGGAATCCAACGAAAATAAATCTTTATTTGGCATGTTGAGCAGATTTTCCTTTTGCGGTTTGCATTTGGTTACATTGTAAAAGTACTTTGTATTGACTAACACTTTCACACCTTAAAGTAATTACTTGTAATCGGCTTGTAATAATTACAAATCACAAAGAAAATCTATTATAAAAATTGTAAAATTATGTATACAGAACCAAATCCTTAAATGTTCGTACCTACAACAGATACTTTTACCAGCACGTAATGTAAGTTCTAATAATGCATATTAAGCTATATGTCTTCTACAATACGAGCTAATTTCGTTAACATCCCATCCAGTGACGGGAGTGGAATATGTTCAGAAATTTATGAAAATTAGATTGCCCTCATATCTTTCATATGGCCATAAGCGTCCTCTGCGCTTTGATGCGAGTCCTAGATTCTGGTAAAGCTAGGTTATTGTTTATGAATTCGAGAACCGCTTTCGAAAGGTTTTATGAGAAATATTCTAAGCTTCAGGCTTAGAATCTTGAGTCTATAAATAGTAATAAAATAGACAAATACATGAAAGGATATGAATCATTGAGGCTGGAGTTAGATGAGAAATGTAGTTATGACATCAAATGGGGATTACCAAATTTAATATATTGAAAAGAAAAAGAGAACTTATTAGTTATTAATATTTCGTCAAAATATTCTGTTGTCCACGATTATTGTATCTCAGGCACCATATAAGATTATATATATCATGTACAAACTTTAAAATACAAGAACTAAATACCTAATTATTTCTTAAAAATATATCACCAGTTTTTCTTTCAACATCAAATAACAATAGAAACTGAAAATAACGCTTCAGTATTTATTATTTGTATTTAAAATAAAATCTATATGTATAGATAGACTAAACGATAAATATGATCTTACAAATATCTTAAACAGCTTCGACATCTTAAGAAATTATCTTTCCTTCCGTTTTACACTGTAACAGTGGATGCGAATGGTTTATTCTCGCATGTTTTACAAAAGGAGTGAAGAGAGAAGACAAACACACCTCTGTTTTATAACGATACGGTTTGAATAATTCAATGGCTCTGTCAACAGACCTACATTGCATTATTGTTCCTTACTACACCTCTGTAGTAAGGTACAATAATGCAATGTAGGTCGAGTGCAGGAAATACGCACACGAAGTTCATTTTATGTACCTACAGAAAAGGAAACAAAGCGTACTACAATACAACTTAATGGTTAACGATCTTAAGATGTTTGTACATTAGGATGTCGCTTGCACTCTACAAACTCTGAACCTGTCTCCTAATTGTGAACCTCTGGAAAATATTTGTCTACCGTCTTCTGTAAGGTCTCTACAAAGGCCTTTTAAAGCAAAATAAAACTTCTATAGTCCGCTTTTTATGCATACTTTCTACAATATAATGTGAAAGTTCAATTTATTTTGGACAAAATACGAACGCAATGTTGATTCCAGAAGGCAAGCCTTTTCTTAAAATAAATATTTCAATTTATAGTGCAAATAAATGGCCAGGATTACAATCAAATCAAGAGTACTATAAAGAGGCTACAACGATGATATGGAGAAACAAATCTTTCAGTAGCTTTGGTAACAAATCGGTAGTTTAACAAAATATCTCTAGAGCTACAGTAGAAAACATACATGATGATTACTTTAACTATGGTAACATTCTTAAGGGAAGGTTTTGGAAGACTTCAGAATGAATGCCTTAAAATTTTATGTTATAACGGGATGTACAAAATACTTTATCTTCGAAGTAAAATAACAGTCCAACTGGCCAGCAACAAAGTTGGAATTTCCGTATCAAAAGCACCGGTTTTAATTCCATCTCGTGCACCGAAAATAGTACTTGAAATACACAGGCGTAGTCTTCAAATAATGAACGGTACATTGCGGAACAACTATCAAAAACATGCCTCTGAGTCAAATGGGGGTATCTTCAAGTTTTGCTGACGCTTCGCCCGCGGCGCGCCTGTCACTGCCGGTAGCGATAGTGCTTTGTGTTTAGTTTTACATATTTTGGTCGGTATTTTGATATAACTAAAGTTTATTTTTGACAAGTTTCTGCCCACGAGGTCGTCTAGGGAATTGGGTCTTCAGTTATATCGCTAAAGTACGATTGAACTACTACTGAGGGAATTCTATAGAAACACATTTACCAGATAACGTTTCCTCTATTTGTCAATATAATCTCTGACTGAATGCTTTAATAAGTTTTACTTTTCTATAATGGAACGTTAATTCATTGCCAGATACACATAAGTACAATTATATACCTTACCACAGAAGAAATAGACGGTTAAGAAGAAATTTATAGATGAGGACTGGGTAACCATAATATTATATCTCGATTTTATTTTTGTAGTTGTTTTTATCCCTATTGGATAAACACTTAATGTCCTAAATTTAGTACACAATATTTCCAAATTTAACGTACTTAACGAAGTTGAAAATGGTTTATCTCTAGACATAATAAAAATGTAGAATGTTATTCAGCAAAACTCTCGCCCGGCCTGAACTACAATTCTGAGTTTCTGCTTTGTAAAGGACAATAGGTCACCACTGAATCATTATTTAAAAAATGTCAAGGCTTAGGAGGTTAAAGATGAACATCACTTAAAAGAACGAGCACTTAGATAATAACAGATCTAAAAAAAACAATGAAACCACGTAAAATCTTAATTCTCCCCAAACGTGTATTCCAAGAAATCTGAACCAAACCTCTTTTTATCGGATAAAATATTTAAGGGTATTTTAGAGTAAGGCACATAAATGGCTCCCACCTCTCAATACGAAGTCCTTTCAGTTACAACAATGGGAACGAAATTCATCCGAGCGCACATTACGACTAAATGATTTTTCTTTTCGGCAGCCATTTTTATTCTTTTCTTATCGTGTGTATCGACCTGGCAGATGTACCGGACCGTGCTGTTTTATTTTCAACTTTCAGCTTTTAAGTTCGAGAAGTGAAAAGGTGAACTTCGAAACACAGGAAGATTGACCTATTTCTGTGGTCCGTTTATTTATGAAAGCCAGTAAAATACGATCGTAATTGTGGAGTCCTTTTTTATTATGGAACAGGAGAGTATAATATGGGTCGTTTGGAACTGTACACGTGTTAGGACTTAGTGGACAAGGATTTAAATTCAATATGGCTTCATAAAAACTATGTTTTATTTTTGTTGTACGTAGAAGAGCTAGGTCCATACCTCACCTGGTGTTAACATTAGGGAAGAACAAAGGTGAAACTGCATTTGACACGGTACTTGCTATTTAACCTTTGAATGCCAGAATACAATAATTGGAATTCAAAAAATCATCCTGAGGTGAATAAATCGTCGTTGATATTTCTACTCGAGTTATTCTCAAGTATCTCTTAAAATACTTATCACTATCTAATAGGTTAGCCTTATCATGCAAACATTCGCTCTAACAGGGTTCACACCCAGAAGCTCTCAATGTGTAAAAGACCATTTCATCAAGATATTGAGTGAGCCTATCATTACGGGTTTAATTTACTTCCAAATCTACATACATACCACATTTCAACCCGTACCCCCAGCATTTCACGCGTTGATATGAAAATAATACCACGTTTTGATGTTTAAAGTATTTCAGTCTCCCCTCTGCAATCGTTCAGACGCGCTCTAAGCACGTTCGTGTCGGAATTTTTAATTCAATTATGATAGCTATCTTGTTTAATGACCGGCCTCTCATAGCAGGGAACGCAGTTTTTTTATCCCCTCTCTTCAGCGGAGGATTTCTTTTTCTTCCCGGAATGAAAGGCGATGGCACGAATTCAATGGCTCTAATGTGTTGGAAAGATTGATAAATTTTCATAATTGGCTGCGGATAGCATTTTTAATGTTGACTTAGAAAGTGGGAGAATTTTTTGGAGACAAGAAAAAGTATATAAAGCCAAATATTGCCAGTTCGTTAGTCTGATGTGTGCGAAACGAACTTACAAGTTCGTAATTCAGGTGAACAACTTTACATTGTAAAATCTGAAGTGCTTTTAATAAGTTTCTCTAAAATCTCTTAAAAACTTTACAGTGTCAAAATTAGTTATGATAGCAACCACAGAACACACTTTCTGTGTTCTGTGATAGCAACGTACTCTAAAAGAGTGAGAAATCAATGTTGGCATGGCTCCTACATTGTACCAGCTTTGTAGTTCCCAAAAAATTGACACTTTGATGGTCCAATTGTTTTATTAAGTAGCAAAAAATGTTAGCACTGTTGTCGACTCGTCAGTACTAGCCAGCGAACAATAATACTTTCGCAAAGCTAGTAGAAAATAGAAGTCGGTTCAATATTGGCTAGTTTCCCCTACATAACCTACATGCCGTTGTAAACTTAAATAAAGCCAAAAGTATAAAGCGCGACATCTGCGGGCCTTAATTAATGTGAGGCAACTTAGCAGAAAACGTGGGATAAGTAAGAAACATAATCTTACTTATTTAATTTATAAATAAAAATCTCGTGTCACGGTGTTTGTGACACTACTCCGAAACGGCTCAACTGATTTTTATGATTTTTTTGTGTATATTTGGTGCTTAGGTATGAGAATAATTCGTAAAGTATATTTCGTAGTGCTAAAAAGGAAAATATATTTATGGCATACCAACGTTTGCGGGACAACTAATTATAGTATAGAGATTTTGAAGCGAAGTTTCTTAACGGACATTCGGGCCGCTTCTAACCGTGTTAAGCATCAGATTTTACCGTTACATGAGTGCGTCAGAAGTGCAGTAGAATAGAATAGAAAAGAATATGACTTTATTGTACATACATCAACCAATTTAACAATAGCAAAAAATAAAGTAATAAAAAGGAAGTAAAAAATATAATAAAAATAGTTGTACCAAGGGCGAGCTTATCGCTAAAAGTGATCTTTTTCAGGACCACCTTAGGATGGGCAGGATTGCAAAGTAAAAAGTAACTATAAGAGTAAGAGAAAATGGCGACGTATATCTACTTATTACATACTAATTATAAATACTAAATAAAAATTACATAAATATAAATTTAGTACCCTTACACGATATTTTCTTTGTTCCTACGCTTTATATTATAAAGCTTCGCTTCTTACGGGCGTCCCTAGACGGCACTGTTTTTTTTTTGCTTTTATCATCAAAATGGTTGTAAAATTCAAAAATATAACTTCATAAACAACTTTCGAATCAAACAAAAGCATACACAATTCGAAACAGACCTGCCTCGCCAACTCCCCGATTCCACCCAGAAACGTTCCGAATTTTACATCCTGGCAGCACGACATAATTTCATAAATTGCTACCCGTAAAAATCGGTAACCCAATAAAATAAAAATGTAATTCAAAAGTTAAACTTTGTTCCACGAGGTGGACGCTCGAAATCCTATGGCGATAAATTTGTTAGGGGTTGCCCAAAAGTTTCATGTTAATTCAATCAAGCGAGACCTGGCTTACGTTTGATGCAGGAAACCGTATTTAATGTATCAAGAATACATTAAAAACTGCGTCGCTCCAGCAATTTTTGCGGACCTTATTCAGTGGTACTAAGAACAGTTTTTGCTCAGCGATTGCCGAGAGATTTTGAAGACAAAACGTCCAACTAATTTATGGTACCATGGGCTTTTCGAATGACGTTTTTTTTACACAGTAACATAAAGAAAATCTTTAAATTTTAGAATTTTTTTTTGTTCCTATTGACCAGTCAAACGAAACCGCGAAAATCTTTTTGTTCTTATTCTTGACACCAACTCTCCTGCTGCCGTCCTAACTAAGAATGCAGTAAGGAACAAAGAGGATATTTTTCTTATATTTTTATAGATACCAATATTATATGCCTAGTAACGCAAACGTGTATTTTAATCCCAACACATGCCTTCAATGAGACTTCAGCAATAACTTCTCGCACGTGCCAAAGTCTAATTAAAATCCCTCATACAATTAGCAAAGAAATTTCCCGATGATAAACACGCAGTAACTCTGAAATATCAGTGGTACGTGAATAATTTTCATACAACACGGGGCACGTCATCGCTGATTTATAACCGGAGGCACAATAAAGAATGAAACTTTCATTTAACAGTAATTAGTATTCAAGAGCTCAACGCACAGGGGAATATTAAGGCATGCCATGTTAGAAATTCGTGCGAGACTATGGACGCGTACACACGGTGCTTGCGGATGGCGAGCAAATAAAATGCACTTATACTATGTCATCATCATAACAGCCTTTATAATTCGAGCCACTGCTGGGACACAAGGCCTTTCCTTGTTATTCGAGGAGCAGGAGTCCACCACGCTTGCCCAATTCAGATTGGTGGACGGAGTATAAGATGATCAATACCCCTTTGCTAATCCATTAGTCGCCTTCTACGACACCCATTGGAGAATATGGCGTGATGCTATTATACTCTGCCAGCATCACATGGCATCTTACACTATTTACTTCGCAGGATTTATAATACTATACGAATTCGACATTTTAAATGACTAAAATCTTCTCTTGGTGCCGTATAGTATAAATAACTAATAATTGCATTGCTGATTTTATACGAAAATCAAATTCCTTTAAGTAATTTCCATAAATTTATTCACTAGCCGCTTTCGAATATCACTATTATTAATTGACCAATTGAATATTTTTTGGGACAATATTCAAGTATTAAGTAAGTAATATTATGGAGTTCTTCTAAGGCCAAATGCATTTGCTCAGGTAGCGAACGGTTTCAATTTTGAATACAGTATTGGAAAAGATTTCAAAAGAATCTTATTTAATCGGATGAGTTCTTCTACATTATTAGGCATAGGTACATCAGTTAGTACATCAACAAAGAATTTAATAAAAAAAACATTTGATACATTTGATAAATAATTCATATTTAAATATTTTATAACTAACATAACTAATGCATTAATAAATAAAACCTAGTCTCCGTCCTAAGAGCACGTATGTGATACAGCAAAACGTATGATGTTTACGTGATAAACTGATAAGGCAACATGACACCAACACGACACGGCGACCCGTACATGACAAATTTATAAATATTTAATTAAGTTTTTCATAGAGTTTCCCACGGAATAGAGTAATTTCGTGTGATTTTCATGACGTAAATTGTATCGTTATTAGAGTAGAATTTATAAATATTGGTATGTCTTTCTTATCATAACCATTAATGATGATAGAATATGGTCCTTCTAAAGCCGCGGGAAGAAGCACATTGCCGGCCGCAAACCAAATGTATCTTGTACTGTACATAATATCGTGTAGCTATATTCTATATCTGTATAAATTTGTCATCTTCGGGTTCGTCAATAATTTTAGCCCACATTGTAAATAAATTGTAGCAAACAAGAAACTAAATTGTTATAACTCCACAGAAAATACATTGTTATTTTATGTCAGGTATTGGACAATAAAACTTGACTGCTATCATTCTAGAATGGTACAAAAATGCGAGAGAATTTTATACAGTTGTGTTGTGGTTTAAAAGGAGGACATTGGTTTTGTTGTTGCTACTAGGGCTTGTTTTAAGTGCGCCTGGTTAGTAACCACCAGTACCCTTAGTATGAGTTTTGATATTTTCCGAGCTCGATCAAACGTATCGTCTCTTTTCATACATTGCCCACTGTTTCTGATAGTTTACGCTAGAGGCGCTAGTGGGCAATGTATGAAAGATATGATAAGTGTGATCGAACTCGAAAACTAACACAACTCATACTAGGGGTACAGATCAAAGTCTGGCCCATAATAATAATGTCAACAACATTATTGTGTTCCGGCAGCCATTGACACGATAGTCTGTGCCTCAGTGGTTAAGGGTTGAGGACCTTGCTTCCTTCAGAATTGTCATCACTTACCACCAGCAGATGAAGGCCAACAGCTTCCTTATGAAAGATATAAAACATACAAACATACATTTATCTATCTGCGTGATCATATGAGAAATAATGACATCTGCAAGAGAATCAATTACACCGACATAGCCCAAATAATTGCGAACCTTAAGTGGCAATGGGCAGGGCACATTGCGAGTACTGACGGCCGTCGGGGCGGAAAGGTCCTCTAATGGTACAAGGTGGACCGACGGTCTGATAAAGGAAAACACTAGATGCAGGCATTGCAGGACTGATGGGTTGGAGATCCTTGGGGGAAGCCTATGTCCAACAGTGGTCGTCTTTCAGCTGACATGATGATGATGATGATGATACATTTATACAATTTGGTATCCGTGTTTGTAAGCTGAACTAACATATAGAAAAACTGTGCAATCCTGACAATATTAAATACATACGGCTCGAATTGATTTCTTTCGAATATTTTTTTAAGTAGGTTAAAAAAGGAAAACACGCTGGATTAAATAACCACTATGTTTAATTTTATACTCTAATAAAAAAAAATTCAACTATCAAAACCCTTAGTAAAGTAGGCAATAATTTATGACTGTCAAGTGGCGATATCACTAATTCTATAGGAACGTGTATTTAGAAATTAATGTAATGTATTAGAAGACCGACATTATTTCATGAAACTAAGATTATTTGGAACGGTTATGAGCGCGACGTCTTAAATACATTGGACAGAAATTTATTATGATAAGATTAATTAATTAACACTGCTTGATAAGGTACCGTGTGATTCATTTTATTCAAACTTTTATTACGCGAATTTAATATTACGTTTTTTCACCAACGATGTATGTAACGGTACCCATAATGAAATATATGCCCCATGACATCTGTGGTCGAAATCCCAGCACGGAAGTTAGTTGGAACTTCTCCAAAAATAACCATGCAAGCTTATCTGGAAACTGGCAATAAGAAAATGGTGAATGTATCCCAAAAAGAGTTTTACGGTATTTTAATTTTTGTTCTTTGATATTTAAAATAGATGACTCCGTCCAAATTGTAATTAGGAAAAGATTACTGAGCATATTTTATGCAGATCATTTATGTTTTATGATGAAATGAAACCAGGTCACATCATATTATCAGAAATTGGGCAGTATCTTCATCTTACAATATGCCGCAGTCAAATTATACTTCATTTTGGTAGTATTCTGCTCCTGTCGGTGAGTCAGTACTTATCGTCAGGCAGGCCTAGGTATGCTTTTTAGCTTATTACATAATATAAAAACCTTATACGCAGCTGTCCACCATGATATCTAGTGCGAGAGATAAATATACGCTTTGCACTAACTACTTAACTTCACCTTAACGCCTTATAAGGTGCTTCTTCAAGCCTCTTTTGAGTTGCCCAAAATTGTAAAAAGGAGACACGTAGCTGACAGAGAATTCCAGCGTGACTATTTGTCGCAAATATAACAAGATTAGCACTAAAAGTTTTATTATAATGCTATACTAATACGTTTTGCATTAGCATATCATTATAATAAAACTACAGAACACAAGCTTAAGCGACCAACATAGCACACAATCCACAGTTTTATCAACCAAAGACAGCCTTCTATAGTGCTATAACCGTTTCAAATCTCGGTCGTATAAAGGAGATACTGCAAATGGAATAGACTACAGGACGAACGGACAGACGGTATCGTAACGGGCTGGGAAATATAGGCTTTGAACGGATGCAGGATAACTGAAAGTGATATCGTATTTGTACGTGGAAGCGCTTATAGTTTCAATTTAAAAGAGGATAACGATACAAATCCAGTTAGAAATGAAATTAAACGCAATAAACACATGATGTATAGGATGGATACAATTTTGAAACTTAACGCAAACACCAAATACTTCAGAATCTGTTATTCAATAAAATGTTCGAAACAAAGAGTGTTCAAAAATCTCATTGGATCGACTCGTACTTGTATGCTTTCTTCTCTAGCAGCTAGCATTGCTAAGATTACCGAAATTTACAAATGTTTGCTACAGATGCCGAATAATCATGAGATAAAGCGTGTCTCTCACTATAAATATTGAAGTGTACTTGTGTAAGTTGTTCTTTCATAAAGTTGTTTTGAATGTAAAGATTATTGATGTACATTGAACAATGGTAAAGATGCACTAACAAGAACATTTTTGTGGCATGTGCGATAGAAAGAATTACCAAGGAACACAAAGCCAATTTGACAACTGGGATCAAAATTATGGGCTTGCATGATGCTAAAACATTAGGACCAGCCTAAAGAATATTGCTAAACAATTTCAGTCTTTAAGAATAAGAACATAACCGTAGAAAATATCGATGACACGTTCCCGATACCGCACACTAGAATAAGTCACAAGAGTCGTCCAAGAAATTCAAGCTTTCATTATCTATCAAAATGTAGCTCTTGGTTTTGGTAGTATATTAATTAAGTATTTTTATTTTAAAATACTACTTTATCCTTTGTATTGTTCTCGTGTATATCTTGGAATAACAAAGTTTCTTTCAAATGGTGAACGGCCTATGTTTATTTATTTTTTACCTACAATGTAATATGCATTATCTTAAACTTAAGTGTTTTTGGATCTCAACCACCAATCTTGGATTTTATTAAGCAACCGTTTTGTTCAGGTAATACGCTTTAACTTTATTAAGTCAATTAAAAGGATACTTAATTTAACTATAGATGCAAAACACAAACCATGGATACATGTAGAAGATTTAAATAAATAGACATTCATTCAGAGCATTTTTCGTAAAAGTTTTATGGTTCATCTAGGATACTAAATAGCTAAATCGAAATGGGTATTGTCAGATATTTTTTACCAATCTATACAGATGGGACAATTTTTAAAAACAGGCCACCTTATTGTCGAGTTGGCGTCATTTTAAAGGTATTAAAAGCAAAATGATTATTTGATTACCCACCGCCTTTCTATAATATAGAAGGGAGCGTTTACGAACTATTATATTATATATAAAAACTGCCTCGATTTGGGCTAATGCTATTTCTCCATCCAATATAATTTCAGCGAAAATACATGTCTGGGTTTGAGATGGATCTGACCTTTTCGATAAATAAAAGGTCTTTGTCTTTAAAGTAAGAAATTTCGGGCAGAATAATGCATGTCAGAAGTAATGCAATGAATAAGGTATTTAGGTATTCAAAGTTTTGTAATATTGTAAGCCTTTTGTGACTTGGACAGCCAGCAGAGGTGCTGAGCGCGCTGACCGCAGGGCATGCAAATTTATACGTTCAGCGGGAGCGCATACTCTCTTAATTACACTGAGCTTAATGCTTTTTCGATGGCCGCCCGTCGGGTTTTAATTAGAGCTCTTCCGGATAGTTTATTGATTGAAATAAGACGGTGCGATTATCGAGGAACAATGGAACGAGATTGGTTTATTCGTTTTGGAGATGGATAAAAGGAAATCCTCAAAAAATATCCGTTTCCAATGATTCTGTTATGCAACGAAATGTACTCGTAATTAACGAATTCTTCGAAAGGATATATCAGTAAAGATATACGGAATAGGTTGTAGTACGTTGTCACCTTTAACCTTATCTTGATTTGATGAAATAATGCCATCTTCTTCGTGTCGCATTAAAAATATAAAGATAAGATAAGCGATAGAGAGATGTATAATCCTGGCTGTGAATTTATTAACCATCATCATCATAACAGCCTTTATTATTCGACCCACTGCTGGATATAATTATGAATCATGATATATGTTTATTAGTTGGAGCAGTAGAAGTAAGAAATTTTGCCAAACGTTGACTAAGTAAATTATAATGTCAGACGTTCCATTAGCACAGTTTAGCTATTAGCATTAGTTGTAGATGAATTATTGGTACTTTATTCCAAGGTCCCATTAAGCCGAAAATGAGTTGTTTAACATGCTTGATATAATTATTCCGATCTGTTCACGCGACTTGAAATGAGGCCTTTCTTGAAATGAGATCCTTTGGATTTTTTGGTGACTTGTGAATATCTGATTTTTCTTTAGCTGATAATGCGCTAAGTCTATGTTTATTATGCTTACTATCAAGAGATATCATATGACTTTCAAAATATTTCTGATTCATCAAAATCAATTTTGGATTTTTAGTCCTTATCTTCATATTATAATTTTGCCTCAGCGAAAACAATTTAATATTTTTCAATGCGGTTAAAGTATTCTTCTGTTAAGGACGTAAGTCATATTCAAATCTCCCTTGTACTCCCTGAGACCTCTGGGTCTAATTCTAGTGGGCGCCTCACCAGACAAAGCAACATTTAACATTTTTTTTTCAAAGCAAGTGGTTGGCAGACAAGCATACGGCCTGCCTGGTGGTAAACCTTACTCACCAACAGAAACACAACACCTCAAAAATGCAGTGTTATTTGACTGAGGTCTTCTGTAAGGTACTACAGTTCAGGCTGCTCCAGATTCGAGCGGCTGCGCCCTACCTCGACTATAATGTTGCTTTTCTCAAACATGCATGGAAATATTATGTGTGAGTGAAGTATCAAATTTTCGGACAAAGAAAACCAAATCCATTGCTGGAGCGTTTTTTGAATTTGGAACATTACAACGCTCCAGCAATGTTGTATGAAACGGTGTGCTGGAGTTACTAAATACTCTTTGATTGGATCTCTTTTATCAATCTTGGCATACTAAAGGCTCTTTGGTTAGCACAAATTGCGTTCACGTGGCTGTATAGCCAGCATACATTCGTTTGTCTTGGTGATAAATAGAAAATTGGCGCCAAAGCTGAAAATTAGTCTTGCTTTGTTATTTACATACATAATTATTTATAAATTTAATAATTAAAATGAAAGAGGTTCTGACTGTTCAGATAGTGAAATGGAGATTGATTGTACTCCACCAGATTTAAACGACAATCGACCGGATTCAAAGGCAACAACATAAATCAATTTTTAATTAAAGCCCCAGATGATATATAATTAGCGACAAAGGTAAAGTATGTTTTATTTCCCTGCATTCTTTTGAGAAAAGCACTGGCAATTGCCTGTCTCGTATTAGTGAAGTCCTCGCCTGCGACTCGGCCTTCAAACTCATACTCGACCTGCAATTGCCTATTTCGCGGCCTTTGCAATAATGTACTATTGTTTTTGAAAACGAAACCAGATCCTGCAAAATACTAAGCCATCTCTAAGTATCAAGCAAGACACACGCTACATTCTCCAGGAAAGTCATAAACAAATCGCGTGTAAGTAACATCCACTTTCTTATTCCGCCCACCGACCGCTATAAGTCAAAGTTACGTCATGGATATTTGTACTGGCCGGTCATCCGGTTCGTAGTCGGCAACTGCTTGCCGGGTTGATTTATTGGGAACGGCGAATGCTCGAGCACTGTGATGTATCACCCCATTGAGATTTGTAAAGAGTAGCTACAAGTAGAAGCATATTTAGGGGCTCCAAAGCGATCAATTAGGTAATTGGGGTTGAAAGTTAAGTTCTCGCTTCGGGCCTTCTATCGGATTTCGGGAGGAAGAACGAACAGTTATTCATTTGGACTGAAATCTGTTGCATTGTTTGGAAAACAACTAAAAGATTTCTGCCTTCCGTTTTGGTTTTAAGTTCTTGGAAATTGAAAATGCATTCCTATTATTGTCAAACGGTAATTATTAGTATCACAAAATACAACTGATTTTTAAAATATCGTTGATTATAAGAACTTGCAGAGAACAATACAGTTTTCACAGGGGTTTGTCCAAAATTTACCGTTTATAATCAAATTCATCTTCGGCGTTCGGAAATCATGTAAATATGAAGCTAAGTCTCACAGTTGTTCCCCAGACATCACAGTTTGCTACAATAAATGAGGCACTAATACTTTGGAAGCGGTATCACTTGGTGTAAAACAAGGCATGATTAGATCGAAACACCCCTGACGTCCTCCCAACGCCTTATAAATCCGGAAAAAACCTTGCATAACATATTGAATTAAGATAACTTGAAAGGTAACTTGAAATCATCACTTCTCATGATATATTGAAAGCTTTGTACATTAATGTTAATATTTACTAGTTAATATTAATTTACAAAAAAAGTCTTATCTACTGGACCAAAGAATACAGAAATAAAGGACAAGATAATTAAGCAAATTGGAAAGCATCTTAAATCTACCTAATACTAGGTAGTTTCTGTAAGCAATGGGTTAAAAACCCCCATAGAGTAGTTAAACTAAAAGAGGAAAGATTTTATACTGTCAAAGAGACAGACAATATCTTGCCTAAGACTTAAAATTTAAAACAATCCATCGTCTAAGATGTGACCAGAGGTTGTGACTATCTAACTATCTATATAACAATGAAATATCGTATTGTATAACTTTCAGGTGATGTCCAGAATCATCTTAATATTAAGCAAAAAAAAAGTATTGGTTTTTAATTGTGAATATGATAAAATTAAATAGATAGCTAAGGCAACGTTCAACAGGCAGCGAAATACATAAAATCATAATTTCTTAAGAAAAGTAAAAGATATACCAAACTTAGGAATTTAGTAAAAGATAAAAATATTTTGAAGAAACACCAGAAATACCAATTCCTCTGTACACCGAACTACTCTAGACAACACGTGCATAGTTTTACTTTACATGGAGGTGTTATTTGTAAAGGCAGCAGCAGGCTTAACCCAAACGCCGTATGCATTCAGTCGCCACGTCGATGTAAGCTCAGGGGAGAAGCGCAATTTCTCGGAAGATTATTCAGAGCAGCATATTAGAAACTTTAGTTGGCCTTTTATCTAGATAAATGATAAACACTAAGCATTTACAAACCACTTATATTTTATTCATTGTGCAATTACATTTTATTTATAGGATTTTGTATTATTGTAATAATGAAACAATTTTATTGTGAACATCGTTAACAGATAATCGTTGGTCCCAATAAATAAATAAACACCAAGCGGTGGTAAGTATAATGAATCCTAATATTACTTTTAATGATAAAACATTAATTTACTATGAATGTGTATAAGATATTAATAAAATACAACTTATTGAAAAATATAACAGTAATGACTGTGATGATCAAAACAAAAAGAAGTCAATTGTATTAGTATACTGATATTCAGAATCAAGAAGTACAACTGAATATAAAAAGGCAATTTGAGGAGAAAATCCTAATTACTTATATAAATGATAAAAAATATCCTATTCCTAATGTTATAATGAATTATAACACCCCCTGAGTATGTCAAGAAAATAATTAAAATATACTAGTCAGAATATTATAAAAAACTCTTGTCGTAATAATATAAAGGTCATGAAAATAAACATAGAAGAAATAATAAAAAACATTGTTATTAAGCCGGTTAGTCTAACAAAAATCATGGCAAACTTGAAAAAACTGAACTTCATATAAAACATATTATAAAACTAATCAAATTTACCATCGATTGCTCCACAATTGAGACCTACTTAAATTCATATCCAATTCGGCCAATATAACTTTTCTCAAAAATCATAACTTTTATTCTATCTGTGTAATATACAACCATTGCTCGATGTATACAACTGACAAAATGTGTCAAACTTTTGAGCGTTTTGTTTATTCAACAACGGCAAACAAGTTTATCAGACTTTCAGTTCTGTCTTTGTAACTTAGGACAGAAAGATTCCATTAGTCTATTAGTCAAAGAAACCTATACTAACTTATCTTTTATTTAATTGTTGCGATACTAAACACGCTTTTAATCTGTATATTATATTTCTCTACAGAGTGCTCCAAACAATCATTATTATGTCCAAATAGTTTAACGAGATCTTCGTCCATCGGAAAATACCCCATATTCCTTTTCTAATTTAACACACCTGATATGATGCTGAAATTTCATAAAGCATATATTAGATTTATTTTGGAGTATGCTTTTGAGGTGTGGAGCCTCACTTGATAAAGGATATCGAGTTACTGGAAAAAGTACAACACAGATTTTCTAAAGTCTTATGAGGAAAGACTAACATGTTTGAAGCTTTGAATTACTTTGAAGGAGCGTACGGAACGGGAAGATTTGATTGAGGTTCATAAGATTTTGCATGGGCACTACGATATTGAGGGCTTTGATAGAATCATTTTCAGATACTCGACAAACCCGCACTTAAGAGGGCATAATTTAAAATGGTCACGAGCGTTGGCAAACAAAAATACTTTTAAGCATTTTTTTGGCAATAGAGTTGTGAAGACATGGAATGAACTGCCAGCAGAATTAATATCAGCAGAGACAATTAATACATTTTTGGACCCAAACCCGAACCACAAATTTGGACCAACACTTAGAGAAAGACTAACAGGATACAGGTCAACATCAGTTTCAACTGCCAACCTGTTAAATAATAATAATAATAATTTAAATCTATTTTTTTCTTCTAACCTGCTACCAATCTTTTTGGGATCGGCGCAGTATGTCTTGATATCGACAATACTGGCATAGGTTTCGGCTTTATATTTTTACGCCTGACACCAACCCTTTAGGGAAAGACTTAATTGCTTGCTTTCTTTCAACAGCAACCGGGAGCACCAACTTAATGTGCCTTCCGAAGAATGGGGGATGAGATTATTATATCATCATTCCTTCATCTATCCGAGTTCCGTCCGCGCACTTAGTAGTTTAGCTTCCGTGATCGTTACGAAGAAAGCACGACCGCGGCGCCATCGACCCCTCCTCTTATTATCTATTTGTCGATTGTAAAAAAAGGTGATCAGTAACCAAAATAATAAATAAAAAGACTACAAAGAAAATAAGTAGTGAGCACAAAAAAAAATTTTTGGTCGTCACTATTTGGACCAACCTTTAAATTCATTATTCCTTGCCAGAGTATAATGTTAAACCTTTCTAGAAAGGCCATAAGGTAAATTTCATGGGCTGCTAAAGCTGAGGGTTAGTCTATTCTCCAGCAACTAAATCAAGAAAACGCTGAGCTAGTTTCCGTGTTCATAGTCAATAAGGAACATGGAAGACTTTAATGCGGAAATAGTTCTACTTTGAAACAGTACCTTAAAATTTGCTCCTAAAATCTCGCCACAGTAGCGTAAAGTATGCACCAACGAAATATATTGCAGTTTGCAGAACACCGGAACACGCCGAGATTTTCAACGGAACACCAACGTTTAAGTTATTGCATGGAATTGTTCGCAACAGTGACTAACAGGCTCTCTGGAAGCATAATTCCCGGGGACTTTTATTCAATCCTTGAAAAAGTCCGACCAAGTCTTGGTGCAAATGTTGCTAGTGAATAATTATTTGCTGCAGTTAGTGAAGACAGAAATAAATAGCAGCTCCTTTTATATTTTGAGATTGGGAGTAATGGACCGAGAGACGAGTGTACGATTGAACACGAATTCATTGAAATAGTTTAGATTGGAATTCACTGAAAGCACACGTGTGAGGAAAATTGTTTTTGCTTACGAAATATAAACCTCACGAACCATCACCACTAAGCTCCTTCTAACATTACTCATTGAGAATGAAATCTTTTAAGAGTTTCATACGTAACTAAGTCGCGTTAAAATAAAAGGCTATTCAAATTGGCAATCGATTTGAACACTCAAGCAAATTGACTCGGCCCTCGGTTGACAGTCGTTAAAACTTATAAATTGTCCAAAGCGACGTTTAGAGCAATTCCCTTTAGTTAATTAAAAGTTCTCTCTCGCAATCCATAAGTTCCGAGGTTGTTGTGACCAATTTGAAATGTTGGAAGCTCTTGAAAGAATAAGTTGTGAAGATCAATGTTACAAATTTGGTGAAGCATTATACAAACACTCTTCGGTCAAAAACGAAAAAATAATCTTAGTGGGTACAAACAACATATACAAAAGGAATTGAACCACAGATCATATTGAGCAAAGCTTTAGGTAACATTTGGTAGTATAGGCAATACAATACCTCAAAATAGCAGGAGATTGCCAGCCTGTCGCTATGTAAAAGAAAATCCCAAAAAGTAACTACACCTTCAGTGAACCAACAAAAATAAGAAGATAACCAGTACAGTTGTTACACTCTAACTAAAACTTCTAATGGGTCCGGTTTAAATGAAATGAATTTAGATGTTAATCATCTAAATTGCTAATAGCCGCCTTCAAAATAAAATAGGTACGGAGAAATAAAAAAAAGTTTACAAAAATCTAAATGTGAGGTCGGTCCCAAATACAAGTGACAACGTTTAATCCAAATATTGAGATTGACACCGACCTCATAAAAAAAAAAAAAATTTAATGGAAAAGGGGACAAACGACCGTCTGGTTCACCTGATGGTAAGTCACTGCCGCCCATGAACATTATACAACACTAGAGGGTTTGCAAATGCATTGCCGGCCTTAAAGGAAGGAATACACTCTTTTTTTGAAGATTTCAAGGTCGTTTCGTTTCGGAAATACCGCTGGTGACAGTGGGTTATTCCCAAAGGTCCACGCTTCTTTTGTTTTTCCGTTCCACCGGGTCTATGAAAAAATAATAAATATGTTTTAAATGTATTTCCCAACATGGTTCCAACGGCTAGTGGTAGTGTAGAATGTGGAATTGTGGTCTTCTGGTTCGCAGTAGAAAATTAGGAACAGTTAAAAAAGTACAAAAAAGAACAATGCACACACGACAAACCAATAGGTTATTGCTAAGTAGCAATCTTTTCAATGTACTAATGTAAAAATATATTTCCTATTATATTAAAACAATCACAAAATATAATATTACGCCTATTTCCCATCAAAAGAACCGTCTAAACATTCAGACCGTCTAAGATTGCTTGCTATAGAGTATTTTATCAGTAAGTTCTGGTTGAGTGATTTTTATGTGACGTCACAAAATCATGACACGTCGTCTACACGCTCCAATGAGCAAGACAGGATAGTGTTTGGCCGTTCCACGAAAATGACAGGGTTGAGTATCCTCAAAGAAAATATTATATATGATAGTTTATGTCGACATTCAGAACACGTTTACAATAAGATTTATGTCAGATAGAAAGTATGTTCTTCGAAAATCATTATGGGTTAATCCTACATCAAACATTATTTTTGAGAATTTACCTTAAGCCTCTATTTGAGTTTATTCTCTAGGTTTTTATCGATTTATTAAATGTTATTAATTCAAAATATGGCCACTAACATTACCCCAGTTTCTTTTAGACAGATAATATTGTTGGATGCATCTACATTAGATGTCTAAAAACAGGAATTTTGCGTGCACAGTGTTTTACGAAGGCGAAAGTTTCTTCATAATCTGGAAGGTCTGAGCTTCACTAGAGAATTCTGAGTCTTTCGTCTAATTAGTCTCTTGAGCATTCAAGAGAGATAGGGACAGGTATCACCCGTGAGGGACTCTCGTCGTCATGTAGAGTGACTACAAGATTCGGTTTGAAAGCAAGCGGCAGTTTTGACGATGCTTCTAAACGCACAGAACTCGGTTCAAGGTGCCATTACATGTCATTCGCCTTTAATTTGGCTAGCGAAGCCGCGCCCGACCACTAGTTGTAAATAAAAAAACTTTTAAGGATTTAACTCGCGTGTAATTAGATTTTACATGTTGTCATTATTGCCCAACTTTTAGTAACACTTTGCAGCGTTAGTGGTCTGAGAGTAGACTGATATTTCTTTACAACTAGTGTTCGCCGCGGCTTTTCTCGCGTTAATGTCGGTTAAATTAAAGCATATGTGTTATTCTGATGTATGAACTATATAACTGTAAAGTCACATTGAAATCCGTTCTTTAGTTTTTGCGTGAAAGAGTAACAAACGAACATCCATTCATACATCTATACATCCATAAATGAGAGTAACAAACAAACATCCATTCATACATCTATACATCATACAAACTTTCACGTTTAAGTACATTATTAGTAGGATAGGATGTGTAGTGCTCGCGCAAATAAGAGAACATTATATTACAATAAAGTTAAGAGGAAAATTATATTGGAAGTTTTAATTTCAAAGCAAGCAAGAACATAAGTGCGTACAACGCGCAGTCACGGCAACTCGCAATCCAAACGCAATGAAAAATGAATCAGCCATCTATCATAAACTCTTTTCGGCTGCGATATTCGGGGAACAGAAAAACTTGTCGGCATCGGCAACGTGAATAATGTCACGCGAAATTAAATCCTGTAGTCTAAGAGATAGGGTGCTCAAGAAAATAACTGTTAAGAAAATCAAACACTTAACTTACGTAAAATATGGCTAGTTATGTCTTATAAGGAATAATGAATTTTAAAATAACTACGAATTCATAAAGATGCAATTAAAGCTACAACGATATTACAATATAAATGAGATACAAAACATTAAAAGAGTAAAAGCTTTTAGTGAGCTTTAGTAAAAGTATAATTTGGGAGCATTTTTAATTTATCATACGTAATATGCAAACCGATTTCAATGGAATCATCGGATTTTTAACATTGCCAGTATTACGTAGTTTTATATCATCGGGAAGGTTATACGTCTATGCTTACTGCAACAGAGCGATTTTAAATTATTAGCACTGACACCATCGCTGAAAATCTCGTTCTGAGCACAAAAATAATAATAAGAAACGGTAATCTAAGATGAAGGGAGATGAAGATTATAGAAACGAAGACTCCATTACAGTCGTCATCCTTTCATATCGCCTTATTTAGTTTGGTATCCAATGTAGCTGAGGTAAATTGTCATAAAGTGCAAAACAGACGAAAAAATATCAAATCTATGCACTTAAAATGATTTATACTGTCCAGACGGGCAACATAGTGAACATGCACTGTCTGTACCTCCACATGTTTGTATAAAACGCAATTAAAATTTACAAGCTCCTCCGCTGCCAAACCACGCTCATAGGTTTTTATAGCAACCACGTTAAACAACACTGTAAAATCGTCACTCTAACAAACACGTTTGCGTCGTTTTCAGTTCTAACATTTTTAATACTGATGTTAATAACTTATTTCGTGAAATTTGAAAAAGCGACTCTTTTATGTGCAGCTCGTTTAAGCTGTAACATTGTTTATTGTCTATTACCTTTATTATATCTAAATAAGCTACAATATTTGTAAGGATTTATATTAAAGTCTATGTACTAATAAATGGTAAATGAGAATGTTAATCAAAATCAGAAAAGCTGAAATTAGGACTGAGAGAGAATATTGTAGAAAAATGTTTCCTCCACTAAATTAACCTCTAACAATATTCACAATACAATAAGTATGTTATTTAATGTAATAAAGCAATTAGGTGAAAATATGCGCCGTGTGATGCCGACAGAGCAGAATAGAATCACCACATATCCTCCAAAGGGTATCGTAGAAGGCAACTAATGGATCAGCAAAGGGGTGATCATCTTATCCTCCGTCCACCAATCGGCATTGGGCAAGCGTGGTGGACTTCCTTCGATGACAAGGAGTGGCCTTGTGTCCCAGCAGTGAGTCTAATTATAAAGGCTGTTATATATAGGTGAAAATATTAGGTGATAAACGAAACTGTGCACAAAAATTAAGTGCGCACACTGCAACACAACAGTAAAGAAAATAGCAAAATTACCATCACTATAAAAAACACACGTGCCTAATTAATTATCCGTAATTTATTAATGCTTATAGCAACCGTAATCGCACGCTGTCTTATACTGTCTGTGAGGTTTTGAAACCTGAAACTTAGTCTTCTAAGGTTCCTACTAAGACTTCTAAGCCTATGTCTTTAAATTGAAGTGCTATGTTTTATCGCCTTTCGCTTAAGCGATTCAAAACCTTTAACGCATAAAATTCACGCGACGTCGACTCATCACTAATTATTTTATTACGTTTTACTACGACCAATAAAAATAATGAGATAACATATACACATGAACAAATTGTTTAATATTTGTCAGTCTTTGCATTGCGCTAATAGCCGATGTGTTTGTGTTAAAAATGTGCGCAAGCGATTTTGACCTTACGTAGTACCTACTAAATACCTATAAGCTAGTCTAATTTTGACATAATATTAATATTGCATAATAAAAACAACGTCGCGACCAATTAACAAAGCTATTGCAATACTTCTACGTACACTGTCTCCTCGACTAGAAGAGCTATAAAGAACAGATGCCGTGCCCACTCCGCGGCTAACTTTGGTTTGCTTGAGATGGTCTTTACTTGCTATGACGCCATCTTAGCTAGCAACTGGACTTCTAGATATATATTCTGGAAGCTGTGCTAATGACAGCAAGCTTGTGAGAGGTCTTATGTAACATTTTCTTGGTTTTCTAAATAGACCAAGTTAATACTTTATTTTAATAAAAAGTTCAAGCAAATTACTACATTCCACCTGATAATCAGCAGAAGTGGACCAATCCAAATGCAAAGACGAGATAAACCGCCGCGCTAGCCATCCTCGCCTTGCCGACCTGTAAGGTACTTCTTCACGCCTCTTTTGAAGGACCTAGGATTGTAAGAAGGAGAGAACACGGGTGCTGGCAGCGAGTTCCATTTCTTGATTATTCTTAATGGGCTCGTATTGTAATGTTATTGAGAAAGAGAATCTGTGTATTGACATAAAGTCGAAACAAGGTTCTTTTGACATTCAACACATCTGACGGTAAGTTACGATCAGGTCGAACCCGGGCCGGTAGCCAGCCGTACTGACTACTCCATAACGACGGAGTCTCCGTACCAAGACTATTTGCGTCGACATTAAAAAACATAAAAGCATAAGGTGAGAGGAAGGTGAGCAAACTTCTGTCCACCCATGTGGTATCATCATCATCATCAACAGCTCATATAATGTCCCCACCGAGGGGCTGGAGCCTACCCCACTTTACGGGCGATTAGGCCTTAGTCAACCACGCTGGCCAAGTGCGGGTTGGTCGACTTCACACACAACCTAAGAATTTCTGCATAGGTGTGTGCAGGTTTCATAACGATGTTTTCCTTCACCGTAAAAGCGTCGAATAAACGTACATATGAGTTCAAAATTTGAAAACACATTGGTACGTGGCGGGGTTTGAACCGGTGCCTACCGGGTGGAAGACAACGCCCTTACGCACTACGCCAACGACGCTTGTCACCCAAGTGGTATAGAAAATTAAAAATCAGTAACTATTTAATTTAATTAAAATACAATTAGTAAGCCGCACAATGTTAATTACCTGTGATGAATCGGTACTAGAGTTGACAGAAATAGGTCGGTGCACCAGGTATTAACATGTCAAAACCACGAGACATTAGTAATGATTAAGCGTGTAATGCACGGAACTTGTAGCAGACTAACGGAGTAATTGTATTCTATTAAGGCAAGATCGTTAACTGCGTCTATATATTGTAGGATTTGCAGGGCAGTAGAGGAGAGTGGGGTAAATTTAGACATCCCTTTTTTAAAGTGTTTTCCTATTTCAGCCGTGAAACAGTTTGCTGTGTTTTGGATTAAAGGGAAAGGTAGCCAGTGTTATTACCGGGCAAGGCAGGCATTTCATCTTAGGCCTCAGGATGACAACGCAGCTGTAATATGAAATGTTTTTTTCCTTGTTATTGTAGCCGTCTTTAAGCAACGGTATCCACTTACCACCAGGTGGACCGTCAGCTTGTTTGTCATCTAGTAGTATAAGAAAGTACGATTCCCATTCTTAAGGATTGTATAAGAGTTTTCATGAGCTGAGCATTTTTTCGAGTTTATTGCACATTGGCGGATAGATCTCGAATTCTACTAATATTATAAATGCGAAAGTTTGTGTGGATGTGTGTATGTTACTTTTTCACGCAAAAACCACTGAAAGGATTTTAATGCAACTTTTCAATAATATAGCTCATATGTACATAATTATAATATATAGGCTATTATATATTGATACTGCGCAGACGAAGTCGCGAGCAGAAGCTAGTATAATATATTCGAGACAGATATTCGAGATCTATCCGCCAATATGCAATATAAGTAGAAACTAGACTTCCTCTATACTACGTTACGAGAAAGTAAAAATACCCATGAGGACTCTAATACAACCACAAAGAACGGGAATCGTAAATTTGGGTTATGTCTGTATTGACCACAGAAAGAGGTATTGACCATTGCTATTAGCCGTAGATTACCTTAAAAGCGAACACCTTGATAAGTTTTGGAAGCTGTAGCACAAGCTTTCCATAGAGTATTACTAGTCGACATTATTGGAGTCTCACTTCGTTTAGATTGTTAACAGAGTTCAAGTCAATAGCCACATTCGGAATAACTTACAGCAATGTTCCCAAGATTCTCATGATGCCAGAGATACTTTTGCTGCAGATTGTATAGAGGCGGCAAACTGTATACTTAATAATAATAATAATATATTTCTACGCTCACACCAATTACCTAGCCCAAATTAATTTAAACCATTAAGAACGTGTGTTACGGATACCAGATAACGGTAATTTTTTTATATACACTATAACATTGCCATGTTATAGTACCATCGTCTTCATTATTACTGGCAATATTTTAAAAAGTATCAATCAAATTCAAAATCATTATTCATCATGACATTTGGTTTATTTTCGCGCTATCAGACTCATTCTATTGCTGACCGTGTCCTAGAACACATCATTACTAACGTACCAAAGGGTCTCGCTCTGACCTCGGCTTGGGCCTATTACTATAATACGTACTTACAATTTTAGTGCCTTGATATAATTTTATGTAAGTACCTTTTGTTAAACCTTTTTATATTCTTGTGTATCAGTTTGAAGTGTTTTAACTCAATAACTCAATAAAATAGTGACGGAAAACGTGTTTTGATTAGTGGACCATACTAACAGAGTTGGACCATAGGACACGACGTTACACTGGCGCCCAACGTGGGGCCAGTGTAACGTGTAACAGTGTAACATTGCCATGTTATAGTACCATCGTCTTCATTATTACTGGCAATATTTTAAAAAGTATCAATCAAATTCAAAATCATTATTCATCATGACATTTGGTTCATTTTCTCATTCCATTGCTGACCGTGTCCTAGAACACATCATTACTAACGTACCAAAGGGTCTCGCTCTGACCTCGGCTTGGGCCTATTACTATAATACGTACTTACATAAAATTATATCAAGGCACTAAAATTGTAAGTACCTTGTGTTAAACCTTTTTATATTCTTGTGTATCAGTTTTAAGTGTTTTATTGTTTAGTTTCTACAGTGTGTTTTATATTATTTTCAGAGTGCCTTGTATATACCATTTAAACCTGTTCAATAACTCAATAAAATAGTGACGGAAAACGTGTTTTGATTAGTGGACCATACTAACAGAGTTGGACCATAGGATACACGTGTAACCGAAATCAGGCCTTATACTAATTGTTGCCTACTCAAATTGAAGCAATAATGATTTTATAGTTTGAACCAACGTAGAGGCAACGTTAATTACCTAACTTTTTACAGTCTATTCTAATCAGACCCTTACGCCAGCTTCAAACAATTTACTACCTGGAATTCATATACATAAACTAAATCGCATCACGTTTGTGATATTCTAATGTAGCTCGTTAGTACTATCTTTGGCAGTGAGAAAATTAAACGAGGAGCACAGGGCGTGTAATTATCGTACCGTTGACAAGTCGACGTTTGGTACTGGCGAAAATACCGTGTCTCCAACGAACGAATATCAGAGTAACTAGGCATGTGCCCTGTTTGGAATTCTGTTTCAAATCGTTGCTACGTTGGTTTACGTGGAACTGTGAATATTTCGCTAATTAGCCTGTGTTACAAGGCGAGACAACGATTTGATATTTACTCCTAGCTTTTAAGGGGAATAAGATCATTTGGCATTACTAGAAATTGTCGCCCTAAAGACGATACATTGACAACAACACACAAAAATAAAATTTGGCAAATCAATACAAATTCCGCAGTAAATACTAAACAATACAGTCTAGACTGTAACAATAATTCTAAAACGATTTCTTTGAAGTAACATGTAATATTTTTATTACTATTATATTTATCTTCTTTATACTTATATAAAATTCAAAGTCCTGACTAATTGACTGAGATATCAACGCACAACCCAAACCGCTGAATCTAGAGACTTGAATTTTGCACATAGATACCTTATACAGTGTAGGGATCCACTAAGAAAGGATTTTTGGAAATTCCATCATTACGGGGGTAAAATGACCACGCGGACGAAGTCGCGGGCGGAAGCTAGTAGTAAATACAATTGAATCATTTAAGAGGGGGTATAAAGCAAAATTACCAATCTTTGATTTGATTTTTACACCCCAAAATAGGCCACAAGGCACCCCATTTTTTTAAAATAGATATTACATTATATTTGAGAGATTTTAGTCTGGGAAAAAACATATAATGAAATATTTTTAAGCATGGAAAAATATCACGAACTTACCTTTAATTTCCAGCTTAAATCAGTTTATTTTCAATGCTATGCATATTACTGCGTCAATATTTTAATACATAATATAAAACTATATTACAAAGCAGCCCTACTAGGGATTTTAAAAAATAATGAATACTTTACGACTTATTTTCATAAAACTAATTTGTCGCTTATTGCGTTCTTATTCCGCGCAAAACGCATCAGTCTATCGCGCTTCACCCGTGGTAACGGGCATGTTTTGTTTCATCAACCAGTCTTGACTGCTCCGTTGAGACGAGTGGGCTGTGTTTCTGTGTTCCGCCACCGGCTCGAGAAAATACTTCGACAAAAATATGGGAAATAAAAATAAAATGCGAAAACACTCTAAGAAAGAGCTTAGAAATTTAAAAATTCAACTCATGAATAATTGTCGGAGGTATGTACATTGCTTTTATTATATTATTTATGTAGTTTAACCAAAAAATATCGCAATTTGACGTTTTAGCTCACGGCACAATGTAACAATGTCGGCGCGGGTAGCAGTAAACGCAAAAAAATAGATGCTTTTGACTACTCATGAATTGGTGCAAAGTTTCAATTGTGTGGTGTGTGTAAAGTATTTTTTAACCAACTACCAAAAAGGAGGAGATATTCGTCTGTATGTATTTTTTTATGTATGTACACGTACAGTCAGTTTCAGAAGTAGATGATCACTTTAGTACCATGTCATAGCAACGCCAGCGTTTGTGCAGTAATAGTTGCTACAATTATGTATGAAATATTATTATGACAAGGTACTACAGTGTTCATCTACTTTTGATGGTGACCCGTACACCGATATCTCTGTCATTTGTGGACCGATTTTCAAAATTCTTTTTTTATTCGATAGTGTATACTCCTGAGGTCCCATTGTCACCAAGTCAGGATCTGATGATGGGAAGCCAGGGAAATCGAGGGCAACCCTCAAATTTTATACGCATATATAACGTTTTTCATATTTTTCCTAAACCTATTCTATTATTTGCACCGGGTAGTCATCATTTCATGTTTATGAGCTGATGATGGAAGGAAAATATCTGTTCACCGATATCTCTGCCATTTGTGGACCGTTTCTCAAATTTCTTTTTTTATTCGATAGTGTATGTATACTCCTGAGGTAGTCCCGTTCTCACCAAGCCAGGATCTGATGATGAAAAGGTAGAGAAATCGAGGGCAACCCTCGGAAAAGAACAGAAAGAGAGGGTTATTCATATTTTTTATAAAGCTATTCTAGTATTTGCGTCTGGTTGTCATCTCGTGTTGATGAGCTGATGATGTATGGTAAAACTCCTTAACTATTAGGAGTTGGTTAATGATAATTTAAGTATTAGAGGTACCTAAATACCGATAGTTGTATTCTTTTAGGTTTTTCAGGTGAGCTGATGATGGAATCATTGATGAGACTTCGTGAATGTGTAGCGACTATGCCCACAATATATTGTATTTTAGCCCAGAATGAGGAACTTTTTACTTTGACCACCAGATCTTTACTGCAAAATTTCCATGCATGTATAATACAAAAAAAATGTACCTGTCATAAAATGTAAATATTTTTTTATGTAACCAAAGATCTTATATGTTAAAATACACTGATTTTGATAAAAATCCACAGAAAAATGTAATAAAGAATAATGGCCAATTTTACGAACATTGTCTTAGCTTTGGACAATCCAAAGTGGTATCTTGTCAACTCTTGTCATAAATAACAAGAATGTGATATAGCATGCCACTTGGTTTGAGCATGCCACATAAGATTGACATTAACATAATCAAAACTGAAAGTAACATTATATTTTATGAATAAATGATTTAATTACCAATAATTATTTTTTTGAAGAATGTGCATACCTGGTAATTATCCTGAGCGATTAGCATGATTTTATAAAAAAAAAATATAATTGATGTAAATAAAACTTTATTTATATACTTTGTTATAACCTTGCAGGGTTCATGTGTGGAGCTATATTTTACTTGTAAGTACCTACCTCATATCTTTGTAAACACACACAATGAATAAATTATTTGAATTTGAATTTATTATATTTTATTTACCATCAGCGAAAAGTATTAAAAATCCACATATCAAAGTATAGGTAATGGATAGATAGTCCGACTCGTGCTTAGCCAATTTTATCTAGTTATTTCGCGTATACTATGTGCGATCACAAAAAAGAAAAATCATGAAGCGAGTGCCACCTTGCGGCTGCGAACTGCGATGTGCAAGAGGGGAAGGGTGAAACGCGCGGGTGAATTCTGATATTTTTCTTGGTTTATGCCCGCTCTTAAGCAAGAAAAACAAGCAGAGTAGACTACAGTACCAAGAGCTTTTGTTATTATGTACGTACCTGCACTAGTTAGTTTGTGATCTAATAACATTTCAATATTTAAGACTGTACCTAAATATGTTGTTTTCTTAATTATGCGCATTGAATTATTAGATAAATTATGATTTCCTACTCTTATTTACTTTTTACTTAAATCAGCTCAAAAATTACATAATGGCGATTTTCACTATTATTCACACTTCTGACTGCTCATACACAGACGCTCTAATCTGTACCCATAATGTAAGTTTTTATTGTAAAAAAAGAACTGCGCTAATAAGGATATCAGTTGCGTTAATAAGGATATCAGTTGCGTTATGATCAATTTGTATGGACAGTATAATTAAGCTCAACTAGCATAAAGAAGTCGAAATCACGTTTCCTATACTAATTGAGCTCTTAACGCAATTAAAATAGTTAGATACGCTTATAACATTAGACTAACTAAGGGTACTGACAACTGATCAACCTTCCTCACTCTCTCCTATTTCGCAGCGTATCTTGGTTAACAGTAAAACATATCCTCTTAAAAATAGGACTTACCTTATCTCGCAGCATATCCCGGACCCTGGTGGCCTGATGTCGACTCCTGTGCAGTTCCAACTGCAGCTCGAGACACCGCTCCTGCCAGTTGACTACGTCGGCTGCTGCCAGCTCGTACTGCAGCGGATCCAGGCGGGACGAGTGGGCAATCGGCCTGGGTAATGATAATTAAAAATATGATAACTATATATTTTGTTAAACATCCTTATTATAATCTTGGATTAGAAGCCGTGGGGATTTAAAAGAGAAGTAGGCAGACCGCACATGATGATGAGAAAGATGGAAAGATGACATCATAAAAGCAGCGGAACAAAATTGTATAATAACAGCGTTAAACGAAGATGAGTAAAGATGGTTGAAGGAGGCCTACACCAAATTGGTTGAAGATTATATCTAGCACGATGAATATATTACAGCGTATGTATACGTTTTCCTTTTTACTTTCTCATATACGTAGTTTAGAGGAAGTCTTGTAATTGTCAAATAATTCGACCTCGAGATTTTGACGGATTTACACGTTTTGGACCTCCCTGAGTCCAGAAATACCGTTTTTGGAATTATGTCTGTGTGTGTGTGTCTGTGCGTTAGCACGATAACTCGAGTATGCTTCAACTTATTGCAACCACATTTATCTCGCATGTATGCTATCAAAATATAAGGTTTCTATCAACTTTCGAGTCGTTGATCACGAAAGTTAAGCACCCATCCGAGTACCGACCGCGAACTTGGTTTCGCGGTCGGTATTCGGATGGGTGACCAAAATTTAACATGCACGTATGACATCTAAATATAAGGTTTCTATAAACTTTTGAGTCGTTTCCGGTATACGAGAAAGTCAAGGGGAGACCACTCCCGATTTTTTTGAATGCATTTTCTAATTTAAAAATATTTACGCGTTTTTAAACATAAAAATAATTCCGAAGTTTTATTTAATATCAAAGCATAGGTACCTAGAGAAGTCAACTAGACACCACCCACCTTATTAGTGTCAATTGGTTTAGTGAACGAGCTCTTTGTATCAAGAGTGTCTAAATCTTCCCTGAACATTTGAATATGTATCCGATATCAATGTGTTGGCTTTGCAAACAATAGATATAAGAGACAATGATGCCAAAATCCTGTAAGAATATTGACACCGAGTACATTGTCTCAGTTCAAGGGAAGAACAAATAGAATTAAGTGCTCATAACGTTATCTATTATCCGAGAATAAAACAAGAATAAGTGCGTATCGGCTGTAAGTAATACTTTAGTAAACAATACAAAAGATAGGCGGTTAAGATGCTGAATTTTGCATTAATTGTCTATATGGCGAATCAGGTTGTATGCCACATTAATAAAATTGCTGTGAAAACTTTTACAGAAAACTTATTTATTAATTAATTATTACCTATAAGTATATTTTGATTATAATTTAGTCTAAACTCTAAAATAGGTAATCTTGGTAATTTTGGTATACTTTAATAAATAACAGTTATTAAAAAAATCTGTCCCTGACTGTACATTAAAAGCGGCACGATTTCATAATGACGTTTTCAAGGAAAAATTAATTTCGTCTCAATCAAAATTAAATTCATAGACTTATTAAAGTTATTCTTCAAATGCAATTTCACAAGCAAAGATCTAATATTTATACTTGGCATAAATTGAAATCTTAACGAAATGAAATTTAACTACTAAAAGCAACTTGAACTCGTGAACTTTTGCTTTGATATCTGTTCGCGACAACCTAGGTTCCCTTAGTGTTTACAGATGACCTAAGTTATTATTGTTAGGTCCCATAATAATGCATAAGTATTCCTCTTATCTCGTTAGTGTGAAATTTATAAGTTAGTTATAAGATCTTGTTAATTTGTTTACTTAATTAATTACTTGTGTGTTTTTACTTGTTTAATGTTTATGTTTTATTTGTGTTTTGATTTATTTGTAATGTTTGTTTGTGTAATAAAATATATGAAATGCCTAAGTTTCATTGAAGCGAGAGGGATAGGAATAGGCCATTTCGGTCGCACATAGCGCCGCACCAATAGGCACGCGCATCGTGTCAGGGACGGCGCTAATTGCGACACGAAACAAATGGATATATACAGTGACCTAATTTCAGTAGGCACTCTGGCTCCGAACTAACTACTACTACTACTAAGAAGAAAGAAATTTCCCTCTCACTCCAAGCGCGGCGGCGGCATTATTCTCCAACAAGCTTCTTCTTTGATTGTACCAGCCCTCTACACTCCTGCAACGAAAACTAATGTGGGTACCAGCACCCCACATTTTCTGGTCCTTCGAGCCGGATAACAGAACCAGCGACGTGCCCCACATTTTCTGGTCCTTCGAGCCGGATAACAGAACCAGCGACGTGCCCCACATTTTCTGGTCCTTCTGAAGCCGAATAAAAGAACAATCGAAGAAAAATGCCTGTCACGAGAAGCATGAAGTCCTACTCCGTGGACAACAACGCTGCGGCCTCCGCTACGGCCTCCGCTCCCACGTCAACAGAAGCCACACCTTCGGAACATACGAGGTCCACCTACGCCACACGAACTACCGGAGCAACCACAGAAACTGACGCAACGCCGCGGACAACCGCAATAGAAGAAACCAACGTTGCCACCGTCTCCAACGAAGCACCGGTAGCCTCGACCTCTCGACCACGTACCACGCCGAAGACTACGAAGACGGTTTCTGCGAAGAGCAAGCGGAAGGACCTAGCAAAAGCCAGAGAAGAACTACTCGCCCTGCAAGTGAAACTCGCCGCCGCCAGAGTCGCCGCGCTTGAAGAAGACGACACAGACATTGAGGAAGATTTCGAAGAGAGCACAGTTCGGGAAGAAAGAACGACAGAGTGGATAAGGAAGAGCACCATGGCATTGACGTTGGAACCACATCACGAAGCCGCCGATATAGATACGAAGAGGGAATGCCCAAGAGATCGTGCCGAACAACTGGCGCCGCCGCAGCCGTGCGACGCCGACGTTCAGCGACCTCCACCCACTTCAAATGTGATGAAGCCGATCAACCAACAAGAAATAGCAATGCCACCGGAGCCCACAGAAGAGAATCACGCCGCCGTGCCGTATTACGGGCGTGAAACGAACACGTTCGACTACAACAAGCTGGCCAGCGCGATCACCCTAGCAGCAAGAGCTGTCCAGCCGAACATAACGAACAGACATCAAGAGTTACCAGCGTTCAACGGATCATCGAGCGACTGGCTGCCGTTCAAGACGGCATTCGAAGAATCTGCCCCCCTACTCTCCGAGCAAGAAAACTTACCAAGACTAAGAAGAACTTTGAGGGGCGCAGCGAAAGAAGCGGTTCAATGCCTATTCGTCGGGGCGACATCGGCCTACGAAGTCATGCGTCTACTAGAGTCAAGATTTGGAAGACCGGACGCACTAGCACTAGCGGAGCTCAACAAACTTCGCCACCTACCCCGACTCACCGAGAACCCGAAAGATATATGCACCTTCGCATCGAAGATTATCAACGTCACAGCAACCGTGAAGGCCTTGAAGAAAAACCACTATCTCTACAACGCAGAGATAGTAAGAAGCGTCGTCGAGAAACTACCGTCTGCACTGCGTTATCGATACTACGACTACGCCGCCGAACAGCCTGAAGATACTCCAGACCTCATGGTCTTGTCCGCGTTCATGGAACGCACCGCCATGCGCTGTGGAAACTTCGCCCCCGCTGAGAACATTGCCTCTGAAGACCGGCGGGAGTATGCCACGAGAAAACCACTAAGAAGCTACCACGCGCAAGAACCAAGAGCTACGGGCACCAAGCCGACGTGCGCCGTATGCAAGAGGGAGGGTCACGCCACAACAGACTGTTACAAAATGAAGGAAGCAGACGTACCTACAAGATGGGAAATAGCGAAAAAACACCGCCTATGCTTTAGGTGTCTACGCACGCGCAAGTTGCAACACTTTTGCAAACCGAAGAAATGCGATATCAACGGCTGCGAATATCTACATCACGAATTACTACATGGGAATACGCCGTCGCCGCCGCCGCCGAAGAAAGAGACAGAGATATCGCACACCGTAGCATCAACGAAAGAGACGGAGCTATCGCACATCGTAGCTTCAGCGATAGAGAGAAAAAACACCACAGCCTTATTGAAGATTCTACCAGTGGTAGTCGAAGGTCCGGAGGGTACTTGCTCAACGTATGCTCTCCTCGACGACGGGTCCACCTGCAGCCTCATCGAAAACGAAATAGCGAAGAAAATCGGCGCCACGGGTTCTCCAGACCCCTTCTATATCGAAGGCGTCGCCGGTGCACGCATCGACGCTCAAGACTCAAGACGCGTGAAGATTCTTCTACGAGGGGCCGACAGGAAAGCTCACCACATCACCGCGCGCACGATGAAGAGCCTCCAGCTAGCATCACAAGCAGTAACGCGCGATGTCATGGAAAACTGCGAACACCTACGCGACCTCGAAGACTGCCTCACATACAAAGAAGCCTCGCCGAAGATACTGCTCGGTCAAGACAACTGGGCACTACTACTTGCACACGACCTTCGAATGGGGAAGAAGAATCAACCGATAGCATCGCTCACAGACCTAGGCTGGGTTCTACACGGTGTCCGAGAAACAAGAAGAAAGTTATATCACCGAGTACATCATGCCACCATCATAGATGAAGATGAAGAAGAATCTATAGAAGCTATGATGAAGCAACACTTCAGTCTCGAGTCATTGGCCATCACACCGCGACGCAGCTACAACGATGACGAACGACGCGCGCTACAAACATTAGAAGAAAACACTCGTCGTCTACCGGCGGGAGGATACGAAACTGGTCTGCTGTGGCGTCAAGACAACCCTGCCGTGCCCGACAGTTATGGCATGGCACTGAGAAGATTAGAACTCGTCGAAAAGAAGCTCAACAAAAATGAAAATCTCAAGAAAAAATACGAAGAACAATTGAAGACGCTGCTATCAAACAACTACGCTGAACTAGCGACCCCCTTAACGAGTGCACGAAAATGGTACTTACCGCACTTTGGAGTCATCAATCCGCAGAAACCAGAGAAGCTACGCATAGTACACGACGCTGCCGCCAAGTCAAGAGGAGTGAGCCTCAACGATATGCTGCTGCCGGGGCCAGACTTGCTACAATCACTGCCGGGGGTACTGATGAGATTTCGACAACGACCGATCGCCGTGTCAGCGGACATCAAAGATATGTTCATGCGAGTAACAATAAGGGAGGAAGATCGAGACATGCAACGATTCCTGTGGAGAAACGGGGAAACAGACAGAACCCCAACAGAATATAGAATGAAGAGCGTGATCTTCGGTGCCACTTCATCACCATGCACTGCCATCTACGTGAAGAACAAGAACGCCGAGAAGTTCAAAGAAGAATACCCGGAAGCCGCAGCAGCCATTGTCGACAACCACTACGTCGACGACTACCTAGCCAGCTTCGACACCGTGGAGGAAGCAGTCAGAATCTCAACACAAGTCACGAAGATTCATGAAGAAGCCAACTACTTCCTACAACGCTGGGCATCGAACTCGACGGCGGTCCTCGACAACATGGCGCCGGGCACCAAAGGCGACGTCTTACACTTAGACGGCGCGAAAATACTGGGCATGGTGTGGCAGCCATCCGAAGACACCCTGACCTTCAACGTCAACGAGCAGCGAATACCAGCCGACGTACTTGATGGCAAGAAGACACCAACGAAGCGCGAAGCACTCCGAACGGTCATGTCAATATTTGACCCTCTCGGCATCGCCACGCCTATAACAATACAAGCGAAGAGAATAATGCAAGATGTATGGCGATCGGGAATCGAATGGGACACCGACCTACAAGAAGAGCAAGCGGCAGACTGGCGACAGTGGCTACATGAAGCGAGACGTCTCTCAACGCTCACCGTGCCACGCTGCTACAACAAACTATCGAACGCGCGCAACATACAACTTCATACATTCGTCGACGCGAGTTCATCGGCATACGCAGCTATCTCTTACTGGCGCGTGGAAGACAGAGACGGCGATATATGGGTGTCGCTGGTGGCCGCCAAGGGGAAGGTGGCACCATTGAAAGTCGTGTCCATACCACGACTCGAACTCCAAGCGGCAGTGGTGGGCAGCAGGCTGGCGGAAACCATCGTGGAAGAACATCAATTCAAGCCTGCGAGCCGTCACTTCTGGTCAGACTCGCGTACTGTACTCACTTGGGTACGCAACGGGCCGCGGCAGTACAAACCCTTCGTCGCGCATCGCTTGGCTGAGATAGGCGAACACACGAAGACCAAGGAATGGCGATGGGTACCGACCAAGCTGAACCCGGCCGACGACGCGACTCGTTCAGTACCCCACGACTTCAACGCAGAACATCGGTGGTACCAGGGGCCGGCCTTCCTATACTACGACGAGAGCGAATGGCCCCGAGAAAACATCGACGACGGCGAGCAGATCGACGAAGTTGAGGAAGAACGCGTACACGTCGTAAACCAAACGACGTGTCTATTGGAAGCCCTGCCCGATGTGCGACGTTTCTCAAGTTGGACTCGCCTTATTAGAGCGACCGCTCGAGTTTTACAATTCGTCAGAAGCCTACGACGCAACAAACAACAGTGTACAGCGGTCACCAAAAGAAACAAAGCCAACGCCGACGCCGACCCTACGTGGCGTAAGAACAAAGAAAAAAACAAGACGCCGGTTGCCATGGAAACGAAGAAACAAGTACATCGAAATTACGTAAATATAGAAGCTGAAGACTTGCGCGCGGCTGAAACACTGTGGGTGCGCGCTCAACAAGAGGAAGTCTTTCACGAAGAAATGAACATACTGAAAAAGGGGACAAGCCCCCTGGCCGCGTCAGGCCGCCTCGCAAAATTAGCAGTACTACTGGACGACAGCGGAGTTATACGACTGCGATCAAGAATAGCAGCGGCGGCTAACATAACTGAAGAACAGAAATCACCGGCCGTGTTGGACGGCGATCACCCATGGACGCGCCTATACATCGCCTGGGTCCATAGACAGACGCACCATGGAGGCTTCGCAATCACGACGAACGAGATACGCCAACAATATTGGTTATTGAGGCTACGTGTCGCAGTACGTGGGGTGTTGAAAAAGTGCCCTCTATGCCGCATACGACGAAGTACCCCGCCACAACCGTCTACAGGCGATCACCCTAGAAGTCGCCTCGCCCATCATCAACGACCCTTCACCTTCACCGGCCTTGACTACTTCGGGCCGTTGCAAGTCACCGTGGGACGAGGAAGACAGAAGAGGTACGGCGTGATATTCACCTGCCTTACGACGAGGGCGGTACACGTCGAGCTAGCCGGAGACCTCAGCACCGACGCCGCCATCATGGCCCTCAGGCGCTTCATAGCGCGCCGGGGGTGCCCCACCGAGCTATGGTCTGACCAGGGCACCAACCTGAAGGGTGCCGACGGAGAACTGCAGGCCGCCGCGACCGAAGCCCTACAACGAGACGCCTCCGCCCGCTGGATCACGTGGCGGTACATACCACCCAGTGCTCCCTTCATGGGTGGAGCCTGGGAGCGCCTAGTACGAAGCGTCAAGACGGCCCTACACGCGGTTCTGCACGAGCGAGCACCAAGAGAAGAAGTCCTCTCCACACTGCTGGTGGAGGCTGAACACACTCTCAACAGTCGGCCGCTCACGCATGTCTCCACCTCACCTGACGACGAAGAAGCCCTGACCCCGAACCACCTGCTGTTGGGTGGGCCTTCCCGCGTGCCCCTGCCTGGAGCGTTCACCGAAGATGACGACAACTGCAAGAAGATGTGGCGGACCAGTCAACGCCTCGCAGACATGTTCTGGTCACGCTGGATGCGAGAATACCTACCGGAGCTCCAACACCGGCGGGAGCCCAGGGCGAGCAACGGTTCCCTACAACTTGGGGACCTAGTCTTCATCGCCGACGGCACTCTACCGCGCAACTGTTGGCCGCGGGGAGTCATCACCGCCACTTACCCTGGGCCAGATGGTGAAGTACGAGCAGTCGACGTCAGGACTACCAAGGGGGTGCTCCGACGACCTACGAAGAAATTGGTGGTCATCATGTCATCGGGAACGCGCGAACCCTAGGACTTCAGCTACGAGCTGCGGCGGGAGATATGTTCGCGACAACCTAGGTTCCCTTAGTGTTTACAGATGACCTAAGTTATTATTGTTAGGTCCCATAATAATGCATAAGTATTCCTCTTATCTCGTTAGTGTGAAATTTATAAGTTAGTTATAAGATCTTGTTAATTTGTTTACTTAATTAATTACTTGTGTGTTTTTACTTGTTTAATGTTTATGTTTTATTTGTGTTTTGATTTATTTGTAATGTTTGTTTGTTTAATAAAATATATGAAATGCCTAAGTTTCATTGAAGCGAGAGGGATAGGAATAGGCCATTTCGGTCGCACATAGCGCCGCACCAATAGGCACGCGCATCGTGTCAGGGACGGCGCTAATTGCGACACGAAACAAATGGATATATACAGTGACCTAATTTCAGTAGGCACTCTGGCTCCGAACTAACTACTACTACTACTAAGAAGAAAGAAATTTCCCTCTCACTCCAAGCGCGGCGGCGGCATTATTCTCCAACAAGCTTCTTCTTTGATTGTACCAGCCCTCTACACTCCTGCAACGAAAACTAATGTGGGTACCAGCACCCCACATTTTCTGGTCCTTCGAGCCGGATAACAGAACCAGCGACGTGCCCCACAATATCTAATATAATTTACTACTTTTCGTTTTTGAATTTATTAAAATTTCATTTGGTAAATGTTCCCAACTTTGTTGTTTATCAATCATGAGTTGTAGAATCGAATCTAGAACTTTATTTACTCATGTGCTAGAACCCCTAGTTTAGTGTTTAGTTTAGCCTTGATCACATCCTATTTGGCTGTGTTTTAATACGCTAAGCTAAGCCATAGGTTCCCAACGGGGGCGGTACCGCCTCCTTGTGGGCGCCGGGGTCTCTCAGGGTAGCGGGTCCAAAGGCAACTGGGTGCGTTTAATTTGTGATTATTAATAGATAGTAGACAGATATATAAAATTGGTATAATAAACTATTATGTAAAAGGGGGCGTTGGAATTTCTTTTTCTTGTATAGGGGGCCATAGTCCATAAAAGGTTGGGAACATCTGCTCTAAGCTATTTCACTATCGAAGTGCATTATTAATACGAACCCACTGAGAACGCATATCAACAATATCGATATTATAAATTCCTGAAACTCCGTTCAATAACTCGTTCGCAAAATGCATTGCAAGTCCACAACGCAATATCGGACCATAAATATTTTATACGGTTCATTAACTTTGATGTACAGTATAAATCAGATTTAGTGCAACAGATGCGATGCTAAAATCGCTTCTATTACCAGGAAATAAGATCAGGAAAAATATCGTAGGTATTGTTACAATACTACAGGGACAAATAGGTAAGTACAAAACCAATTTCCAAATTTATTATTCATAGAGAAATTATTTTATTCATTTTCGGAGTTATAAATTAGAAAAGTTATACAAATTGAAAATTATAAACTTAGATAAAAATTTGTGAATGTGTCTGGTTTGATATTTCTATTTTTCTACATTATCTGAATATTTTTCTCATATTTTCAAAAATATATTTTTTATACTCTCAAATCAGAGGTAACTGAAATATTACTATACTTAACTGAAATATTGAATTATTAGATCGTATTTATAAAAGTAACCCGTCAAAGAATAAATTAACAACATACTGATATATAGCAAGTCGTCAAGTCAGTTTAGATTCTTTTAAAAATCTAAAGGAAGAAAGAAAAACATTTATTAACAAAAGAAGAATTATGTTTTGACAACATAATTCTTCCATAGATTTCGTTGACGTCATGAGTTCCTAGAGGCAACAGACTGAATAATAAATGATTTGATATGGCTAAAAATAATATTCTTTTAGTTATGAATTGCGTCAATATTCTCATTTTTCATGTATTCTGTTTTCCTGTTATTTCAAACATTTCAAAGATAATATAATTAAAAAAAGAAAGTTTCACGAGATAATTACAGAATCAAGTAGGTAACTATTTGCAATATTAATCTGAACAAATTTAAACGTAATACTCTCACCATTAATTCCAAACAAAGCGCGAGCCGTTGTGTCGAATCGATTCGTTGGATTAACTCGAGCAAATAAGGGATTATTAATTTTCAATAATTAATTTGTACCGATCGAATGTACAGTCAGCGAGAAAAGGTTATTAACACACTAGCACCACATGAGTAAATAATATCTACTCATGTGCTAGCACGCCGCTCGCAGCTTCGTCCGTGTGGCGTTCAGTTAGAGACGCGCTCCTTGGGATCTCTATAGAAGTACGACGAGTTTCTCCCGAGTTCTTGTTGTAAAAACACGTGTTGAGAGACTCCATTTTTAACCTCAATCAACCGTACAATTTTTGTTACTTTAATTACATTTTCACTTGACATTAGCAAAATGCGTACGCTTAATGCGACGCGACGCCATTAATTAAGAATAGAATAGAAGTACGAAAAACAAAAGGATCTTTTAACTTTGACCTAGTGCCTATCTAGCACTGCAATAGTTAAATTGATTTTTTTTATTCATTGGTGTCATCATTATCTAGACCGCTCGATGTGGAGTTTTACTGACCACTCCACCACGACACGACGGCGACGAACTACTTTTTATCTCTTTGCATGTCTGAAAATATACCCTTGAGATGATTTTGAGTGTAATGTCTGTGTCCCGGTTGTTGGATTTTGCGTTTGATTGTTTGCTGAAGGATTGAAGCTTTTTAGGTTTTTTGGTGTCCCTTTTATGTAGGCGACAGGCTGGTAACCTGTCACTATTTCGAGGCACTGCATGACCCATACTAACAGATGTGGGTTTATGTGTAACAAAATATTACCGTACAGAACCTTAGTTCTGCTCGCTCAACCCCTCATGGGATTACGAGCATGAACGTACGTATGTGTGTCTGAAAACAAATAAAATAGTATTTTTTATTCTCAAAACTAACATATTTGAATACGTAACTACTGAAAACTAGAAAAAAACGGAGCTTTGTTTGCTAACCACTTTACTCTCTTCTAATAGAATCAATTTGCTAAATATTATTGTTATAAACGCACTAATAATTATGGTTATTCTAACCCTATCAAAACAATTCAATACGGTCAGACAATCTGTTTGTAATCACGGTTGCATAATGAGATCAGGACTATGCGATAATATAAATATGAGTTAGTTTAATTATATGAAGTGCACAATTTGTATGTTAATAATTTTGTACATTAATAATAGGTATACTCGGAATAATTTGACAAATGTATACCCCCTATTGTGTCCCCGCCATTTTGAAACATTTCGCGCATGTGTCAGTTATTTCCGGATTTCCTTCGCGAATTTTCCGCGTGTAATAAATTTTATAATAAAACTATAAATAAGATTTTTGTCTCTAAAATCGTAATAAAATAACCTAAAAAAATAAAATATAATAAGTATAGTTATATTTTCAAAAAATAATAATAATAATCATCATTTTCATGGGGGGATCGACCTCCAGGAGGTCGCGCGACACACAAGGGGATACTTATTTATTTATACTTTTAATAATTCGTAATTAACATTTTTTTTTATAATTTGTCACAAACATAACTTCGCATCTTGGTGAAAATGTAATACAAAAAATAATCATTATTTTGTCCACTTAATATAAACTAATTTAATTTAAGATCATAAGGATTTTTGCAGTACCCTTATTTAATAATTCTATTTATGGGCACTGCAAAATACTGTAAGTTTTAGTTCCAATTATCACCGCAAGATAGCGCTGCATGATCAAAACAACAAAAATGGCATCACAATTCGTGTGACAATGATTTCACTCCGCTTGGTCATAAAAAATAACCCAAACCTAGTGATCTCCGTTCGATTACACAGACTACACAAATATTTACCAGGATTCGAACCCGGGCGGCTTGACGCGCAGGCTATACCGATCCACCACGACGGTGTCGATGTTAGACTGTGATCTTCATAAAGCTTGTCCGTTCTAAGTAAAAGTCTCTATCTTAGACATCGCTTATTGTTATTAAAAAATATAATCCACATTCTTCTGACACGATAACAGCTAATGACTCACTCGCCATTAGTTCTGTACTTAACTTAAAACGTGCCAAAGTTATCTAAAAACTTATCCGTCATATCAGTAAAAGCTTTAACAATTACATGGTTTAATTACCAAAGTGAGTTACGATAGTGATTTGGGCTTTCCTTTAGACGATTTTTGGATAGTTTACGATAACGTTAATTCAACTGGTATTTGTTTAAAGATAAGGAACATTAGAGGAATGTTTATTTCTATTTATTTGTTGTAGTTATTAAATAGAATTGCCTATTCGTGACAGGAAACTATACATGTACATAAAAAATAAATGTAAATAATTCAAATGTTGGTAATTTTGTATAAGTTTATCCCTTTCACTCGCTACCTTTCTTGCTCCTCACTCATATTATTAATTATCCCATAAGTAAGTGAGGACACACACTTTAAAATGTAGCCCAAATTACTTAAGTACCATTAAGAATTTGTGTTATGGAAATTGGAGAACGGATAAACATACATAATAAATTAGATATTAACGTAAGTAAACTCAAATCTATTCGTCGCGTCGTCGCAGCCATATCGTTTCGCCGTTTTGCAATACACGCTGTATTGCAAAACAGCGCGGCAGATTGTAGTGTGTGAGAGTGATGAATGACAATAAATCCTATCCGCTTTTTCATAAAATTCGCTTCCAGTGCGCTATTGCGGGACGGCTCGGGATCTGCGCACATGAGCGCAACTGCACCGAGGCCGTCCCAACGCTGCCCGTCTAGGCACTCCTTGTGCACCAATTGGTGGGGAGCAGCCCACAGGGGCTACCGACTAACGCCAGCCCCTGTAGACCGCTGGCCGACGCCGGCCTTATAGGCCGCCTCCTTACCGACGGCTGCTCGACCTGGCGCGTCCTCCTGACGAGGACACCGGGAGCAGCCATCGGACCGCAAAAATAACCTAAATCTGCCAATAATTAGCGATCTCTATTCGATTATACAGACTAATATTGATTGAATCTACCACGGATTTATGACAAACGATTTTATTTGGTTAACATTTCTCAGACACTACTATCCGCCGCGCCGTTTTGTAATACGTGTTATTATAAGATACGCTGCGCGATCGATGGAGGTCGATGGCGCCGCGGTCGTGCGTTCTTAGTAACGATCAAGAAAGTTAAACAACCAAGTGCGCGGTTGGTACTCGGATGGGTGACCGACAACTTTTTCACCTCGATTTTCCTTCGTGCTTCGTCGAATACGTTAAGCTGGTGGTCCCGGCTGCTGTCGAAAGATGCCATTTTCATATGCCATCCTAATTTTCAAAGTGCGTAAGTTCGTCTAAATTACATTTCGTTGGACTTAACACAGTTTTTACTTTCTCGTATACGTAGTATACCTAAAGGAAGTCTTTTAATCGTCAACAAATTCGACCTCGATATTTTGACGGATTTACACGTTTTGGATGTCCCTGAGTCAAAAAATACCCATACCTATTTTTTGGAATTATGTCTGTGTATGTGCGTTAGCACGATAACTCGAGTATGCTTTAACTTATTGCAACCAAATTTAACATGCTTGTATGAAATCAAAATATAAGGTTTCTATCAACTTTTGAGTCGTTCCCGGTATACGAGAAAGTCAAGGGGAGACCACTCCCGATTTTTAATTGGGCTGACGTAACGATATGGAAGTTATCTCACCTTGGAGGTGGCGGCGGCGGGTCCCTCGACCGCCTCGGCAGCAGTCGAGGGCTGTTGGGCGTGCTGGCCGACTGCCCAGCCCCACTGACGTCAGTAAACCTCGACAACGGGTCGAAGATCTGCGACAACCGCCGAGACCTCTCCTCGGACATTATCACAACACAACACTAACAATATCACATCACATCACTGCCACGTCACAACCACAACTGTCTATTTGAAAATCGAACGTCTTGGGAGAGATGGCGCCTCGCCGCCCGCCATCTTGGCTTCCGCAGTTTATCGCGTCGCTTTTAGATTTCTGAAACAAAAAGAAATGCTTAGGTGAGATTAGGTAAGGTGAGGCAATTAGTCGGCTAGCTTGGAGCGGTGTCAAAACTATATGTCAACACGAAAGATGGTCGGCGGAGAAAAATTTATTTCGGTATACGCCCGACAGATTACTGGCTTCACGTATATCTAAAAAAATATAAAGTCTGTGCTTTTGATGTTTATGAGTTTATGATTAATGTGGAGAATGATCTATCTAAGATTGCATATTTTTAATTATTTAAAAGTGGTATGTAAAAAATCGCTACAATTAATACCTTCTAACCTGAGATGCCGCTTTTTAGTAACAAGAATTTTAACAATTGAGATGGAAGCTTTTAAAATCCTACCTCATTAAATTACATGTATTGTGTGAGTATTACTGGAGATAAACATAAGAGAGTGTTTGGCGCGAAACCATGAAATCGGGAAGATTTTTGTTTGGTTACCTAATTCAAAATTACTCAATTAGTACAGGTTGCCTAGAAGAGATTGCACTTAAAAATAAGGCCGCCTATTGTACTGTCCTTAGTGCAATGTTTGTTTATGTGTATAAAGTAAATTTATTTAAACCGGTATTACACAACTACGAAACCGTGATAAACGGTAATTAAAAAATTCGTTTTGTATCCCATAATAACCGTTCCATTAAACCATAGTATAAACCCAATTCAAGTCTGTTGTGAAACAATTAGACGGACTTTTAATATCAACCGAATGGACAATAAAACTATTTCGGACTCTTTTAACGATCCAGCACCTACTCTTAACGTAGCTAAAATGTGTTACGATTCTTATACCTTATACCCATACATGATAGTAATAGCACAGTATACCAAGAACAGTAGGTTATCTGCGGGCTGTCGGCGAGTTATTAGCCTACTTTGCGTTGACGCTATGGTAAATGTGGCGGGCGGGAACGAGTGGCGAGCGAATGTGCAATGACATAAAAGCTCGCGATCACACCGAGACGGCGAGACCAACAGCTTATGCCCCCATATTTTATGTCAATGTGTGCGTCACAGTGCGTGCGTACACGGCCGGCGCCGAGTACGCACGCACACATTCATGGATAGCGGTCAGTTTGTATGAAGACGTATTACTGTTCTTGGTATACTGTGGTAAAAGTATCCAAAATTGAAATTTTGACGACAGCAGTAACAAAACACGCTTTAGTAACGAAATAAATGGAACCATTTTACAGTATTAAAGAGTATTTTAATAAAAAATTACAATTTGACATGCATAATTGATTAACTAATGGACTTATTTTAATTTGAAACTATCGAATACGACATAAGTAATGTAAATTGTGTATTATGTGTAATAAAATCAAGTCACTACTACGTCCATTTGCTTGTTTGTAGAGACTGGTGGATCTATGGTAAGTAAGAAGATTGGAGTTTCTCCCAAGTTCTTGTTGTAAAAACACGTGTTGAGAGTCTCCATTATTAACTTATTCCACCGTATAATTTTCTGTTACTTTACAAGTACACTAGCTTCCGTCCGCGACTTTGTCCGCGTGGACATTTTACCCCCTTAGGGGTGGAATTTCCAAAAATCCTGTCTTAGCGGATGCCTACGTCATAACATCTACCTGCATGCCAAATTTCAGCCCTATCCGTCCAGTGGTTTGGGCTGTGCGTTATAGATCACTATGTCAGTCACCTTTGAGTTACATATATTTAGATTTTCACTTGACATTGGTGTAATATTTAAGTGTCGCGTACTAACTACTTAAAAGAAGAAGAAATATGAAGATACTTGTACAGACTGGTGGTCTGTAACACAAGTATCTTCGTCCACCTGGAGCTGGAACGAAACTCTATTATCCCATTATGGCAATGTCGTGTAAAAACAGCAATGGAAATTTAATTCACTCAGAGATCATCACTTTCATCTGTCAAAAAAAGTTAGCGAATAATCCTACTGGCCTCCGCCATCTGATGTTTTACAATATAAAAGTAACTATGACTAGTTACATATGCCAATACACGACTATATACATATATGTATACCAATACATTAAATAATCTAACCAATTTCTTAAGTTAAATATATATTTGTGTATCTACCCAGCGTAATTTAAAAGATGGACCTTTAATACGAACTGTGTTTTATACTATGGCTCACCCAGGTTCATGTTATCATAATAATATTATAACATCTCGGTACCTATTATTTTTCTTTTTACTATTACCAGTAAGTACTATGTACTGGTTAAAAAAATACTGTTAACCATAAGTCCGCCTTTTGTGAAATAAAGATTCTAAATTATATATACTTTTATCTAATTACGTAAGTACTTAATACTTTGATGGTGAATCTTGTGTACCTACTAAATGAATAATACTACAATTTCGTTACAATTTCATCGGCAAATAAATCAGCAGTAACAAAAATACTGAAACCAAGAGTAACGGGAAGTATTACATTTGAACTGGACACGGCGATAAATACAATTAGCAGCCAACCATATAACTCTTTGATTTCTAAATTAGCTTACCTTTAAACGTAGCGTGGATTAATTGAATATGAACGTTAATATATTTTTTATTTCCTGTAGGCATTAGCAAAGATAGGAGTCGTTGATAAACGACTGGAGCCATCGTGCTACGTTAGTAGATGAAAACTTGAATAAAACACTTTTCATATTTCGAATTCAACAATGACACTTCCTTGTATATCACATTTTTTAGAAATTTGTTTTTTTTTTGGTTGTTAAGTATCTATAGGTACATGGGGTCCACGTCCGAAAGCCTCCTTGTGGCGGACCCTGGTAACGTGGTGGGGAAACTTTCTCGGCGGTGGGTGGCTTTTGACGTCAAGGGTATCCCCTTGGCATTCGAAGTCACATGCCATCGTCGAGTTGTTTTTGTTTTCCCACCCTAGCACGGCTAGTTCTAAATGCATTTGACCTCCCCGACAACAAAAAAAAGGGGATGCTAGGCGGTAGACGGACTCCCGAGAGGGAGATACTCGGTCGCCCAGTAATCCCCTAGGAACGTTCGACTTACAGGCTTGAGGACCTCCCAAGGTCTTCGCCTTCTTAAAAACCCGGTGACGCAGAGAATATCATCAGCGGTAACCTGCAGTAGTCAATAAAAAATACCTAATCTGACGGATTTACCCAGTCATCAAAGAATGGCAAAAACTATAGATCGAAGAAACAAGAAAGAAAAACTTTTATTCGGCTAGTACTAGGCATGCCTTTTAAGTTCTGTCGTTTCCATATTTCCCGGCAATTTTGAATTTGGAACTGTACTATATTCAAATGTCTTTACATTTAGAATCTCAAAACAGTTGAAAGTATTAGGATTATTGCTATTGTTTAGTCACAGCGTCGATAGGAATCTGTCAGGTTACGTACGAAAATGAATCTTTCTAAGAAAAATGTTCGTGCAATAATTTTCTACAACTTTGGAAGACGCCTGACACGGCTTCAGTATTTTGAAGAGCTTACATCTGTGTTCAGTGATGAAGCCCCATGTCTGCGGACTGTCGAACGCTGGTACTTAGAATTCCAGCGTAGACATACTAGTGTTAGTGACAAATCTCGCGAAGGACGCCCAAAATCCGCCTTCACTGAAGATAACATCATTGCTGTGAGACAACGAATTCTCATCTGTTCCATACTTTTTCTTCATCTGTTCCATACTTTTTCTTTGCGTATGTGTTGCACTTTTGTATGGAAAAGCTGTTTTTTTTGCGATTTCGATGTTGGTCCCATAGCAGGAGTATTGACTGGTACTTTCACACCTTAAATTATTTAAGACGGTTAGAAAAGCACGATGTATAGCCGAATCGAACTATCACTCAGTACCCGTAGTGTAAGTTTTTTCGTATAAAAAAGGTAACTATTGTAGTTGCGTTAAGAGTTCTGCGTCCCATAGCTCTATGTCCCATCAGTTGATAAGCTGAGACGCTGATTTTCAGTAGCAGCCGGTGAAGCAGTTTACATTGCACTGACAATGAGCAACACTTTTAACGTGAAGAGTGATTGGCAAATAAGTATGCGGTCCGCCTGATGTTAAAAGTCCCCGCAACTTATTACAGATGATTGCCACACGGATTCGTCACACCCACGATGCCAGCTAATGGTCTAAGATCCCGCTATAGAACGACCTTTACCGAGATGTTTATTTGATGAAACGAACTGATTTTTCGCAGGCAACCTTATACCACCGTATTCATAATGAAATAATCTTTAATTTCATTTAATTTTAATTCAATAATCAGACCGGTGAAAAAGGCTGTATCGATTTACCTGTTTATACCTGGCAACCCGAGAGTTGTGACCGGAAAAGAATAGGCAACCTAACGTTTGCATATTCTATGGGCTTCATACTTTCGATTGGTATAGAATTTGTCTAATAAACAAACCGGTGAAATGAATAAAAAAATAAAATATTAATTAATCATACCCTGGACTAAAATTTGTTAGGCAACCCATAAGCAATATATTTATTGACATATTAAATTAAATATAAAATACGTTTCATCAAATAAACATCTCGGTGAAGGTCGTTGTATGGCGGGATCCTATACTATAACCCCATTCCCTAACCCGTGGACTCCGGCAACCTTATTGAGCATCAGAAGCACACCAATCCAAAAACACAGTTAGGTACTAAAATTATTTCTTCTCTAAAGCATCTCCTGTTTCGAGAGGCAATTTTTTTGGTCTCCATACTGGTTGTAATGTTACAGAGCTTGTTTTGTAAAAGCAATGCTAACAGTAATAGTAATAAATAAAACAGTGAAAGCTATGAAATGTTGAGCCTCAACCTTCTTATTATTTTAAAAACATGAAACATTTCAATTTCACTAGACATCATAAAAATTACAGCTGAAAGTTAAATGATTTTAACATCTCTTTGAAATAAGTTTCGAATAAAACAGAACTTAAGTCGAAGCTTGTTGTTTTTAGTAAGCGCCACGGTTGCTCTCAGAACGCTTAAAAGGTTTTAACGTTTATTTTTTCTTCGCTATCAAATAAGCAGTAATAATATTTAGCGTTGCGTATTTGAGATAAAATCTGGAAATAATCGTAAAATACTTCGATTTAACAAACATTTTAACAAAACATGCCTAAATCGTTGGTTTCGCGGTTGAGGTAGACGCGAGAGGTTTACCAGATAAATCTCTTTTATTTAATTATTAAAACATCTGGAATTGTCTAGATCTTTCGTTAATACTGGATCGCGGCTTTCGCGATGCCAAATATGGCTGGACAGAGCGAGACGGCAGGGTAATGAAGGTGACTGCTGATGTATCATAAGTCCCTTGAACCTACACCTTGATTCGCAAGTCCCAGGATATTCTCCTGGGTCCTCTTTTTGCAATACTATGGACCCGGTATCCCTGGAGTGCTTAAAGTTTTCTTCTCTGGCATTACGACAGGATTTTTCTAATTTTCCGTTTCAAAATTTTATAACATTAATTTGGTACATTTCTGAACATTTCGTTTAAAAAATGTTTATTTACATTACCACTTCATACACATGAATAATCATCTACCTGATACGTGACTCATCCATAACCTTGTTTACCATTGGCTGCTGAACTGAAAAACCGTTTAAACGAAAATGAAATTAAAAGGGCATTGACCAGAAAATTGGTGACTGGCCCTCTAGCCAGGGAGTTACGTCCTTTGATTAATGTTATCATCTTGTTATCTACGGAGACCCCTCAAAATTGGGGTCAACCCCTTTTTCTGTGGACATTTTTATCGAACGGATTATTATCTGCTAGCTTTGTTATGAAATTCCGAAACGCAAAAGACCCTATGATTAAAGATAACATTGTAATATTTTAAGGAACAATATCAGATGTTTTAGCTTTTACTCGTAAAGAATTAATATCGTGATCTGAACTGAATAAACATTGCAAATAATTGGCTAGATGTATTTCGAAAGGACATAGAATAAACAACTTAATCTGTATACATACAGAAAAGGCAACCGTTACTAACTGATCTATCAACAAACAGCTAAAACCACTGAACGGATTGCGCTGCTTGTCACGCAGATAGTTATTATGACGTAGGTATCCGCTAAGAAAGGATTTTCCAAATTTCCCACCTAAGGCTATGAAACGAGGGTCCAAAGTTTGTATGGCGAAACCCCGAATTCAACGCAAGCGAAGCAGCGGGCAAAATCTTGTCTTAAAATAAAGCGGAAGAATAGAGCAACATTGGTACCTTTCTCTTTTAATACCATAAAAAAAATATCGCTCTGGAGGAAGCTCTCTTCATCTTTAGGTTGGCATCACTTCCATTGTTAGAATAATAATAAATTATTATTTCTGTGGTTTGTAATGAGTCAGCCTGGCTCTGCTAAGGCCTGGCTAGATACCTCCTTACATAAGTTTATACTTAAGCTTCTTTCAGGCAATACTAGCACAGTGTAAAGACTTCAATAGACTGTGCTAATAGTGTTAACAGCATGTGTTCCGATAGTCAATGATAAGACTGCCAGTCCCTCAGTAGTTCAGCTAGCTTCAACCTCAATAACCATCAAGAGAACCTTCCCTGTCAAAGATTTAAAAAAAATAAAAATATAACCATATCCAATCTATACTAATATAATAAAGCTGAAGAGTTTGCTTGTTTGTTTGAACGCGCTAATCTCAGGAACTACTGAATCAAGTTAAAAAAATATCTTTGTGTTCAATTAGTAGGCTATAAATAAATGAAATTAACGAGAGCGAAGCCGCGGGCGCCAACTAGTCCCAAATAAAAATTTCAATGGAGTAAATTGGACAAAAGCTCAACCGATTTTACTTTCAATATAGAATATAATTTCCGGACTAATTCTAAAATACAGCTTTCAATGTTCAAAAACCGCTACAACACCCTGCAGCCAAAGCAGGCGATATTATTAAGCTCGCAAACTTGCGAAGTGTTGTCAGCAGTGCACTAGACAACTAATAAACACGGTAAACTACTAAATAACCTTGTCTGGAAGTAATATTAACGGTGCAATGCCAAATATATCGCTAAACAAAACTATTACAATATTAGTGGAATCTACATAATTATTTACATTGAAATTAAGAAGAATGCGTTGTTCAATACGAAAATTAAATTAATATAATTAATGACTTTTTAATAGCATCCTTTATTCAAGTACCCTCATTGGGTAGGGTTTCGGTGAGACGACCTCTTTCTATGTTCTGTGGTGAGACGTGTATCAAATACCTATTTAAAATTTACCTATTTAAAACAAAGATAATTTAACTTTACCTTTTCTTAACTAGACCTCATTTAGAAACACTTGCATGTTTCCTCGCGATGTTTTCCTTCACTGTAAAATCTTCGATTAAACGTACATATGAATTAAAAATTTGAAAACACATTGGTACGTGGCGGGGTTCGAACCGGTGCCGGTGCCTGCTGGGTGGGAGACAACGCCCTTACTAACTACGCCACCGACGCTTCACGCTTCTGTTAAAACAGATCTTACTGAATTATATCAAGTACTATGAGTACTATCACTGATATGCACGCTGTATGCTCCTAGTATCTAGCAAAACCCATGAATAGACACATTCAAGCGAGTGATATTCGATTGTGTCTTGGCACAGCGGGTTTATATCTGGACGTAGGCTTATCCAACGAGCTATACCAATAGGAACTTATGGTGTTGTGGCTTATGGGACACGGAAATGAGATTATGCGGGATTTGTCCTGTACACCAGACGCGGTTTGCGTCTGTTTGCAAATACAGCAAATTGGTGTTTGAATTGCAATTTGCAGGTGAAATAATTAATGGGGAATCAATTTGAATGTGCGGATTTACAGTACCTTGTGAACCTGCGTTGTGTGTGCACTTGTGAAAGTGTTTACACATTAAAAAAGAAGAAATAATTCTTAATTATTCGCAAAATTATATGACCACTCGCTTAGTAGTTGAGGATACATATGAGTTTACTATCACTTTAAATCAGATGAAATGGAAACCTAGAATTTCCCTGAGAAAGCGGTGCCAATATTTTGTGATACGAAATTACGAAGGATATATTCCAAAGGTATAGATGTAAGAGCCAACAGGAATAAGTTAAAGCTCTTAACAGTAAGTATATCGTAAGCTAAGAAAAGCTTGCAAAAATTACATACAATTATTGACATACCTATTACATCTTTCAGACATTTAATCAAGAATTTTACCCCTCAGTTCGGTTTAAAGAACTTTATTTCTCATTAAGACATATTCACTTACATGAGAATAAAATTTTTAGTAGGTAATGAAAACCCTACCCCTCAGTTACTGGAAATCATGAACAAAGCTCGTATGTTCGTACAGGCCTTTGCATAAAAAAACATGAAATATTATATCCTGTTACAGATTATCAATAAAAGTCGGGTGAAATAAATTTCCGCTCCTTTTTTAAAATAAAGGCTATCCTTCACACAGATTATTTTCCCAGGAACTTTATTGATATTTTCATCAAATTCCACCCCGGGCGGAGTCCGATAGTGATGTATTGACAATAGGCTTTTGTCAGGCTTCGTTTTTGCAATTACTACGCGAACATAAAATAAGCCGTGCGAAAAATAAATGTTCGGATACCCTAGGGAAGCAACGTTGGACCGCTTTTGTTTCTTTAATTGAATGTTAACATTTTGTCAGTTACTTCAACAATGCAGCATCCTGTTTCGAGAGGCAAATCTATTTAATCTATCGCCAACATACAATTACATTTATATTATCTCATAATATTTTCGTACATTCAGCATTCAATTCGATTTGTAACTGACGTTTGATACCAAAAATACTGGGATATCTTTAGACTGTAAAATCTGAACTGGTTGTTGACTTTTCGTTTGTAGATTCACTGAAAATTTAACACTTTTATTTAGGCGACAGGCAACCTATCACTATTTTGAGGCACTATATGACTAATACTACCAGAAAAAATATTTACGCGATTGTAAACGCAAAAATAATATAATAATAATAATATAATATATTTTCACGCTCACACCAATTATCTAGCCCGAAGTAAGTATCATTAAGAACTTGTGTGACGGATACTAGATAACGGACATTTTTTTTTAAATATACATAATAATTTATAGATATTTTTATAAATAAACTTAAATAAATATATAAACAACCATAATACTACAAGATATGTCAATGCATAACCAAATGGTAAGTAACGCTAAGCCAAACCATTTTGGGATTAGGATTGTGATAGCATGTATAGGTATAGACCGTGTTCCTTGGGATATTGCATTAACTTTGAATAATACTTCTATAGCTCTTGTTAAACATATCGCTTAAAGGAAGTAGTAGTTTAAATAGCATAGTGTTGTGCAGTGAGAAAGAGTCTTTATCTGTGAGATGTTGCCACTTTGTGCAACCAAAACTACCAAACTGAATTTCAAGAAAAGAACGACAAGAAAAGTTTTGGAAAGTTATGTGGACCAAAGTTTCGAATGCGACGTTACCAGCTCAGGTAAAGAGTAATTCATATTGAATAAATTACATCTAAGCATTTAGTTTATATGAAAATAAAAAATGTTAAAGAAATTGGAAATCATAAAAGTGTCCATAGTAAAAAATGATCAATTGAATAGTCTGAATAACATGCCGAAGTTAATGTATAACCCCAGGAACACGGTGCATAAAGTTTGATCTAGTTAACTTGGTTAACCCAAAAGAATTACCCTTTTACGTCTTTAAATTACGATTCAAAATCATTTTCTACCTCTCTTCTCTATTTCTTTATTTATCAAGATTTAACTTTTCCATAAAACTACTCGCTTACATTTCGCTAAAACGTGGAAATGTCATTTAGCAGCGCATTGTGACGTCATCGTTTTTGTGCTCAACAACGCTCATTAGTGTCTGGATGTTAGCGGTAATGGCGAGACGGTCGGTTTTTACGGGCAAATGGCAAGCATTGTTCGGCTTGTTACTTGTGTAAGGAGCGCTCTGGTATCCTCCTAAAATATTTGCCGAACAACGATTGTTTGTGGAACAATGCGTCGTCGTAATAGTTAATCTTTGCTACCGTAATGTGAAGATCTATTTCATAGATATGTTTATGATCCTTCTCAGATTAATAGAGACTGAGATCAGGCTGGTAATACAACACGCGCTTATAGCGTTTTATTTCGGTTGAAGCTTTTGTGCAGCCTCGACTCTGGTTCCCCAATTTCAAATATTGGTAATTCTATAGTCATAAGGTCAATAGCAAAAACACAAAGTGATGGTTAGTTCTCGTGTTTGAGTGGTCAGTTTATCTCACTCTTCATTCTTAAAGGTTTTGGAGAATTTGCTAACTTTTTCATCACTTCATTCACTGTGGAGAAGTGCATCTTTTGCTGCTGTTGCCCATATATCGTGGTAAATTATATATAATGACACGAAAGCGAAATTACAAGAATATGATTTTATAATCCTTAATATTTTTTATGACTTTTTGTTGAAATTATGTAAGTTTTAAGTTTCCATAGAAATACTTAAATAACTTATTATATTAGATTTAGTAACCTAGGCGAAATTACAGAATGCTAAGGTAACATAAATTGTGTTTTAAGTATTACAACATTTTGTTTATTTATAGAATAAAATGGAATTAAACTAGAATGCATATCCACACAAAATTAAAAGATTACGAATTATAATACCTGTTTTATTTTAAATAATCCTTTGAGCAGTCACAACGGTGCCACGCTTCCAATTAAACTCATCCAGCGCAAAACAACATGGCGAACGGCATAATTATGCAAAATATAACATCATCAAGACGCCATTTCATACAGCTTAAAAAAGGGCCGATAAAGCTATCATGGATCCCCTGGAATTGCTACTCATTTACCCTCTTTACCCCACGGAGGATCGATTACCCTAATTTTAGGGAAGCCTAAATATCTTGCGATACAGCAAGCGTATTTATTCCTCCGTATCTTGGGAACGCCCAGGAGAGTCGTTAGTTCGTGCGTTTTCAAGAAAATGTGTGATGACTTTTAAAAATGCATCTACAGAACAAGAGTTTATGCTAAAGATCTTTAGTTTTTTCAACCCTTTTATTACTTATGATACACTTGTTACATTGCCTCAGCGACGCAATACCATTTCTATTCTCCAGGAGCTTAAGATCAGACAGACTTTCGGCAATTGTTCACTCTCGAATTTAGAGCAACTACGTCCACGTTATGTGCAAAAATTATGATGCTATGGAGAGACTCGTTGTTTAGGGTGGAGTGAACAAGATCCAGGGGGCTGCCATGTGCTAAGTGCCTCGGTTAGGCAGGAATGACTTGTTCCTATGATTAATTTACGTATCGACGCTAACGTTGCCTATAGGCGTATCTCATTTTAAATATTTTTACAGCAGAGCCAAAAAACGTAGATTTTTTCCCGATTCGCGTACATTTTCTAGTTTTCTTTCGTAATTAAGCCACCGAGGCCAAAAAAATTGTTTAGTTACTATGTCGTAATAGTTCGGGTGTGATTATAATTTAACAGCGACAGCATAATATATTATGTCCCTAAAACCGTGCCTTTCTTTAATTTCTTATCCGTGTAGATATAGGATGTGAAGGCGATTAATAGTTTTTCCGAGTCTGTTCATATTTCAAACAACAAATCAATTTTAATGCCAGCAAACCGAAATCATCGTCGTCTCAATTAATTAGCGACCGTATAAGGTCTGCCTGCATTCAACTGCGTTTCGGAAAATCAACTTCCATTTCACGATAATAACTATATTTTTTATTAATTTACATTAGATTTTTAAAAATTATAATTACGTAAAAATAAGTTTAGAATACTTGCCTGAACTATGTTGATTTTGTGCTTCAGTCGATACATTTTAGTTTGAAAAAGCCGAATGAATAATAATTAAAAAGTAAGATTTTAAGCGACTGGAACATCCTACTACAAATCTTTACTATTTTAAATAGTTACCATACTCGTTACAGCATAATCAGATCCAACACCGCTTGCACAAAGTTCTAATCCTCTAACGTACAACAGTACTTAAGACCTTTCAGCTTATCGTCTTATAAAGAAAATCGTCTAATCTTATTTCCCGCATCATTGGCTCGGAGTATCCGCATCTGGGTATACATATAACGGTCATTTAATCGCGAATAAGGTTTGAACAAGAGGCCTGCAAGGTGTGCTTCCGGAGGGATTAAATATGTTTCTTTTTCATAAAATATAGCAAAAATATCTTTAGAACAGATGGTAAATTCAAAACAAACCATTGCAATAGGGAATTTGCCTGTAATTCCTATAAAGCTATTTTTTATAAAGTCTAATACTTTAGAATTGTCTCTCCAGCAATATTTTTAGTAAAATTATTTTTTGAGCAAGAAATGAATTATTGAAAAGTGCGAAAAAACTGTTGGAAATTCTAATATTTGAAAGGCGACGAGAGCGGATGTGACGTCATCTAATAAACATATATTTCGTGGTGACCGCTTTTTTAAACTCAAACCCCGATTTCATTTCAAGGATAAGATTTTGACAGAATATCACTAGTACAAAAAGCATTATAAAATTGCAAAATAAAGTTGTGAACAGAATCTATGTGATATAATTTTAAATATACACAAATGAAATAATACTTACCAATTTTGTAAAAAGTGAACATCTAGCAGCGAGAATAGAATTTAATGCAGCTCAAAATAAAAATGAGGCAAGTTAATAAAACTGTACCTAAATAACAACGCAACAAAATCTATTAGTTCAGTATTATCATAGCCTCTATCGCTTCCAAACTACAAAAACAGTTTCAGCAACAGGCCAGTACTAATTTAAATTTCTTTCCGTAACAAATAACCGAAGAAAATAAATTTTGACGTAACTTCCGTTCGTACTCCATTCGGAGTAACTCAATTAACCCAAATCCGTATCCGGTTCGAATGTACTGTCTAAATTTAGTGCTGTCTCAGAATTGATATACTGCGGAATTTTATTTAGAACTGCCTAGAATAATTTCACCACGAAAACAAAGCGGCGGTACTTTATAATTTCCGTCATCGTATAACTCATTATCTTCAATAGTAACCCAATGCGTTTTCAATTTAGTACTTTTCAAGGGTTCTACGTTGTTGCTTTTTGGAAGGCACGTTAAATAGTAGATACAGCAACTACTTACATATATGTGTTACAGTCAAAACTCATAACCGGTCAAAACCACTTCTGACTGCAAAAATCAGACAAAAGTGCTTTTGACCAATGCCCTTAGTTAAAAACAGTTTTGACTGTAACATATACACTCACCAATCCGCATTGAGCCATTGTGAAGATGTAATGATTCTGAACTCGTTATTTTTTTTCTACTAAGTTGACAAGTAAAGGTCATAATACCAGTCCCATGATCTCACCTTGTAATCACATCCCATTATAAATATCCCAGTGGCTAAAATAGAAATCAACATTATTGCTGTGTCAACAGAAGTTATTGTTACTACTTATAGACATACATGGCTACAAGTAGTATCAACAAGGAGCTTATATTTTACCATCAATAAGTTTTTGTTACCTGTGTAAAGAGTTATTTATATCAAATAATAATTTTCTTCTTGAAACAGTTTCTGGCGATTAAAGTTTAAATAAAAACTAAAATGGTATTTATCTAAATATAAGTAGGTACCTAAATACTTAGTAAGTAACTTTATTATTTTGTTTTAATTTTTCTAGAAGCAGGGAAGCCTTCGCAAATGTTTTTTATGGTTACTTATTTTAGACAAACCACGGCTTTTGTTGGTTTCTATATCGAAGACTATGTCTTAACACCTATGCGCATAAATGCAATATTAAAGACACTGTTAAGAGTTACAAAGTCTATTGACACCTGGATTACAAGTCACTAGTGCCAGGCATTGTTCCTGGTTCCCCTCTCTACAATCCATGGAATCCTCGTGCCATTTCGAAAAAAGCTTTCAACCCATTATATCAACGAGCTCTTTATAAAAAGCTATGAGTTCTTTGTTTGCTATTTCTAACTGGTGGTTAAACAAGTCAACAAATCCAAATAAACGATTTCTACAGCATCGACATCGGTCACAATTTTCTTAATTGCCCTTAAATAGATTGGTTTCTAAGTTCACCAATTGGGTTCGAATTTTACGATCGGCAACAACACATTTACAAGAAAACAGGCCACTTTTTCATCACTTTAATTCGACGCCGGGTCGTACCAGCTGTACTGCCCTAAATAAAAGGCAAATTCAATTAAAGCGTGCAAATTCGTCAGTGTATCAGTGGGCGTCATCCGGCTGCTGTCAAACGCTTGACGTCGTAAACTTTAACGCGCGCGTTTTATCGCTCGTTGTCAATGGGGCCAAGAAAATGGCGAGGTTTGGTCACGGGTTATAAAGTTGGGACTTAATTATTTATCTGAATACTCAATTAATGTTTGTAGAATTTCCGCAAGTTCTGTACTGGAATGCAATGACGCAAGCGACTGTTGCGAGTAGATAGTCAATAACTATCTATCATTAACTATCACAACGGTATTCCATGCAATAATCCTATGAACAATTGAACACTATTATTATGGCGACAAATTGAAATAAAAGGTGGTGGCTGGCCAAGTGGACTTAAAACAAACCCTGCCAACAACCAAACCGAGCACGAATTTGTACTGAGGATAAAACCGTGGCGATTCTGAGTGGCCGCTTATATTAGGTTGGTGAAAAAGTCTTTTCGCATTATAGTATGTATAAACTTGTAATAAAATCTCTTTGGCTATACTATTTGTATCTGGCTGGTTTTGGTATCATTGAAAGTTTAAATTTTAAAGAACATAATTCCAAATTCAAATTAGGAAAATGTGTGATTTTCATTTGTTTTTCGTACCGCCAAGATGAGTGAATCTAATGAAGAAATTCGATACATTTTAAAATTTTACTACAAAAAAGGTAAAAATGCAACGCAAGCCGCGAAAAAAATTTGCGATGTTTATAGACCTAGTGCAGTGTCTGTGAGAGTAGCACAAATTTGGTTTAAGCGTTTTCAATCCGGAAATTTTGATGTCAAAGATGCACGTCGCTCTGGTCGCCCTATTACAGATAAAATGGATGCCATTTTTGAAAAAGTGGAGCAAAATCGGCATGTCAGTAGTTACGACGTAGCTGAAGAACTGGGAATTGACCACAAAACAGTTTTGGCGCATTTGAAAAAAAACTGGGTACACAAAAAAGCTCGACATTTGGGTACCTCACGAGCTCACTGAAAGAAACCTAATGAACCGTGTACTCATTTGTGACTCTTTATTACGACGTAATGAAACCGAACCATTTTTGAAGAAGCTGATAACTGGTGATGAAAAGTGGATCACGTACGACAAGAACGTGCGAAAAAGGTCGTGGTCAAAGGCCGGTCAGGCTTCACAGACTGTGGCGAAACCCGGGTTAACTCGCAACAAGGTGATGCTGTTTGTGTGGTGGGATTGGAAGGGCATTATTCATTATGAGCTGTTACCACCAGGCAGGACCATCGATTCTGAACTCTACTGCGAACAACTGATGAGATTAAAGCAAGAAGTTGAGAGAAAGCGGCCGGAATTAATCAACAGAAGGGGTGTGGTTTTTCATCATGATAACGCTAGACCTCACACATCTTTAGCCACTCAGCAAAAATTAAGAGAATTTGGCTGGGAGGTGTTAATGCATCCGCCGTATAGTCCTGACCTTGCACCTTCAGATTTCCACCTGTTTCGGTCTCTTCAGAATTCTTTAGGCAGTGTCAGGTTAACATCACGAGAGGACTGCCAAAACCACTTGTCGCGGTATTTTAACCAGAAGTCCCAAAATTGCTATAGCAATGGGATCATGTCCCTACCTACAAGATGGCAAAAAGTTATCGAACAAAATGGTACCTACATATTTTAGTTAAATGTAAATAAACTATATTAAAAAATGTTTTGAATTTTCTTAAAAAATGCTAAGAAACTTTATCCCCAACCTATTATGTTCATGTTTTGGTAACGGACATTGCACATGTGTCGGCGCAAACCTTGGTCGTCTAGACAACTCTTCTAAGTTTGCAAAGTGTGTATGTTTGTGTACATTAGATCCAGAGTTTTTGATCTAGATCAAAAACTCTGGATCTAATGTAGTGGGCGAATCACTGTACAAGGGAGGCAGTTCTTTTACATGACTACAATCTGCAAACAGCTGCTAGCACTATCTTTTCAAAGTGCCTTCAGATGCACATCTACTAAACCTACGCAACTGGGTGATTAACATTTGCGCAAGTTACATAACACATCGTCAACTTACTCATGAGTATTCTCCATATTCTCTTGATTTCTAGACAGAAAGCACTTTACACGAATCAAATTAAATTCAATACGATGACAAGAATTACTTTCATCCGGATCGAGTTAAAAGTCAAACTTTAAACCTAACAAAAATGTAGATCAAGGAATCACTATTAAGTATAGTGATTCCTTGATCTACATTTTTGTTATAAACAAATAAACGTTCGGGACGTTATGGTGATATGCAGACAGATCAATTAGTTGAAGAAATATTAGAATGTTTTTCATAAAAAGAAAAAAATTATGTCTGTACGTCTTCGATATTTCCCTGTCTGCTTTTTGGGCCAGAAGTTGAATGGTGCATGGGCATTGCTTTTTGCAATATTTTGGTCAAATAACGTATACAACAGTATATGCGCTTTTCATTTGCACACTCCGTTGCTTCGTGCGGCCCGTCTGTCCTTGTTTAGTATATAACCTATCAATATTGCCAATTACCGATTGTACCCTTGAGAGGTAACTTTTACTAGTTCCAGTTCCGCTGGTTCTCTGGCCCCACACTGATATACACCCTCATCAATCAATAGCATCTCGCGCGGACATTGTAAACGATGCTTAATTTTAGGCGGCTGCCAAATTAACTTTTACTCTGCGAAGACAGAAGTGACGATATTACCATTATCGTTTGCTCCCAGACACGCCTCGGGATTTATTGATCAAGTGTTCAGCTATGACAATTTTGCTAGAACTCGCTTTCGCAGTAAAATAATTTGTTGGGAGACGTCTGTGTTGCGTCATCCCGGCGTGTGTAGCGGACCTAGATGTTGTTTTCCTTTACAAATTATAGTACCTACTTAGTTGCTTGTTGTACCTCATCATCAACAGCTCATATAATGTTCCCATCGAGGGGCTCGAGCCTACCCCACATTAGGGGCGATTAGGCCTTAGTCAACCACGCTGGCCAAGTGCGGGTTGGCCAAGTGCGACTTCACACACAATCTAAGAATTTCTTCATAGGTGTGTGCAGGTTTCCTCACGATGTTTTCCTTCACCGTAAAAGCGTCGTTTAACGTACATATGAATTTAAAATTTGAAAACACATTGGTACGTAGTGGGGTCCGAATCGGTGCCTCCCGGGTGGAAGACAACGCTCTTACGCACTACGCCACTGACGGTTGTTGTACCTATTTGCTGATAACTAAGACATAAAATACTTAATCTACACAGTGATTAATTCCAAATTCTCTAAATGAAATCTGATTAATAAGTGATATTGTTAAAAATTTAGAGAATTCTAACACGCAACTTTTATCGAAGACGTGCACACGTTAACATTATGTTTGTGTATTACTAGTTTCGAAAGATTTTAGAATCTCTAAAAGTATGGGCGGTCACTATAATTGTCGAGGATACGTAACGTGAGGTCATTATCTCTGCTCGGCGACCGCACTTTAGCATAAGCAGTGAATCCTCATAGCGGGAATGCACACGATAAATCCGCTTTGTTTCTTATGTTCTTTTACATAAAGCTTATTTTTATATTGTCAAAGTTAAATAAATAAATAAAAAAATATAACCACTTCTCTTCAACCTGTAGCCGTACAATGGTTTAACAGAAGCACCATTACTAAATCACTAGGTATGTGTGTTTGATGTGTTTAAACGCCCCGTGGACTTCTCGTTAGATCCAGAGGTCCTGGCTCAAATCCTGAGAGGAGTAGGTAAGTACTAATTTTTACACGGTTTGGTATGCGGTAATGTTAGTTTTCAGTCCACCTGACGAGCTATACCACCATCTTATCTTAGTCAAGCGCCATAACAATAGTGTTCACAGCATTATTGTATTCCAACAGTTAAAGATAGCTAGTCACTCATAGGTCGTGTTGTACTTCCTGGCATGACAATGGAGGTTTTTCTAATATCTTTAGGCAGTTAAAAAATAGTTAGTATTTTTTACTATTTTTTACCACTGTTTTTAAATTTTCTCCTACAAGATCTAGGAGATACGATGGTCGTCGACCACACAGAAACCCGTGTTATTATATATATATTTTTTAATGGTTTTAAATAGCTTAGAAAATTTACTATTCTTTACGCCTATTAATGGAATATCCTACTATCTAGATCTTAGAAATATGACTCATGCTATAAAGGACTACTTTATAGCATGACCACGCCCAAACTCAGTGTTGTTCTGGAAATTTTAAAACGGTATAAAATTATTTAGAATATCTACTATTTTTTACTCATATTTCCCAATTTCCTACTATTTGGATCTTAGGGATACGACTGTCGTGCTGGAAAGGATGACTTCCTAGCATGACTTCCCCGAAACTTGTGTTATTTTGGAGTTTTGAAAACGGTATAAAGTAATTTAGAATATCTACTATTATTGACTCCTAATTACTAATATAAAAAAATATATTTACTATTTTGAACCCCTATTTTGGAATTTTTAACTAAGTAGATCATAAAAATAAAATTTTACCTAACTTTACTGTTGGACAAAAACTTCGAGGGCGAGGGTACATGACAAACAGCGTCGTAATCTGCATTAATGGGTAAATACCACAAAATTAGATATTCTAATTGTTCTCTACTACCTCTCTATTTGACTGACATTAATACACGTTGCTAGTTCATGAACGTTAATACGCTACAATGTAACTTCATAGATACGTAAAGTGGCATTGAGACAATTAATCGCGCTGATGTTATGCTAAAATTTAATTGAGTGCTCGTTCACTCGTGTTGCCAGATCCGACGAAGATTCTGCATGGGTAATTTTGTTTTGATTATTTGCTTTAAGCGCAGGTTTGTAATTAGTATGTTTCGCACAAAACGCTTTAATTAATTTAGGCGTTAAATAAATAAGTGTTGTTATTAAACGTTTTGCGTATTCTAAACATTGTTAGAATAAAGTTATTATTTATAATGATTTCAATAACAATTCAAATATTCAGAGTCCATTATCGAGAAGCCTATTAAAAATCACATAATTTACAACACCTACCAAAATACGAAGGACAACGCGTCGATATATTTTATAATATAAAAACTAACATCACTGTTTGCCATAATCCACACCAGTGTAATACACAAATGCTACTGTAGCCAAGTTAAATTGAACAATATAAACTTGTTCAGAAACTACGAACCATACAAGTATCTTTACTGAAACACCGTAAGTCTAAATGCGCATAACACGATGGGAACAAACAACAGGCAACGAATACAGTCGCAAATAAAGCGAGTACAAAGCTAGACTGAGTCTTGCACGGTGCCCCAGGCAGTATTCGTAATTAAAATCTGCCTTTTGGGTTTGGGTTACGAGCTGATTGTAAGAGATGTGGACTAGTGATGTTCGCATGTCACACTTTATATCGATAATTTCAAAGTCCTATATGACAATTAAGTCTTACTGATAATATTGAAATAGTATGTTGTAAAAATTGTAACAATTATTGTATGTATACTGAAATATAGAATATTAACTGCTAGTGACTTACTGAAGTAAAAAGAAAATATTCTGAATTATTTTTATAACTGACAAACTATTATAAGTGGCAAACAGGGAAATAAGAAACTTTTATGTAAACTTATGGAGGTCCTAAAGTTTTTATTCATCATATACAAATCACCGAGTTTACTTATACTTTTAAATTGTGATTATCTTTTTTGCTGTTGCTTAAAACATTTTTATTCTCAAATTATTTTATTTTTGTAATGGAAGTTTGTGTATAATTTACATAATTTCATTAAACATTGCCATAATTATATTAACTACTTACTTCAACAAGTTTAATTAAATAGAAAGTCGGCAGTAAGGGCGGTTTCGGAGCAGCGTTTTATACGCGCGTTTTAGCTCGCTCTTTGAAGTACACGCGTATAGATAGGCGTGCATTGTGCCACACGCACAACTCGCACGAGCGTTAACATACTTATAAGCTCTTCTACTCAGCACTACCAGTTCAAGCGAACTCACCGGAAAAAGCCCGTGTACGCGAGTCCAGTTTATTGAAGCGCCAAATGTAGCGCGCTTACATAGCGCATAAGCCGAAACGACAGCATACGCGCAGAAAAAAACGCTGATCTGCTCAGGAAGCTCATAAAAATATATCTATCAAAATATTAGTCCTATTTCGCCGAAGACAGCCACTTAGCCAAGAGCATAATTGGAACTGTAGCTAATTTACCGGCACATCAACATTGTAACCGATACACGTTAAAGTTGCGCCGTCGAACTACAGTTTAATATTCATTTAGGTCGAAGCCGGGCAGGTCAGGAGATTACGTGGAAGTAGGTCGCAGCATCAGGACATTGGGCACGGTTCCAAATCGATTGCTTATGTCGTCCTGTCTCCCGAAGTCGCAACTTGATTAAATTGTAAATTAACCTGTTTCTTGAATGTTGCGAAAAGTTTTTTAGTCGTTGAAGAAATTAAACTAATTTCAAAGACCATTGGAGTCCGTAATATTCTTCCTTATTTAATTAGAGTCGTATGAACTATAGTATCGTACATTAGACTCTAGTTAAATATGACACCTTTATTATAATAATGCCAATTGAACATTGAGTAGAATAGCTTTAGCCCAGATGAATAGAATAGCATTACCCCATATCCTCCAACGGGTGTCGTAGAAGGCGACTAATAGATCAGCAAAGGGGTATTGATCGCCTCATACTCCGTCCACTAATCGGCAATATAATAAATTCTGAAAAAAAATATATAAAGTTCTAAATGACTAAAGCTCAAAATGGAGTCGTAGTTATCATAACTTGTTTTTTCGAAATTTTGTCAATTGTTGTTGCAAGTCAACTTACGACGTATCTTTAAGCATATTAGTAATACTAATATACCCATACATACTTGTTTTTTAGTCGTAGAAGAAATTAAACTACTTAATTTCAAAGACAATTGCAGTCAGTAATATTCTTCCTTATTTAACTAGAGTCGTATGTACTATAGTATAGTATACATACGACTTTAGTTAAATATTATAATTTCAAGCAATCGCTCTTGGTGAACAATTTTCATCTTTTACGGCCAAATTCACCAAATTTTACATTTTAAAATTTTGTAAAAATAAACTTAAAAGTCAACATAATTCATAGAAATGGCATGTTTAATTTTTAAATATAAATATGTTAAATTTTTACTAAATTGTAAAAATTATAACTTGGTACAACCCGTCGTTAGTGTTCTGTTTCATAGTACTAATTACCTCACTTAAAGTCATACTAAAACCAGACCAATAAACCAACTGAAGTGGTAAAACTATACCTAGCTAGTTTCTAACACACGAATCTAACGTTCAATCTCACTCAATGCCAACGTCGATAATTTTATATCGATAAAACCCAACACTAAAATCAGAATCCCTTCAGATTCGGTGGTTTAACATGGTCGTCGGCAGCCACCCGTAAACCTTTACCTATGTTTAATTCAACCGACATTCTGACCCTTTGAAATATTTAATTAAGGCTGTACCCAGCCATGAAGATTCTTGTGCCACCAGCTATTTGCTCCGCGAACTTTCATTTACTTTTTAAACTCCAACCTCCTTATTCATACACGGGAAACAAACCAATTTTAGTTTAAATTTGTTCCAAGTTATACTCCTGCTATTATGGCATCCCTGAATGGGTTACCAAAAGTATTCTAATCATTGTTTAAATTTTATTGGATGTACTTACTACGATTAGTTTATGTACTTCTTTTTGAGCTGTTTATATTTCTCAAGAGGTCTTTCTATTTAACAAGGTAATTCTAAAGTTATAAATTTATCTTCAAAATGCTTTTGTAAACTAACCTTTTTTTTACGGTGTAAAATCCACTTACGGACTTTACTAGGCGTACGGCGTATGTGGGACTCACCGGCGCGGAACAGCGCCGGTCCTACTCCGCTAAAACCCACCGGTACCCTCCTAAGCCCTTGTGGGGGGCGTTTTAAGATCGGCGCACCAGTGTGCGCCATTACACCAAAATGCCTCCAGGGCCGGCCCGGTCCAACGATGGACCGGGTTTGTAAACTAACCTAAGCTTACATGTCTGTTAGAAGTGGTGAGCGATTACTGATCCGCCTATTATTTTCTATTGATGTCCGCTTGAGCGGTTACTGGTGATGATTATGTAGATTATAGGGTGGCTCGGAGAATAAAATATTATATAAAATAAACATGAGACGTGTTATTCTTCCAGCAGATAAGGGCTCAGACATAGGGCAATTAACATTTGTACCAACTTAAGAATAATTGAAACTGAGTACTTACAGTATTGCAAACATAAAAATGTTGGATACTCCAACACCGCCCCAGAAAGGGGACAGGGACTAGGAGACAAAAAAGAATTAACTTGTTAGCCACCAGGCAAGCAGTGCACTGTCACTCTCGGGTTTGGAGTCCCATAACGGTCGTCAACGACCTCCCGTCTCGAACGCCCTAGAGACTATTCGATTCCCTTGCGGGAGATGCTTGATGACTAGAAAATCTTTAGGGAGGTCGCCTTACGCTAGAGGACCCGCCAAGGTCTTCGCCTTCTGAATAAAACCTGGTGACGCTGTGAAAGAAAACCAGCAATAGTCAAAAGTTTTCTTCAGGCCATAGGAAGGTGATTCTGATAGTTACTGATACAAATCGACATTCAGAACCGCTACTCTTTGTTCAATCTGTTCCTCAAATAAAGGGACCATCCGTTGTCATACAAGTCTCCGATAATCATAAGGCTTGCTAACACGAATTGACGTAATGTTGCTGTTAGTCACGAATTCAGGAGCCGCCATCTTTGGTAATCACCCCTCTTTGATTAGGTAACTTCGATTTCGTCAAATCAAAAGCTCGAATACTGAATTGTTCAAAGTACTATTAATACCGTTTTTTTAATTGGGAGACCTTTGTTTTCAACTACCTCCTAGTAAAAAAAGATTTAATTTCGGAAAAGAAATTAGAAAACGCTGATAAAAGGAACGGTTACATAATGTTTCGTAGGCAAAAGAAATCTAAACAATATTTGAGGTTATAGCAGCTCTGGAAAATTGTCTCGAATAGGAAAGAACATTTTCAATTATACGATTTCAGCTTCGGAGTAATAATAGAGTAATACTTTTAGTAACTTCACGACAACAATAAATGTATATAAAGCTTATACTCGTGATTGATAAGCTTATTTGTAAGCTATAATAACAAAAGAGTGCAAATAATAGTCATAAATATTAAAATAGTTAATAATACTTATTGCGGGGTCCCACCTCAAAAGCGAAATCTATGGCCAATAAGGAAATACCACATACAATAAGACAATATAATAGATCAAGAATATGAAAAGTACGGTAATAAACTCCAAAAATATATAATGTACCAACCAACACTGGGCGATTTTATCGATGTATGAGCTGAAACTCAGCCTGCTTAGGCTAGGTTGTGAGTTTGGATTAAAGTCGTATTTAAATAGAAGGAAGACTTGTTAAAAGTCCTCTTGGCTAGCTATCATAATCTTTAAAAAGTTTGTCGCTATAAAAATAGTTTTAACAGCATCATTGTGATCAAAAGCAAGTGGTAAGACTTGAATAAAATAATAATTTTCTATTAAGACTATTTTAGCGCTCTACGACGACAAACTGAACAACGGTTCTCTATTATCTAAACAATAAGTCCAATAATGAACTTAGATTCAACAAATTGCGCAAAGTAACAGTTGCAGCACGTGTACTGTCTGCTGCACCAGCCAGACTATCGCCATAATAATATTGTTAATAGCATTATTGTGTTCCGACACAGTTAATGACATGAAAGCCAGTCCCAGTGGTTGAAGGACAAGCGCTTCCCTATCATAGATATAAAAACTATCTTCTCATATGGAGTCCATTTACTCATAACATCAGATGAAGTAGTCAAAAGATAAGCTAGGACAATTATTTAAAGACAAATCGATAAATTCTAAAACACAGTTAAAAATATTTATTATGTTTACTCCAGACGTTTCAAATAGCCGTCTGCTTAATTAACTAAGCAAAATTCAATTTCCTATAAAATTCTAAAAAGTTCACTGATAAATTATCTGTCTCGAAACTACTTACGCTTTCTCTTAAATTAAAAAAGTAAATGTAGATGGAAAGCTACTGCTTATTAAAGCTCAAAGAAAATGTTTTCTTGAAAGATTTCAAGGCACTCAAGTAAATATGCTTCACAGAGGTATTCTGAAATAACTTGCAGATGATAGAAGCGAAGAGACCGCGCCAGAAAATCTGTAGTTAATTTTAAAAATTCAAATGGATTTTAATTATATGTCTGGCTGAAATAATTATATTTATACAGTAAAAAATACCCTATAGCAAAGAAACTCGTCAGATGATAAAAATTAGATTGATGGAGTATGCAAAAATCAGAATACAATAAAACGTTGGAACATCGAAGATGGCAAAATCAACCTTATAGTGGCCCATTGAAGCACCATCAAGATTACAATAACTAGAATCAACGAATTAGGAATATCATTCCTGACATTACTGCCGAGCGATAACAGCGAAAGGACATGAGAACAAAACCGATATCCAAAACCGTCAGGAAACAAAAAGCCACTAAGTCCCTGTTTGTCGCGTCGTCGTGTAGGCGCGACGGAGGGGACGAAGAGATTTTAACACCGTCATTCTTTTGTGCTTTGCCCATCCTCTTGAATTCATTTAATAAAAATTGGACATTTCTGCATATCCCAGTCATATTAGGAAAAAAAGGGGTCAACCTCGGAATGAAAGAATTGGTATAAACCTTTGTTTTGTCGTCCTAAATATTGTCTCAAAAGTCACAAATGCTATCGTGTCCGCCTCTTTGGATATGCGCACTCTTCGCGCTGACTGGGCTAGCAGGAATAAACTCTAGTGGATGGGGAGCTATTATCATTTCGTTCGATAGAAACGTCAGTATCGTTTGCCACTTGTCTAGGCCCTCTGGAGAAACTACCGTTGATTATGTTATTTTACCTATTTTGACAGTCGCAATCGAATCAAGACCGAAATTTGACAAGAAGCAATGTCTTGACCAAGGAGCTTATATTTTACCTATCTTCGTGGTCTTGACAAATAAAGTGAAAATACCGAATAACTGTAGTTAAATATCACACAAAAATAGAATACTTAATTACAAGTTCTAAATTAAAGACTCAAGGATTAGTCACTAAAAGCAAATAAGTAACCTTCATAGCAATCAATAACATGACTTGTTCGTAATTCTATTAATTATCCTAACTGACAGCAGCTGCTTAAACGGGCGTCCGACCGATACAGCGATCAGGTGTTTATTTAATAAAGCTTTTAAAAAGCCTACGGCCATAAACAGGGGTGATATGCAGAGTGTAACCGACCGTGGTGAATATCCAGTCGACCGCGGCGTCGCGGGGAATTAAATGATCCCTGACGCTTCTGTATCGGCGTTATTTATTCTATGGTATTTGTACAGTCTCCGTTTAATCGGCTTGCAATGATGGAATAGTTGCAAAACTGAAAACTGAGAAGCTTGGTGCGAGGAAAATGCACCGCACTGGCAAATGTCAAAATTTTAGTATTTCTACTGATAGGAAATTGGTTGTGTTACTTGAAATAACTCTCAGTTATTATTTACATATATTATATTTCGTTGTTCCACGGTAATGTTATGTAGATAACATTACCGTGGTTGTTCCTTCATTTCTGAAGGCTAAGAAAGAACCCCGGAACGCCCTAGCTATCTTCTGTAAGACAGCTGAAATAAGAGAACTTAAGATATATCTGCCAGATACATCAATTTTTACGTCTACTCCTATCCATAACTCACTCACCTGATTATACTCCATACAATATTCATAGTAACCATTTTCATAATTAATAACGTATTTTTACAAACCACACCTCCTCTTTTAAAAGCAAAAGACACATACCTATTTATTTTCACCAAAACAACATAATCGTTAAAATACCCAAAACCACATAGTTTGACAATTGAAATGTATTCGATTCTCCTCTCTTTTATTTAATCGAAACGTCAAGAGGCTTATGTTGAGGACCGATAGTAGATTTCCAGAAATAAAATGCCCGCTATTAAAAAGACCTTTAAAAAACACAGTGTAGCAACGAGTAGCGGTGAAAATTTAAAAGAGTGACGCTACGTTCATGTTGATATTTGAATTTTTAAAGACTCCATTATTCACAAATGAACGCTTTTGTCACATAACAATAGCGCACGTTTTCGCTTGTTAAATTTTAACATTGTTAGACGTAGTTGTACATGTTGACTCAGTGTCAGAAACAAATTATACACATTCAAATATGAACCTTCTGACTAGACACAAATAGAAATGTTTGATCAAATATATAAGATTAATTAGATATGGTACACATTTAAAATAGCAGTAGAGAAATTAAAATTTACTTCAAATTTGAGGCCGGCCTTGGTCTCGCTCGGAAAAAATTGAGTGATTAATTGCTATTACAGTTGAGACCATTCTTAAGACACAAATCAGTTGAGTAATATTGCTCAGACCTCTTTCCTACAACAAAATTCAATTATAAAATTCCCATTATACTATTGACTTCTCTTTTTAAGGGTTTCCCATAACGCTCTGAAAGGCATTTTATAAGGTCCTTATACTTTTAATAGTAAAAAGATACCTAAAAGAAAAGGAATTATCAGTTCTCATTTATGATGACAAAATCTGAACATCTTTGATTGTAAATGTAAGGTATGTGAGAGATTACACTAAATAATAGAACGCTTTATGTCATAGAGAGAAACTGCTTGACAAAACATAACAAAACTATCTAAACACTATATCTGACTTAACTCTACTCTACTCGTATAATTATACTCATACTAATTAATCATGTATTTCTTCGTTCTATCCATCAGTGGCGAACATTTCATGTATCTTAATTTGAGTGCTCGTGTAAGCGTGTAATAATATAGTTTCGACTTAGTCTCGTCCTAAAAGCTTTATGCCTACACCATTAGATCTATTTCTTAAAGCTCCTGTTCCTACGCTGATGAATTAAACGGCGTAGCCTTAAATTGAGATGCTAATTTCTGAGATTCATTATTTCAGTTGGGCCTTTTGTTCTCTTTGCCTCGTGATTTGTGAGGAATTGCTCGCGAATCATCTTTCCGCACAATTAAGATTTTACTGCTACTAGTTTATTACGCACAGATAATTCTTTTTTGTGTCAAGTTATAAAATTTACAACAGTTGTCATGTTTGTATTAAATTACTGTCCGTATGAATTTATAAATATGTTCCATGTCCTTTTAGCATAATTATCGATAGTAGATTATGGATATATCGACAAAGATCTTATTGTTTTATCAAAGGCGATATTATACATCAATAATTTAGATAATATAAATTATGCTAACAGGAGGAGAAATATAAATTATGCTACTTAGAATTTAGTTATTTATTCGCAAAAAAGGCTCAGGGAACTCCAACTTCTCGCAAAGGAACAGATTGGGAGATATCTGGCAGTTAAATTGACAGTTTTGTATGGACTATCTGTCAATTAAACGCTATTGAGAACTTACTAGGAACCTGTGGAACAGGCCCTAAATATCCTTACCTACTCGGTAATAGAAGCTACCGATCACTTTTTACGCATCTTTCAAGATTCAGCTCACTGTCTTAGAAAAACAGTAGGTAAGCAATATCGCGTGCAAGACTCTGTTTAAAATAAATTGCTCAATCACAAACAATGAGTAGAAAAAAACTAATCGGTGTAATGAACGTCGCTTTTCCGGGAAGATAGGGAATAGACGGGAGAGTCGACAATTGTACGGAATAATGGACGGAGCAGGGGACAACGACATGTCTCATTGTGTAAAAGGGGATATTCTTTTAATTAACGAGCCCAAGTTAAGTGGTGCTTATTTAACAGATAGATATATAAATCTCTTTCAGGCACAACTGGCCGATGTATATCTACAGAGAGTCATGGTTCACGCGATATATTTCGGTTCTTAAAACTACAATACTTTTTACCAGAGCAATGAAGAATCCAAATCCGGTATCTGGTGATTTACACTTTTTTACTGATGTCGGTATTAAATTAATAGAAAAAGTTCTATCTAAAGATACACATCGTCCTGTGTGTCCGCGCATAGCCAATGATCGTAATGGACTACAATTTTTAATTGAAACAGTAATACTACCAGAACAACACTGGGAGCACGTGCCTCGCTAATCCTGTCTGAGTGGAGCTTAAACGAGCTGCAGACAGTAATTACTCATTGTTTGTAATACTTTGTAGGCTATGCATAACCAAACTTGGCGCTTATACTCGTATCCGGGTTTAGAGTCGGTTGTTCGATGGACCGAAATCAATGTACCTACGTGGAAAACTATTGTGATTACCACGACGATTTGTTTCCCATCAGAAATCTTTACATTGTTTATGTTATTTATAATTCAAACAGCCTTTATAATTCGACCCACTGTTGGGACACAAGGCCTCTCCTTGCTATCGAAGGAGTTTTAGGCAGTAGTCCACCACGCTTGCCCAATGCGGATTGGTGGACGGAGTGTAAGGTGATCAATACCCCTTTGCTAATCCATTAGTAGCCTTCTACGACACCCAATGGAGCATATGAGGTGATGCTATTCTACTTTGACCGCATCGCGCGACCATTGCTTTATATGACAGATAATTGAAATATAGTTCTAACGATTGATTAAAGTTTGAATTATAACTAGTATACTTGCTTTATATGACAGAGAATTTAAACATAATTCTAACAATTGGTTAAAATTTAAATTTCGTTAAGTCGTGTAGTGTCGTCGTCTCTGGCTCCTATTCAAGGAAAGTAAGGGTGCCTTTCCAACACTATGTAATCGTTTCCACTGATGCTAAGATATGTAACGGAGTGAGTAAGACGTGCTATGAAGATGCACCGCCGCCGCAAGATAGCAGAAGACGCGCAGCTCGAGCTATGCAACTTATCGACAATAGGGCAGGCTCTGCACATAGCTACACCACTGGCGGCCATCCATAGCACGCATCCACTTCTATTTAAAAATAACGTAGCTTAATTGAATCAGTTTCCACCAGTGCTACGCTATGTGGACCAGTGAATATGATTGGTGGATATCTGATCCATAGCAACGTTGCATAGCACATAATATCTGAAGAAAAAGCTGGTCACACTAGAGCGACTGCGGGGAGCGGAGGCGACGCAGTATGCCACGTTAAAGCCGTTGCGTGACGTGCAGAAAGCGCGGAAAAACCAACACAATTTGATAAATACGCAGGAGTCCGCAGGACGCGGAACCACCTACTATGTCCTCCGCTGGTCGCGATCGGTCGCACTGCGATCGCGTTAATGTTTCATCGCGTATTGTTACTTTTAACGCTGACCGCAGACGCAAAACACGTCAAGCCAGCGTGGCCAAGGACTGTGTCCAAAAGGCAGGCGACTGGCCAAAACACTATGCTAACCTTATAGCAGTGTGGTAGGTGGTAATACAACGCAAGGACCCCAATTAAATTAGGATTGAGATAAAGATAGTCTGTTCATTAGTTTGTTGAGGATTTCTTGTGAGTTCCAGTCTACCTTCGGCCTTATGTTAATTTAACAAAGGTTTAGATGAGATTAAACACTTGGTCGCAGATTTAAAATATATATTATTGCGGCGTGCAGCTTTCAATCCATAGCAAAGACTATAGTCAATGACAATGGCAATAAGAAGCTTTGCAGCCGGGCCGGTCAATTTCATCGCGAACGATAGTATAAAGGGAATCCTTTACTACCAATGCACATGGAGGGCAAAAAGGCATATCCATAGCTACCCGCCATGCATCACACAGACCAGTTCGTATGCATTAACGCAGACAGCGGCGCAGGGCGGCTTGCTCAGTCCGCGCCACCTTCACTAGAACGAACGTCGTGAGCTAACTGCCTCCGTCCCTCGTGTGCTTTGTGCTCGCGGTGAGAGCAGCCGCGGACATCGACGGGCAGACGCGGTCTTTATTGCTTCGTGGTCAAAAAGACTGCCCCGCCCCGCCGTTTGCAAATATACGAAGACGGAGTTTCTCCCGAGTCCTTATTGTAATAAAGCACGTGTTGAGACTCCATTTTTAATCTTTATTAAATAGAATAGAATCGAACATACAGACTGATTTCTCGTTCTTTCTCCTACTCTGATCCCAATTTAATTTGTAGTCGGTACGGTATGTCTCAATATCGAATATAGGTACTGCTACTGATTTTGGCATTAGATTTTTTCACGGCCGGCCGCCTGCCTGAGACCAACCCTCCATAAGACTTAGTGCTTTTATATGGAATGAATTTTCACCGGCAACGACACCGGATAAATATAATAATACCTATAACAAAGAGTTGATATTTCGCTACTTTCCTCTCTGTTTCTGGAACATAAACAACAAAACGACGCACTGCCAGGCGGATACTTGATTTGTGGGCCTGTTTTGTTTGGAGAACTTCGGTTTCCCTTTTAAATGGAAAACAACTATCAGCTACACCGTTAAGACACCATAAATCGCTGTTTCACGGGCCACTTAACGAATGAACTGAAAAACTTATCTCACTTCAAGGGCCCAGTACAATCAGGGACAAAAGGAGTAAAACGGTTATCTTTTTGAATTTAAATGAATGATAAATTAATTAATTTGTTTTTTTTTCCATTACAATAAATAACTTTGTTTTAAAATAATAATAGCATAATGCTGTCAAAATGTTGTGGTGTATTGTCGGATTAATAATATTTAATTTTGTAGAGTTTTAAAGACTTTAGTTCGTCCGTGACCATGACGATGGACAAACCAAGGCTCCGATATAAGTCCCGTTTCTCACCTTTGAATACAAGTCTATGGATTTTCTGCTATGTACCACATATTTTACACCATCGCCGAGTCGTAGTGGAGTGGTCAGTACCTGGACATCAAGCAGTCCTGGTACGATACTGGTAGGAATAAATATTTTGTTATGAATATACTTTGAGTGAAAAATCTTGGTCTTATAATAGATTGTAATATGTCTTGGGTGTCTCAAGTTAATGAAGTTAGTAGGCGTATGCATTTCTCCTATCACTCTCTCAGGCGACTTCAATACTTTCTCCCTTTTAAAACCAAAATTATGCTAGCGCAATCTCTTCTACTTCCTATTCTTGACTACGCTGATATATGCTATTTGGATGTAACTGAGGAACTACTCAACAAACTAGAACGTCTACAGAATCTGGCCATACGATTTATTTATGGCCTGCGAAAATACGATCACGTTTCTGCATTTCGTAGAGAGTTAGAGTGGCTTCCGATTCGAGATCGGCGTAATGTGCATCTCCTTTCCAATCTCTATAAAATACTGAATGATCCTGATGCTCCTTCCTACCTTCGATCCCGATTCCAGCTCTCTCCACCTCCCACTCGCTCTAGGCGGCCTTGCGTTACTAAAATGCTTGAGCTCCCGAAGGGCAACACCAATTTTCACCTTCACTCCTTCTCTTTTCAAGCTGCTCTGCGATGGAACGGTCTACCAGCCGTAATCCAAGATAGTCCGTCTGCCACTACTTTCAAAATAAGACTGAAGAAGCACTTATTACAAAAAATCTATAATTGATATATATTTTTATTATATGTATTTGTAATATGTAATGTGTGTATGTATGCATATAGGTAATATGTAATGTGTGTATGTATATGTATAGTCATATGTATGTATTTTATTTAAGTATGTTTTTTATTATTATCTTGTCTATTATATTTTTTTTTTTTTTTTACCTTTATATTGCATTTCATTGTCCCCTACATAAATATTCAAACGCATTCATGGGTTGACTGGAAGAGATCTCTTTCAGAGATAAGTTCACCTTTGCTAACAATTGTATTTTTAAATTTTGTAACATGTTTTTACAAAATGCAATAAAGAGTATATATTAAAGAGTATATATACTTTAGTTATGAGTCATAAATATTTGCCATAACATATAAGCTAAATAATTGGTGTGAGCGTGTAAATATTTTATATATGCGTCCCAGGAGACTGTTTCTTACAGTAAATTCAATTTGGAACTCAATTTCGTTTAGCATAAATCTCACATTGATTAAAATGCGTCCAGCCATAACATTGACGAGAAAAATGATTCTGGCAACCTAAATAAAACATTCCCAAACACAATTGAACAAGTTTCCTCCAGAAATGTGCTGGAAAGTGCTTACGTTTCTGTCCCGAATGCCGAGACAAAGTGGACCTAAGTACTATAAAAGTTAGGCGGTGGAAAGGTCAAATGTATGCTGGGGAATATGTAGACCGAAGTTACAACGAATATTCTGGAAGCTAGATCGGGAGACGGGAATAACAATGCCCTTAAGGACAAAAGTATTTATTTATCAAAGCTCTCAAACAAGATATTGTTACAGTTTCGTGGTGTTGTGGAAATAGAATTTATTTTTTATAATTCAAACTGAAAGTGACGTAAAATATTTTTTGATATGAATGACGTGAAAGATACGATACACTACTTTAAACTATTTATTTGCGGGTAGTGTGACGTCCTCATAATAATGATTATTCAGAAGCGGGAGTAATTTTAACCTCTGAGTTTTTCTGTCCCTACTTTCAAAATTCCACTTGGTTCCACTTTGTCCATCTTCACTTCACACTGCCGTCTTACCATATTCATTTCATTCACATTTAATGGATTTTCATCTATTCACTTTGCTAACTCTCCTATCCATACAGAACGAAAGATCTATTAGATTTTTCGCTTTAGTTCAAGGGGCATTCGAGATTCGCATATTGTTCCCGTAACCCACCGCCATTTAATTCAACCTGACCTAATACGATACTTGTCGTCACGTCTATTTCGCGATTGCTAAGTGTAGACTGTGGACCATCATGCGAACTATGCGCTTCTTAAAAAACCACTTAAATAATAACAATACGCTTGCGTGGACAAGTGTACCCTAGCCGCGTATAAAGAGGCATATCGATGGGGTTAGTTCCCCTAATGTCCGCATAAATAATCATGTCGCGATCTTATCGAGTGAAAATACGACTTCGACCTGAAAATAGTTTCCTTTACCCCGACCCTTACTTGAAGAAGGAATTTTAATTAGAACTCATTTGAAGCTCGGAAAAAAGCTCATCAGGTCCTTTGTGCTGATAAAAGGTGTGAGGATAATTTGGATGTTAGTAAGCACCCTTTTTTAGCTAGTATTAAAATGGGTAACATAACGTTCTCTTAGATTTGGTGTAAAACACTGTAATGCGACTACGGAAAAATCGTCTTCGTTTAAAGATATTTTACATATGGTCCCACAGCAAGAGATTTTTGGATTGACTCTAGATAGACTCTACATAGGTAATAAATTACTACTATCCGACTGCCACTAAAATTCACCGTGTATAAAATTAGTACGGATTTATAATAGTATTAAATAAGTAAATGTTTTTTTTTCACTTCATCATAACAGCATTTATAATTTGATCCACTGCTGGGACACAAGGCCTCTCCTTGTCATCGGAGGATTTAGGCAGTATTCCACCACGCTTGCCCAATGCGGGTTGGTAGACTGAGTATAAGGTGATTAATACCCCTTTGCTGATCCAGTCGCCTTTTACGCCAGCCATTGGAGGATATGGCGTAATGCTATTCTACTCTGCCCGCATCACTTAGCAAATTATTTCGCTTGCTTCCTAGTTATGAATAAAATGATCTTATCAAAGATCCGCTGAAACAAAAGAACACCGTCTCATTACGCGGACTACTCTTGCCTACACAGAGCAAAAATAATTAGTGCACGCGACTTAAAATGGTGCTCATAGTTAAAAATCTTGACAGTTCCATTATACGCTATGCTTAGAAAATTAAAAAATGTTATTAATTTTTTCGTGAGAGAAACTAAAACTATTGTGGGCTTAAATTTCTTTGTAGAAGAACAGTATATCCGTTTTACTTGCCTTAGAAATAAAGAAATTCCAAATGGAGTTACTTTAAAGCTGAACCAAGAAATTGAATAAAGTTATTTAAGCCACAAGCTTGGTCTAAAAAACTTTCCACAAATATAAGAAATGTAATGGACAGAAACTCAAAACTCACCGACATCTGGAAAATAGTAGACAGTATGTATAGACTTACAATATCAGGGTTTTAAGGGAAAAATAATCATCATCAATTCAGCTGAGAGACGCCCACTGTTGGACATGGCCTCCCCCAAGGATCTCCAAACCGGTTGGTCCTGCGCCGCCCGCATCCAACGGCTTCTCGTGACCTTTACTAGATCGTTAGTCCACCTTGTGGGGGGCCTATCAACGCTGCGTTTCCCGGTACGTGGTCGCCACTCGAGGATCTTTCCATCCCAACGGCCGTCAGTCTTCATCGCAATGTGCCCTGCCCACTGCCACTTAAGGTTCGCAATTCTTTGGGCGATTAATATGTAGCGAGAATTAAAAACCCATGCAATGGATTTATACAAGTTCCTCGAAAATAGGATAGAATTTTAGAACAAGCCGTGAGCACGCTCATATGGGTATTAGTAAATGCATTTCATTTTTAAAATAATGGCCCACAGAAATGTGTTGGAACCTACAGCTATGATAGTCTTTTCAACACTTCTAGCGAATGCCTCCGATCGATAAGACCCACTCGAAAGTTCCACTTAAAAATGACAAACAGCATTTGTTTAGTTCTCGCCTGTTAACCCTTTCTTGTGAACGAAAGCGCCCATTATTTATAACATGGCACGTCTAGGCGTGTCAAATTGCTCGCTTAACCCTGCGTCTGGTGCGAGTAGTTTTGTTTGAGGGAGGTAGGATAAACTTGTTCTATGCATTTTAAAAAAAGAATAAAAAAATGGATTTATCGTGTAGCAGCTGTGATGGGTCTTCCTGATTTTTATGTAATACCTTTGGTTTGTAATACCTACCCTGGTGCTAATTTTTTTTTATAAAAAGGTCAAGCAAATAACTTCAATCTACTGCAAATAAGCAGAAGTGGAGTCCAAATGTGAAGATTGCTAGCGAGAGAGATAAAACACTGCGCTAGCCACCCTCGCCATGCCATGCAAGGTGCTTCTTCACGCCTCTTTTGAATGACCCAGGATTGTAGGAAGAAGGGACCACGTGTGCTGGCAAATTCCATTTCTTGATTGTGTGAAAAAGAAACGAGTTGCCAAATTTCTTAGTACGCGTTGGAATGGTAACCACATTTTGTCGGTGACACCGTACACCAGCACGCATAGTCCTTAAAAGGAAGGGAGATGGTGGGATTGGGGAAAAATGTTCCTTAAGAGCACTCGCCGTGGTAAGTACAGACGGTAGAACGAGCGCAATGACGCAACATCGCGACGCAATTGGAGATTTATTTGGGATCGGTGCAATGACATCATACTGCTATTGTTGCAGGATACTTTTATATTTTGAATTTGATTCTTATTTATTGTCATATTTTTTAGTGATTGATTATTCACCCTAGCAACCGTTGAGCCTTTTTATTACCTACAGTTTTTGGTGTCCAAAGTAAAAATTTTAGTAAAATTTGATGCAAAATGTGTTTAGAGATCCACAAATTAGTGATGAGTGAGAGTGAGTCTGCTTGTAGACCTATTGACTGTCTCTTATGCGGATCAGCGCCAGGAGCGCCCTTTCCTTTCCCTGCGTTCCTGCCCATTGCGCCGGCTCCGCGGGATACGTCTCTACGAGCTAAATTGCGGCTGAGGATACCCCTACTGGCAGATTTGAGCCAGGTGTGCGCCATTCTTCGCGTTCCTGCCATTTGCCCACTCCGCGGGATACCTGTTCCTCAGCTGTCCGCAGTGCACCATCACCACGACAAGCGCCCATGGACGGATCCCGACACTTCGCCATTACCTAACATTGAAGTTTTGAAGCTACTATCCGGCATGCTGATTTAGGCCAGTCCATCCAAATTTACTGGTTGCACCGTGGGGGGTGTTGCGGACTGGCTGGATACTTTTATATTTCTTTTATATTTTGAATTTGATACTTATTATTTGTCATATTTTTTAGTGATTGATTATACGCCCTAGCAAGCTGTGCCTTTTTATTCCCTAGAGCTATAATTTTTGGGACCGTTTTTTGGCCAGCCACTCTGACTGACTCCAACCCTCCTTGGGAATGCTGATATGGATGACTTTATCGCTAGTTAGTAATCCCTTAGTGCTATGGTCAGCACGGGGTTAAGAAACTCCTCAGTTGGCTTGACACGGGATGTATAGTTAAAAAATTGTAGGATGGCAAACGCAACCAAAATTATCTCGTACACAGTATTGACATTTCTGGGTGGATAGCAAAGAAGCAAACATTAGGGAGTGGAACTCAGGACCTTTGAATCTCACGTTGGGCGTCTAATAACACTAGACCATAAAAAGCTGATATTACTTTACGGTTAGCGGACATTTACAATTATAAATTCAATTAATATTTGAACATAGTTAATAAAGAAAAACGTTGGACAACATTTTTCGAACGAGATTTTAAAGGTCTAAAAACTTAACGGGGTAATTATAACTTCATGAAGCGGCTTGCTTTTATAGAAGTAAAACTTAACCCTTTTACAGCCAAGGGGTTAAAGTCTATTTAATATTAATGTAATATTACGTACTTTAAAATTATCCGTGAAGTGGTATGCAAAATAAATTAAGTTTAAATTTTTTACTCTATTAATTGACAATTAGGTAAAAACCAGTAATATTATTCTGCTGCGGGGTAATAGTAGTTTAATAAATAAAACTACATGTGCGTGAGAACTGAGGGACCACACTGGTATTTTGCAAAATAAATTTCGGAGGATTTAGTAGAAGACTTACAACAAATGTAGGCCAAATGAAAAAAATGTAGCCTAAATATATTAAAAACCACAGCCATAAAGTGTGGTCCCTCAGTCCTCACAGGCCATCAGCCAGATCTCGGAAAGTATCTGAAAAATTTAGGTATTGTGACTACAGACTTTCAGTAGAGAACTTGCCAAGATAATCTACTGTAACACAGACCACAAAGCATCAAAGATAAAAAATGTAGAACAACTAAAGTGTGGTCCCTCACGCCACACAAGAAAGGTCAGAATTTAGTGAATATTACCGAATCAAATTTATTTCTTTTGTACACAAAGATATATAATAAAAAATGGAATGGAAAGAAATTGAAAAAACATCGACGCTACTTGAAGATAGCGATTATTAAAAGTGGTCCCTCAATCCTCACGTCCACTGACATAGTGCGTATACAGTTGCTAGACGAGAGGAATATCAGTTATTAGGAATATCAATTAGATATTTATAACACAGATGAAGTATAAGATTATTCCCGTCAACTCCTGCGTTATCGCCACACAAACAAATTAACGTTATATTTTTATAGCTGGGAGCTGAAATATGAAAGGTTATTTTTAATACTCGAGCTACATTAAAATTATTATGTCTGGAATATTATATGAATCTCTGGAGTCGAGATGAGTCTTACCTATAAAGATGAAAGTGGTTATCAGATTACTCTTTTAATTAATACCAAGCTCATTAAATTTTGAGATACCTAATTTTTTAGAGGCAGGTATCCTAATGAAACATTATTTATTTACATCTACTGCTGGTGAATATGATTACAGCGTCATCAGTTTTTAATCGGATAAGCAATACTAGCGCCTACCAATTGATTTCATTGTATTGCTTCTAGATCCTCGATACACACCAATAATCTTTACTGAACCACTGCTCTGACCACTGTACACTACCTGATGATGATAAGACTTAGACTAGACCTGCCGCTGGAGGCTGAACAAACATCTCTACAACATAAGACTAAAATAGAATAGGTAATGTTTGCAAATTCGTCGGACAGGAGCGTAAAACACCAATGCACCTCCTGTGCTTTTGTGAACCTCTCATTCACAAAAGAAACCAACATTTGGGAAGACACATTCGATCCAGATGATATGAAAACAATCCAAGCTGGGAATCATCATATAATGTTCCCACTGAGGGGCTCGAGCCTACCCCACATTAGGGGCGATTAGGCCTAAGTCAACCACGCTGGCCAAGTGCGGGTTTGTCGACTTTTATTATTTTTATTATTTTAGATAATTCGGGGCTTTTTGCGTCACTGCGACCTATAAAGATCTATTGTGACTAGCCTCCAAGTAAGTCCTATTGGGTCGAGAATGTGTCTTACCAAATGTCGGCTTCTTTTGTGAATGAGACATTCACAAGAGCAAAAGAGGTGTATTGGTGTTTCACCCTCCTGTTCACAGAATCTGCAAGCATCAGTATCTTTTAGTCTCATATTGTAGAGATGTCTGTTCAGCTTGCAGTGGCCAGTCAAAGCCCTAATCAAGACGCTCAGGTTGCCCCTGTTAAGCTTCAGTAGCTCGTCAGTGCGCTTACGAGAGTATGGTTCGACTAGTGCTTTTGAGTGTGTTAACCCAGGCGTTCTTTGCCAGTCCGCTTTTGCCTCTGGGAGGAGGTGGGTTTTTAAGTATTGCATGGCCTGGTTCTTTGAGATACCACAGAAAGGTTCTGGGCCAAACTGTATACCTTGAGCCCCAGCCCTTGCTAGCTCATCGGCTTTTTCGTTACCGATGATTCCAGAATGACCCGGTACCCATTTGAGGGGGATCTTGTTTTGTTGCCCCAGGTCATTAAGTTTTTCCACGCAGTCTTTTACTAGCTTTGACTTTAAAACGTTACCGTTTAGTGCTAGTCGACTTTACACACAACCTAAGAATTTCTTCATACGTGTGTGCAGGTTTCTTCACGATGTTTTCCTTCACCGTAAAAGCGTCGGTTAAACATACATATGAATTCAAAATTTGAAAACACATTGGTACGTGGCGGGGATCGAACCAGTGCTTCCCGGGTGGGAGACGACGCTCTTACGCACTACGCCACCGACGCTTCAAAGCTGGGAATATCTTAATAAAAGAATTTATGGATATAGTCGTGTATTTATGTTTGTGGAAACGTGGTGATTTAATTATAATCCATTTTCACTTACTGGGCCACATAACTAAAAAGTTATTCATGGAAAATGTTATACCATTTAGCTATGAAACCTGACACCTAACATTTCTCGCAATTTTAAAATGTTTATGCTTAATAAAAATATTTTTAGCCTACCGACGATTCTTCGAGACTTTGCAATTGTTAATCGATCCATAGAAAGTATTAAGTGAGTTCCTAATTACACTGTTTTGGAAATTAGAAAAAGTGTTTTAAACAGCAAGACATTAGTGATTCATTACAATCTCCACCATCTAATCACCAGTCTGACGCAGACTGCGCTCGATAATAGGACGAACATTCATTGCTAAGCGATTAGATATGGCAATGTACGAATTGTCCAGAAAATGACACCTTCTCTTCCTAAAGGCAGTAGACTTATGAACGGATGGCGTAGGATTTGACTTTCTATCCGTACAAATTGTACCTATGCCAAAGTGAACAAGTATCTTCTAGGGGAGCGTGTAACATCTTAGGCATCATTATCGCTTTCTACCAGGCGTGATTGTGGTGAAACGCCCAGCCTATTGATCACAAAAAAACCTACTTCATAATCACAAACGAAAATAATTCGCACCTCCTGTTGACACTTCATTCAAAAATGGCCTAAGAAACATTAATATAATAACACGTTATTGCATAACCAAAATTATTGAGGAAGAAAACGTGTACTTTTATGTATTCGCCAATGTGAAAACATTCATGGGAATTATGATAACGATACGGCAGATAGTAAAAAAGAATTGTACACCGTCACATAAGCATATCAGTGACACAATTATTAGGAGCGCATCCATTCGATTTTATGACTCCTTATAAGAAACAAAAGGAGCAGCCGAGTGAACCGTTGGGACAGGAACGAATTGAAATATCACAGCGCACAATACAATCCGCGATTTCAAGATTTGCGCAACAGCGAATATTTTACGAAGCACTCGCAGTGAAAGGGTTAGAATCATTTAAATATGGCTATGTAAAATGGAAATCCCGTAAACGGCGCCGCAAAGTGCTTTCAATTGTTTGTCTGTTGTTGCACACTTGAAGATGTGGTTTTCCGCGAAATTGAATTAGAAGATTATGTTTAGATCATGATTTTGCTTTGTGTTTGCGTAGATTCAAGCCTTTTGTTTTCACTTTATTTATACATATAATTATAGTTATAAGAATGTTAATAAGGCTTATAACTTAGTAACACTATTTTATATTGTCTATGTAAATGGAAATAAACATTCTCTGAGCTAGATAATTCCTGAATGAGCGATTCTAAAGAAAAAGCTATTCGACTAACATTCTAAAATTATAACTTCTAAAATATTCTCTTAAAAAACGAAATCTTTTAGTAAGACCACAAGGCTGTCCACTCAATTCTCGTGAGCAAAGCTTCTCTCAAGATTCCCCAAAAAGAGTTTATTTGAATATGAAAGGGCAAATGCTTTCGGCATTATGCAAAGAAAGCCCCAAAACAGAACATTCAATTTAATTGAGTGCCCCATTCGACTCATAAGTCGTATTAGCTTCACGCGAGCAACGTCAAAAATTATTTAATTATGTCAGCCCAGCACAGGACACAAATAACCGATAAACGTCCTTCCATATCTAGATATTGCCCACAAATTACTATAATTGTTTTTGTGTTAACGGCTGCGTGGCATGGCACGCTAGGGTTAACGAATATAGAACTCGACTCGTCCCGTTATCATTTTAAATGTGTTTTAGTTTTCTTAATGTTCTTTTTACTTTAACAAAGTGGCGTTGATTTAAGACTTAGGCACGGCACGTATTATAGAATGAGTCTCAAGAATCAGCGCCGACTTGAGCATCGTACAACTCTATCACTTGGTGCTTGATAGAAAGTGACAAACGATTCTCAAGACATGATTGATTTCTGAGTGTCATTCTGTAATACGGACCTAAGATGTCTATTAATGTTGAAGCGAGGGTCTGTGGATTACACCTATCCTAAGAGCTACGTCGCGCTTCTCCTAACTTAGCAATAAGTTAGACTAAGGTATATTTGTAATTAGCATAAAATAAGTAATAAACTAGACGTCTTAACAAAAACTTATCGTAATTATTGATACTTCCGGTTCCCACATTGCATATATATGCTGATGGGTCTTCTGGTGGCCTAGCATCTTTGCGGAGTAGACACAGCACACCATCCTTCCACAATTTGAGATGGTGCCGGTGCAGTTGCGTGAGGGACCACCACCCAACACTTTGGCCGGAATGCCATCGGAGCCCGGTGCAGTCCTTTTGTCCTTAAGACAAGGGGTTGCTACCTCAAACTCTTCGTTCTCTATTGAGGGAGGAATATCCTCCCCGCCAGCCGCATCGTTGCGTGGCAGGGCCATACTTGGCGAAGTGAATTCGGTAGCGGAAGGGAAGTGTCCTGCAACGATTTCACCCAGGAGTTCGGGGCTCATAGTCTCCGTTAGGGGAGTGCCGCGTGCTCTGAGCTGATTGCGCGTGGTTTTAAATGATTGCCCCCACGGATCTCGGTCCAGGCCCAAAAGCATCTTCTCCCTGGCACCTTTCTTGGCGCGAGATATGGCCGTTTGGAGAGTATTCTTGGTTTTTCTGTACTCATTATACAAACGGCCCTCTTCCTTTTCATTGCGCACCCGATGTGTAGCCCGTCTTTTGAAGGTTCAGGCCACCCGGAGATCAGCAAACTTCACGACAGTCTTTTGGAAGACGAGCTCGGGGCATGGGAGGCATCGCACACTTCCGTCAGAGCGTCGCGAATGCGACACGCAGCCTCGTGGACGTCTGTCCATAGGGCGGGAGCACCAGGCTTGGACATTAGCCGCCTCCTTTGCCAACTCAGAGCCTAGGAGCCCAGCGAGATCCGACAACCACGAAGGTCGAGAGACCCGAGGACGAGGAGTCGGTGTTTCGAATCGGATGTATCGGTGGTCCGAAAGATTCTCCACTCCTGTAATGACCCGCCAAATTCACAATTCTGAGTGCAACCACCAAGCCACCGTTATATCGCATATCCTGGGTCGGTGATCCTGGGTTTTGCCCAAGCAACGCCCATCGCAATAAAGGGTTGAAAGCGCATCGAATGTTCGCTAATTTCAGCTAACTGGGAATCTCATTAAAGTTTCTATTTTATATCAGAACCTTATTCTAACTTGAATTACGATCACGCTTCTGTTACTTGGATAAGTTCTTGAAATGTAATTTGCACTACTTAACTGCTTATCTACATCGCGGTAGCTAAACAGGCTGTAATGATTGCACCTTACGTACCGGTAATAAGCCCCATTTTGAAAGTGCAGTACAGGGTTTGAGTGCACTTAACTCCGCAATATTTAATACTTGTATTACCCAACACGAACACACGGTATTTGCATAGAATATTTCCTTACTATGAAAGCTTCGCGCTAGGTTTTTTAAAAGCATTCGTATTATCCGATTATTTTAATTACCGTAGGTAGGTAGGTATCTATACCAACTCAATGTCAATACAATTATATTTTCATGCTCACATCCATTATGTAACCCAAATTAAGCATAATTTTAAGAATTTGTGTTTTTCATACAGATAGCTAATAATTTCGATATTTTATAAATAACAATAAGGACTCGACACTGGCTGGTCGAAATCATTTGTACGTTTAGTATAAGGCCGAGAAAAGAATTGGTCATTCAGTAATTGATCAAATAAACATAATAATTTACTAGGTGGTAGACCCATATGTAGGGTCGTCTGGGTAGGTACCACCGCCTTTCTTATTTCAGCCGTGAAGCAGTTCGCTGTGTTTCGGATTGAAGGGAAAGGTAGCCAGTGTAATTACTGGCATATCATCTTAGTCCCAAGGATGGCAAACGCACTTGCGATGTTAAGTGATTTACACTTAATATTTTGCAAGTGTCTATAGGCGGCGGTGACCACTTAACATCAGGTGGGCCGTGAGCTTGTTTGCATCTTGTAAAAAAAAACACATAAGAAATTGGAGAAAAATCGTTGTCCAATGAGCGTTTGGTCCAATGGTTGAAAAGCTGCAAGCTTAATAATGAGATTCTATGGAGAAAAAATAGTTAATTTTTCGGTACCATAATACAATACAAGTAAAAAGTAATTTTCTGTTTTCGGAATGCGTTAACAATAAGTGCGTAAATTTTGAAAAAAAAAACTTATGAAGCTAGACTTATTAAGTACCTACTATTAATAGGTATTACTTACACAACAAATCAGTATGAGAATATTTCAAAATTTAAAAAAAGATAATAGGACTAATGTATCTTAATAAATAAAATACATTTTACTTTACTGTCAATATCATGTGTTCTTCTCACAATAAATTGCCAAGACGCTAGCAAGGACTCTAACAGCTCCCTAGCGGTAAACTTTATAATTTATTCACAGCTGTAAGCACAGATTCCCACATACTGGCTGATAACACAAGAAAAACATAACGTGCAGAATTTTTTCGTAATATATTTTTCGCAATGCCTCCCTTGAGTAATTTTAATATCGCAAGATAACTTTTATTACACATTACTGAATTAATTTGGCTTCTTTTTCTTTGTCTGTATTTCTTTTAGGAAAAGATGACAGTTAATAAAGAAACTGGCTGTTAATAACTATATAATAAGTACACGACAAACTTACGGTCAGTTGTAGCAAATTTTACGTTTTACAATTTTACAAAAAGTAACGTAAAAGTCAACTTAATTCATAGGAATGGGTTATTCCATTTTTAAATGTATGTTTATTTTTTAGGAAATTGTAAAAAGTATAACTCGTAATTACTTATGTAAGACACATATTTTACGAGTAATTAAGAGTATAACGCTCATAGCAAAATATCGGGAGTGGTCTCTCCTTGACTTTCTCGCATACCGGAAACGACTTAAAAGTTGATAGAAACCTTATATTTTGATGTCATACATGCATGTTAAATTTGGTTGCAATAAGTTAAAGCATACTCAGTTATCGTGCTAACGCACAGACACACAGACTCAGACATAATTCCAAAAAAAATATTTTTGGACTCAGGGAGGTCCAAAACGTGTAAATCCGTCAAAATCTCGAGATCGAATTTTTTGACGATTACAAGACTTCCTCTATACTACGTATATAAAAAAATAAAAAGAGGCGTTCCCTTTTCGAGTAGATAAGCGTGTCACGACCTTAACTACTTGTGTAATGTATACTAACTAGATTTGATAAATAAACACACCTTCACGGTAAGAGAGAGATTAATAAATAATGTCTGTGATAAATGAATTATTATTATGTCTGTGTGTGGGTCTGTGCATTAGCACGATAACTCGAGCATGCTTTAACTTATTGCAACCAAATTTAACATACGTATATGACATCAAGATATAAGGTTTCTATCAACTTTTGAGCCGTCGATCACGAAAGTTAAGCTACCAAGTGCGCGGTCGGTATTCGGATGGGTGACCAAAATTAAACATACATGTATGACATCAAAATATAAAGTTTCTATCAACTTTTGAGTCGTTTCCAGTATACGAGAAAGTCAAGGGGAGAACACTCCCGATTTTTTTATATTCTACCCTAAACCCTACGAAAGGCTGTATATTATAAATATTACCGAGTACTTTACACATACTTAACCTTCCCCTTGATTCATTCTAGCATTGAAATCCGCGTTGCGTAGTTTAAAAGTTCTAAACGTACTTACAGAAAGAGCGATTACTTTTTATAGAAGACTAGATGACCCGGTGTACTTCGTATTACCTATTCCCGGGTACTAAACGTCTTTGCACCTATCCTAAGGACATTAAAACTCTTCCTTCGCTAAAATGGCGGAACATCAAACGTTTGACAGGAAAGTAGGCAGAACAGTTTATATGGGAAAATGAAATTGTTGTTTTTACTATCTTCCTCGCAATTTTTCCCTATTTTCTCACCTTTAAAAAAAGATAATAGGACTAATGTATCTTAATAAATAAAATACATTTTACTTTACTGTCAATATCATGTGTTCTTCTCACAATAAATTGCCAAGACGCTAGCAAGGACTCTAACAGCTCCCTAGCGGTAAACTTTATAATTTATTCACAGCTGTAAGCACAGATTCCCACATACTGGCTGATAACACAAGAAAAACATAACGTGCAGAATTTTTTCGTAATATATTTTTCGCAATGCCTCCCTTGAGTAATTTTAATATCGCAAGATAACTTTTATTACACATTACTGAATTAATTTGGCTTCTTTTTCTTTGTCTGTATTTCTTTTAGGAAAAGATGACAGTTAATAAAGAAACTGGCTGTTACTAACTATAATACACGACAAACTTACGGTCAGTTGTAGCAAATTTTACGTTTTACAATTTTACAAAAAGTAACGTAAAGGTCAACTTAATTCATAGGAATGGGTTATTCCATTTTTAAATGTATGTTTATTTTTTACGAAATTGTAAAAAGTATAACTCGTAATTACTTATGTAAGACACATATTTTACGAGTAATTAAGAGTATAACCCTCATAGTAAAAAATCGGGAGTGGTCTCTCCTTGACTTTCTCGCATACCGGAAACGACTTAAAAGTTGATAGAACCCTTATATTTTGATGTCATACATGCATGTTAAATTTGGTTGCAATAAGTAAAAGCATACTCCAGTTATCGTGCTAACGCACAGACACACAGACACACACACACACACACACACAGAGACACACCCACACAGACATAATTCCAAAAAAATATTTTTGGACTCTGGGAGGTCCGTGTAAATCCGTCAAAATCTCGAGGTCAAATTTTTTGACGATTACAAAACTTCCTCTATACTACGTATACAAAAAAATAAAAATAGGCGTTCCCTTTTCGAGTAGATAAGCGTGTCACGACCTTAACGCCTTGTGTAATGCATACTAGATTTGATAAATAAACACACCTTCACGGTAAGAGAGAGATTAATAAATAATGTCTGTGATAAATGAATTATTATTATGTCTGTGTGTGGGTCTGTGCGTTAGCACGATAACTGGAGCATGCTTTAACTTATTGCAACCAAATTTAACATACGTGTATGACATCAAGATATAAGGTTTCTATCAACTTTTGAGCCGTCGATCACGAAAGTTAAGCTACCAAGTGCGCGGTCGGTATTCGGATGGGTGACCAAAATTAAACATACATGTATGACATCAAAATATAAAGTTTCTATCAACTTTTGAGTCGTTTCCAGTATACGAGTAAGTCAAGGGGAGAACAATCCCGATTTTTTTATATTCTACCCTAAATGAGCCTAAACCCTACGAAAGGCTGTATATGATAAATATTACCGAGTACTTTACACATACTTAACCTTCCTCTTGAATCATTCTAGCATTGAAATCCGCGTTGCGTAGTTTAAAAGTTCTAAACGTAGTTACAGAAAGAGCGATTACTTTTTATAGAAGATTACAAAATCAGCCTGTACTGTATACATATAAAGCAATGAGTTAAAAAATATGTTCATTAACTGCGTTACTCAACTTCCAACATACCAATGACAACGTAACGATTGCATGACAAGCTTGCATAAATCCACATCGTTAGGAAGTATCATTAAGCAGTCTTAACTTATAAGCCATAACACCCCATCGCAGCTACGGGGGCCAATAAAACAATTCCTTTTTAAACTAACAAATTTCTACAATACGACATAATAAATATTTCAGAGTCTCAGCGAGTGAAATATAGACAGCAATTAATTTAATGCAAGACATGGCAGTGAAACGTACCCGTCACGCGAGTTCTAGAGCCACTACTATGCGTAGTAAACTAAATTATGAGTTATTGCAATCGGCTAGTGTATCCTTTTCGAGTAGCGTCGGTCCGAGCATAATCCAAAAAGGGATTAAGTAGAGACTTAGGAAACATTAGGTTACAAATAAAGCCACAACTGGCAGTAAGGACCACCTCAAAATTGTGACAGGTGTCGCTGCCTGTCACCTGTCGCCTACATAGACGAGGCATCAACACCAAAAAGTAGATAATCCAAACATGTTATTATGTGAGAATCTGTTGTTGGCTTACAATAATCCATCTTGTTTAATATTTAAGAAGAGTATAGCTGTTGATTCACCGAATAAATAAAAATAAAATAATAAACCTTTTTTTACACAAAAAAAAAGTAATTTTTACACTATTTAAGAAAATTACAAAGGTGTTTTGTGACTTACACGCCACATAATTATATTAATTACAATGGACCCAGTGGATTGGTCCGTCAAATTTGGTACGCTCTTAGTTTTGAACCTGAAATAGTGCAAAGAGGAGTGTAACGATATGACCCTGCCGGAGGTGACCGACCAGTGACCTTACCTCCAACAAATTTACACATGTGGCTCAACCTATATACTCTAAGACTTACCGGTAGTAGCTGATCTTTCCACACCGTGTGGACAAGATGCCCTTATGAACTCCTGAGTCCTGGTGAAGGCACTGGAATGAGACTATGTATGCACACAGCTACTATGCTAGCTAGTAGGAACTTTAGAATGTTTACACAAATATGACAATCCACAACACCACATGTCACACCAAAGATTTCAATACTTTTTAATAGATTTAAAGAGGAAAAATATATAAACATAAAGTATCCTTGGCAGTTTAACCCAGTGCGCCTTCCGAGGTCGGGCGCGATATCACATACTACGGGAGCCAATAGCAATCAATTCCCACTAATACACCAGTATGAACAGGGTGACGCTATTAGTTGAGCCGCGCGCGACAGAAAATCGGCGATAGTTCCAAATATTTTAACGAAGAGTGAACAAGGAGTGTCGTACAGGTAATTTTCCAGTAATTATGCTTACGGCTAATAGCTTGTGAACAATATCAAACAGGTATCAAGTAGGTAACGGTTGTTTCAGTTAGCTTGTGCATTTACAGAATTTTCGTACATAACGACAAACAGTCCACCTTAACACAACACATTTTATCGTAACAACGACGACCATTTTCGAGTTCCGATCGAGAACATCTTGTAACACCAGTCTTATCTGAATATTAAAAGTTTTGCCTGAAACGAAACAATTCAAATGCTACGATTACGAAGCTTTCCTCGTGCTAGCAGCGCTGCGGTAGACATACGCGTATCGTATAAACGAACAGACCGATGTTAAATTAGCAGCTCTCATACAGAACTGTTCCTTCATGATTTATAGCTTGTGAAGTTAAATTTAATTGCCTTCTGGGTGCAAATGAATAATCTTTCTTTTTCTAAATATTGTATTTTATCTATATACGGCTACTTCTTGTGTACAATGTGTCCATTTTTAACCTCTTCTAATCATCAACAGCTCAATAATGACCCCACCGAGGGGCTCGAGCCTACCCCACATTAGGGGCGATTAGGCCTTAGTCAACCACGCTGGTCAAGTGCGGGTTGGAACTTCACACACAACCTAAGAATTTCTTCATAGGTTGTGTGCAGGTTTCCTCACTATGTTTTCCTTCACCGTAAAAGCGTCGATTAAACGTACATATGAATTCAAAATTTGAAAACACATTAGCGGGGTTCGAACCAGTGCCTCTCGGGCGGAAGACGACGCTCTTACGCACTACGCCAATGAACCTCATCTGCAGGGAAATAATCAATAAAAAATACCTGCTGGTACAGTTATCTATATATCATCTGTCACAGCACTTGAATCAATAGGTATTTTATCATCAATTTTATCGAATGAACAAGCAGAAAAAGCTGTTTCAAACGAGAGTGCATTCCAAAGTTCTGTCTGCGAATTCCGTTCAGTTACACTGTCCAACCCTACTTTCTTCCAACTAATCTTCGCTAGTTCTTGGCAGGACTGGGCCGAAGTTCGCACTGTTGAGGTTCCAGAGATTTATATCAACTTTTCGGAAGTTTGAGCGAGATAAATCGGGACGATGCCAGCTAGATGCATTTCGATAGGGAAAAGAATTGTTTTAGATAAAAATAAAACGCCTCTGCGATCTAGTTTTGTCCGCAGGGAGGTACGAATTTGTGTTCTGTATAGTTGGCAGGTTTTGTTTTAAATCTGACGTGTCTCTCAACATCTTATTAAACTCAACCGAAACACGAATATTCATGGTTGCCACTTCTCAATTACTGTTTCAAAGTTCAGGATTGAATAGTAAGGCTTAAATTTAGTTTTAATAAACTGGTTTGGAGTGTAACATATTCTGTCCTAATTGTTGAATTTTTTTTGGTTCATGATGTAGGGCACGTGCTGGCATCTGTCACTATTAGCAGGCTCTGATTGTGGCTTCAAATGTTATCTAAAACTCTGCTCACTTTTCATATTATTATGAGCGAAGCAAAATATATTTTATTATAGATATTTTTATCACTCTTTTTGCAAAACATTCAATTAAAAATGGCACAGACACAAATTAACTCGTAAATGCGATTCCATTGCTCCCGCCTGAAAAAATCCTTTTGTTGAAGTTCAAATCCTTGGGGATTACCCGGGTAAACAATAAACAGGAGACAAAGGCCGGTGGACTGTTTGTGTTAAGTTTAATTGTGTTACTAAACACGAGGCGGATTTAAAAGTCTACGAGATTAACTTGAGAAGGTCCATTGAAACACGCCAATCTGTATTTTTTTAAATTATTTGCTAGGAGCACATCAATCATAACAGCCTTTATAACTCGACCCACTGCACAAGGCCTCTCCTTGTCATCGATATAAGGTTTAGGCAGTAGTCGACCACGCTTGCCTAGTGCGGATTGGTGAATGGAGTCTAAGGTGATCAATACCTCTTTGCTGATCGATTAGTTGCTTTTTACGACACCCATTGGAGGATATGGGATGACGCTATTCTACTTTGCCAGCATCACATGGCTAAGGAGGAGCACATGGGTAGCATAAAAAGATAGTGGACATCTTCGTATTGATTAAGGACATTTTCAAAGTGAAGCTTCAATTCAATATCATCACGTCCACTAATTCAATCGTCAACAACATATTGAAATAAATGAAGATTAAAAGGTTTAAAATTTTAAGGGTATCTTACTAAATAGACGGGCTCGGAGCAACTACGTGACTGTGTTTTTTTTTATAAATCAAAATTTTCTTTACTGAACTGGACTTTGTAAGGAACTATTTTTGTATGCTGACGAAAATAACTATTTTTATATGCTAGAAGAAAGGGCGAAGGTAACAGCATAGCTTACAATTAAGTTATGATATCAAGACAGTATTACTGGCCAAAAGATATTTTAGCTAGAGTATTTTATGTCTGAAACATTACACTTTTTTATGTCTGAATTTTCAGCAGATTTTAGACCCACGCATTTGCATTATTGAGATGCAAAGTTCCTCTGCATGTAACACAATACATTCCTAGACGAACTCTGGAGGATCCTATAGGATCCGACTTGCGACTCGAACATTCGACGAGACGGTGAAAGTTCTACATCACTCCGGCAGCTCTACATTGATCGAAAAATTCCTATGTTTCTCTTCGAGTATTTGTTGATCAATTGTTCTGTAATATGATATCAGAATGTTTATTGAAAGAAGAAAGAAAGAAATATTGATTGAGACAATACAACAAACAAACAGAAATATCAAAATTGCAATTTCACATTTTCATTCCAATTACATATTTCTTTCTCCTGCCCTGCTCAGAATTTATTTGTGGTCGGAGCAGTATGTCTTGATATCGACAATACTGCTAAAGGTAAAAAAAATACAGCCGGCCGCCAGCCTGTACCCCTAGTATGAGTTTGTTAGTTTTCGAGCTCGATCAAACGTATCGTCTCTTTTCATACATTGCCCACTGGCGCCACTAGAGTAAACTATCAGAAACCGTGGGCAATGTATGAAAAGACACGATACGTTTGATCAAGCTCGAAAACTATCAAAACTTATACTAAGGGTACTGACACCAACGCTCCTTGGAAACGACTGCGCTATCTTGACCAGCTTAATGTGCCTTTCGAGGCACGGAGGAAAATCGAGTTGAAAATTTTTCGGACCCATTGTAGTATTGACCGCGCACTTGGTAACTTAGCTTTTGTAATCGTTACGCTATCGACCTCCTCATCTCCATTTTCTACAAAGAAAGGTGTCTCAATTCTCTGGCGATCTATCCAATAGTGGAATTTACTTCTACCACGTCTATAGGAATTCTTTAGAAGCCATCAAGAGAGGATAGCTGATGCCGCATAAATACTTTAAACCAGATAGTATTAAAGTATACATTTAATTTCATAATCTGGTTAATATTTTAATCTTTAACTGGAAAAGCGGCCTTCATTTAGAGAGCTTTATCCCTCAACCCTTTATCAATGAGAGACTGCTTATTATCATTAACTATGGGCACAATGATGCTATTAAGGCGATTAAAATTGAACAGGAAAACAATTCCAATATAGATTACTTATAACATTCCAATACTGTACCAGACTAAATCATATATTGAACATCAGAATACAATACCTATATCATTTATTCTGAACACAATAAACAAAGAAATATAAAAACAAGCAATGACAATAGGCCCGTAACTATAAATCCTGTTTATTGCCAGTAAGTGCTTGTAAAAATGCCTTTATTAACCTTTATAGCGCAGTTGTACGGCGAAAACGGCTTCTATTACAACTACACAAGAACCAAATTTCAATATGTACCGTTTGATTGATATACGCTGTATAACATCGGTCTTTCTCCTGAGTATTATACACTATATTCTAAAATTAAAAGGTCTTTGAATGTGTTACCATTTAATGTCCTTACGATATATCAGGTGCCTTGCTTATACCGTCTTATCCTCGTCGCTTGCAACAAAAATGTATTATTTTGAAAGGTGTGAATACTTTATTATTATGCGTGAAAGCATGTGCTTGCAAAATGCAGAAACATCGGTGTAGAACAGATTCTGGACTTTTAGTCCTAATCTAATTCTGAATGAGGGTCTGATTCAATCAAAGCGGAGATATACGAAGCGGGGACGAGAAGCGACTGACAGTGACTTCACTATCCAATGCGTTAGTGCATGTAGTCTAGCGGACTAAGCCAGTACAGATCTCTGCTCCGGTCCGGCCAGCTTTTGCACAGCGTTGCTGGATATACCTTATCTATAAAGTATCTCCTCTCCTCTCCGCTGGGCAAATTTAGTGGTATCCAGCCCTAAATCCTTTTCATTTCCTCACTTTATACAAACATACATAAAGTCACGCCATTCTACCATAGAGGTAGGCAATATTATTTCTTTCCACTTGAAACGACCCTTCAATATTTCTTTCGCTTTATCTGCTCCCATCACAATCGTTGTATATGCTCGGCGATTTCAAGTATATACTTTATTTAAGATTTTGTCTGTCTTCCCGGTCCAGCATCTCAACTCACTTCCAAATCATATGTATTTTCATCAATCTACTTCCACTCACCGGTTCTACATGACCTAACCATTTGAACGTCCCTTTCTCACAATTCTTGTCACTATGTCTTCTTTTAAACTATAAGTACTTCATACCATAGTCTTTTATCCAAATACTTCGTCCTATCTCAAAGACGACACTATTTGTCTCGATGTATGTTTTATAGATAAATAGTTGGATAGTGGTCAAGGACCCTTAAGGGACAGGGAAGAGTAATAAGACGATTGAGGATAAATTTCAGAGAGATTCTTAGTCGGGGATTGTTTTTATTTAATACTTGTTTTAAAAATTTTTGTCTAGTAGCTCGTAAATTAGGAATTACAAAAACAAAACTCCCACTCGAGTGACGAGCACGGCTCTAAACGTAGTACGGTAAAAGGAGGCTAATCTAAAAATAGTACCGTCCGTGACGCTCGGATTTACTAGACAATGACGGATGTCCCGTCCGGGAAGCTTATCAGCAGTCCTTCATCTACCACTAAATTACTGAAATACCTCTCTGTTTTTTCAACAAACACTGATCGTGCGATTGAAGAGGGAGCGCTCCTGAAAAACGATTCCGACTAATGACTTATTATAGAGGGTGATCAAGAGTGATATATATAGTATAATGAAGAACATCACAACAGAGGTTGAGTACGGTTTCAAGTAACATTTGGCACGGTTTGAGTACGGTTTTAACAACCGGCGGTATGTATCAAGTAGTGACTCTAAATAGTGACGGGTTGCAAGCGTCTCGTCGACTTAAAAGGGGCTAAAAGCCCAAAAAGTTACTAAACGACACCAAAGCCGACAACGACAACCAGAGAGCCCAATAGGGAATATGCATGAAAAAAAATACTGGTTTATAATGCGAAAAATAATAGTGCGATTATAATTATAATTCGAATATCTGGGGTACTTTTTCGTACAAAATCAAGTCTGTTATTACTATTAGTTAAAAACAAAATTGATATGTATTGTGCCGAAAAAATACCCAAGATATTCGAATTAGAACTTGCAGTATTTATGTCTCTTTTTTAAACATCTTTTTATATGAAATATTAGGTTGGGGAAAAAGTCTTTTCGCATTATAGTATGTATAAACTTGTAATAAAATCTCTTTGGCTATACTATTTGTATCTGGCTGGTTTTGGTATCATTGAAAGTTTAAATTTTAAACAACATAATTCCAAATTCAAATTAGGAAAATATGTGATTTTCATTTGTTTTTCGTACCGCCAAGATGAGTGAATCTAATGAAGAAATTCGATACATTTTAAAATTTTACTACAAAAAAGGTAAAAATGCAACGCAAGCCGCGAAAAAAATTTGCGATGTTTATGGACCTAGTGCAGTGTCTGTGAGAGTAGCACAAATTTGGTTTAAGCGTTTTCAATCCGGAAATTTTGATGTCAAAGATGCACGTCGCTCTGGTCGCCCTATTACAGATAAAATGGATGCCATTTTTGAAAAAGTGGAGCAAGATCGGCATGTCAGTAGTTACGACGTAGCTGAAGAACTGGGAATTGACCACAAAACAGTTTTGGCGCATTTGAAAAAAACTGGGTACACAAAAAAGCTCGACATTTGGGTACCTCACGAGCTCACTGAAAGAAACCTAATGAACCGTGTACTCATTTGTGATTCTTTATTACGACGTAATGAAACCAAACCATTTTTGAAGAAGCTGATAACTGGTGATGAAAAGTGGATCACGTACGACAAGAACGTGCGAAAAAGGTCGTGGTCAAAGGCCGGTCAGGCTTCACAGACTGTGGCGAAACCCGGGTTAACTCGCAACAAGGTGATGCTGTGTGTGTGGTGGGATTGGAAGGGCATTATTCATTATGAGCTGTTACCACCAGGCAGGACCATCGATTCTGAATTCTACTGCGAACAACTGATGAGATTAATGCAAGAAGTTGAGAGAAAGCGGCCGGAATTAATCAACAGAAGGGGTGTGGTTTTTCATCATGATAACGCTAGACCTCACACATCTTTAGCCACTCAGCAAAAATTAAGAAAGTTTGGCTGGGAGGTGTTAATGCATCCGCCGTATAGTCCTGACCTTGCACCTTCAGATTTCCACCTGTTTCGGTCTCTTCAGAATTCTTTAGGCAGTGTCAGGTTAACATCACGAGAGGACTGCCAAAACCACTTGTCGCGGTATTTTGACCAGAAGTCCCAAAATTTCTATAGCAATGGGATCATGTCCCTACCTACAAGATGGCAAAAAGTTATCGAACAAAATGGTACCTACATACTTTAGTTAAATGTAAATAAACTATATTAAAAAACGTTTTCAAATTTTCTTAAACAATGCGAAGAAACTTTTTCCCCAACCTATTATGTATGTCAGGTGTGTATTGTGACGTCAAATTCTATCTTATCTAACACGCAACTTGATGTGGTGGTAATTCAGATACACATCAATATTTTTCTAAAATTCTTTCAGTTTTGTGAATTGTAAATTTTAAAACCTAAAACAATATGCATATTCCTGATCTTGTAAGCCTCAGTTGAATATCATTTTTCTGCAGCAGATTAACAATTGTGTCTTTGTGTTCAAACAATTCTATTAAGATTCATCATTCATCATCATCAACAGCTCATTTAATGTCCCCACCGAGGGGCTCGAGCCTACCCCACATTAAGGGCGATTAGGCCTTAGTCAACCACGCTGGCCAAGTGAGGGTTGGTCGACTTCACACACAACCTAAGAATTTCTTCATAGATGTGTGCAGGTTTCCTTACGATGTTTTCCTTCACCGTAAAAGCGTCGATTAAACGTACATATGAATTCAAAATTTGAAAACGCATGTGGGGTCTGAACCAGTGCCTCCCGGGTGGGAGACGACGCTCTTACTCACTACGCCACCGACGCTTCGACACAATGGTTAATTTGCTCCCAAGGAGAGTTGTCTCTAAAATACCTTAGCAACAGGTAAGTGTAAGGACATAAACTAATATGGTGCGGAAAAATAAATCCATCTGAATCAGACAAAAGTAAATGTATCTAATATCTCGTATATGATCAACAGTAAAAGCAGAAAATTACATTGAAAACTACTTTCAATAGAAGAAATCTAATAGAGTAAGATCCCAGGGCCCCCAGACGTAACTTATTTTTGATGTAAGGAAACTTAAGAAATGGATACTCTCGCTAGTTTGGCAAGGCAGTCCGATAACAGTTAACAGGTAGGAAAGGTAGACAAGGACATTACTTTTCTTAAATTCGAAGTACTGTTTTTATTATATGGAATACTACTAAATATAAATAAATAAACCAGTTCATTTAGGCGGTTTTTTAACTTTGCCAGGTGCTTGTAAAACTGTTTGTAGCGAACGCCTACTATAAATTTTATAGCAATCTTACTATCTTGCAGCATTGCGTATGGAATACTGCAAAATTGACAATATTTATGAGATATAAAGCGTCTGGGGGAATAAACCGCCCACAAAAAAGGTCTGACAATGTCAAATATTTATTTTTGATAATACTCCATATAACAAAAAATCAGTAAGTACTTCAAATTTAGCAAAAAATTTGTGTACTTTTCCTCCCCGCTAACTGTAAACGGGCCAACTTGCCGAGCTGGCGAGTACGCATACACTCTTACAACACATATTAGAGTATCCATTGTGTAAGTTTAGCTTCTTCAAAAATAAGTTACGTCTGGGATCCCTGGGATCTTGGACTATATGGACAATAATTTAGGTCACACTAATAAAATGTACGTAAAAGAATTTAAACTTTTCTGAAAATATTAAATTTTATTAAATTTAGGAGTTCGTTTCTGTGCTATCCTCAATAATGAGTTGTTTATGAGCCTATCTGATTATGATGACTGATGGTCCTTCAAGCCGGATATTAGTATATTTAAAATTACAATAAGTGAATATCGACAAATAGGTATAAATTAAAGCTGAAAATAATCAATTCCAATACTCAAATCGTCGTTTTATTTTTATCAAGCTTTGAATAAACCATTTCTAGTCATATTTTAAAGTTAACAACTTCTTTGTTTTTGTATTTTTACTCTCTATTAATATGTAATTGATACAAAGGGTAATTAAGAAAAATGTATTTTAGAGACTTTTAAACTAGAAATAATTAAACGCGGGTAGTTCTAAAAAAAATGATGTATACTTACGATGTTTCGACCAATATAAAATTGATAATGGGATTCCTTTACGGTTTCAACATAAACACGTCTCAAAAAGCGTCGTGCCGTAAACGTAACAGTAAATTTTACGATATTAATTGTCGAGCATCTGTATTGGCGCTACGTTCCGAGCGATAAAACGCGTATGAGGCTTACAAAACACGGGCGGCTATCTCGTAATGGGTCGTAATTAAGTCGTGGCGATAACGTGCGATGTCAGAATACGCGCCCATTCGGATCCAACGACGTAGCGTTGATAAAAATGCTCAATAAAAGGATACCGTGGAAGATTAAAATAATAAATTTGCTAAATTCGAGACTGGAAATTAAAAAATAGGAAGTGTACATTTTGACATAAAATGGCTAACACATTGATTGATTTTAACTTTCATTAAAATATGCGAGTATGAATAACTTTATTTCATCATCATCATTAACAGCTCATATAATGTCTCTACCGAGGGGCTTGAGTCTACCCCATATTAGGGGCGATTAGGCCTTAGGTTAGTCAATCACACTGGCCAAGTGCGGGTTGGTCGACTTCACACACAACCTAAGAATTTCTTCATAGGTCTGTGTGTGTGCAGGTTTCCTCACGATGTTTTCCTTCACCGTAAAACCGGTGCCTCATTCCCTCGGTGGACAACGCCCTTACACACTACGCCACCGACGCTTCTTCAGTTTTTTTTTTATTCTATAGTTTAGTCGCCCAACAGTAAAATTTATTTCCGAATCACTAGTTCTTAACCAACATTGCTTTTTGTATTGTCGTGTCCAAATCTCAGAATTGATCACTTATTGATGTGGCCGAACAATTGATGAACTGGTGTTTCAGTCGAAATCAATGGAACACTTTGACGCCGCCGTGGTGGAGTGACCACGCTGGCTACACATCGGGCGGTCCGGGTTCGAGTCCTGGTAGTTGCAAATTTTAGTGTGATGAACATAATCATTTGTTCATGAGTCATGGTCTGTGGTCATGGTTGTTTATATATTTATTTAAGTTTATTATATCTAGATTATTATGTATATTTGTCCGTTATCTAGTATCCATAACACAAGTTCTTAAAGATACTTAATTTGGGCTAGATAATAGGTGTGAGCGTAGAAAAAAAAACTTGCTATGTGACTGCGTTTCTTTAGCAAGTATTCGAATAAATATCCTGAGAATGGCCAAATATCAAAACCAGAGCATTACAAACTCTTCAAGCGTATATAGTTAGATTGATAACCTAAAATTAAAGTAAGGTTACAAGAGAAAAGGATAAAGCGAGACACCAAAGACCACATATTTTAAATAAATGTCAGCAAAGAGGTTAGTCTACCTATCCCCTGCCTCCAACAATACTCGTTTACTAAAGCTATTATTTTTAAGTAAAACACTCAAATTAAAATTACCGTTACGCGGTAATCATCAAATTAAAACTTGCAAGTAAGTTACAGTATCGCGCTCTCAACAACGATTTGCATAATTTATCTCGTATTCCAAATTTACATGAATACCTAACTTTGAAACTTAATTCTGCAATTACTAAGCTTGTTGACAGAATAGAAACAATGTTAATCCATTGAGAATTATTTACTAAATGTTTAAAGTAAGTTGGTAGTATTTTACGCAATGGACCGTCCACATTGAGGAATTTTCTCCGAACGAATTATCTTATCTTACTGAAAAATCGGGAGTGGTCTCCCCTTAACTTTCTCGTACAGCGGAAACGACTCGAAAGTCGATAGAAAACTTATATTTTGATATCATACACGCATGTTAAATTTGGTTGCAATAAGTTAAAGCATACCTTCTCGAGTTATCGTGCTAACGCTAAGCTAACGTCATTTATGGGCTGGAGCACCAAGATGTCAATTAGCACCATTCGACGCGGTCCAAAGACGAGCTGTGAGAATCGTTGACGATCCAATGCTTACAGCCGATATTGAACCCCTATATCTTAGGAGAGAATTTGCCTCCTTATGTGTTTTCTATATAACGTAGCTGTATAACGGAATTTGTTCTGAGGAACTATTTGACATGATGCCTTCCTTCTATCACCGCACCGCTCGCCATCGGCAGGGATCGTATGCTGGTTTGCCACCAATGTAGTATAAAATATTGAATTTGGAACCATAAACAAATCATCCATTCCCGATACTTTTTTGACTGAATGTACACGAACATTTTCTTCCTACCCTCATCCCAATTTATTTGAGGTCGGTGCAATATAATAATAATAATAATTGTTTTGTTTCAGATAAGTCACATCCATCAGTGTTAGTAGTTACATCGTCATCGTCGCAATATGTCACTGCTATAGGTTTTGGCATAGTTCTATGACCGGTCCCTTGCCTGACACTAATCTCTTTCAATCTTCCTCTCTAACATACCACTGTCATGCCCTATTTTACACAATTGTTTCCAGGTCACGGATTCAAGTGAACCTTCTTGCACCGATTCAAGATTACATCTGATCCTCCCTGTGATCTTCCCGCTTCTATGACCCAAACCTTACTTAATCCATTCTTGTCCCATATTTTCCCAATCTAGACATGATTTACACCATAAAATCACTACATGCAAATACTAAAAAATCCAACATAAAAACCAGTTATTGTTCATTCGTAATTTTTTTAAACAATCCTAAAACGTTTTATAAGTAGTCAATGTCAAATGTTTATAAAACATATTTACCAAAGCACTGCTAACTTAAAAAAATGAAAAGAGTCATAGTTGTTTTTTAGCAATTTTTCATTTCATTTCATTAGTATTTATAACAACAAGTTCTTGATGATACTTGCTTTGGGCTAGATAATTGGTGTGAGCGTGAAAATATATATAGTGTAATTCCTTGTCATATTAATCAATCATTCGTGTCGTAATGGCGTTCATAATACCTATATTATTATGATTATTAAACATAAGTTAAATCTAAAATATGTAAATTAAAATTGAAATCTCTTTATGAGCGTACCCTTACTTCTATTCCAACAATTCACACGAAAACGAGTCTAATTTACTTTGTTCCTTCAAGTTCTACAGAATTGTTTGTACAAAATTCAGTGTTTATTTGTCGTCCCGAATATTATATTAGACCTTTAGTTCAACGGCTATACATTAAAACTGTTGGCAACTCTGTCGAGACCGACATTGTAGAATCGTATGAATTACTTATATGGAGAATGTAAAGTTAAACTCAATAAGTTTTAAGAGAGGAGGACATAGCTGCTGGAAATTGGAGAACCTTGTGGAAGTAATGTAGGGTGCCAAGTATAGGTACTAGATATATCGAATAAAACACTATAATAACGAGAACTTATACGAAGTTCTCGTTTTGTATGTCTCCTTTTGTAATTGTCTTTGTGCGTACAATAATCTTTAAACAAATAAGTTCGTATCCCATTTTCACCGCACCGGTCCCGCACAACAAACAATGAAAATATTTAGTTGAAGATACAATCTACAGTGGCTTTCTTGCGGCAAGCTCGCATACCGCGCGGTGTTTATTACTTTATTGATTGACAGTTCATAATTAATTTTTATAGTAGATATACAATTCATACAAATATTAGAAATGCGAAAGTGCCTTTCGATGTACCTACCAGAAATAAATACCTATTAAAACGTGCAGACAAGAGTCAGTGAGTAAATGCAACGAATGCAAAAAATATTCAATCTGAATCCCAAACTTCGCCGCATGAAATACTAAACCGAAGTTCCCCGGACAAGTATCGAGAAAGTTCCGGAAAACTTACGGAAACTCCGCCCGAGTGATAAACACCCAGTGTCGCTGAAATTAAATACAATCCGAAATATGTTATGAACGGTATTGACAAACTGAATAAAGTCGTTATTTATTTATTTTAGGACAACCAACAAATCTTACACTATTACAGCTTAAAACTAAGTGCTTAACAATCCTTCTGAGTTCAGACTTCATTATAGGTTGCCACGGCATGCATATCTGGATTCGATATTACAAAACCTTAAGTATATTTGTTCTACGATAAGTTTTTAGGAAGCTAAGAATATAAATTAAAACAATAAGAACACAATCAGAGCTTGAAGGACCCGAGCGTGAGACAATTTATAATCTCTCGTCTAAACCTTGTCGTCTTGTCAGCAAAAATATCTATCTTAGTCGTTTTAACTAGAGCATTGTATTGACGTTCGAGTCTATTCATGGTGGCATGGTCGTAGTCCTAATTAATATTATAAGCACGAATGAGAGTTTGATAGGGAAACAGCAGGTGAAAAGTAAAAAAAGCAGGTAAAAGTTTTGTAAAGAGACAGCAAAATAACTGTCATTAACGCGAGCAAAGCAACAGGCAAAGTGTTAGTGATTGGTCGATGATCACTAAAATTAAAAGATAAGAAATAATACTTTTAGAAGTGAACAGCAGTGAATATAGTGTACTGTATTGGTTGGTACTTAATTCCAAACGTCGCGTCGTCCTGAATCAAAGGTTTGATATATTTTATTTCAGATTAATATCTATACAATTCATTAAAATAGATATAATTTAATTTGTTAATTTATGAACAATAAAATTGTTTTCTTAAGACAATGTTAATTAGTTGGTAAGCAAATATGCGAAAAAAAACAGTTTATTTTATTTTATTTGTCCTGCGATACTCTCTATTCATTTCTTCTGAATGAGACAGTCATGACGAGAAGCAATTATATTCAGGTCAAGAGTCATATTTTCTACTAATGATAGCGTCAAAGTAATGTGTGTGCTTCTGTACTAATAATCATACTTAGCTAAGATATCATCAATCATCAACAGCTCATATAATGTTCCCACCGAGGGGCTCGAGCCTACTCCATATTATCGGCTATTAAGCCTTAGTCAATCACGCTAGCCAAGTGCGGGTTGGTCGACTTCACACACAACCTAAGAATTTCTTCATAGGCGTGTGCAGGTTTCCTCAGATGTTTTCCTTCACCGCAAAAAGATATAAAACACGCAAATTTTTGCGAAGTCAAGAAGAAAAATCCCCTCGTCATATTTCATCTCCTTCGTTAGACTCAAATCTTTTATTACAGAAAGATAAACCAGATGCGGGAAACGATAACAGTAAACGTGAAAAGCAGTCGTTATAATAAAGAGCATTATAAATAATACAAGCAAGCGCTGGCGATCGCAAGAAAAATCTCTTTTACCGTTTTATTACGCAAGGAAAAGCCAAAAATACGAAGAATATAAAAATCAGCTTCCAGCTTAAGCAACCAGTGTAGATGGAGCTAAAGAAAATCTGAAAACTGTAGAAATTAGCGTAACTAAAAAAGAGATATACTTATAGTATGTAAATTCCGGTAATATTGTTAGCTATTACTACTAAAGATCCTGTTTTAAATACTTTATTGATATTGTGGCAGGAAGTAAGGAGTACACAGAATTACAATCAATTAAAAAAAACTTAAAATATCATATACTTCATCAAAATACAGTAATTACGATGTATTTCTTACAACCAATTACCTAAAAATAATCATTGTAAGCAGAATAATCAGTTTTATAATAAAAAACAGCACATACATCAGATATTTTCAGAAATAAACACACAAAATGGAGGAGCAACACAGTACGCACCCGCATCCGCAGACAATTTGTTGTTTTTTTTTTTAATAAAAATATTTTACAGACTGCTAATTCGTCAGTTGATGATGTAGATAATTTATCAAAGCCGTCAAAATAACAAAAACCTGCATACTAGAGTAGTCTGTTAATTCTAGACCGGCTTGTGACCGGGCACTACAAAGTATCTATTGCCATTACATCCACTCCAATTTGAGATATAAATTACTTAGCAAAAATCAACTCGAGCCACGTCAAGGAAGAAATTAAAAACTCCCAAAATACCGCAGTAAATTTCGTCAACAACAACGCAAACATAAACCAGTTCTCCGAATGTAAATCCGTCGGACTCAATTACTTCCCTACATTAATTCCGGGCTCTTCAAATTTTACAACCGTCCTAATCTATTCTCTTTTATTAAAATACCCAACTTAATATGGCCGCGGAAGAATTGCTGAAAGTAAAAATTTAATTCGATCCGCTTGTAAACGCCGCGCAGATTTTACGATGCCAGCGTGGGTTCGTTGGATGCTTTTACTAATCATAATTTAGTATTACTTACTTTCTTTCCGGCTTTATCAATTAAGAAGAGATAAAGTTTTTATTTGTACCTTAATTTTAAGCTTTTATGAATTTGTTCCTAAAGGCACATAATACAAGATAATCTCCACTGTGTTTCATTGGTTCGCTTATTCAGTTGGATTGAGACATACTGGGTTTTATCCCCAAGGAAGTACAAATTCTCAGTTTGGTTTGTACTAAACCTTGTTTTAAGCTTAAACCTAATAAGCTACCACTATTTCATCGAACTCTATGGTCATTATAATAAAAACATTATTGTGTTCCCTCATTTAGGGATAAGATAGTCATTCTCTCAGTATTAGACAGCTCCGGCTGAAGCTCGCTTTTCGGCCTTATCATCATTTATCATCAGGTGAGATAAAGGCCCGACAACTTTTTCGACAAGATAAAAAAAAATGTAACCCCCGACATAAATGTATAGCTAAGAACCATCTCGATCGCGTCAGCTTGCAAACAAAAAAAACCGCATCAAAATTGGTCCATTCGTTTAGGAGCTACGATGCCACAGACAGACACACAGACAAACAGATACACAGACAGGTAAAACTTATAACACCCCTCTTATTGCGTCGGGGGTTAAAATATAATAACGATCACAGTTAATGACAGAAAATTATTTAGCTCTCTTCTCGTTGAAAAATGAATACAATCATTAATAACCAGGTAAGTTAAATGGCGATGGATTATCTCACATTTTTTAAGAAGAGTTTAACATTTTAAGACTAATACAGCCGCTGGATTCGGAGAGACTATGCTTGATAAAATACCTTACATAAGACAATCAATAGAAACTATTTGCAGCGTGGGATTCTTATCGAAGTTTTTAGCGTACCTACCTCCTCTTTCTTTTTTCTCAATGAAATAGTTTTCATAAGCTACTAGAGTTCCACTGGCAGGGTTATTTTAAAGTCTCAAGGTAAACCAACCATACCCACTAAAACCCCTGGTGTACTAACCCACCTAAACCAATAGCCAAAACACAACGAAGGTGCAAAAAATTTATGACTCCTGTATTTTTAAAAGGACTCGTTTCCATCTGATAGTTGAAGCGTTTAATTAAAACCTGTTTCGTAGATAACGACCTCAAGTTCAGAGGGAAAAATATTATGGTCGGGCTTAAAAAGCTTTCCGAATTAAACTCGACGGTAACACCCTTATCAGGGTTTTGTGCGTTTGATCGCGTAAAGCTGAATGCAGATTTTGTTTCTGCATTCGTTTGTTGGTTTTAATTAAAGGGCTTGCTACCAACACTTTTAATACCCAAAATTAGAGGGCAAACATATTTATAAGGGACATTCCTACAACTTAAAGTAAAAATTACTCTCATACTGTTTATTTAAAAAGTTAGACTATATAATTTGTTGAAGTGTTAGCCAATTTTAATTTGATGATTTGGAAAATGCGCATCTTAATTTATCTTAAGAAAAACCCTTAAATATCTGAAATCCCTGGAATAGCAAGAGTTTTGTCATTAATGCCCGAATATAAAGGTAAGTTCTAGCGATAAAATTGAATGGCTGAATATATTAATAGATTTTATCCCATACATTCTAAGTATTAACGAGCCAGTTTCTTTACATAGGTTTTGCAGTAAATATACAAAATATAAGAATAAGTAAATGTGTAAACTAAGTGATTTGAATAACCTTTCCTCCGTTCAAATTATTTAGATAATTTTGACATTTCATTTAGGTAAACTGCACGATAGAATATCTTAAATATCTCGCACTATTACATTACTGTACTACAAAGTCTCTAAAAAGAAATAAACATTATTACAATACAAAACAAAAGAAAAAGAGTGTATCACAAATCATTGGAACAATAATTAACAAGAACAACCCCTTACGCGTTCTGAGAGCATTGAAACTTGCGCCATTCGTCTTCAGGCCATCTCCAACACACGTTTACGACAAACATTAAAATTGTTATGGCGGGCATTTTGGAAGTTTTGCCCTAACGAGCACATTTGAAAATCCCCATAGACGCATTTCGACCATTCAACGTCGATACAACAATGTATGATCCTAACAGAAATTGGGGTGAAGTAATCCTAAATGAGAAGAAACTTAATATCTACAATGATGTAGTAAATATAGCGGGCCGCCAATAAAAGCGGGTAGGATATAGAAAATGTGATAACTTATAAAATTTTTAACCAATTATTTTAAAATAAGAACTAAATAAAAATTTATTGCATTACAAATAAAGGAAGAAGTCTTTATTCCATGAAGCTTGTTCCAAATTTGGTTGTTGTTGAGGTTTTTGTTACAGACACCTTTTCTTTGCGACCTTGTATTTATCAAAGTTGAAAAACGTAACACCGGTATCTGAAAAAGGGTTTGTCACGTCGCGCCAGATTCGAAGAAGTTCAAAACAACCACAACCAAACAACACTATTTTTACAGGAATGTGCTTCGGTTATTCAAAAAGGTTTTCAGGCCCAGTCAGGAAAGTTATCACGTCACCAGGCTATTGCAGGTGTTTGATAGCCTTTTAACATCAGGCGGATCGTAAGCTTGTATGCTATCTTTCTATAAAAAAGAAATATTCTTAGGCGTTATAGCCTGAACACAAAAACAAGGCCAAATTAAACAAATCTCCCGCGATACAAAACAACAGTGCAAACTCAAGCAAATCAGGCAACGGGTGGCGTGCATTAATCACCACCAGACGATAACCGCAAGCGGGCTCAAACGGCGCACTTAAAATAATTTAAGTCCGCCCACAGCCAACTTGAGCCATAAAGAACGGAGACAAACTCCTGGGCATTTTTCATTAGATGACTCTTGGCAATTTCCACGGTAAACAATTATAAGACGTGTCCAGCTCTTTCTCTCTCTCTTTCTAACCGTCTGAGTGCGATGGTTGATGCTGTTTTGGAATTACCAAAAGTTACATATTACTTCATTCCGCAAAACCCTAGCATGCAAACAAATTTTGGTAATAGCGAAATGCGAGAACTTACTTGGAAAGAATAAAATTAAAAATATAAAGTATGAAATTTATCTTTTGGTCGCTTTAATTTCCATAAGTCTTATAGACTTATTGTGAATTTAATTTGCACTATCTTAACAATTTATGATCTCTTGTTAAATCTTAAGCATAGGTCAGTAATTATAAATCTATAATCTTAAGGATTGTCTGTTAATTGTCTGAAATATTTTTGATACTTTTTTATTATTTCTGATAGGGAGTAAATCATCAGGATTGTTTTCCATTTCAAGTTTGTTCCAAGCAATATGCATGTATTTCTCTGATAATGACTTCTTATTTCATATAAAATTATATATTTTTTAAATTTAACTTATACTCATACTAGCTAAATGTTTCGTTCCTAGTCTTTGAAATTACTTCAGGACAATTGCAAGGGATTTGAAATTATAGTTTTGCTAATAATTTATGTATTTACACCTTTTACGGTTGAATTATGTTTAATCCTTCGAAAACTATAATATCTTTTTTAATTATTAGAACATTTAATTTTTTCAGTATTCCAAGGACTTTAAACATATAACATATGTTATGTTATGGTACGTACGTACATATTATGTATAGTGCCAATCACTAACACTGCGCAAATGTTACCAGTCCAGACATTTTCTCTAGCAGCCACGGGTACATCATTAAAATTAATTAAGAAACAATACCAGGAATTCAAATGAATACCAGATCGGGTTGCAACTGTTTAACTCACCACAACATCTCGAATCTGAAACAAACAAAACACAATTATAAGAACTTTACATAACAATTGGCCTAACTGAATAAAGTGTCTGCTCCGCACAAATGAAATACAATTTGCACAAAACGGTTGCAGGTCTCAATCTGTTGCGATTTATTTGCATGTAAATTGGAGAAGTTTATTATAACATTGCCTGGAGCGTTCATGTCCCCCTTGCAGGAGACAGTTCTGACAATGAGGGAACGACCAACTTGGATGGGGTCGTATCATCAAAACGATGGTTAATAAATGATTAAATTGAAATTAGAAATAATTTACATGTTCCATTTATTAACGAGTAGATTATTATATATCGAATAGTTTAGGAACTGTCTGACATAACACAAAATGACTAGGACTCACGACACTTATCCCACACAGCGACATATTAGTATTTCAATGACACTAGTGTATTTTGGGATGTATTGCAGCAATAGCAGATAAGTAATTCTTAACATGGCACTCGTAAACTTCATTCTTGGCCTTTAAACAGTAGAGGACACATTCTACGATACTACTTGGCAGCCGTCATCAACATTGACTATTTCGTGAGATTAAATAATAAACAAAAAAGAACACTGAAGAATCAAAGTTAAAGTTGGTGAACTTTGATTCTTTACTGTTTTCTCTCTCTCCGATTTCGGAAGTACAAATATTAAAAACTTTTATTTTTATAATATCGGACTATTTTAATTTTCCAACCATTTTAATGGACACTCTAAGAGGACACATCACAGAAGAATTTGTAAAGGATAGTCAAATCTTAATTAAGTCTCTATCGTTTACAAACTTACTGAAGGGTCGTATTGTCTTCAAAAATTATGAGTTAGAAAGAGTTTTAATAGAAAATTGGGATCTTTCACACGATAAGTTAATTAGGAATTAGCTGTATAGTTTAGCTTAGTTTTATTTTAGCGGTTGCGCTGTATATATAACATAGTCTTAATTTCTAATAAATTACCTTAGATATAAATTAATTTACTAAAGATTATGTCTATTGTAGATCTACAAGTGTCATCAGAAGTATCTTGAGTATTCAAATCAAACATTAGTAATACAATAGCCGATATTACCAGTAATCGAACTATTAGAGAAGTGTAGTGTCATATTATTTGCGGATATCTACTAAAATTCTAAGTGTTCTTATTCTGTTAATTGTAATCGTTAAAAATTCGTAATAAATATTGTGTAAATTTCTGTTCTGTAACATAAAAATTTAGTCAAGGTAAAACTTCCCGCGGTCACTTGTAAATTCTTCAAGGTTAGCGTTTAGCATTCTAGATTTTTAGTTAGATTGCCTTTAGCGTTGCGTAAGTAAAGAAACTTGCTTTACAATGCCACGAAATTACTATTTTACACGATTTCGTGCTTAAATACACTAAAAATACACGTCCATTACACGACAATTGCGTCTGTTAGTCTGAGACCATGACAGATTTTGGCGATATTTCTTAGTCGCACCTTACTACATTGTTCTCTACCTGTCTCTCCCATCATAACCGAAGACTAGTACTAGTACCTACATGTAGAGCTCGAACGATATTATTAAAGAGGATAACAAGAAGACAACAGTGTTCCTAAGGTGAATTCGCAAACAGAACGAGAAAGCAGCTTCTATTTTATGCTATCAACATAAATTTCTTTATTTTGATTTCATTATAATTTTGAGAGCCGTCTCGGTAAATTACCTAGCTTTCGTTCATCAGAAAGCAGGCAATAAGCTTGTTGCACATTATGAGATGGTATAATAATAAATATCGTATTATGGCACTTACTACTGCACAAGAAAACCTTTTATTAAATGGTCAACGTTTCTTTTGTCGAAAATTGGGCAAGAAGCTCCAAACCCAAGATGTTTTTCTCTTTTAAAACCACAATTCATTGGAAGGTTGTAGAAAACCCGATCCGTAAAATCCGTGCGCAATTCATAGTCATAGGTAATCTAACGAAAAGTTGCAAAGTGCCAAAGAAGGTTGGAACAAATCACCTAGCCCGCTCGTAATGTGCCTCGTTACAACTTCAACAGCGATATCTCAAGTCTAAGTACAAATCCTTCAAAGTTGAATTTAGGACTAAACACGGCTCTCGTCAGCCCGCCAAGTGTCATTAGTTAAAATTACTCAACTCCAGATATCACTCCCTGGGAAGTAGTTGACAAACTTCACGGAAGGTCCAGGATTACCCTTTGCTTGGCGTAAAGAGGAAGCGGAAGCGGGAGTAACCAGAATTTGGCACAAGTTTATTATTGTACCAAATATTGATGAGGATAACAATCTAAAAGTTCTCATATATGTAGACGATGAAACATATCAAAAAATTAAATCTTTTAGTATCAAAGAATATTATATTTTAAATCATAATTGAAGGACAGAAAAGCGATACCAATTTGAGAGTGTATAGCTTTGATCGCACTATGCTTATGCTTCATTTCTAATAAAAAACTTGACATTTTTACAATATCTTTCGAGTAACAAGACGACTGCAGGTGGATATAACGCGTAATTATATTCATCTGGTGCCATTAATTTGAAGTAAGCCACTAAGAAGACATGACCATTTTTATTAGGTAATTAAGGACACATTGCAAAACTTGCAACAAAAACTTTGGTTATTAATGAAATAAGAAGTTTTTTTATATAGTTTGTTTAAAATTATATATAATTTGATATTATTATAAGTACAGAGCATGTGGCAATATCTAAATATCCGCGGAACTCCTGCAGTATAATGCGGCTAAGACTTGTAGACAATCTCAATAAGTTGCTTTGCAGATCTCGAATCGAAACGGTGCAATGCTTGAAAGGAGTACTGAAGGAATTTCGTGCATATCCTGCAGCGTTGCCGACCTGTGAAGTCAGGAGTTAGTCAGCGCAGCGAGTCCCAAATACATTGCAAGATTTGGCCAGGAGAAGTTCAGTAAAGCCGTAATCGACCTTCCTCGATAAACAGAAGCACCGAAACATCCCATTGCATCTATGCATACCACCCTGACATAACTTATAGTACCTTAATAATGAAAACTTTTTGACATCTCAAGAATCGCGTCGTCTTGCATCTTGTGCCATTTCCGACCCCTATATAATCTAAGCAGGGTTCCTACAGTGGCATTGCAAGAACAATATTTTAATTATTTCTGACTACCATTGGCGAAGTTGCACCGTTACTGTAATTATCAAGTTCAGCGCCTAAATGTTGTGCATTAGCTAATACTCGTTCAGTTCCCAGGAGCAAAATTTATATTGCAAAGGGTATTATTTTGACATGTGTAATCGCAATTTGAAAGTGTGTTTTTATATATAAAATGATTCCATCCCACCCTATGGTAAATGTAGCTAGCATTCAAATGCGCAGATAATGCTAGAGAGATTAGTGCCATTCATTTATTACATAAGACGATTGTCCACTATGTAATTTTTTTTCTTACAAGGGTGTTTTTCTTACATATTTTTTTTCTTAAGGAGAAGAGGCTCAAACTAACAAAAATATTGAGGGATCACGTTTTGGCAAATTTTGCAGAATGTCTCTGATGATCTTCTCTACGTCACCATTAATCTCATCACCAACAGCCTATGCATATAGCGCCTATTCCTGTGCACAAGGCATTTTATAACCGACTTCATAATAGCAGGAGGTTCTCAATATGACTGTATTTTTTTTAATTTGTTGCCTCTTAACTCTTTACTGGGTGTACTGATTTTGAAGATTCTTTTAACTTTTAGTAGCTAGTGCTTGTCATGTGGCCCCATTTAAATTTGGTCGACCTTCTTCATGATAGTATAAGTTCTGGTCTAATACACCTTTATTGTCAAAGATGTTCCATCTAGCGGAGAGCTCGAACGCCACAGGACGACAAGAAGTCGGTACTACCACAGATAATATAATACTAGTACTACCTACAACTTGAGCTTTATTCTCCGTGCACAGTGCACACACACACACAAAAGAGCCTAGAGAACCTTAGCTTGCAACGTTGACTTCTTAGTCTAATTATAATGCAGAAGTTTAAAATCTTAGCAAGTTTGCAGCCACGGGAATTTAAGCCTAAAGGGCGACATCTACTGGGTACTGCGCTGAAACAGTACTAAGAATGGAAACTTTGTTTAATGCGATTAAAAAGCTAAAGGCGATAACGAAAATAGACCCCGTTCTGTTTTCAAATAGTCTTTAAAGTGATTTAAATAGCGATGGTTTCTCGTTGCACTTTTACAGAAAGCATCTGAGGATAGCATGGTGCTCTTTATCTATGTTTTTTAAAAGCATTAGTAGCATAAAAAAAATACAGTGCTTAGATGTGTGTGTGTGTTGCGTGCGGGCGTATGTGTGTACGCTTACACAAAAGCAAAAATACACAGTGATATGATAACGGGAGATGGGTTCCGATGCTTTTTGTTCTCCACATCTAGACAAACCTAACTAACAATTCATTGTGAAATTCTATAAAAATAATAAGTATACAAATAAGTACCTCCACAAGTTCTCAGTCAAGTAGAATTTCTTGTAGGGTTGTCTGATTGTCAAAGAGTAAGCGTCAAAGTTGCTTAGGAATTCTAGTACGACTAGCGTATAGATGCGGATTTTTTTTCAGCCACAAAAAAACTCCTAACTTAAATTGCTACTTCAAAAGCTTTAAACAATAACCTCTCAAATCGATTACTCTCGATCAAACAACTATTCCTTTTGATGTGAGATTAGCATAGAGAAATGTAACTTGCTGACGTGACGGCAAAGGGCGATATAAAAAATTGCCACGGTGCGTGTGCCGACGACACGTCACTTTTGATATACGGCGCTATGAGACACGTCCTTATAAATAATATATCCGAGACACACGTGTTTATATCATGTATTTACTTTTATTCGGGGATGCAGCCTTTTTCTTGGTGAGATTGATCAACACGGAACTAGCTGTGGATTAATAATATCAGACATCATAGCATTCGTGGGAGTAAAATCTGCCCAAAATTTACGCATTTAAAATTGTAATTTATTCATATTGATATATCTATTGACTGTAATGATGTTTTGAAATCATTACGAAATTGTATGCTGTGGAGTTTCTTTCGCCATTTCTTCTCCGTCTAAGCATACTAATAATTATTTAAGTAAAATAATTATTTCTTCGAAATGGTGGTAGGGCTTTTGACGATTTAAAAGTACTTAGCAAAGTCCATTTAAATAAAGAGCTTTTTCATTTCATTTCATAGTAATAATAAAATGTTATTATTAATAACATTTTGCTAACTTTTTTAACATGCTACTTACACGTGCTAGCATAGACGGGTTGGTTCGGATGTGCACAAATGTGTGTCTGACTGAGCTGGCTTGTGACTCTTTACTTATTTATTGAACTCTTCACTTACACAAACTCTGACCCCTACTATTGTTATACCTTAAAGAAAGGTGGCACCTGGTGACCTATGGTGCAGGTATTCATTTACCTTTTTTAGGCACCAGTCTTACACTAACTAGGTTAAGTAAAATTTTTAATAGTCTAACGCCCGTATTCACAAACAATACTTCTCATAGTAAAAACAATGCTATGCAAAATAAGGCATTTCTCAGTGCGTGCCATATGGCAAGGATTTTGAGGTCTCATAGTGCGCGTGTACGCACAGGGATATAAAAACTTATTCATAGACAATATGTACTTGAGTGGGGATCGGCACTATGCGTACTTTAAAATGAACACACAGCTAAGGTAGCTAGCTAGCTATATTACGCAACGCACAGTTCGAGATGTCAAAGGCATCGTCCAGTAGCCCAATTCACGTATTAAAACCGTTGGGATATCGCAGCGATTTAGTCGTTTAAACACTTTTTCGTATTCACGTACGTATTTTCATATCACGTTCTATGTTAAATAATATCGATATTGTTTGATTTAATTTGATTAATTTATCGTAAATCACTGTATTTGAAGTATAAAGTATATTTGAACCTTTTAGTAGAAAATCAAATAATTTTACGGGCATCTTTTTATTTTCGTTGACAAGTCGTTCAGATGTGCTTTAGTTCCTTCGAAATATACCTGAGTAACACGTGAATACCAAAATTGGATAGGACTACGATCGAACGATTTCTAAACTACAACGATTTTTAGATCGAATCTATTTACGTGAATTGGGCCACTGATGTCAAAAGTTTAAAGTTTGAAGTAGTAAAACGTCAGTAAATATAACGATGTGAACTACGCACCAGAAAACCAATCACAGAGCTCTATTCAACGCAATGCGTTTACTTATCCAAGAATCGAGAGATCTCATAGTAATGTTTGTGAATACGGGGGTAAGCCACTAAGTGAACTACTTGTACCTGTTTGTGATGAGAAAATAAAAAATAGATTTATTTTCTTAATATATTATATATGTCGGATCACCAAGGAAGAAGATGTTGCTTATATAAATTACGTTATATATAAATTACGTGTCACGTTGTTTGTCCGCGATGGACTACTTAACCGATTTTAATCAAATTTGTACACCGTGTGCAGTTTGATCCAACTTGAAAGATAGGAGAGTTTTTATCTTGATAAGTAGTCCTTATTTTTTAAAAACTGCAAATTCAATGTTATATGAAATTACCACAGTAACGCGTGGCCAGGACAGCTAGTTAATACTATTATTATATCTTAATCTGAAAAGAAGCGTTGACTCGCTGTATCTAATTGTTAGTTGTTTTGTGGTTCTGGCGCTAAAAGTATGTCAAGAAAAAGTCTTAAGCATTTAGCAACAAACATCAGCTTATTAAAGTATCCCTATCTCCTACCCTGATCCCTATTTATTTTGACGTCAGTACAGTATACTGATCCTAACCTGACCAACGCTCCTTGAGGACGACTGCTATCTTTCCACAGCAACCAGGACCACCAGCTGAACGTGCCTTCCGAAGCACCACGGAAAATCAAATAAAATAATTTGGGTCACCCATTCGAGCTTTAAAATCCTTTACCCTTTATAAGAGAAAGTAAGAATAGGAGGTGCTGGTTGTAGCAATGAAAACACGTTCTCAGCTTCGGTGGGTTTTATACAGCAAAATTACATAAAAATAAAATACCGATACAAGAACGTATAAAAAAGCCAAGAGATCAGAGAGCAAACAAAAACGAAACTAAACAATCAAAAACTACCAAAAAAAATCTTATAAAAACCAAAAATATATAAAAAAAGGTTGCAATCGGCAACACCCTTAACCCTTAAAGGCGTTTCTGATCCCTGGATCATTGAACTATGACAACACTAGTATGGTAAGGTGACATAGCAATGTACCAACCCCAAATAAGTCACGACCAGGGTTAAGAAGAAGCAAAGGACATGGCAAAAAATAAATAATAATAATAATAATATATATAAAAAATATACAAAATATATAAAAAAATATACAAAATACAATGATTTAAAGCAAGAGATATTACGAATTTGGAAGCAGCGTGAAGTAATAATTGTGCCGCTGGTTCTTTCCACTACAGGCGTGATACCGTATCACTTGCATGATTCTTTAAAAATATTAGATCTTCCACCCAAAACATTTTATACTATGCAAAAGGCTAGCATATTAAACACATGTAGGATAACCAGAAAATTCTTAGACATTAGTAATTAACATTAAGGCACACTTGGTACTCGCCCGTGTGAACTTAAAACTACCAGGTCCTCAACCTGTGAATTATGACAACATAAAACTGAAAATAATAATATATTTCCACGCTCACACCAATGTACCTATGTGGGGAATAATTTTATTTTTGCGTTTACAAACGCGTAAATATTAATACTAGAAAAATGCACTGAAAAAAATCGACTTGTCCCGCCTGAGGCAAGTCGATTTTTTTTCGTGACATTAAATAATAGCTTACAAATTCGACATATTCAAATTTTACACAATATGGACAGTCAAAATGTATACTTTTCAATATTTAAATTTTAATTGCCGTAGTCACAAAGACAGTCGTAATAAAAGCTACTTTCAAAAAGTGAAATTACAAGTCAATTTAGTTGGGTCATCGGAAATGACGCCATGAGGTGAAAGCGCCCAAAGGGACTGAGTGTTGAGGTCTAAACGGCCCGGACCACTAATGCCCTGCAAAATACATTATAAAGCATTCAGGGGAAGCTTAATAGACCCGAGGGTCAAATGAGCGGCCCAAAGTCTTTGAAGCAATATCAAAATTTCATCGAACATTATTGGTGTTTTTATTAAAAGGTCTTCAGGAAAAGGACAGCTTACCTCAGAGGTTCACCTTTCGTTTGTGCAGATTGCCCACGCTGTTCGTGGTGGAGTGGTCAGTATGGCTGCCTAAGTAGTTTTCTATTAACAATGAATACTAAAATTGCAGTCTCGTAAAGCTTTTGTAAAGCAAAATCTACGGTTCATTCAACGTACATTTCTCAAATAAATTAGAATCTTTGTTCTGGAAAAAATCTACATGAATTACGTATCTGTGGTGGTAACAAATAACATTATTATTATTATATCAACACAATCCACAACAAACCTTAAAATAAGGTAATTTCAACACATTTTTTATCTACATTTTGAATGGATTTTAGTTCAACTCATTTCTATATCAATATCACACACTCAAGAAGCGGGATTCTCTGCCAGTACACATATTTCTTGCAAGAAGAAATCGTAAGAAGATATATTACGTGGTATATCTACTAAAAATACACAAATATAATAACCCAATAAACAATCAAATAATAAAACTTGCAAAAACATTTAAACATAAAATAAAACAAAAGAGTATACAACATACCAAACCTTTATAACAGAATATGCCAACAATAATCAAACCAAGATCTATAACAGTAGAGGAACACCAATGTAATTCAGTAAGCAACGATAAACAAACATGTCATAAAACAAGTTATCCTAGAAACTAAGAAACCCTCAATGTAATAAAACAACACGCACAACACAAAACACCTTTATAAACAACACAAACACACAACAAAATTGAATTATAATAAAATTAACTATAAGCCCACACTATGTAACAGAAATACAACACACATCTAGCAGTCTGAGGAACTGCTTTAATTTAACATTGTTAGCATTAAATACAACATTGTACAACATGTGGCCTGCATGTAGTCACAAGGTGTAGCCCTGAGACACATGCAGGCCACTGACATTAGGCAAGTAAGTCCAATAAAAAAACCAAAAAACAGCATTCAAACAATGATGAATGAACATCAACAACAAAAAACGGTATTCATCCTCACACACTGGAACCGAGTTGGACACGTACTGTGAGTTTCAGAAGAATTTTTCTTCCGCGTACGCTTCGGTTGTGGAATGAACTCCCTCTCGAGGTTTTCCCTAAGGACTACAACATGGGTGTCTTCAAGAAAGGTGTGATACCCCTGGTATTGCAAGTGTCCATAGGCTGCGGTGACCGCTTACTATCAGGCGGATCGTATGCATGTTTGCCACCAATGTCGTATAAAAAAAAACAACACAACCTCAAAAAAAAATCCTGGGTCATTGTTGTAAGGTCGGCAAGGCAAGGGGGGCTAGGTACCACATATATTTTTATCTCTCGCATCAGCTATATTTGCATGCGAGTAGTATGTTATTGGGCATTCTAACTCACTTTCGTTCATCGCAGACGCGATCTCACTCTCGAGAGTTAGAACCCCCCAATAACATTCGTGAGTGGAATGTCTAATATGGTTTTTTGGGTTATTGGTTCAAAGTTATACTGTAAAGATGATGTACATTTAAAAAGCTTCGGCGTTCAAATTAATGTTCATTTACTCGTTACTCGTGATAGATAACGGTTAAGTAATAGTAGGTGAAATGAAATTTGTTAAACAAAAAAAATCACTCAAATTAGAATGCATCTGTCCTATATCATTCAATCAACCAAAACGTCATGGGGAGCTATTACCGAATACGATACGCTGTATTGTTTGTGGTCCTTCAAATTGTGGTAAAACGAATTTAGTGATAAGTTTACTGTTGAACAAAGATGGACCACGTTTTCAAAATCTATATGTTTATTCAAAATCTCTATACCAACCTAAATACGTGTATCTCGAGAAGGTTCTTAATATGGTGTCTGGAATATCGTATAACAAATATAACCATAACAGTGAAATTTTGAGCCCGCATGAAGCTATGTCAGATTCTATTATTATTTTTGATGATGTTGCTTGTGAAAATCAAAATAGCATTAGAGATTACTTTGCTATGGGACGTCATAAAAATATCGATTGTTTTTATATAAATCAAACTTATACTAAAATACCGAAGCAGCTTGTAAGAGACAATGCAAACTTAATAGTTCTTTTTAAGCAAGACGACATTAATTTAAGACATGTTTACGAAGAACATGTAGGCTCAGATATGTCGTGGTCAAAGTTTCGCGATATGTGCTCTGCTGTTTGGAGTAAGCCTTACAGCTATCTTGTAATAAATAAGGACTGTGAAAAAAATAAGGGTTGTTATAGATTAGCATTTGATACATTTGTGATAGTGGACTAAAGTACATAATAGCATGTTATGTTACGAATTGATCACTCTCATTCGTGATTCAGAACGAGATCTTACCTATATTCTTTAAAATGGAGAAAAATCTTAAAGAACAAATTGTTAAATCTGCTGCAGCTGTAAAAAGAAAAGTAGAAATGATAAGGGATGCAAAGAATAATGATAATATGGTTTTCGAAAAAATATTGAAACCTATAGTTGACCCGCTTAAAAGGATAGCAAATAAGAACGATGAACGAAACTCGGAGGAAAATGATCAATATAGTCAATTACCAAAAAAAGTTAAAAACACCTATAAAGGAAGTGAAACGTCGTCATTGTCTAGTAATGATTCCAATGAAGTTGAAAGTGAAGAAGATGAAGAACTGATAGGGCGGGAGTTATATAATAACAAAACTCTCATATCATCTCCTTTTGAAGATCAGAATGTTAGCGAAACATCGTTTAAGTCTATCCAGTCATCACCTAACCCAAAAAAACCAGTCATTGTCGTGGTCCACATCTTCAGAAGTATTTTCTGGTGTACCTTTCGGAATAAAAAATGTACGCGGGAAACTGATGCTTGGAAAAACCCGCATTCATGATGATGGCATGTTTCTTACAGTAGGAACACGTAAATTGGAAATTACAGAAGGCTTAAAAGAACTTTTGTATCAAAAGAAACCAAATTTAGATATTATCACGAATGATGATTTACAAAACTATAAATTACTGCTCTTAGAAACCAATGCTCACCGACGCAATTGCGATCCATCGAAACCGATAAACAGCAATAAGGGGTTTAGATACATAAATATTATCAAACCTTTGTTTAGATTGACTAGAAATCCTACAACAAGCACAGAGAGTTTAGCACAAGGAGAAGGCTTTAAAATTATGAAGAAAGTTAAAAAAAATACTGACTATATTTATTGGGATGATCCAAACGAATTAGTCGAACGATTACAATTACTTCTAGCATCGAAAATAGCAGGTAACACTGCAGTCGATAATGAAATAATTTCAATTGTAGAGGAATTACACGAGGCTGGTATTTGTATAAACTTCAAAGAATATAAAAAGCGTGGGGTATCAGGAGAATTGACCAGTGCACTAGCAAATACCCTCAACAAAGCACCGAGACTGCAATGAATGTAGACAAGTTTGGGCACCACGTTCACAAGCGTTTGCGATTAACAGAATATATTGATACCTGTAACCATTACCTGGTGAAATCGGAAACGGGGCACTTTGATTTAAAGTCTTCGAAATTAAAAGGCTTATCAATCCCAATTGAAGATGATGAAGCAGTGAATAAAGCTTATGTAGACAAAGCATTTCAGGAACTAAGAAAAGAAATAAAGAAGGTCCAAAGTGACGTTAAAAATTATCTAAATAACTTGGAAAAAGTGACAGTAAACCGTTTCAGTACTTTATATTACAGCAAAACAGAAATAGACAAATTGTTCGAAGACAAATTAAACAAAAAATGAGTAAAAAAGACATAATCGATGAACTCCATAAAGCAGCAAGAAGAAATTTCCCACGTCAAACTACTATAATTAAAGGAATAGACGATTTATGGCAAGCTGACCTGATTGATTTACAGAAGTATTCAAAATATAATAAAAACTATAAATACATTTTAGTGGTAATCGATACCTTATCGAAATATGTATGGACGTGCCCTTTAAAATCAAAAGAAAAAAAGTGTGTTACGAACGCTATGCAAGAGATATTCATAAAGTCATCACGAATACCTAATCATTTACAAACAGATTTAGGTAAAGAGTTTTATAATGATACATTCAAAGGAATATTAGACAAATACAGCATAAATCATTATTCCACTTACTCTGTAAAAAAAGCTTCCATAGTAGAACGCGTAATACGAACAATAAAAAGCCAACTTTACAAAATTTTTAGTTTGCAAGGCTCTTACAAATGGTTTAGAAAGAACATAGAGTCCGTTGTAGAAAATTATAACAGTACTGTGCACCGTATAACAAAATATAAGCCAATTGATGTTGATAAAGCAAACGAGATTATTGTTCGGTCAAATATTTTTAAATCAAAGTCGTGTCACACAGATAAGAAACCGAAATTTCAAGTTGGAGATCATGTTCGAGTTAGTAAGTTTAAGAAAGATTTTTATAAAGGCTATACACCAAACTGGTCGACTGAATTGTTTGTTATTGTTAAAGTAAATAAAACGAAACCAAATACTTATCTTTTAGAGGATAAGTATAAACAAAGAATTTTAGGATCATTTTATGAGTATGAATTACAAAAAACAAAATTCCCTGATATTTATCTGATTGAAAAAGTTTTGAAAAGAAAAGGAAATAAGCTTTTTGTTAAATGGTTAGGTCTAGATGATAACGAAAATAGTTGGATAGATAAGAAAGCACTAGTTTTCTGATATAAATTATACTGGTTACCTTTAATATCGGCATTTCGAAAATATCAATGAAGCGGGGAAGTGGTGTAATCAACGAATTAATAAACCGTTTACCGTTTGAATTACATTTACCTGGATATCAATTTTGTGGTCCCGGAACAAAACTGCAAAAACGGTTACTGAGAGGTGATCGAGGTATAAATAAATTGGATGAAGCTTGTATGTATCACGATATTGCATATAATAATAGAGATTTGAAGGCTAGACATAAGGCTGATTTAGATCTTTTAGATATGGCTAAAAACAGGTTAAAATCAAAAGATGCAGGAAGAGGAGAAAAAGTTGCCTCATGGATTGTAAAAAATGCGATGAAAGCAAAGCTCAAAGCCGGTGCTGGAGTCAGGCCTTTTATGTCAATAGTAAAAAAAATACAATCACAGTTAAGAAAATCAAAATGCAAAAATAATCACTCTGCTATAAAACGCGCTTACGCAACAGCAAAAAAATTGTTTTCCAATAAAAAGGGAATAAGATTACCACGATGTATTCCTATACCTAAAAGCGGAGGTTTCTTGCCTCTCGTTCCAATTTTTGCTGGGTTATCTGCTCTGGGCTCACTTGCTGGTGGTGCTGCTGGTATAGCCAAAGCTGTCAACGATTATAGAGTTGCTCAGAAAAACTTGCAAGAATCTGAAAGACATAACAAGATGATGGAAGCTGTTGCACTTGGGAAAGGAATGTATATTAAACCTCATAAAAAAGGAGCTGGTTTATATTTGAATTTTCCAAAAAACTAACAAATCGGCTACCCAAACGTCCTCTCACTAATTATAACATATTGGAGAATGCTTCTGATATACCATACTTTCGAGGCGTTTACATGAGAGATACACTACCATTAAAACCTAAAAAAATAGAATGTGGTATAGTAAATCTTGATAGTTCTAACAATCCCGGAACTCATTGGGTAGCCTATGTTAAACAAAATGACTATTGTGAATATTTTGATAGCTTTGGTAATTTAGGACCACCATTAGAGTTGATAAATTATTTAAGAAATATGACGATACATTATAATTATGCACAATATCAAAAGTTTGGCACTATAAACTGTGGTCATCTTTGTCTAAGTTTTTTAAAAGATTATTGGAATAATCATTTATAATAAGAATGCAATAAACATTTTGATCAGTATAAAAATGTCTTTCACTGTATCAATAACAGGCCAAGGAGATTCTTTATTAACAAATTATTCCCCCAGTCTACAATTAATCGGAAACTACGAGTGTGGTCTTTTGTATTTTTCTACATTTAATTCTATTCCTAATATAGATGAACGAAACAACAAATTTCACTACGGTAATAATGAAGTTATCGAAATACCTGAAGGGTCGTATGAATTTCAAGATATTTGTGATTATCTTAAGAGTAATATAAAAAATGCCACGTTGAACCTGACTTGCAATAACAACACATTAAAAACACATTTGTTCTGTTCTCAAAATGTTCACTTCGATAAAAATAATTCCATCGGGAAAGTTTTAGGTTTTGGATCGGAAGCAGTAAATGCAAATATAACCACCGAGTCCCGGTATCCTGTTAGCATTTTATCAACAACTATCGTGCGCATCGAATGTGATGTTATCAGTGGATCATTTGTGAATGGAAAAGCAAGTCATATAATTTACGAATTTGTACCAAACGTACCACCTGGTTATAGAATCATTGAAATACCGAAAAATTTGATTTATTTTCCCGTTAACCAAAATTCCATAAGCAGTATAAATATAAGAATTTTGGATGCTGAAAACCGAGAAATCAATTTGCGAGGTGAAGAAGTACAATTATATTTACACTTTAAAAAATGTTAAATTTCAATAAAAACCTACCTACTTTCCCTGATCCACTCAGTTCTAAAAGATCTGCTCATAGAGAAACACCGCTTCGCTTGAAAAAGAAACTCACCAAAAAGAATAAAGAATTTTTAAAGCTACTAGGCTTACTAAAATGAATATTTTAAATATATCCCAACCAACGTCATACGATAACAGCATTGAAAGTTTTGAATATCATTCGTATAAACCTTACGTGACAAGTTTCAACAAGAATGATGAAATACGGATACCGATTAATCAGCAAGACCTGTACGTTTTACCCGCACTCAGCAGTTTGTATATTGAGGGCAGAGTTGATGTTTATAAGCTTAATAGCACTTCTAAAGAAAAAGAACGAATACCAAATGTACATTTTGTAAATAATCCTGCATTATTTTTATTTCAAGACATTCGATATGAACTAAATGGTGTAGAAATAGATAGAATAAAAAATGCGGGGGTCACTACAACAATGAAATCTTATCTTTCGTTAAATGACAATGAATCGAAATGTGCAAACGTTTGGGGTTGGTCTCTTACAGGCACGAGCACTGTTAACGGAGGATTATTTTCTGTTTCTATACCCCTGAATAAAGTATTAGGTTTTGCAGAAGATTATGAAAAAATTATAATGAACTGTAAACATGAATTAGTACTATTGAGAAGCAACACAAATCTCAATGCTTTAAAGTTAGCTACAGGAGAAATTGTGGAAGACATCATGATAAATAAAATAGCCTGGAGAGTTCCTCACGTTAAAGTATCAGACCGAGAAAGAATTAATTTATTAAAGCACTTAGAAAAAGATCGTGCTATAACATTAGCATTTCGTAATTGGGATTTATATGAGTATCCGCTATTACCACAAACTCGTAAGCATAATTGGTCTATTAAAACCTCTTCACAGATCGAAAAACCACGTTTTGTTATTATTGCTTTACAAACTAACCGTAAACATAATGCGGTAATGTCAATGGCAGAGTTCGATCATTGTCATATACGCGATATAAGAGTATTTCTAAATTCGTCCTATTATCCATATGAAAGTCTGAACATAGATTTCTCCAACAACAAGTATTCATTAATATATGAACAGTACACAAGGTTTCAACAGTCTTATCACAGTCGTCGAGCTGAACCCTTGTTGAGCTTAAAAGAATTCAAAGAAATCGCTCCCTTATTTGTTATTGACTGTTCCCGCCAGCACGAAACGCTAAAAGGATCGATCGACGTCCGAGTTGAAATCGAAGCCGATCAAGAGATACCTGATCACACCGCTGCATATTGTCTAATACTGAACGATTGCATATTTGAATATAAACCTTTGAGTAATATTGTAAAGAAAATATCATGAATCATACAATAATTTTAGATCTTCAAGGATTTAAAAATAAGGAAAATGATTTTATAGTAAAAGAATTAGCTATAGCTACTCTAGACCATACTCATATATTTTTAATAAAACCCCCATACCCGTTCACTGCTCTCACTCAAGAAGAGAGAAATCATGTGCGTTGGATAGAACAAAATAGAGGCTATCGTTGGAGCGAAGGATATATCGATTACAGAGAATTTCGTAGAATTATCAAACCTTATTTAAAAGAGAGAAAAATTATAGTAAAAGGTGTTGAGAAGATTAAATGGGTTCAAGATTTATGCGGACATAATAATATCATAGATATAAGTTATTTAGGTGTTCCAAATTTAAATGCTCTTAATGATCTTTATTGTAAAAATATAACTATATACAATTGTTTTACTCATAGAAACATATGTGCTTTAAAAAATGTTTTATGTATGAAAAAATGGTGTGTAGAAAATAAAGTGTTGTTTGATTTTTAATAAAAAAGTAGAATGTAAAATTCTTTTAAATAAATCTATTACAGTTCACTTGCTTTTTTATTACTCATCTCAGTAGCGTATAAGTAATTGACAGATGGTGATGATAGGTTCATAGAATCAAGCCAACGTCATATTTATATTGTGTAGCAACACAATCCATAGATGCGTTGGCTTGATCGAGTTCAGTACAACAGAACTGTTTATTTAATTGCTAAACTCAGGGCCTGTTTCACCAACGACGAGTAAGTTCCGAGTAACTAACTCTGATGATTAGTTCATACGAATTCTGTTCCTTTTTTATAATTATTCAATGAATAGTGCCTACTTGTACATTATGAAACAGGCGCTAAGTATCAAACGCTTGAGTAGTAGCAAGTATCTCTAAAGCAAATAGATAGTACAAATTATCTATGTTAGATGACACCGTCCAAGCAATTTTAAGAAAACATTGATTTTATTTTCAAAATTATTTTTACGAATAAATGGAAAGAAAATATTTAGGTATCTAATTACTAAATAAGAAAAAAGAAAAAACCTGAATCTCTTATCAAAAGGTTTATTTAAAGTTTTTATAATTAAGTAACACATAATAAATTATTCTTACTATTTCACAACTTAAGATAACATAATAACTACAAACTATCACCGCAAAGTTTTTTTGAAATTTTTCTAACAATGGTTTCCGTGAGATCCATGATCTCGTCCACTGGCTCCTGAACCACGTACTGCGCGCTGAGCATCACATTTTCATCAATGCTGTCAATGTTTGAGCTAGGAGCTGATGTGATTAAATAATCCTCACTCGAACTTAGCAAATCCAAAACTGTTATTTTTATAAGTTTCATTCCTTTCTGCTCTTTTGTGATCACAAACGATTTAGTAGGTATTCGAACTCTTTTTCTCGAAGTATCTTTTCTCTGTCTAGATTTTTTCTCCTTCTGTTTTGATTCATTGATATGCCTTTGACGTATTTCCTGGAATTCTTGAGTAAAACCTTCTAACGGATCTTGCGCATATTGTGAAAACAGGATATCCGATGAATTAGACATTACCTGTTAAAAAAATACAGATTAGAAAAAAAATCAAAGGATATTTCTAAAAAATAAAAAATTAGACATTATACTTACAAGGATAGTGATACAAAATTTCCAAGTGTCTGTTCGTTGGAACAGCTAAACAATGAATGAAATAATAATTGCTGAAAAATAGTGACTTGAAAAACCTAATTAAGAAAATTGCATAATTTGCATTTCATAACAAGTAACCTCGTTACAACACATTTGATTAGTGCTGTTTCAACATTAATTATGTTTATATTCTTTAGTATTCATTACCTTGCCATGTTCCATAGATAAATAATCAGACATAGTTAAACGGGCTATGGAAAGTAAAAATTAAAACCAGCTAAGTATGTTTTTATAATTTTATTAGGCAAATAGGTTTGTATCATAATTACAATAAAACAACATTAATTATTATTTAATTAATATTAACAACATTTACAAAGTAGATATAATACACATACAATATAATTTAACACTAACAACCTTAACTACATAAAAAACCTTAATTACACAAATTTTAAAATAATTTATTATGACCCCATGCTAAGGTAGAAATTTTATCTGATAAAATAAAACGTTTATCATCTGAATTTGACAAAGCTATTTTATTAACGCTCTGTGTAAAAATTTCATGTTTTATACATCGAAATAAAATATTTTTTTTCCTTATTATTTTATCATTCAATAAAGCAGACATATATTCAGATGAAGACAAATCTCTAACTACATTTTTCTTAACACCCTTTGCCTTTTTTATGAATGCCTTTGCAGTTTTTATACAGTATAATTTAGACCGGAGTCCTATAAATTCAGTCATAATTTCTCCTCCTAACTCGTCTTTAAATAATCCCGGTACTTTATTGTTTTTTAAAGGTAAACCATATATATTGTTAGAGTTATAGTTACTAGTATCAAAGTAATTTATAAAAATTTCCTTTAAGTCGTGATAAAAATCATTAGTTTCAATTTTATACACAAAACTATCGGTATCAGTATAGCATAATTGTATTTTATCTCCGTAGTGAGGTTTTATAACAGAGTAATGGAATTCAAACATATGGCTTTTAGATAGTTCTAATACCGCAAACCCAATGTAAATGGGTTTATTTAAAATTACTCTTTCTGGTTTCATCTGAACAGCAACCAAATTTTCTGAAAAAATTGTTGCGCTATGAAAATTCGGTCGTGCAATTAATTTATCTGCTGAAAGAGACTTCTTCGTTTTGTTTGATTTATCGCTCCATTTATTAACTAATCTAACATCAACTCTTTTCTCGCTATCTTCTAATGTTTTTCCGAATACTGAATTATTTAACAATTTAAAAAAGTCTTGTTGAAAAGAAGTTACAGCTTTTTTTCTCAATTCTGTGTTTAAATTAATATATTTTCCTAAAAATGGACTTTGCCTGAAAGTTAAGACGCGATGAATTTTGTCTAAAATAAGCCCATTCTCAATACATGTTTTTAAATAAACATAATGAATTACGTATTGATATTTAGAATATAAGTTTGGAATTAGCTTAGATGTTTTACCACCTGGTGGTATAAATTTTTCAGGACAAAATGGGTAATCGTTATGGTTATAATGTAACTCCTCGGGATATGTTAAGTCCACTTCAAGAATGTAACCAAAGTCTGACTCATCCGTAATATTCATGATATTTAACTGATCTATTTCATTCTGATCCAAAAATCTAAAATCTGAAACAGGTAAGTATTGGGACATGCTATATCCATACAAATTATTACAATCAATGTAAACCAAAAAAGAATCCGGCTTGCTGGGATCATGGTCAGGCATATATTTATTATTAGCTTGGGCATATCTCGTCGAACACAAACATATACCCCCACGTATTCCTTTTTGTATAAAACGGATAATTTCTAAGTCAGTTAATAATTCTAACTTAACACCAGTTTTAAGTAACATTGCATCAAAAGATAAGCTCGGGGCTGTTAGATAAAATGCAGGATCTAATTTATAGTTTGATTTGCAAACTTCTCTAAAATTTTCAAATATATCAGTCAAAAGCAATACGTCTGTTTTAAGGTAGAGATCTGTGTATGCTCCCATATCTTTAATTTTAAATGTGGACCAAACTTCTTGAGCATGAGCATATTCGACATCGCTGATATGTTCATCGGTCAATGAATTATAAAAACATTTTTTCTGTGGAAGCTGTCTTTCAGAAAAAGATTTCCAATGCTTCATGTTCTCGTAGGGATAAATTCCTTTACGAGTCAACAATTTAAATTCTTTTTCAATCGGAAAATTCTTTTTTAAATGTTTAAAATCTGAGTGATTCAAGCCCTTTGCTAATTTTTCCAAACTGGTTCCTAAAAATTGAAAAGAGTCAACGAATCGTATTTGAGCATATTGTTCATCATTGAGCTTCAAAAATTTAGTAAAAGATACGTAATTTTCTTTATTTTTTGGTATAACTTTTACAGATCCTGAACTTTCAGCTAATTCTTTTATAAATAAATGACAGTCATAGCCAGCTAAGTTATGGAAAAAGACCGGGACTAATTTAGGAACACTGTATCTTAGATTGCAATATTGATGCGCTGCACCTCGATAGCGTCCTGTCAGGTGACAGTGATCTCTTACTTTATCGAAAATTAATAATTCCTCACAAATATGACAAACATTAGCAAGTGCATAAGCCTCTGCATCGTGTTCATTAAAATCCATTGTAACTTCAGTATTCAAAATCTGGTAAATCTTTTTGATATCATTATAAAGTGTATCGAGAAATTTCTCTACACAGTCAGCCGCACGATATTGTACGAAACGATTCAGATTACTATCATATGAACAGACTATTTGATATGCAAAGGCTGCAGGAATATGTCTATGAAGCGCGGAGGTATAACTCGAAGATGGATTAGGTTCACAGCTTTGAAATGGTTGTAGAATCGTCTCGAAATCCGCGTACACGACAAAAGGAACATCTTGCTTTCTATCGAAATTTTTAAATTGTAAATACGTTCCCTTATCGGGTAGTACTGTACTAACACCGCTGCACGTATGAGTATCAAGACTAATTTCAGTAGTGAAAAATAACAAGCAATCATCACAAAAATATAATTTACCATGATGTCTAGTAATTTGAGATCTTACAAGTCGCGATAAGTTTTTTATCAAAACATAATGGCCTTGAACATTATTTTCCACTAAAAGTAAATTAATTCTAGTTCTAGTCTTTGATTTGAATTCTGATCTGTATATGGGGCCTACTACAGTACGGTTGTTTTTTAATGAGTATACGTTTATACACAAATGAGGATTATTCTTTTCGAAAATTAAAATATCATTAAATGTAACGGGAAAGGACATGTCTTTTATGTTGAGAACTTTCTGAAAGTGTGGGTAAGACGTAATACGTTCACTGTTCTTTTTAGCCGGATATAGACACGCGACAATACTCCACAAAAAACAATATTGGTCCTTATTCTGTATATTAATACAAGCTCTTTTGCTTTTAATTGCTAATGGTAGTTCAATATAAGTAGAGCCAGATCCTCTCAAAGGATCATACTTATTTATGTTAATTTCTAGACAAACATTATTTAAAAAAGTCCATCCACTATCCTGATCTTGAAATTCAACAATTTTTTTCTTAATACTACTAACTAAGTTTTCAAATAAATTTTTAGAATTAAAATTGCGATATACAATAAAGTTTTTAGTAGCGAACGACTTTTTCTCGCTTACTTCATTTTTAAGTAAAACAAATATAGCGAAATATTCAAAATTAATTTTTACGCTTATGTGCTTTTTCAAAGAGAGCTGCAAAATGTTATTTATTTTAGAGAATAAACTCTGTAAAAACAAATCAGGCAAAGAGTGTTCATACTCATCTGTAGCAGTGATTCTATATGAAGCAATGCGACCGCGGAAAGCAGTCGCGAGTTCGACAACGCCATCGCTGTCGCTCATCCGCGGCGCATCGCTCTTACTCTTGTGTGCGGTGCTCCTCAGGTGGCCCACCCACTGCCTACTTCCTACTTGGATACAACACTCAGTACAAAATGGCATTTTTTATAAAATAAGTATGAAAAAATTTAATTTAAGACTAATTTAATTCACTTACTTATAAATAAAATTCTCAAACTTGGTATCTACTTAGGTATACTTATAAGACTATCTACTTATATTTCTTATAAAATTTAAATTATATCTTATCTGCTAAAACTAGAATACCTAAGTTGATACCAGGCTTTGAAAATATATATTATGCTGTACGTACCTTTCAAATATACCTCTATTACAAACCTTCACTTTACCTTTACTAGGACAATAAGGGTTAATAAAATTAAACATAAAATTTATAGTAATTTATAATATAGGAGTAGGTAAGTAACTTAGTTTATTATTTTATATTTATTTTATTACTATAGAACATAGGTTTGCTATCATTAAATAATGATTTGGTTTTCTTCAAAAACCGTTGCAAGTGTTCCCACTCAGGCTGCTCAGGATCTAGCTGCACCTTGAGCGTGACGAGCGCTTTGGTGTAACGTGATTCAGGTGGTGTTGCTAAGGCTTCCTCAGCGAGGTAGACGCGTGTCTCTACGTAGTAGCAGCCGTTCAGAGAGGCCCGCCGTATCACAGCTCCGCCAGCTACTTTGCTGCTGATGCTATTGACGAGTCTCTTGCCACTAGCAGAATCAGGGATTGAGTTCTGGGCTGCTACGTCTTCCTCTTCATCAGACAGCAAACCGAACACGTCGTAAACTTCTTTTTTGCTAGCTTTCGACTTCTTCGAAGAACTAGTAGATCTGAAATAAAAAAGTCTGTTAGATTCTGAATAAAAAATAGTAATCTCGTCATTTGAGTTACTTTAACAGATACTTAATATCTGGCTTTAAAAAAATACTTAGGTATTTAAACGTTATATTATGAGTTTAAACCATTTTATTAAACAAAGAATCATTTGTATGAAACAAATCAGACCTCAAATAAAACCAAAGCACGTAACAATCTAAATATATAATTACCTACTTGTTTGCTTAATACATACCTATATAACACTACAGGATCACTATAAGTGAACTGTATGACATCACTTACACAATATTATGCTCAGACCAAATAAAAAGTATAGACTGAACTCTGCGAAGAAAGAACTGACACGAGTTCAACTACACCCACCCATGTACATGCACAGTGACGCACGCACACATGTAACGAAACTACACCTACCTTTACCAATCACGAGGTGAGCGGAGCGCGACCTCGTGATTAAGTGCAATAATCACCAATACCGGCTCACCACACATACATACCAAAGTTGCCTCAGTTCTTTCTACGCGGAGTTCAGTCTATATTTTTTATTTGGTCTGAGATATTATGATGTCAGACAAGAGCATGACTTACCTGATGGTATTATGAGAGGATGCTTTTCTTTTAGGCTTTGATTTCTGCGCAGCTACAGGCTCGAACACTTCGAATTCTGAATCAGACCTGTAAACAAAGTAAAATTTCAATTAAGTTTTATTATCACCATGAGGCTAGAACTAAGTACACTGGAATTTGCTATCACTACTGTAACGATATTAGTATATTGTATTTATACGAGTAGAAATCATAAAGTCTATTAAATACTACAGACTATTAAAATTATGATGATCATAACACAGAAGTCAATTAGGGTAAGTAGAAAGATACTCGCAAAATGTTCAAGTTTTTAAACTCGATTCACAGGTTTGTACAATTCTACGATAATTTTAAATTTACTCACATGGTGAACACTCACAATAAAGTTGTTGCTGAAGAACGTGAAGGTTACGTGAGAGAGGCAGACTCCTCAAGCAGAATTACTTCACTGCTGGGTTTTCACACTCGAAGCACTTTGAAGCATGGAATGAAGCATCAGTTGAAAAGTTCCTAATTTTATCGGAAATTATTGATGATGTCGTAAAATATGTTAGGGTTGTCACAACACTATAACATAGGTAATGTAAAAAATGCGTATCGGTATTTAAATTGTATGTACTTATAAATATATTTAAGCATAAATTTTATACAATGTTGTAAAAAAAATATAAAGTAATTTTACTTGTTGTAAAGTATATAATTTTAACAATAAGTATCTTTGTCAATAATGTCTATATTATAATACTTACATATAAAAACCGAGCGGCTACACCTAGTTTTATCATAATACTCTGCCCATGGCTTTTCTCGCGTTGATGTCGATTATTGTAGATTAATACACTATCTAACACAAAAATGATGTTCAAAATCTGTTTAGTAGTTTTCGAGCCTATTCAATGCAGACAAACAATCAAATCATGGTATAATAGTATAGACGAGTAACCGCTCCCAGCGTGTAGATGTTGGTCATTAATCTAAGTTTTATATTCTACATACCCTATATTCTTCGCAAAGGTCTAGTCTATCTCTGTGCTAATTTTCATTAAAATCGGTTTAGTAACTTTAACGTGAAAGCGTAAAGACAGACTAGACAGATACATAGATATAACAAACAAACATTTTTGTGTTAATATATTTTTATCTTAATAATTGTTTCACCTAAAATATTAATCAAACCTCAATAAGTATCATAACAGATTTCTTTGTTTGTTGTATTGGGTTTGTTCAAAGCCGTAGAAACTAAACTGGTGACAACCCTGCTGCATTGCAAGCAAGCATTTTTTAATAATGCAACTTTCGGCAATTGCATGTCTAAAAATTTTCCATGAACAAATATTTACGAATATTTTCTTTACCATATTAAAATAATAATTATAAAAGGTTTTCATATAGAGATCATAAAAATAAAATTGAGATTTAAAATACTGTAGGTAGGTTTTTGAAGTATTTTTTCCAAATAAAAAAGTTCAGTTTTTTTGACGGGCTCGTTGGCGCATTGGTAGTGGACCTTGCCTTATGCGCTAAAGGTCATGGGTTCGATTCCCACCCCGAACAAACATTCATGTGATGAACATTTGTGTTTGTTCCGTGTCTGGGTGTAAATATTTAATTTAATTATATATTTGTAATACCACTGTTGATTCTGATATCCGTAACACAAGTGCTTTAGCTACTTATCTCGGAATCAGATCAATGTATGTGATGTTGTTGGATATTTATTTATTTATTTATTTAAATACTTGATGTTACTTACATCACGTATTTTTAATCAAAATAAGTATACTTAAATATTAACGAAGAAAAATAATAAATTACATTGAACGTTTTTAACTGACTTCAAAATGATGAGGTTCTCAATTTGGTCGGTTCACAAACACATGCCCCTACCGGGATTCGAACCCGGAACCTTTGGCGCTGAAGGTAGAGGTAACTACCGTTGCACCAAACGGCTGTCAAATAAGGCCATCAAGTATGATAATTATCTGCTCAGTTTGCTGGCTTTGGTTAGTTTGTATGTTGAAGTATTGTTGATTTTTGGGTTTGGTGCTCCTTTTGGGTAGGAGAGAGGCTAGCCACTTGTTACTGTTTTAGGGTACTGTATGGTCCACACTGTCAGACATAGCATTACCTAAAGCTCTGCTCAACTCCCTTTGTAATTGTGTACGTGATTATATGTCTGTAAGTATGTATGTTAATAAATTCTACGATAATTCGCATTTATTTTTTATGTTGGGGATATTTAAATCTTTAAATTATGTGTTTAAAGTAACATTAAGTTGAACTAGATTTCATCAAAATCGGTTCAACAGATAACAGTGCCTATTTATTAGCGTTGTCACTCTAGACTTATCTTTATTATTATATCATACCGCATATGATTTATTTATTTCATATTTAACAAATCAAATTAGGCGACAAATAGTCACTTTTAGGTATGTTGTTTGTAATTGCGACATCTTACATCCGCTGCACGCGGCGAGGCTGGCGCGTACTTCGGCCTCAGGAATGTGCTGACAGTTAATTAACATTTTCGCAATGGAAATTTTATTGAACATTTTACACATAACTAATTGAATTCAAAATAATTGTTTTTAACCGACTTCAAAAAAAGGAGGTTTTCAATTCGTATTAAAATTTACATATATATTTTTAGGTTTGTTCACCGATTACTCGAAGACGCCTGAAGCTATTTTGAAAAATCTTTGTTTGATAGGGTATACTTTCCAAATGGTATCATAATTTTTTTCATGAATTGGTTCAGTAGTTTTTATAGAATCGTAAAAATACGTAGACTTGAAATGAAAATTTCCAACTTTATCTTCTAAAGTTGTTATCAAATTTAGATGATTTTTTGTCTTAAAGATTACAGTCTTTCTTTATATAGTTTTTGATAACTAATTATCCAACGTTACTTTGTATGTTTGTACGTTTTATCGTAAAATTATACCTATATTTGTATAGGTAATTTTTTTATTACAATCATGTTATGTTTTTCTATTTTTATGAATCTGTGTTTTAGAAACAAATTTCTCCGTACCATCAACTTAATGCCATGTACATAGATTTGATGGCGATGGAGAACAAACCAATAACCCAAAAAAGCCTATTAGACAATCCACTCACGAATGTTATTGGGGGGTTCTAACTCTCGAGAGTGAGATCGCGTCTGCGATGAACGAAAGCGAGTTAGAATGCCCAATAACATACTACTCATGCGGACTCCACTTCCACCTGTCATTAGGTGGAATGAACTTATTTGCTAGACCTCTTCATCTAAAAATACCTATACGTACTATGGCGGTCTTAAGTGCTTGAGCAGTTCAAGACAATTTCTCCCGAGTTCTTGCTGTAAAAACACGTGTTGAGAGACTCCATTTTTAACCTTAATCTACCGTACAATTGTCTCCTACTTTAAAGTACATTTTCAATTGACATTGGCGAAATGCGTTACACATATCGCGAACGCCATTTAATTAAAAAAGAAGAATAGGACAATTTCTTTTAAGAATGAAATTCACGCGGTGACAACTTGTCACTGATTGACTGTAGTTACCACGACGAGGAAGAAGAAATTTGCGTGTTTGTAAAACTTAAAATAAATACCAAATTAATAATGCGCACTCCATAACGGCACGTAGTTTTATGCGAGTTTATCCCACGCTAAAAAGTTTGCGGGACCTTTAACATCCGACCGCGTATTATCATGTCATTTTTATTCAGATAATAAGAATACTTGTAGAGTTCTCAACTGTTAGAAAAAACTTTGGTGCCATCTGCTCGCAGTATACGCGTATATTCCGATTCTCACGCAATTCAGTAAAATGCAATCGTATCCCTACGTAAAGTTTTTATTCCCCTAAATCCCTTTAGGCCAACTTTGGTAGGGCACAGAGGAATACAAGGACTCTAATATACAATTTAAATTTTGTCCCTCGTAAATGCAGAATCCCGAGTTATGTCGGCCGTTTAGTTTTTATAGTCAGAAGTTGTCGTACGGGAGTTTGATTAACAATTTACATTATTATACAGTTTCTGTTATGATAAAACGGGTGATGTCCGAATTTATGTTTATTGGGGTTCGTTTTATTTGATTAAGTTATTTGGAGTTTGGGTTTTCGGAATAATAAAAACAGGTACAGGAGTAATTTGGAATGTTACCATTCACAAACAAAATATCAAGGGCGATCATTGTTATTCCGATTTTTTAAAAATAATATTTGTTACTTGTTGGCAACACAGTCAACAAATAATATATTTTTGGGCTTTTGGGTAATTAAAATTTTATGTTGGTAACAGTCTCTTCTCCATTGTCCACGGCAGCTATGACAAGTCTCTCAATTGTAACTAACTAAAATAATGCTAATAAGCCCTCATGTTGATTGGAAACCTGCTTCCTGTGAGAACCAAGAGCTACACGAAATAAAATACCAAAAAGATATAGAACACATTCTGGTCATGAACCCCGCTGTACAACACAAGAGAAACATTAATAACAAGTTATTATATATTTACATTGCGACAAAAACTCATGGATTCGCCGTGCGGGTGCCGAGTCCAACGCGTTGCAGATGGGAGCCAAGAGTAATGCCTGGGACTTGGGACCCAGGTGGCTTTAAGGAGACTTCCTTATGATGCATCGGCACTCACCTTTAACACCTTGATTTCTCTCTGTACATAATTTTTACGATTTTCTGCAATGCCTATCCATAACACTAATTCGTAATACTCTGTTTAAGCGATGCAATGGTTAAGTAATGATTTGTTAACAGTGTTTAATAATGTAGACATATATTAAATTATAATTAGTGAACAAGGAAAGCAAATGATGAAATATAAAACTAATTAAAACGACCGAAAATTCTCTTCAAACGCGATTATTTATGGTCGTGTACGTTTTAATTCAACACTGATTATTTTTGTATTAAAAATATTAGCAAACTAACATTTATTTCTTTCTTGTAATAGACATGTATAAATTTATTTCTATAAGTAATCGTTCCTGTATTTCTTTCACAAGAAATACCATTTACGTTTTATTTTAAAAATAATCGTTTCTTGCGTTCACAAACTTTTCAACAAAAATTGACCAAAAGAAATTTAAGAAGTTAGATCAATCCCTAAAGTTGTCTAAAACTATCGTTTCACATTACGACGCAGTCAGCTTTTCACAAGTCTGTGAAATTTTAATACCTCAACACTTTATTATGAAAAAGTACTTAGTGCAAATCAACATCAACATACCACAATTCCGTACCAAATTATTATCCAGCCAGCGCGGAAGCCGATCTATGAATAACTTTAATCAACAGCTCTTTTAATAAAAACCGTATCATTCATACGAAACGCAAAGCTTGTTCAAAGCGAACGTTTTTAGTTTTATCGCGTGAATAGCTGCAGATTTTTAATCTACCACATTTTAGTTGGGCGAGCACATACTCTACGTGGTTTTTGTTCCATTAAAATATTTAAATTCCGTTCGTAAAGATACAAAATGAATACTGCGTTGGATACAGTGCATTTGGGCAAGCGCAGTTTATTTAATTCAACGGGAAATTTAGTTTAAGCTCATTAAGTCAATATGTAGAAACAGTTTTTATCTACATTTTCAATGCTGTCATTGTTAGCTTCGAGCATGTATGAGGACGGTAATGAAAGTAGATGAAGTGAAAGAAGTATGTACGGATCGTATCAAGTGGAAAGAAGTGATCTCTGCCTAACTTAAATAATAAATGGTTTTCTATTCTATCCTACCCCTGTGGAAAAAAGGCGTGATTACATATATGTATGTTGTTGGCCTCAGAAAGAGGGTGATAAGTGGGTAGCACACAATTTCCGAATAAGAGCGTAAATTTTGAAAAAATATACTTATGAAACTACTTACACAGAAAAATAAGTAAGTATGAAAACAATAAAAAATTTGCAAATTTAAGTGTATTAAAAAAATTAATCAAAAAGTGACCATAGCTCTAAAACTGGAGCTATGTTCATAAAAAAAAATGTTCATATTGTAGATAATTTAAAAAAGAAAAAAGTAGCATCTTGTAATGAAAAATCAATAGTTAAAAAGTTTAAACGTTTTAAAATACCTTAGTTTTTCGTTTTCTCTATGTTTTCTGAGAGTCGTGGTATATTATGTCGCCTTAAGCGTCTATGCGGTGACTGCTTACCTCCAGGCAGACCGTATGCTTGTCTGCCAACCAAATTACATAAAAATCGAATCCTTACCTACTACCATCTAACAAACCTCGTATTATATTGTAATCAAAAATTTCCACTTGTATAACGCCAATTTATAAATTTGTCACACCAATGGCCGTAAGATTCGTCACGAGCGCGTCTGTCGATACAAGGACGTTTCAATTTATTCTCATTTGTTACAATATCTATTGCGAAGTGTACCGAAGCCAAAGCCGTAGCCGAACTAACATTGCTAAACCAAACCGCTCTACAAATGAAACTTTATATTATATGATATGCATTAACTTTGCAAAATCAATGTGCAACAGATATAACCTCGAAAGTTAGCTCGAAAGGGTTTCTAATCGTTGAATAGGCTTCTAAATCGATTACGATGAAAAAAAATTAGTATGATAAAAAAAATTACCCAAAATAATTGAAAATAATTTAATTACATTCACCCATTCGATCAAAATATGTGCGAGTGAACTGAGGGAACTTTTCGATATTCCTCTCGTCTAGAAACTGTAGACGCACAATGTCAGTGGACGTGAGGATTGCGGGTTCAAGTAGCGTCGATATTTTTTACGAAATGTTTTAAGATTCTTTTTGAAACATTGTGTACAAAATTAAATAAATTTGATACGGTAATATGCTCTAAATTATGATTTTTCTTGTGTGGAGTGAGGGACCACACTTTAGTCGTTATACATTTTTTTCATATTTGATGCTTTGTAAAATATTTGATGCTTTATATGCTTTATTTGGTGTTTCAGTAAGATACGATCTTTACAAATTCGCTACTAAAAGACTGTAGTCACAATACGTTAATTTTTCAGATAGTTTCCGAGATCTCGCTGGTGAACTGGGAAGACTGAGGGACCACACTTTAGGGGATGTAGTTTTTAATATATTTAGGCTAGAATTTTTTAGATTTGACCTACCTAGGAACGGCCTTCTACTACGACGACTGAACATAACATCAGTATTGTGCGGCGTATGATAGAGACTGACAATAGAGAGACCTATCAGCAGATTATGACAAGCTTAGGCATTGGTATGAGTCAAGTGCAAAATCCTCCATGAACAGTTAGCAGTTAGGAAGCATTGTGCCCGGTGGATACCTCATAAATTGACCGAGGCCCAAAACTCCTTCGTGTTGTTTAGTGCCGTGAAATGGTTCAAAGGTTTAAGAGTGGTAACTCAAATGTGTTCGACATACTGACGGGTGACGAAAGCTGGATTTACTATATGATCCCGAAACCAAAAGACAGTCTGCTTGGTGGTGTTTCCGAGGAGTTGCCAACTAAAGTGAAAAGAGGACGAAGCGTGGGAAAAAGATGGGTTTTTCGGAAGGACAGGTCATTACGCGACAATTGTTTTAGTTAGAGGATCTAAAACAGTTACTGCAGAGTGGTACACGAACAATTGTTTGCCACTTGTCTTGGAAAAAATTCGCGAGAAACAACCTCGTGTAGGATCCTCCTTCACCACGACAACGCTTCGTCGCACACCGCCAGGCGAATAATCGACTATTTGGCGACGTCAGACGTAGAATTAATGGGCGCTGCGATTCTTCTTTATTTCCCGAAAATAAAATAAAAACTTTGGGAAAAATGTTTTATGGACGCCGAGGAAGCAGTGGCTGCGTTTCAAAAGGCCGTCTAAAAGACCCTTGACGAGTGGACAAAGTACTTTTCTCAGTGGTTCCATCGGATGCAGCGATGTATTGATATGAATGGATACTATTTTGAAAAGATATAATAAAATTATTAACTTACTAGTTGTTTGCACTTGCTAGAGTGTACCAGGAACACTGCAAATATAGACAGCGGGTCATCGTGAGGCAAGCAACATCAACCCCCAAACTACCTTCAAGCTGACCACGGCCAACCTGGCATCGTGATACGAATGAGACGAAATTCCGACTACTCTATACCACAATTAACTGCTACACAGTTGAAGATGACGAAAGTCCAGAATTGCACGGACCACACCTAAAAAATATATGGTGTTAAAACGTCCTTACTGCCAGCACATTAAATATTAGCTTATCCGATTTCAAAATATTTAAACTTTTCAACTTGGCAAGACCTTAACGACCGCTCGCCTAAGATATACAAAGTACAGCGGGGTAATAGTTATCTTTGGAAAAGTTGCAGCGTATAGTTTCCACGGCTTCGGGTTCCGGGATAAAGTTTTTAATGACTTGTTTTGAAGACAAACTAAGTTAAATGGGCTATGAAGTTAAGAAAACTAGCGAAGAATGAGACTAGTAAAAATTTTAAATAGGTAGGTACTGTGTCCACGCGACTACGGAAATTGTTTAAAACCCGCGCTAAAAAAGAAGGCAATGAAATCGGTAAAATACGGGGTTTATAAGGTGAAATCGACACCTCCTATTGTTAAAGTCGGTTAAAATGTTACGGACCATAATAACGAATCAATTAACACTTTATTCATCAAAATTGGATAAATAGTATGGCAAACAAGCTTGCGGCCTAGTGTTAAGTTCTCTTGGGTATCTATAGACGACAGCTACCACCGTCGCTTATAGACACTTCCAATATTAAGGGTAAATCACTTAATACTCCATGTATGTTGCCATCCTGGGGAATAAGATGATATGCCTTCCGTGCCCAGTAATTACACTGGCTACTTTTCCCTTCAATCCGAAACACAGCGAACTGCTTCACCATAGTATATGGGTCTACCTAAAAATTTTTTTGAGTGTGTCAGTCGGGGAGTGGACGGTATGGTACGTGTTATGGTACTTCTAGATAATCCTACAAAAGGCTCGGGCCCATTGATGTTTTAAGCCGATCCTTTCCTTGCTAGTTTTTCAGCATTTGCGTTACCTTCAATCCCTACATGTCCCGGTACCCACACTAGTTTGACTAGGTTGTGTTTGCCTAGATTATTTATTCTCATTCAAAACTAGATTTATCATAGATCCTCACACATAGACTACCTTAAAAGACTGGGAAGAATCAGCAGAACCCAAATCCGCTGCCTCATAGGTGCTCTCACAGGCCACTTTGCCACTAGAAGACACCTGTGCACAATAGGCAAAGCTGATGACCCCATCTGTAGAATGTGTGGTGAGGAGGAAACAAGCATGGAGCACATACTATGTGACTGCGATGCACTAGCCAACAGGCGACTAAAAGTCCTAGGTTTAGCTTACCCTTAACCAGAGGACTTTATAGACCTTATTCCCGCCAACATCGTGAAACTCATACAAAATGTTTTCGATGTTGGCGGGAATGGGTGATAAGGAAAGGGGAAGCACAAAAGATCCCATAGGGTCGAAATGCTCTGAGATATGGCCTCAGCCCCTTATTTAAGAATAAGAATATGGGTCTACCACCGTCAAACTGTTTTTAAAATGTATGAAACCGGCTACGAATGTTGTCTACAGATACATCGAATAGGCTAGACTAACATACTCGATTTCGAAGAAATTACACCAACATTTTTAGAAATACCGTTTACCAGCTAACTGTTTAAGACATTAATATCATGCCAAATAAAAATAAAAGAAAAAACAATGTTATGTAATGCAAAAAACTTGTAATATAAAAGTATTACGACGACATTGAACAGAAAAAGGTAACAATAACTTATTACCAGAAACCTGCAAATATTTTCAGTTCCAAAGTGTTATTATTGAGGTGTACCGAATAGAATATGACCTTACCCACAATTGAAAGGGTTCTATAACGACGTTATTTATAGCATAATCGATAAAGGACGCTTAAGCAGAATTATTTAAGCCCTTTACAGGATTCGATGTAATATACAAAACGAACAATACATCAGCTAAAACAATAGAGCATCGAGCAAACAATGAACATTCCGACATGGCGCACAAAACGTCACAACACAAAATTCCAACATATCGAATGGAAGGCGGGTGACGCTATCTGGAATCACCCTCTCCGTCTGTCAGGGCGTTATCTTAGTCTTGTCATGTCCATGCCGACGTTTGACAACACACGAGTCGGTTTTGTGACCGTAACCGCTGGCGAACGTGTTTAAATTTTATTATTATGGTGACAGTCCATGATAAACCAGTGATGGCAAGCCAAACGGACAATCCTTATGATCAATCAAAGCGAGCACAAATTTTTACTCTTATTCGAACCTGGGACCTCTAGATCTGGAAACAGTGGGCGAACCACTTGACCACGGAGACGGACTAAAACATTTTCTTATTGATATGAAAGTCATTATAATTGCATTAAAAAGATAAAGAGAAAAGTTGTTAGAACAACGATTTAGTTCTCAGTTTTGAATAGGACTATTCCTTTTCATCCTGCGGGTATCGGAAAAGCCGACTAAGCGAAACCATAAAACTAAGCCAAAACCTATATAACAGAATGGAGACATATTTCACCGACCCAAATAAACCAAGCTAGATTTTTTGAAACGGAGAAAGTTATTAAATACAACTTAAGTTGAAAGCAGACCTGGCCGCACCGCAGTCCCCGCATTCGAATTCCTTATATAAAGTTCTATCCTCAGACCAATGATTCTAGTTCTATCCAACCACACGCACCGCAGACGCCGCAGTATCTGACGCGACCGAACTCCCCAAGCGGCAGCTGATGACGTCATTAACGCCGCCCCGCCCGCATCGGACGCTGCGGCCAGCGCGGATGACGTCATCCACATCCACCCGCCGGATATCCGAAAGAAATCCAAGGCAAAGCGTGTGGCGATTGCGGTGCATGCGGTGCGGCCAGGTCTGCGTTCACCTTCTCTTCCTTTTCGTCCCTATGGCTAGCTAACCAGCATCTTATCATAGTCTGTCGCCCTAATAATATTCTTAACGTCAAATATAATAAATACAGACCCAATGGTTGAGGGTTTCGGGGAAAAGCACGATTTTGCACTCCTTAGCATCACTTATCATTAGGTAGGATGAAGGACAAGCTCCATCAAATAAAAAAAATGTGTCGATCAAATTTGGGACACTTTTGCCAAATTCACAAAATTTAGGAACGTCTAAAAACATCTTTCCATCCTGTGTGTTAACATAAAAAGTTATCTAATGACATTTCTTTGAAATTACACGTTTGTGTCACTTTGTCTGATAAAGTGTGTCAGAGAAATGTTTTTTTATGAAAAGTAGTTACTAAAGATCAGGATGAAAGAAAAAGGAAGAGAGGGGGATTTTAAAGTATAGTGTTATGTTGTATGTTGTTACATAAATAGTTCGTCAGCCATCAAAACGCATTATCTAAGTATTGCATTAAATTTTTCAAACTTATTATAAACTAGCTGTGACCGCGACATCGTTCGCGTAGAATTTACAAAAAAAAAGTAGCCTAAGTTACTACTACACCAGCTACCTGCCAAAAAAAGTCCCGTCAAAATCGGTCCAGCCGTTTCAGAGATTAGCCGGAACAAACAGACAGACAAAAATTTTAAAAAATGTTATTTTCGTGTATGTACATTATATATATTCATATGCATGTAGTAAAAAACGGTTATTTCAATATTACAAACAGACACTCCAATTTTATTTATATGTATAGATTAATTCTTTTGTTGATTTCTTCTAACTTATTGAAGGAAAAATCCTTAATAGAATTTTTCCTTTAGAATATACAGATACAGAATCATTACTATGATTGGTGGATTATATCTCAAGTCTGGCTTATGCCAATGCCAATCACCAATAAATAATTTGTCTGCCCAAGCTGCTCTTCGTTACTTAACTTCTAACTCCCCGGATATTTCTAAAATCAAATATTTTATTTACAGAAATATATCGCTCCCAAGAACGGCCGAGCTCTGAACCGTCCGGCGGGCACCTCATGCTTTGACCATATTTCACCAGAATCCCAAATTAAAAAGGCCAAGTCCGCTTCTTTACGACTATAAATTTTTAAAGCCATTTTTCTCTAGCGCTAAGTCCAGTATTTACCCGCCTTTTCTCGGCTTACTTTATAATATATTAACAGAAACCTTTTCACGAAATCCGTTCAAATTACTTTTCAGACTAAATTTGAGGGTAGTCGACGTGAATGTTAAAAGCTGGATTTAATTATGTTTACAGGAGGATAAAGAAAAAGGGTTCTTGAGAAATAATTGGTGAGTTTTTCACTCGCCGAGTAATTTTTGTTGAGGTAATAAAGGCGATTATGATTCTAGCTTTTAGAAGTTATGGCTCGTTAATTTAGCCTTTAATGGATTATGGCCTATCGACCGCGTTAGCGTTATGTGGGTAAATATTGTTTTGAGGTTTACCTACCGGGGCTGAGGATGACACTTATGCTGGTCAGTGTAAGTACCACGGCCTTTCGTATTCGGAGTGAAGGGAAAAGTGGCAAGTGCTATTGTACGCAAAGTTGATGGCCAAAACTAGGTTTACTAAAAAACTTGTATACAGGATTTTTAACCTACTTTAGAAAAGGAGGAGTGTAAAGGACGAACACGCAAAAATATGCTATGACATTTATTTTCACTATATTTCTCGACAATCTAAGTAGCAATGACAAAAGTCAAAAATATAAAAAGAACAATAATATAAAATACAAAAATGCATCAAAAAGCTGCTAGCCAGTGTCTGTCGCCAACAAGGAGGTTCTCAATTGGACTGTATTTTTTTATGTTTGTTGCCTCATAACTCTTTACTAGGTGTAGGTACCGATTTTAAAGATCCTTTCGACCTTTGGAAGCCCATAATTTTCATGTGGTCCCATTTAAATTTGCTCGACATCTGACGAGCAGTTTTCGAGCTATCCCTAATAATGTCTATTTAATTGACGTCGATGATATCGTAATCTTATCACTTGTGTGGTTGTGTGTCTTAAAGATCTCAATATAGTTTCCTGAAAATATGTATAGTTAAAACACTAAAAAGCAAAAATAAATTATTTTTAAATAAAAAAATTGCATTCAAAACTAAAAACGAGGAATTTTTTTTTTTTTATATAAATTTTAATGTTTTTTTGAGGTCGGTGCCAAGCAAACCTCAATATTTGGAATAAACTTTGTCACTTGTATTTGGGACCGACCTCAAAAAAACGGTTGGTCACTTTCTACTCAGTAAGCCTGTTCATGGAGGAGCTGGTCAGAGTCCTCGACATCTTTGAGTCTCTCCAACACTTTGTCTTTCTGCATTTGTGTTCAAAAACAACAAAGTAAAAAAACAAACAAAAAGTAAAAAAAATCAAAAATAAATTAAATCTTTATAAAACAAAATTTTTATTTCTCCGTTTTTAGTTTTGAAGGCGGTTTCTTTTATTTAAAAAAAAAACACCTTCCTCCACACCTACACAACTTTCAAACCATCAGCAACACTGAAATAGCGAAAAAAAAATCCTTTATTCCCGCTGTCCCCATATGATTTGATTTTTTTTCGCGATTTCAGAGTTGCTTCCACAGTAAAAGTCATTTATGTTGATGAGATCTTCAAATCGTTTGAAGGTTGTTGGTGTTTTACAAAATAGCCCTGAATTATGTAAAAATGTATAACATAACTGTTTACTAACATGCTTAATTAATAAAATAAATAACGAATAAATCGATTTTTTATTGTAGTCTGTACAAACATAGAATTATAGAGACTTTATAACTGTATATACAGGATGTTTGGTACATGGGGTATGAAGCCGGCACCTACCCATGCTAACATAGTCATATAAATACTATGATGATATTAAAAATTCAAAATTGTAAAAATAATTTTTGAATTTTTCATACATTTTGTTTTTGTGACCGAACTATTTGTATGGAGAAATCATATTTTTTTTTTACAATTTAATTTTTTTTATATCACCATAGTATTTATATGACTATGTTAGCATGGGTAGGTGCCCGCTTCATACCCCATGTACCAAACATCCTGTATATGGAAAGAGATATAGCATACTAACGCGTATATTAGAGCGAGATAGATAGACGAGATCGTATTACGTACACGCTGGCGGCCTAGGTCGGCCTGTCAGTCCGTTTGAAAAGACAGCAACTGTCAGGCTGTGCATTTCATTTTTAGCCTCACCCGATTCATTTCTATTAGTACTCTTTATTGCATATAAAAATTTACAGAAATATTACACTAAAACATAGTTAGCAAGGGCGAACTTATCTCTAGAAGAGATCTCTTCCAGTCAACCCATGAATGTGTGTTATAACGTTAATAAAGTAGGCAGCATAAATGCAAAATAAAGGTTATAAATAGACAGCAGTATTACACTATAATAATAAATATTATACTTATATAAATATCTTCATAACACATATACATATATACTTACATATGTTTATATATATAATAAATAAAAAAATAATAAAATACTATAATACACATGATGAGATAAGCTTGCAATGATTAATTTGAAATTTGTGATAGATAGAACTTCTTAATTCTACTTTTGAAAGAAGTAATGGATGGGCTGTCTTGTACAACGGCTGGAAGATGGTTCCACATTTGAGCAGCACGAAATGAAAAGGAGTGGAGAAAGAAATTAGTATTGGTCTTAGGCAATTCCAGCATCTTAGTGACACATTGACGCCTGGGACGAGGGGGAGTTTGAGATATTTGGAAACGAGAGCGAAGGTAGGAAGGGGCATTAGGATCGTAGAGGATCTTATAAAGAAAGGAAAGGATGTGCACATTACGCCGGTCCCGAACGGGAAGCCACTCAAGCTCGGAGCGAAAAGTAGATACATGATCATATTTACGCAGACCGAAAATGAACCGAATGGCCATATTCTGAAGTCGTTCGAGCTTGTTTAGCAGTTCCTCGGTCACATCCAAGTAGCAGATATCAGCGTAGTCGAGAATAGGGAGAAGGAGAGATTGCGCTAGCATAATTTTGGTTTTAAAAGGGAGAAAGTATTGAAGCCGCTTGAGAGAATGGTATGAGTAATGCATTCGCCTACTAATTTCGTTAATGTGAGGATTCCACGACATATGGCAGTCCATTATTAACCCAAGATTCTTCACTTTGTCAGAGTATGGGATGGTGGTACCGTTGTAAACAAGTGAAGGCAATAAGTTGAAATCAAGTTTATTTCTTAATCTACTGCTGCCTACTATCATTGCCTGCGATTTTACTGGGTTAACAAGTAATCCGAAAGAATTGGCCCAAGCAAGAATAGCCGATAAATCCTTATTTAGTTCACGAATAGTCTCAGTGATCTCAGATAGTCCCGAATGCCGATAAATCTGAAGATCATCGGCATATAAATGGAAGGAGGAAGAAATAGTATCGCATATTCTATTTATAAATATTGAAAATAACAAAGGTGAAAGTACGCCACCTTGAGGCACACCAGCTGTCAACTGGCACCAACCAGACTTATTATAGTCCATTTTAACACATTGTTGGCGGCCATAAAGGTATGAATGGAACCACTGAATGGTTGGAAGTGAGATGTTTGCCGAGCGAAGAGTACCGAGCAGTATATCAAAATCAACCGAGTTGAATGCGCTACTAAAGTCCAACAGACAGATAACTGTCAGTTTGGTATTATCCATCGCTAGACGGATATCCTCAGTCACATTCAGCAGCGCACCAGCCGTACTATGAGATGGCCGAAAGCCAGATTGGAGAGGACATAATAAGGAGTTGGACGCGAAGAAGGAATATAATTGTTGGTGTGCGACGGACTCAAGGACCTTGGATAGGAGAGGCAAAATGGAGATGGGGCGATAATCTGTTAAGGACGAAGGATTCGAGGATTTAGGTAAAGGGATAACATTGGCTTTCTTCCACGATGTCGGATATACATTATTCATCAAAGAGAAGTTTAAGATGTGGGTGACAATTGAGATAATGTCATCCAGCACGGGAAGAACCATTTCAAGGCTGAGGCCATCATCTCCAACGGCTTTGGTACTAATACCTCTGATACTCTTCGCCACAGCGTCCTCGGTAACAGGACTAAAAGAAAAAGGAGAGCAGGCAGGAGGGGCAAGACTTGCAAGATAGGAAAGGGATACTGATTTAGAATGCACATTAAGAATTGTAGGTGGTGATGAAAAGTGATTATTTAAAGTATTAAGATCCACGGAACACTGAAATGAGTCCGTGGGCTTGCCCACCCCTAAAGTCCTTAGAAATTTCCATGTCAGATTGGTGTTCAGGTTGCTAATTTTGTCATGGATGTAGTTGCGCTTAGCATCCCTACACATTCTATTACAGCGATTGCGTAAAATTTTGTAGGCTTCGAAATGAATTTGAGTAGGGTTTTCCTTATTACGCCTTTTAGCTCTGTCTCGTAAAACCATCACTTTCCTAATGTGTTGTGTAAGCCAAGGAGCTGGCACATGCCTGACACGAACTGGGCGTACAGGCGCGTGCGTATCGTAAATACTGATCAGGTCGGCGGTAAATTGTTCAACCATGAAGTCCAAGTTATCGGAAGCGAGTAAACGTGACCAGTCAATACGTCTCACGTCTTCTCTCAAGCGGTTTAAATCCATATGCTTGAAATTGCGCTGCAGAAGTACCTTACGTTTAGTTTTGGGAGGTCGCACTCTAAAAGCGAGGTAAAGTAGATCGTGGTGAGAGAAAGGGGCTGCTGTTTGGCCATAAGAAGGAGCCATATCAGGGTTGGAGACTATTATCAGATCGATAAGAGATGGCTTACAATTAGGGTAGAAATGAGTGGGAGAAGACCTAGAGAGCACATGCAAGTTCATTGATGAAAGTATGTTAGATAGTTTATTTGCTCTTGCGTCTTTTTTTAATAAACATGTGTTTAGGTCTCCCATTATTATCGTATGGTCAAACAAGGGTGTAAGGTTTTCGAGTAAGTTCTCCAGTGTGTCAAAATAGTCCACCTTGTCGTTTAGACTGTACAAACAACCTAGGAGGACCTTTTTATGGTGTAAGATTATTTCAATAAAAATGAATTCTAAAGAACCGGCACAAATAGATGTTGAGCATTTAATAACATTGGCGGGAATGTGACCTCGAAGGTATATACCCACTCCGCCACCACCCCCGCCAATGCGATCATTGCGAAGAAGTTTGTATCCAGGAATAGAGCATCCAGTAGACGGAAGAGAAGGCTTTAACCACGTCTCAGAAACAAGAATGCAATCGACTACGTTATTGCTAAATGATGTAACAAGATCATTATAATGACCAGGAATGCTCTGCGCGTTAATGTGCACAAGGGACAGGAATTTTGAGTTTTTGTCAAAAATTGTCAGAAGTTTGTTATCCAAAAGGTCGCAAACCGATATATCATCACAACTTTCAGCACTATCATATTCTTCGGAGGAGCAAGAAAAGTATTCATCATGTATAGACATTATAAATAAATACAATAATAATATATAACGTATTAACTTAACTACTAATAAATTAATTATACTAATACAATAACTAACGATAAGCAAGAAAGGGTCAATTATCACATGCATAGGTTGACAGAGAATATACAATTTTACACTAAAACAATTAACACTAACAAGAAAAAAAAAAGAATCATAACTCAACAACTTAAAAACACACATCAAATAAAAATAAAAAATAAAAACATGTTATTTCACTTGGCAGTATGAACTGATTATAAGATCATAAGTAAACATAGATCGGGCTGACAATAAGAAAAGAAATAAACGGAGTTTCTCCCGAGTTCTTGTTGTAAAAACACGTGTTGAGAGACTTCATTTTTAACCTAAATCAACCGTACAATTTTTGTTACTACTTTAGTTACATTTTCACTTGACATTGGCAAAATGCGCACGCCCAAAGCGACGCGACGCCATTAATTAAGAATAGAATAGAAAAGAAATAAACACTCAAGACATGGCTGTATGGGCTAGATCCCTTTGCCTTTCCGTAATAAGGAGAATTTAAAAACACCTAAAAATTGTTTGACAGATTTTAGAGTAAAGTGTCATGAGAAAACAAAACGATCGAGCAAACAAAAAGTTCAGTTTCACTACCTACAAATAAACAGTTGAACTAATTATTAAGCAAGGCCAGTAAATAGTTAATAATAAAAAGAAGCAATTACCCCACAAGATATTTACGACAGATGTAACTAAAATAACACTCACGTACTTATTAAAGTTCAAAATAGTCAATCATCACTGGGGCCTGAGGAATGAGATGGATACTGTGCAGTCAATTTCTTGAGTTCAGGCATGGAGACAATCTTCCTACGGCTCTTGTCTGGAAGTAGAACCACAATCGAGCCCTCCATTGACCAACATTTCTTAACCCCGAAATGATTACGAGCAGCTATAAATACTTCCTGCCTAGTCTTCGTAAGGAATTCTGTGACAGTCACCTTTGAACCCTTCAATGATGTTTTGGTATTCCACACCTGGGCACGGTGCTGCATGGAGACGAAGCGGATCAGCACAGGACGAGCATTTGACGAGTCTTTTTTAGGCCCTAACCTATGGCACGACTCAATTGCGTCAATATTAATTGACGGTAGATGCATCCGATCATGAACCACATCCAAGAACTTTCTGAGCACGTCATCCTCTTTGTCTTCTTTCATCCCATGGAAGAGAAGCACTTTCCTACGCGTATGTGTATCAAGGCGGTCCAGACTTAATGCGAGAATTTCGATTTGAGCTTTAATGATCTCAAGCGATTTCCAGACAAAGCTCTTAAATGAAGAATACTCTGCTGCTAACGACTTCACAGTAGTATTTGACTCCTTGGCGGTGGGCAGTGGAAGGTTCCTCTCAAAATCAGCCATCCTGGTGTTGAACATTGTTGACAACTCATCTATGCTCTTCATAAGTTTCTCAGCTGAAGTGTCCATGATTGTTAAGTGTTGAAAGTTTGTGAGAGTTAAGTGGTAGTCAACCTAAGCAATGTTGCAATTGATATTAACTCATGTAAGTTTATAATATATTAAAAATATCAGGAGAGATAAAAAGCACGTCTTTTCACTACAAAGTCTACCCACAAAAAAATGTTAATCTATAAACACAATTAATTATACAATGCAATGTATTAGTTAGAAATATACCTGCTTTAATTCTTATAATTTTTATGTGGTTAACGTTAACATAATATATTACCTAGTCTAAGATCATTAATTTAGAACGTAGGCCATTTATCAGCAGAAAACTTGAGTGCCGGCCGTCTACTTACAACTAGTTAATATCTAGGTGAAATATTAGCCAAATAAATAATGTTGTTAGTGTAGTGTATGCGCATCCTATTCACCCTCTCACTTCCACAGACAATAACTGTCTCGTTCGCACCACGTCAGTTATACGAGAACCGTCGGCGAGAGCAGAGTGCGAGAGCCATTCGGTGAGAGTAAGCGTGTTGGTAGTCTGTGCCATTAAGTGCGTGTACGAGCCAGTGTAAGACAGGTTCTACAATTGGCGACGAGGACAAAGGTCAGATTGTTTAAGTTATTTAAACAAAAAATGGAAATGTGTATGTATGTATCACAAATGAAAAAAATAGGTAGGTAGGTACTTGTTTATAGCGTTGCAAAATGAGAGATTTATGCTGCCTACTATAAGTATAGTACTGCAGTAAGCTACGAATACTCTTGTCTAAATTGTAGATAAAAAATGTAGGTACTTATTACCCAACTTAAATAGCTTTTACCCAAATACTCGTAGTGTAATTCTTGCAGGTGTTGTTTATTTTGTTTAACAAAGTGGGCAGATCTGTAAAGCGGTTTGTTACAAATAAAAGTGCCTTAAAATAGTAATAGTGTTTACATTCAGTATTTCGTTTCGTTCAACTTTAATTGCGGGACAGATACGCCATAATAATAAAATGGCCTGGACATTTGAGAGTACACCTAAGTTCACATTTTGTTCTTAATACTATTATCTACCTCCAATTTTTCGGTTTCCTCAGTATTTTTTATTTGTTCTAAGAGATGTGTTAAACAGTACATATACATAAAATATTGCTTAAAATAATAATATATTATCATGATTTATCGATGTATAGATAAATAAGTATGTATTGCCTTGGTTAAACAGCGCCATCTGTTGCAGACTAGCAACAACAGCTTGCAGCAAGCTGCTTGCTAACAAATCAATCTGAATGCTACCGAATAGGTTAAAAATTGTGGTCGTAGTTACATAGATGTCGCTAGCAGTACCACTTTGTACATACGGAGTTCATTCCACGATAGCTCTCACAATTAATTGTATAGCTCTAATCTCTTAATTGACGAAAGGTAATAATCAACTTTAATAAAATTCGTAATGATTTCTTATAACTTTATATAGTAATTAAATTAACTTATAACAAATGTATAAATCATACTAGTCCACTCTGATTGTTTAAATGTTCATCGGGTGACGTGTAAAATAAATAAATAAATAATAATAATAATTAAAATATGAACTGGTAAATTGCTCACATACGGTAGAATTATACCTAGCCATATAAGTAAAATCCATGATAATGTGATACATACATACCTTAAGTTGTTCAGTCGGTACAAATGTGCCGGGGTAAAATTGGTACAAATGTACTATGGCAAAGTTGGTACAAATGTACCATGGTTAAGGTGGTACAAATGTACCGTGGTTGAATGGGTACAAATGTCCCATGGTTGAGTTGGTACAAATGTACCGTGGTTGAATGGGTACAAATGTCCCATGGTTAAGGTGGTACAAATGTACCGTGGTTGAATGGGTACAAATGTCCCATGGTTAAGTGGTACAAATGTACCGTGGTTGAATGGGTACAAATGTCCCATGGTTGAGTTGGTACAAATGTACCGTGGTTGAATGGGTACAAATGTCCCATGGTTGAGTTGGTACAAATGTACCGTGGTTGAATGGGTACAAATGTCCCATGGTTGAGTTGGTACAAATGTACCGCGGTTGAATGGGTACAAATGTCCCATGGTTGAGTTGGTACAAATGTACCGCGTATAAATTAGAACTTTGGTACAAATGTACCCTAATGACATTGGAACGATACAAACAAAGTAGCAAAAGTATATGGTGCTGCCATTAAATTGGTAGGTTATGTCATGCTGCCATTAAATTGGTAGGTTGTATAATGCTGCCATTAAATTGGTAGGTTATGTCATGCTGCCATTAAATTGGTAGGTTATATGATGCTGCCATTAAATTGGTAGGTAATATGGTGCTGCCATTAAATTGGTAGGTTATATCATGCTGCCTTTAAATTGGTAGGTGCTGCCATTAAATTGGTAGGTTATATGATGCTACCATTAAATTGGTAGGTTATGGCGAGGGAAACATCGTGAGGGGGCCTGCGCGCGCCTGTGAGGAAATTCTTAATAGGTTGTGTGTGAGGTCGGTCGGCCCGCGCTTGGCCGGCGTGGTGGCTGGGGCTTGATCGCTCCTGGTGTGGGGTGGGCTCGGGCCCCTCGTTGGAAATGAGCTGTTGATGCGATTTAAGTGGTAGGTAATGTTGTCATTTAATTGGCAGATTATAATTATTATATGCTGCTATTTAATAGGCAGGTTTTGTATAAGGCGGTCTTGAGATAAAAAATGGTAATTTAGATTACGAACTTATGTCGTTAAAATTAATAATTACATTGTAATTAAATTACAGCAATTTGAATTATTTACTGATTTCACGACATAGCAGTTCGTTTGCTAATTGCAACACAAAACTGTAGCGATAAAAACGCAATGCTGTTAGTATTATTTTTGTGAACAGCTTTATAAGAAGGTATAAATGTAGTTGGTTAGTTGCAATTACATTTTGTATTCCTAATTGTTAAAGAATTACATTGAGCCCAAAAAGTAGCACTTTGCAAATTTTATGTGTACGTAAAGAAATTAATATTATGACGACCGTATTGTCGTAGTTATAATTATTTTGTTATTCCGTGTCATTTTAAACGTTGAGATTAGTTCCGTGTCATTTTGTGCAGCTATGACTGCAATATAGTTTACCTTGGTTTTTATTTTTATTTTACCCTGGTGATATAAAGGGTTGTATTTAAATACATGTCACGTAAATTAGGTCAGAGTCGTGAATAATTAAAAAAAAAAAAAAATCTAACTCGCGGAGTGCCCTATTTTGTCGTGGTGTGATCAACAATTAATTTAGTCAAAACTTTGGTTTCATTAGACTTGACGGATTAGACCTCATGTTTGTATAGTATTGACAAGTGACTTGTAGACTGACTGGTATAGTCACAGGTAGTATCATGGGCGGTTAGAAACATAATGAGTAAAGCTGCTTACGTAAGTAACGTTAAATGATTAAGATGGGAGTTAGGTGGCTACTCACGACATGCATTTGACTAATAACTATTGGAAACCATTAACTGTGTGATATGGAATCAAAAAACCGAGGGACTGAGTTTTGATGTAGCCGAAGGACTGTACTGCGTTATTCGAAGCCGAAGTACTCTTGACTGAAGGACTGGTTGACATTACTGATAACACGTGTTTGCGTGTGTGCCGTAGTGTGATCATGGTCATATTTGATGGAGCGGAAGGTAGTAGGAACTTGACAGTCAGTCTTATTTCACAATTGTGCCATTGAATCACATGTGTTGAGTCACATGTGTGGAGTCGCATGTGTGGAGTCTCAAGAGAGTCTTTTGCGGATTTTTTGCAAGTTTCTTGTGAGTCACGTGTAGGGTAATGTAGAGATAAATGCCAGAATGTTGTGTACCATTCGGAAGTTAAGGTCGAGGTCTATTGCGGCCTAAGTGATACCTAATGAGTCTCGAATACTATACGAGGACTCGAATAGTGTTCTAATGGCCGTATATTTGACCGTAGCGTGTAGTAAGTGGATGATGCATACATGCGCAGGGTTCCACGGTGTTGGACGCGCGTGTCATTGAGAGCAATTGTAATCGCTGTTCGGCTGCGAGTCGTAAAATTAGAGGTTTAACTCCAGTTAATTCAATGCAGTAGCGACGTTTGATATGCGGTACATGACCCTAGTTAACGATGTTCAATTCATGTTTTATTATGATCTCTAAGTTGCAATACTTAGTTCTAAGCATTGATTTAATGTACTAAGTCTTTAAAGATCTTATTCCATGTAATTTCGGTAGAGATTTCTAATGTTATTTTTGTTAGAAAGACGAAAAGAAAATACTGTAAAACTATTTTATTCACATACAAAGCAATAGTTAAGAGTGGTCGAAGCACATACTTTAGTAATTTTGATATTTTCTGGTTCTGGTTGAAAATGAACAGACCAATTAGATTGAGTTGGACCTGGAATTCAGGGGGCCATTTAAAATTATATGAGCACTTGACAATGACCGTTAAGTTTTAAAGGCACTAAGCTCTAGGCGTAGATACAAGTCTCTCATTCTCATGGTAGATTAAGCCCGAAGGAAAGTAGCTGTGGTCATCAGTGATTCAGTCTTATATAGAGTCTAATGTAGAGTCTTATGTAGTCTTATGTAGAGTCTTAAGTAATGTTTTATGCAGAGTCTTACGGAGAGTAATGTGTGAGGTCATATTATGTTAATGACATGAGTATGCAATGCAGAAGATTGTGTTGTGAGGAATGTTAAAAGGACATTCTTGTCGAAGAAATATCCTTCACTCGAAAAAGGTAGAAGGGAAAGGGAAAACTGTAGTACAGGAAAAGGAGAAGGAAAAGGTGAAGAAAGTTCAGATGAATAAACAAGGCGTTTTGAGTTATGTACAATTTATTTTATTTTTATTTGGTTCAATGCTTAGCAGTTGAATGAATAAAAAAAAATGTGATAAGGAAGGGATGTAGTGTATGCGCATCCTATTCACCCTCTCACTTCCACAGACAATAACTGTCTCGTTCGCACCACGTCAGTTATACGAGAACCGTCGGCGAGAGCAGAGTGCGAGAGCCATTCGGTGAGAGTAAGCGTGTTGGTAGTCTGTGCCATTAAGTGCGTGTACGAGCCAGTGTAAGACAGGTTCTACAGTTAGCATTACACTTGTTGAAGTTGATCAAGACATTCATACCTATTAGAAACATGCAATTTAATACGGCCAACGACAGACTCAACAAATCGCAAATCAAAGGTTACTATACGAATGTTAACTCTGGTATTTCGATTGTGCCGTACGGCGTAAACGCTCATTCAAATCCAAAACGCTGACGTTTTCAAAATTTTTGACAGCCGTTTGATAAATGTCAAAACAAATAGGAACATTAACGCACAGAGTAATAAATAAAATCGAATTATTTACTTTGTAGTTAACGTTTGAGGTTTTTATCATAAAGGACGTAATTTACCCTAAAACAAACAAGAAAACGTTGTCCATGAAAATCAGCTCCACTTAGTAACTTACTTTACGCAGCGTAATTTTGAATATTTTTTGATATCACCAGATATCACTATATCCAATGAATTGTGCACCTCTTGCAAGTAGGTAAAATACTGTTTCAACTATGACCTCCATAAAAGCTCATAAGGAGATGAAGGCCCCTATCAGGACATTACGACATGGGAGCGCAGAGTCCGGGCGATGATAAGGAATCATCTCGACGGTTGAACAGCGAAACTAACACTCGTAAAGTCTCCGTACATGACCAGGGTTGTCCTTTGTCCCTGTTGCAGACGAGCGACTGAATACAGAATATTTCATTAAAACTTTTGTTAAATATTACCCGCGATTTCACCCATGTGAATCACGTCTTTCCATAAAGCAGTGAGTTATGCAAAAATCCCAAATTTTGTTCTTCAGCTGCAACTTAGAAGTTCAATATATTCAAACCCTAGCTTCAAAATTATAAAAATAATACCATCCTTTTATACTATAGTAGCTTCTGCCAGCGACTTTGTCTGCGCAGGATTAGTAAAATAAATTATAGCCTATACGTTATTCTGATGTATGAGCTATATTATTGTAAAGTTTCATTTGCGTGAAAGAGTAACAAACACAATACATCGTAGGAGGACATCATACTTTTGAAAATAATTAAGAAATACTGTCGCAAAGTTCTTCATCATAACAGCCTTTACAATTCGACCCACTACTGGGACACAAGGCCTCTCCTTGTCAACGAAGGAGGTTTAGGCAGTAGTCCACCACACTTGCTCAATAAGGTGATCAATACCCCTTTGCTGATCCATTAGTCGCCTTGTACGACACCCATTGGATGATATGGGGTGATGCTATTCTACTCTGCCGGCATCACACGGCTCGCAAAGTTCTTGACAGTAACAAACAATCTAAGCCGACAAATCGCAAGTACAACTTTAGTCGCGTGTCTAGTGTGTTTTTTACAAGCTTTATCATTACGCATTCTGACTGGCACCCATCAAAGGCCCGGACCCCCATAAATAAGCTCGGAGACCTCCAGATTGCTGGGCATAAATGAAGGGGTGGAGGAAATTAGGGTTTTTACTACGGACGCTGTCGCCTCACACTCGCTGTAAACAATTTTTCATATCCCAAAAGGCTGTATTGAGTTGGTATTATTCTCCTGATGGCATGTTTTATGGTAGTCATAAGGCATTACGAAGGGTTCGCGCCTTCTATTCAAGGAATTGATGTCTCTCTTGTGATTTTTTCTACACGTGTCAAGCGATAAATTTAACTTTTCCCCGCTGAAAATAATCGCATTTTCTGTTAGAGGTTTTTCTCCGCGTCAAAAAGTAGGCAGGCAAATAACCCATTTAACATAAAGCTCCTTCAACGTAAGTTATTAGTAAATTGCAAATGTTTAAATGAAATTTGGAAAGTATTTACGTGAAGTTGGCTCTAGTTTTTGGCCAGAAAAAAAGACAAGAATAAATTTCGGCGAGTTTTGTTACATTCATTCGAACTGCTAAGAATTTTAGAAACAGATACATTTTTTTTACATAATTATTTCATTTTCAGATTTACCTCCGTTAGCTCAAGTCGATGAATATAAACGTGCCTTCTGAAGCATGGACGAAAATCTAAAGACTTAAAATTGAATTGAAGAAAGTTAATCCTGATAATTGTTCCGATTCAACAAGCGGAATTTTCGACTCTCCAGCAAAGATCCTAAAAAAACAGTGACATATAATCTATAGAATCAAAACAGGTTCACGAATCTAAACAATGACCACTCGACTTGACCAATTATATCCTTAATTAAATCTATAGTTTCCGAAATTCTAACACATTACAATTGGAAGATTTTAGAATTATCTCTATCTCTAGTCTATGGATCATCAACAGGAATTCGAGGCAGAAGTCCCAGGTTACATTTTCAGGGGAGTACAAATATATGTTCGGTTTGGTTGAGGGATAAGCAATTAGTTGTAGTCTACCATCTTATTGTAAGGAAGAGGGAAAAAAATCCAACTTGTTCAACTAATAGAACAAAATCGTAGAACATATTGGAATATACCGTTCCAACAGACAGTGATAAGTCAGTTCATCAGTGGTCGAACGTTCCGAGTGAAGCTTGCTTACCTCTTCGGCCTTGTAAATATCGTCACTTACCATTAAGGAGGTGAAGATCAAGAACTTACCTGTCAAAGATAAAAAAGTTGTGAATCAGCAGGAAAGTCTAATTTGTCGACTTCTGTCTTATTATTATCTCACTAACACAGATGATCCGTGGTTTTTTAACATGCACACTGTCTCTGCGTGCATCAGTACTTGCTTGCACTAAGCCCCTCACAGTCATAACTCACCTGCATTCCTGAGATATTAATACTGATAGTCTAGTTGCTCTTAATAAATGCAAAAAAGTAGCAGACTTTCATACAACAAAACCAGCAACATTAAGATTAAGCGATAAGCCTGCATCCATGCATCACATGTATTATGTACCCAATAGTCTAGAGGCTAAAGTTTCCGCTCCAGGAACTTGTCTGAGCGATGCATTAATTAATTTATTATTAATAGCAAGCGGAGCCAGGAGCGGTGCATGTAAATACGATACCGCGTGCAACTTAGCAGAACGTAATAATGTAAAGTCAGGGAGTTAACGTCGCTCTATCTGCATCAAGGATTTTGGTGAATGCGATTACGAAGTTAAGACCTAATGTTGGTATAGAAGAACAAGTTTATTCGTAGACTCCTTGCATTACCAGGGGTCACTCGATGGCGAGTAAAGGCCACAGTCCACTGGCCGTCACCGCACGTAACGCCCTCACGGCATGCACGGATTTTCTTTAGCTTTATATGAATACAGCACTACGATCACTGTCGCTACCGCCCGCACCGTCCGTCCGCCGGCATTCTAAGTCCATATACAATACGTTGCGTGCCGTGCGTGCGTTGCGGCCGGTGTCGGCCAGTGGAGGCTCATCTTAGTGTCGCCGCACACGGGCCACCGGCCACAACCACAAAACGCCGCCACCGGTATATTTCCTGTTGTTTTTATACATTTTATATGGGCTCGCCGCACTCGGTTGACACCGCTCGCCGCACTCGGTTGACACCGGTTCAAGTCGAAGGCAACGCGCGCACGTTGTCTGTGGTTGATCAAAATAAATATGGATAGGTAGATACATAATTATTTATATAAAAGAGAGAAAAAAAAGTAGTAGCTGCTGAACTCAAGTGTAGACCACCGGCCACATGTGGCTGTCGCACGCTGCAGCTACCTTTGTAGCCGCTTCTAGCGTCTCGTGGCGGCGTTTGTGGCTGTCGAGTGTGGCCCATGTACGGCGACCCTTAAACCGCCCACAACAGGATTCCTAAGTAGGGTTGGTGTCTAGACGGCGCAAAAACTAGACCTTATTTGCACCGACCCCAATGAAAATGAAAAAGAATTAAATGGACTTTGCTAAGTACTTTTAAATCGTCAAAAGCCCTACAACTATTTCGGGACGAAATAATTATTTTACTTAAATAATTTTTAATATGCTGAGACGGAGAACAAATGGCGAAAGAACTCTACAGCTTACTATTTCATAATCATTTCAAAACATCATTAAAGGTCAATAGATGGATAAATAAATTCAGATCAGGTTAAAAACAATAGAGTAACTAATTTAAAATAAATAGGTATATTGACAGCATTCACAAATAATTTCAAGGTATTAAATTGGTAAAAGCAGCATTATACGCAAGAAAATCTCCATCGTTTCAAATTTCAAAATATCTCTAGGAGTTTCTCCCGAGTTCTTGTTGTAAAAACACGTGTTGAGAGACTTCAATATTAACCCAAATCAACCGTACAATTTTTGTTACTTTAATTACATTTTCACTTGACATTGGCAAAATACGACGCGACGCCATTAATTAAGAATAGAATAGAATAGAAAATATCTTTACAATATTGAATAGAAGAATTTATGACGTCACAAATTCGTAATGCCATACAAAATCTAAGGAAGAATTATGTTTTGACTGTATCTCAACTGACTTGACAAGTAGTATCCCTATTAATAACTAAAAGGGAAGAAATAAATTAATGTTTTATGTTTTAAATATTCTAAAAGTAAATATGCCAACTATTTTTTGAGGTTAGTGTTACGAAAACCAAAATTAAAATTTTAAAAATGCAACCTTAATCAAATGTAGCCCCGCGCAACCCCTCAAATGAGTTCCAAATCCCCGAACGTCCTGCGGCGGCATCCCTTAAATCCCTTTGCTGAGATTGTATTAAAAGTTAGACCAAAACATGTGATTAAAGGGAGCCGGTCGGACTATTGACGGACACAAGTGTAATTCTAACTTTGTACTGATGAGAATCTACAGACGATGCATCGGCTGGCTTATGGGGCGATCCGTCCGATCTAAAACTGACCCGCGGACGAGTTACTTAAAGGTCGAAGGCACACTTGTATCGCCTCTTTTTACTATGAAAAAAAAACGCCTTCAAAACTAAAAGCGGAGAGATAAATTTGTTTATAAAAAAAATTGTGTGCGTGTAACCTTTACGCGCGATTGAAGTAAAACTTCTTTGACGTAGATCACTGAAATGATTAAATTTTAACTGAAAAAAAAATATATATGACAGATACGACCAATCGAAATTACTATTTTTAAATAGCGGAAACTACACAGACTATAGAATACTGAGCGTTACTTCCGTTAGAAAAATCTGAGTTACCCCCTAGTCGCGCCTAAAGAAGTTTTACTTCAAAAATCTAAATGTTTTTTTGAGGTCGGTCCCAAATACAAGTGACAACGTTTATTCCAAATATTGAGGTTGGCACCGACCTCAAAAAACATTTTAGATTTTTATAAACAAAATTTTTATTACTCCGTTTTTAATTTTGAAGGCGTTCTTTTTAAAAAAATAATTTATTTTTTGCTTTGTTTTTAGTGTTACTTAAAGTTTTCAGGAAACTATTTCGAGATCTTTTAGACACACAAGTGATAAGATTACGATATCTTCGTTTTCAATTAAATAGGCATTATTAGGGATAACTCAATAACTACTCGTCAAATGTCGATCAAATTTAAATGGGACCACATGACAAGCACCAGCTTCCAAAGGTCGAAAGAATCTTCAAAATCGGTACACATAGTAACGAGTTATGAGGTAACAAAAAAAATACGGTGGAATTGAGAATCTCCTCCTTTTTTGAAGTCGGTTAAAAAGGGGCGATGTGCTACGGGTCCGTACCGTAGCCGCTTCGTAGCCGCCGTCCCGTAGCGTTTATAGTAAAAGAGACGAGTTACCTTTCCGAGCTGATAAGTGTGCTACCACCTTTATACGTAAAACACAAAGCTATTCGCCCTAACAAAACCGATCATACCGATTGTAGTACTTAGTTAATTAATGTACCACCTACATTACGGGTCAGTCGGCTTTTGGGACCGGGACCGCGAAACCCCGCCAAAATCCATACCTAATCTTGAAATTATTAATTATTTTTACATTGGTTTTCGGGAGCGCGAGTATGGTCTCGTTGGCCACATTGGCATTAATAACGATTTCCAGCTAACAGGCCGATGAAGTTATATTCTAGACGCTGTCAGAGGGATACCACTCGAGGAGACCGATTTGGCAGATCATAAACTCCAAGCGAAAATAAAACATTCATAGAAAATATCTAATATTTGTGATTTGTTGTAATAATAATTTTATTTAAAAGTCGTATCCTCCTTAATTGGGGAACTGAAAAACCAACCCTTAATCACCTACATTTAATTAGTTTGGGAGCTATTTTCACATACTACGTTTGCTTCAAATAATTGCTTTCTACTACCCTGCTACACATTTATTTGAGGTCGGTGCAGTGTCTTGATATTGACAATACTGCTCTAGGTTTTTTTGAGTTTGTGTTGTTTTTTGGGTTATTACTTTCTCGTATACGTAGTATAGAGGAAGTCTTGTAATCGTCAAAAAATTCGATCTCAAGATTTTGACAGATTTACACGTGTTGGACCTCCCTGAATCCAAAAAACCCGCTTTTGGAATTATGTCTGTGTGTGTGTGTGTGTGTGTGTGTGTGTCTGTGCGTTAGTACGATAAGTATCTCGAGTATGCTTTAACTTATTGCAACCAAATTTAACATGCATGTGTGACATCAAAATATAAGATTTCTATCAACTTTTGAGTCGTCGATCACGAAAGTTAAACAACCAAGGGCACGGTCTTTTCTCGTATGGGTGACCAAAATTTAACATGCATGTATGACATCAAAATATAAAATTACTATCAACTTTTGACGAGCGAAGCGTATAGGAGAAAGGCAAGGGGAGACCACTTCCGATTTTTTGATTTTTAATGTCTGTGGCCTGCATGTGACTCAGGGCTAATGACTACATGCAGGCCACATGTTTTACAATGTTGTAATTAATGCCAACAATGTTGTATTAAAGCAGTTCCTCAGGCTGCTAGACTGCTATAGGTGTGGCATTCTATTTTTACTGCCGTCCGCCTACCTTACACCAACCCTCCTTCATCAACATCAGATCAGTCAAGAGACACCCACTGTTGGACAAAAGCCTCCCTCAAGGATCTCCAATCCGACTGATCCTACACTATCCGCGGCTTCCCGCGACCTTTACGAGATCGTCATACCACATCCTAACACTCCTTGAAGTTCAAGTACTTAATTAATTTCGAAACACGTCTATAGAACACATCTAAAGAACTGTACAGTCAACAGCAGCCGGGCTATACAAAACTGTCAAATTTCTCCAAACGATTTCCAACCTAAGGCTATTCAATATAAAGTGCATAATCGATTGGCAAAAATTTACAGTTTGTGGTAACCCAACGTGCTGTTGTCTGTACAATGTTTTACGCGTTATCTATGTAAGCAATCCACATTAAATTTTCTCTCACTAGAGTAATTTTACGAGTGTCCCAGCAATGCAATTTAAAGTTAGGGCGCGATAGGCGGTCACCCGTGACATAGCTCACACAACTTGAAACTGTTCGTACAAAGTTGCTAGAAGTGGACATCTAATACTGACAATCCTATGTAATAGCGTAGTCAATTATTTATTAACCAATTTACATATTTACAAGTGATTTGTTAAGCTTCATTTTGTGAAACTACATTTTTTCGTCCACAATTTTTAAAACGTTTATATACGTTTTCTGAGCTTTTTATAGTGCGATACTCTTCAATATGCATTGTGCGAAAGTGAGGTAGGGAATAGCGGCAAGACAAGCCGATCAAATTTGGAGCCTTACCTCAAAATAACACTACCTAAAGAGCAATGCCCATTTTCGGCCCAACCCGTGGACATTACTACAAAAATTAAATGATATTTGCATATATTTACATTTAAATTAATATTATTTTTAAAAGTTATTAAAAGTGTGCCAGCTGTTATAATTTCACGAGTTCAATTAGACTGTTTTGATTGTTCACAACTTAATTTGTAAATATAGAAGGAACCAATAATGTGGCGGACTTTTTGTTACTTATTGTCATATTAACGTACATTTATCTAAATAAAACAATAAGTTCTTGAGCGATATTTCCATGTACACTTTTATGGGTTAGAAGTTGTATGGCGCATGGGCATTGTTCTTTTGTCGCGTTGTGTTGGTCTTTGAGTAGGGTTGATAACGCGCATGACATGTCAATGCTGTGACCATCTCAAGGCTGCTTACGGAGTTTCTCCCGAGTTCTTGTTGTAAAAACACGTGTTGAGAGACTCCAATCTTTAAAGTCAATCTACCGTACATTACATTTTTTATTACTTTATGTACAATTTCATTCGACATTGGTAAAATTGCGTAATCTTTATGTGTCGCGAACACGGAGTACTAAACCTGCTCACCACCAGGTGGGTTGCATGCTTTTGATCTATGTTTTTATTCAGAAACATATTTGGAGTCGGCGTAATGTTTTCTTCTTTCAGTCTCCTCGATCAGCCGTCATCTCAACATACACCTTTCTTTCATCGTCCACACAGTCATCCATCCTTTCAACAGTCTTCCTTTCACTCTATATTCATTCACATACATTCTTATCACTTTCTTTGTATCACGCTCATCATCTCTGCTCATACCATGGCGTGCCATGTTACCTTTGTGTCACTGCCATTGGTGCTATTATATCATAATGTTTGCATAATGTATGTAATTATTTGTCAAAATCTCGAGGTCGAATTTTTTGACGATTACAAGACTTCCTCTATACTACGTATACGAGAAAGTAAAAATGAATAATGTAATAAGACTGTGCAACATAAACTGTTTGAACAACGTATAAACCTGATGGAAACTCGATATGAAACATGTCAAAACGTTAATTACTTATTTGCCGCACTGTATACGACAAACGACAACCTATTAACTTTTAAATCTTGTAACAAGAACGAAGAGCGACTGATGGTACAGTATTAACAAGCTTTTAATTAACTTGTACTATTCATATGTAAGTTGTCCGTCGAAATTTGCAAACAATTTTTCGACCATCGTTTTTGGTATACTTAGGTAAAATTGAGCTGAAATTTTGCATGCACGTTTAGTTTGGATAAGAATGCATGCTTGGCTAAGTGACGTCATAATTCCAATATGACGAACGGCCCAAGGTGGCAGACTAGTAATTTTTTGGGCACTCCCATTCTCATGTTATGGGTATCAAATGAAAGGATTTGCTGAGAAAAATGCGAAAAATAAAATAACTCTAAATCCAAAATGGCGGCCCGCCCAAGATGGCAGATTACATATTTTTTAGCACTACCATAATATGGATATCAAATGAAAGGGTTTGCTGAGAAGTATACGAATGAACGGACTAAAAAATATAACAAAAAATCTTTGAATAACATTTTTAAAAACTAGCTTTTATTTAAAGTTTATTTTATTTTCTTCTTTTTAGAGTATTTCAAAAAAAGCTTGCTTATATTACCTCTTAGGAGGTAATCTATGGCTAAGACGGAGAAGTAATGGCGAAAGAATCTCCACAGCTTACAATTTCGTAATGATTTCAAAACATCATTAATAGATATATATCAATATGAATAAATTACATTTCAAGTGCGTAAATTTTGGGCAGCTTTTACTCCCAGGCATTTGGATCATCTAAATACTCCACTGGGGCTCGAACCCGGGGCCTCTGGATCTAATCCCAGTGGGCGAACCTCTACCTCCTTATTAGAAAACATGGACTAAAGTTAGTCATGGTTTAAAACTGATGACAATTTTTTGGCTGAAGTCACGACTAACTTTAGTCCATGTTTTGTAATAAGGGGGCTAGAGTCTAGCTAAACTACAGAGGCGGTTAGAATTTATGTATAGTTAGGAATTTATACCTACTGGACTTGGATGGATTATTCATCAGACCATTTTAACGATTCCAATATTTGACCAACGGCGACATTTTACAACCTAAAGCTTTACTGCAATTCGAATATTGCGAGAAACGGTTTATTTTTATATAACAATGCCATACATCAGTATTTTCAAGCCCATTTTTAAGCAAGATAAATATTCAGGCAAAATAACCCAATTCAAAATCAACTCAAAGAAAACACGCATAATAAGGAAAAACAGACATCCCGGCAACATCAATATTCCTTCCATCGGACCATTTAGAATACGTCTTCTGTTTCTATCTATCATCCTCACTGTGGCAATCTTCATTCATCACACAGTGTACGGAAAACCAACCATAAAAAAGCTAACTTAGATTCGACCGATAATTGATGGTAAATTATACTAATGATATTACTAATTCATAGCATAGCATTTCAGCCGAGGTAGAGGTAGGGAACAGCCATGTGATGCCGGCAGAGTAGGATAGCATCACCCCATATCTTCCAATGAGTGTCGTAGAAGATGACTAATGGATCAGCAAAGGGGTATTGAGTCACTCCACCAATCCGCATTACTATACTTTCCTCCTATACTCTACCTATACTTTCTCTCTGTCGTCTCCCTCTCTCTACTCTCTTTCCCTTGCCCCTGGTCGGTTGTGATAGGGTAGAACTTGATCATAAAGTCGCCCTTCACAACCGACCTCACTTCCCCATATGCCATAAAGAGGTCAGTGCGCCCCTTTCCCCTTTCAACCTTCCTATTTAAAAACAAAAGGCCTGTCTTGTTTCAATTAATTAAAAAAATCCGCATTGGGCAAGCGTGGTGGACTACTGCCTATACCTTCTTCGATGACAAGGAGAGGCCATATGTCCCAGCAGTGGGTGGAATCGTAAAGAGATGAAATATGAGGTCACAGCGGATTAGCCGCTCAAATTTGGACCGTCAGTACTGGGGTAGTGCCTCTACCTTACAGAAGACTCTGTTTATGTTGGTAAGTAAGGTTGCCAGAGCTCCACAGGGTAGGGAAGGGGAGTAGGATTCGTAGCGCGCCAGTGTCTCTAGGACACAGTGATGCTTACTACCAGGCTAGTCGTGTGCTTTTCTGCTAAAATAGCTTATAGACTGATTTATTGTTGCTGTTGGCCACACATTGACTTCGCAGTGTCATAGCGGTACTTTTAGCGAGGACTTTGGTGGGTCCTCTAGTCTGTAAGGAACCTCTTTAGAGGATTTCTAGTCAGCGGTCATCTACCTCTCTACTGATTAAACTCTCGGGCATCCGATTCGGAAACGTCACATGAATTTATAGTACATACAAAATCTAATAATAATAAAGATGGTGAGAGTTTGAATGTATGTCAATCACGCAACAACGGTTCGACTGATTTGGATGAAATCTGGTTCACAAGGTCAATTGATTCACCTCCCGCCTTATCATCACTTTAGAAGACGGCCGTGAACTTCACCCGTTAAGTCAAAAAAAGTTTGAGAAAACAAAGCGAAGAAAGTATCTACCTACACCGTACGTATCTAGTTTGCGAATATTTATACATACATACAAACAATCACGCTCGTAATCCTATGAGGGGTTGAGCAGAGCCTTAAGTAACATTTTATTACACAAAGCCACATCTGGCAGTATGGGCCATGCAGTGCCTTCAAATAGCGACAGGTTACTTGTATCAACCTGATGTTGTAAGCATCTAAAAGTCACCACGATGACCAAAACATTTGAAATTGCAATAGTAAACAAAAAATCAAATACCTAGATGGTTAACAAACCAAATACACACCTAGAAAATTTGTAGGTGCGTAAATGGACTTACACTTAAGACCAATATAAAAATGTTATTGAAGTGGTTTATGTCACCGGACAGTGAAGACTTCACTGAAATCTTTGTACCAAAGCCACATCAAAATCAATCTCAGCTCTTACGTAATACTTGATTAGACAATTCTAAAACAAGACCATGTTAACGATTACCTAACTAAGGAACATTCTCTACCGTATTTACGCCTCAACTGTTTCTATTGTAGTCTTGGAGTGGAGCGCAGCGAGGGCCAATCGGAAATTCAATTTCCGATATGATACGATCCGCTAAGAGATTGCTGAAATGCGATACAGATCCGCTGATAAACAGTCGCAGATCAGCTTGAAACTTAGCCCGTATTAAGATTTGCTCAACCAGTGCTTGCCTTTCCGCAAATTCTCCAAATAAAGGAAATAAATTTCAGAAACAACTTCTTAAAGTAATGCGTGGAATTTATACCGCGGCTTTTTGCATAAAGATGGAGCTTTCAGTACACTCGTAGCATTTTTATGGAAATAGACTAGTTTATTATTACGAAAATTTTGTGGATATGCTCAATAAGTATTATAAAATATGAGTAAAATAGGTAAATTACGGTGAAAAGGGTTTTAAATTTACTAACCCAAAACCCAACCAAAAAGATATACTAATCATTTCCGTTAAAGATTATTTCTAAATACAAGATTTCAACATTTGCGTCTAAATTTTTGATTTAACTTCGTATTAGAAAACAAATATAACATTAAATTTCTCCAGACAAATGTAAATTCTCGAAGAGCCACATGCTCCCCAAATATTAAATGTCCGTCTTTAATCAAACAGCGCACACGTGTAAGGCTAGCAATTATTCAGGCAGCCACAAACAGACGGCAAGTGCAAATATGCATCGCCATAGCAAATAGTTAAAGCAAGCGAAAGTTAACCAGACTGAAGCCAATCGGAAATTCAATTTCCGTTATGAAGATCGACTAACAGCAATACCACAATACTGCTTCTACGAATCACGTTGCTGAAGCCAAGACAAAACGTGAACATTTATAAAAGCTTTTACATTGCCCTCTTATTTTTATAGTTCAATATTATCCTTTGGACTACTTCAAAGGAAATCACTGAAAAGATATTCTTTCTGAAATTAATTAATTTGAAATGTTTAAGCATTTCACGTATTTTACGAAATAAAAGAGTGGCAGGCACATCTCGTTAAAGTAAATACCGCTCTGAAACGATAGGGAACAAATCTAATGTGGATTTGAGCAAATCCATAACACGTTGGTCTGGCAACAAAGTAAATAAATAAGTTCTAACTCTTTAAACATAATAAAAATATATTGTTTATTTTGCACCGTAGATCGGTTGTGTTATTTGTATACCTAACCTATTTAAAGCAAATAAATTATTATTATTATTGCAACTTAATGATTTTAACAGAAATAAAGGCAGACTGTATCTAAGGTAATTATATTCAAAATTTGGTCACCCACCACGTCACAAACTTAATTTTGAATAGTCAATAGTATACTGTTAGAGAATCGTCAGATTCACTGGCTGAAAAATACCCGCGATTTCTTTTAAATGGAACTACATTAGATAACTTCCCCAAATACATTGACGATAATGTGGTTTTCTTTATCTTTTTCGAGGTACCTGCTTTCGGAGGTCTTCCTGGTCTCTTCCTCACTGTGTTACTGCATTGTCTAGAAGACCATTTATCTGTCTTGGGATTGACACACTGAAATATGTTCTGTTTAGCTTCGGTATGCACAATTTCTTTTGCCCGATTAGTGTTTTCGTTAACTTCATTAGAAGTTTGCTGTGTGTGCATTTTCATATCACCATTATTTGTAACTTTGTGGTCATTGCCTTCTTCTATAATGGCTTCTTGTGGTGTTTTGCCCGATAACATAGCTTTCACTGCTTGTCTGTAAGTGATATAATATTTTCTATAGCGTTAAACGCACACAGCCTAGTTTTAAAATGTGGAACTAGTTCATTGTTATTATGTTCATAATAACCCATTTTGATATTTTTACTTTAGGTTGAGCTAGGAATACTGATGGGATGAATAAGGAATTTAAAATATTTTTTTGTTGTGGGTTGAGTAAGGAACATAAATAGGTTGAGCAAGGAAAAAATAATGAGGAGGATGAGACGTCAGAGGATGAATACGGAATAACCCAAGTCAAGATTAGTTAACGTCTTGTTGACTACGTTGGGCTGACTAGTCGGTCGAAAAAAAATTTGCTAAACGAGAGGTCTGTCTTATCCTGAATGCGATACTCTGACCGGAATTTATGTATGCATGAGATTTCCTTAAACGTTAACTCGAACTACCATGAAATCGTCAAACCTTTAACACAACATTCGATTTCAAGCAGGAAACCTGTTTGCATGTTGAACTTGGACACTTACATACTTTAGTTTACTTTAATTAATGCATTTATGTCGCAATCTAGCGGAATTATTATTAGCTATTAACATATTGCTATTAGGTTTTAAAACAAGTTTTACAAATTCATTAATTAACCTTATTTCATCCGCAGAATTGAAATCCATTATCTTCAAATCATTCATGTTATGAGAAGTTTGTTCTGGATTCATTGTGAGGTTCGATGTTGTAGGTTGATTACTTTCTTCTTCAGTCACATTTTGATCACTTTTATCACCAAAGCTTTCATTGGCCATATTTTGAGCACTATCCATTAAAAACAAGTCAGAATAAATAGTAAAATTTTATTACCGAAATGAAATATCCAAAAAACGAGAAGTTTCAAATGTCAAGCGACGTCTGCAGACTAGCAAAGAGGAACTTTAGCAGTTAAATCTTTATTTCAAGGAGGTTTAATACATTCTTCAAAGTTTTAAATGTTTCGCTCTTCTAAAGCCTATAGGAGTTCGTAAGAGCAACTTATTCTGTGTTGAATATTTCGAGAAATCGATACTCAAGATACCTCTCCATTCAGCGGTGCGAGCACGGAGCATAATCGGAAATATAAGCCCATCAACAAGTTCATGCTTGCACAGCAGTTTAGTGATTATAAGTCTCTTAAGACAGGCGGTATACAAGGTTATTTGTAATACAGTACAGCCTTCTAACCATTTGAAGATCTCATCAATATAAACCACTTTTTCTATGGATGCAAAACTGGAATCGCGAAGAAAAAAAATCTAACGCTGCATACATTTCAGACGAGTTAGTTTGTAAATTTGTATAGAACAGCTAAATAATTTTCACGGTTTCAGAGTTGCTTTCATAGAAAAACTTGTTTGTGTTGGTGTGATGCAATCTTCAAATGACCCTGTATTCATTTGAATGACTACGTACCTTACCTCTTTTCCACCGTCAATGAATGCGAGAATACTTGCAAGTTTCTAACCCCAATGCAAAGTCGAGTGCAGAATTGAATTAATCAAAATGTCCTTTACTTAGGCAGTTATACGGCAGACGTAAATAATTCACGGAAAGTAGGGAAGTTAGGATGAGGTACGCCGACGGTACATTTCATTGCGCCGGTTACGGCTCGCTTGGGAGCACTGGTTAATAAGCTTTATAATTTAACGCAAATTCGCTGTGTGCAGCCTGGCAACTTGGCAACGTAACAAACTTGGTTGACGAAAAACTTGGCCATATTAATCACTTGCGCACAACATAACTTGTTTTTCTTTTTCACGATACTACTTTATTTCTTGGCGAGCTTGGTGTTGGTAGTGGTGGTTCTCTCGCTTCTGTCAATGTTGTGGTTTCCACACAATTTTTTGTGTGGTTGATTATTCGTATGTCTCTCTAAACGCAATATAAAGAGCAATGATCTAGAAAAATCTTTTAGAAGTTCAATGGGATTGTCAGTGGCATAGTTTTGATAATTCATAAGTTAACACTGAGGACATAGAGAAAGAGGCCTTACAGGCGGGATAAGCGGTGACAACTTTGAGCAGAAGCTCATATTTCTAGCGAAACAAATGAACGTTGTGATTGGTTTAGTTTAATATCCCGTTATTCATAGCTCTCTTGATTGGCTTTGCTTGACCTTGCACAGGTAGCACAAGCTTGTGTCTGTTGGTGTATGTGACTATTGTCCCCGTACAGGCGGTGCATGTTCAGCTTTCTAATCTCTTTCTTGTCACCCTTATGTTGAAACACATAAGGTTCAAAATATACACACATAATTATGATCACGCTCGTAGACCCTTTAGAGCTTTAGGTAACATTTGGTTAGATATAAAGCCACATCTGGTAGTAGGTATGAGCCATACAGTACCTCCAAAATAGTGACAGGTTACAAACACTAAAGCTACTTAATCTTCAGAAAACCGACCACGAACCGACAAACAAAAACCAACTGCCAGGACAGATTTTACAATCTAAATTACTCAGCAGTCCGGGTTACAAAACATGATGAAAATCCCGAGAATACATTTACCAAAAGCAAAAGTCTTAAAGAAACTACTGAAAGAATTTTTAGATAAACTATCCTTCCAATTTTAGTTTCAATTAAATCATCACGCAGGCTTTTAACCGTCTCTGTAGTCTAGTGGTTCGCTCACCGAAATCAGAAACAGATTTCGGTGGGATCCCAGATTCGATCTTCAGGGGAATACAAATTTGTGCCCGGTTTGGTTGGTAGTATTAGTAGTTTTAAGTCCGCCTATAGCTAGCTACCAGAATATTATAAAAACATCATCATCATTTGCCTGCCCCGCTCCTAATTTTATTTGTGGTCGTCGTAATACGTTATTCTCTTCCATACATCCCTGTCAGCCGTCATCTCAGCATTAACTCCTTTCTTTTCTATATCATCTCTCACACAATCTATCCATCTTTTCTTCGGTCTTCCTCTCCCTCTATACCCGTCCACATTCATGTTCATCGCCTTCTTTATCATATGATTATCATCCCTTCTCCTTGTCATTACATGTCCATACCAGCTACTTTCAGACTGTCCCTAATATACTCATTCTTCACCTTGTCCATTCTTGTTACTCCAGACATACATCTTACCATACGCATCTCAGTCACGTGCAACCGACTCTCATCCGTCCGCTTTACAACCCAAGTTTCTGATCCATACAAGGCAACAGGTCTTCTTATGGTCTTATATATTTTCCCCTTTAATTTAAAGGGAATTCGAATATCATATTGCCATAAAAATAGCGTTAACAGCATTATTGCGTTCTGACTTTGAGGGTTCCGGGGCAATATCGCTACCACCTTCACTAATGATCAGGTAAAATGAAGAACAAGAGCTTTAAAACTAAATAAAAAAGCTTTAAAACTGTAGATAATGTAAAAGAACATTATTTACTCTTACCACAGAACATTATAAGACGGTATACACGGCATGAACAAAGTGCGTTGTGTAAAGTAGGGCCATCCCCTTAATGTGATTGCCTCTTTATCAGTGAACACACTTCCTCGCCAGGATTATTCTGAAATATGAATGTCTGGAAAGGATTTTTGAAGATGTTCAAGTTAAAAATATATCACAATTAAGTACATACTTAATAATATATAAAAGTAAAGTCGTAATACTATTTTCATCGAAATGGTCTGTAAAGGTCCTAAGTAAGACGTCGATTAACCAATGAATATAAATGTTTCTATAGTTAAAAAAACATAAATCATACTAAAAAACCGGCCAAGTGCGAGTCGGACTCGCACACTGAGGGTTCCTCGGTATAAACTGCTGTATCTTTTGATCGCGTTAACTTAGAAGTTTGATTTTTTCACTGCTTAAAGGGACAATAGACCTAGGTATTTGGTATAAATTTCAATTTGATACCTTTATTCGTTCGTGAGAAATAAGGTAGTAAGTTTCATTTTATTAAAATATTTTTATTATATTATATAACTAAAAAAATGTGATTTTCGCAATTTTTCCTATATTTGCATTATATGACAATGCTTCATGCCAAATTTCAAGATTCTGAGTTTACGGGAAGTATCCTGTAGGTTTTGATTCCTTTGCGAGTGTCGGAAATTTGTTGAAAATATCGACATAATCGGCTGTATCTTTTGATTGGCTTGGCTTAGAAGTTTGATATTTTCACAGCTTAAAGGGACAATAGACCTGAGTATTTCATGTGAATTTCAGCTTGATACGTCCACGCGTTCTTGAGATAAAGGGTCTTGACAGACAGACAGACAGACAGACAGACAGACAGACAGACAGACAGACAGACGGACAACAAAGTGATCCTATAAGGGTTCCGTTTTTTCCTTTTGAGGTACGGAACCCTAAAAAACAGATACACGCTTTAGATAAATTGCCGTTCAAATGAGAATTATTGAACCCGATAAGTGAACTCATGACCTAACGGTACAAACCAGTTATCTTATAAATATAATAGACAAAACATCGTATGACCGACGTTATTTGGTAACTAAAGACGTGGAGCACAGAATGAGGTGTGATTGAAAAACAATAGTTATTTTATAAATATATTGTTATTATTATGACATCAAACTAAGGCAATTTTCTCCTAAACACTATGAATACCAGATGAACATAGAATACCATTAACAGAGACTATTTGATATCAAACTTAAGGTAAGTTAGATAAAGGAATGAGGCCCAGGTGCTGGATGAAATGGACTATCTGTTCACTTCGTAGAACTAATTTATATTGAGGATGGACTCGGTCTGACTGATACATGTGTTTTGCAGTAACTTTAGGCAAGGAGAGAGATCTAGTAAGACTAGTTGAACCTTAAGACCATTATTATTTGAAAATAAACAAAAGTAGTAAAAAAGATACACTGCATTTATTTTTGTCTATACAAAGACAGTGTAGTATTAGACTGAATGCGTGTTTTGCTAGTATTTTTTGTAATACGATTTAAATGCGATCATCAATTTCCAAATAGCACTACTTAAATTTTTCGCAAAAAGAAAGGAAATACAATCAATGAGTTTGCACGATAATGTCCTTATCAAGCGCTTTCTCAAAATATCACCAGACTATTGATTTTGCCGTTCCTCTTACAAATAAATCCCGTTTAGTTCAGCTCCACTCTTTATGCTTTAAAATATTAGCAAAGATATCCACTAGCGGAGAGTAGACGGCGAGAACATTTCAATATTTCCAACGTCTTTCTTTTGCGGTTTTCAAACAAGCATTGTATAAATCCTAAGAATAGACGCTTTTATCTTTGTCTCAAAAGTAAATATCAATGCCTTTGCAACGAGTTTCTGTTCGCCGAAGATTTGTTTTCTGATGATGCATATTAAACATTATCTGCAGCGAGATAGAAACCAATTTTGGGAAGCAGGCGCAATTGTAAAATGCGGCCGGGATATCTCTCATCGGAGGTCCGTTACTCTCATTTGTCGTCTAAAATTGACCAAGTCTGTGGTATAAAGATGTTGTGATGAAAGAAAACACGCTTTGTTATGAAATTTATAAATATTATTTTATTGATAAAAGTTCCACGAAAGTGTAATAAAATGTAATTACATAAATTGTTTTTAGTGTACCTATTAGTTATATTGCAAATAATTGAATAATATTGGCCGTATCAAGATGCAGATTGATGATTGATGAATTCGAGAAATTTAATCCAAAATTCGGCTTCTAAATGAATTCCTCCAAATATCAAAATATCAAACTAAGTTCCTTGATTTGATTGTAATCGCAGACGCTTGTACTAGGTAATGTATCTAATATAAACTCAAATAAATTAATTAATTAAGTAAAAAGTGTAATGTTTACACACTGGTGATTATCTAAAACAACTGCTTTAATAAAATGGGCAAAACTATTTGATGTAAGCATTCACATTCCAAATTTGCCGAACTGGAATAGTTTTAACGAAAACCTTCAAAGACTAAACACCGAATAACAAAACTACTCACACACAAAAAAATCCAAGTTACCGTACAAAAGCCGTAAAAATCCCACAAAGGATTCAAAACATGCATTGAAGAGGGGCAAAGAGGTGGCCAACACTTGGAATAAGTAGATGTGACATCCATATATTCATACGATAACCAGAATTCCCGCGTGGTATTCGATAACTTTTGTATTGCTTTGTGGGTGTTTTTGAGAACAATTTGAGGGTAGGTATAAAAGTTTGCCTATTTATGACTTGACTTGAGAAGATATTTATATAACTTGATAGTGTAGTAATACAGTTAGCCTAGCCTAATAATAAGGGCAATATCAAAATCAATAAATCCTTATCAGATAAGTAGTACCTAAATGAATAATATTTCAAAGACAAGCTCATTTTAATTCATGTTTTTAAAAGCAGCCCTCTGACCTCTAATAGTTGGCAACGCATTTGTGATTCCTCTGGTATTGCAGAGTTCATGATCAAGGGCGATCCATTAGGTGAACCCACAACAGAACACACTTTCTGTGTTCTGTGGGTGAACCGTCTGCTCGTTTGCCCTCTTTAAAAGAGGGTTATAAAAACCTCCAACAACCGTAGAAAGTCCAATGGTATTCGATGCCATGGTGATGTCCAAGATATCTAACCTTAAAAAAAGCCCATGGATTCTTCACTGTCATCGGCCAATCGATCTCTCGAACTGCAGTGGATAAATTCTTCGATTTTTATCAACGAATGAAAAAATAATAGGTGTACTTTGAAGACGACTAAAATTAACCAATTTGAATCCACAGCAGCTATTAAAATCTTTCGTACAACTTCGCTATTCACAAACGCCACAAAGAACTCAAATAGTCATTGTATTTTATATTCCGCATTCAGACGACAGGTAAAAGTTTATGTAGGTACCATCGATATATCTACTCAAATCGAATATCTTTGTATTCGACAAATCGAATAATATTGTTGTGTGCGATAAAATATCTCGAGACTTCAAGAGAGTGAAGGATCTATTGGAGGAAATATATTAGGACTCGGTACCTTTGTGAGGGAAATGGTGATCATAATGGGAACAGCTCTCCGTTCCCATAAGGCTTGTATATTACATATTATAATTCTTAAATAATAAAAGACTTAAGCATATTTATTTTGACATTATTATTAGTGAGTGATACAGAAAATCTTTGAAAACCGTGAATTGTATACTATTCCTAAGAGCTTATTTAGGAAGTTTGTGAAATGACAATTCTTACACTATTCATACAAACAGAGGTCGTTAAAAGAACTGTAAATCAATGTATCTACCTAATATTAGTAAACAACCATAAAAACTCCAGCAAACGTCCACTCCGATTCGCCATTAAAAATAACCATGAAAAACCCGATGATACAAATTATTTCATACGTTTACGGGCAATTTTAGGGATTCTATAGGTTTCCTAGAAAATATATTTTCCTTAATTCGTAAATTTCCTGTAAGATTATCACACACAGAAAAATCACGGTAACATCACTCGGATAAAATTGCTTTGAGTATTAACAAATCCGGTTATGAATTATTTTGTTCCATTTATAAGTGCCTCTCTCCTTAAATAACGTACAAATAAAATGAACATTTGTTTATGCAGCAAAGTGGATAACTTGAACTAAAGTGTAGGTGTACAAATAATATACAAATAAAATGTTAATTTCTAGCACAGATAATATTATAATACTATACTCATACTCGTAGAGCGTCGAAGAGCGTCGGTGGCGTAGTGCGTAAGAGCGTCGCCCATCTCCCACCCGGGAGGCACTGGTTCGATCCCCGCCACGTACCAATGTGTTTTAAAATTTTGAATTCATATGTACGTTTAATCGACGCTTTTACGGTGAAGGAAAACATCGTAAGAAAACCTGCACACACCTATGAAGAAATTCATAGGTTGTGTATGAAGTCGACCAACCGGCACTTGGCCAGCGTGGTTGACTAAGGCCTAATCGCCCCTAATGTGGAGTAGGCTCGAGCCCCTCGGTGGGGACATTATATGAGCTGTTGATGATAATGATACTAATACTGTAGCAAAATTTGTTAAAACAACTTCCATTCCAAATATTAGATTTTTATTTTTTACATTCACCTGTAGAGAAAAACTATCGTAGCGAAGCTTATTTGTCTCACTAAACTGAAACAAATTTACTGAATAGCTCCCGGTTGGACAGTTTTCAATAGGTATGGTATCGCATCAATACAGGCGGGCAGGATGGGCTAAAGGTGTATTTTTTATTTCCCTCCAGAGGCTGTTTACTGTACAATTACTATTGTCGTATAGAAAGGCAATTACTTAGGTTGTAAATGCTATTTGATGTTCGCTTTAGAAAATGAAGAGTCTTACAGGAGGAGAAAGTGATTACTTACATTTTTTTAATAATAATAGGCAAGGATTTCTGGTCTTATGTGCAGATGAGGACTACGATATTACATTCATATCTAGAAGTAAATTATTGCCTTGAAGGCACCATAGTTTTTTCTAAGATCACATCACAGTACGCAACTAGTTCCACTACTTAGATGTTCGCATTACACACAACACACACATTGTCACAGACAAGATTGCGAATATCTTGAAGCGAGCTTCGATTAAGACTTATTTTAAGCCGCTGAAGAAGATTAAACAATTTCTACGACCCGTCAAGTGTAATATACCCTTTCAAGATGCAGGAATATACAAGTTAGACTATGATTGCGGGCTCCTGGGTGAAGGAGCATATAGCTGACATAAAACATAGGCGCGAATCGAAGTCTGCAGTGTGCGAACATACACTAGAAGGGCCCAATCATTATATAAGATTATCAAAACCACACATTCTCGCCAAGGAACATCAATACATCTCAAGGATGTTGCGCGAGGCTATTGAAATAAAGAAACGCCCAACTTTCAATAGAGAAGATGGTTGGGCCGTACCACTTACTTGGGATCCATTAATTAAAATTATTAAAACTGAATTAAGCAAACCACCAGACAGAAAGACCATTTGACACCGTGAGCTCCGTAAATCGGAACACTCCAAATTATATTAAATTGATGGTAGATTTATTTAACTGTTTCATCAAATAAGACAACCTACATCTTTAGTCTTACCGTGACCACGAACGCTGCAAAGTGTTACTAAAAGTTGGGCAATAATAACAAAATGTAAAATCTAATTACACGCGCGCGAGTTAAATCCGTAAAATTTTTTTTATTTACTAACTGTTCGCATTAGTTAGCATATCGCTTTGTGCGAATGTTTGGTATATCAACAACAACGACTTGTGTCCCGGGTTTATAGTATAAACTTTATCAATTCCTTTCCCAAAAATTGACGATTATTTAAAAAGAGAACAAGAATTATTGAGATTAGATAGAGGGGCCATGGACCACATTAATAACCAACTGAAACACAATAATAGGAAAAGTCAGTATTACTGTGGTCTTCTGTAAGATGGTGGTAATTCCTTCACAACAGTTGCTGCAATTTAGAGCAGCTAGACCGCTCTTAAAAATCATATAATAAAAAGTTGTTTTTTTTCGTCTTTACTCTAACACAATTCCTCACCAGACTAGCCTTTACTTGATTGGAGCAAAACAAAAACATACCAGTCACAACTGGTCAACCTTACTCCCTTGTAATATGATCCATAATAACATCAGAAGCGTTATTTAATGTGCATGGTTCTGCGGAAAAGAGCTTGGAATTAATCTCAGGAGCATCCCCTGGGCACCAGACGTGCTTATTCAATTTGAATGCAGTAAAAATTCACAGTATCCCGTCGTAATAGCGGGCAATTTAGCTTCAGTCACTCTGTTTAGTTTAGTTTGTCCTGTATTAATAACGTTGGTTTTTAATTCCGCTGAGTTTGCTTAGCGAAGGAGCTTCTAAAACTGTCTATTTCTTTGGTTTGTTCCAATTTAAAACGGCTGCCGTTGATAACTTGACAGTGATAGACATATAATTTTATTTTATTTTACATTGGAGATTAAAATATATCAAAAATAAAGATAACTCGGTAGGTACCTACGCAATTTACCACAGAATACATTGTTTACCTTTTCTGTGCATTTCACAATCGCGACTACTCAAATTTGGTTTCTATTTCGCTGGGGATGAATTCTACTCATAATATGCATCGCAGGTTCATACAAGGTCTTCTTGCATGTAAAACGGCTTTCGTTTATTAAGTTTTTCACAGTTCCAAGTGAGTTCCTGTCAGAAATATTCTAAGCAGAACCTATAAATTTTAGTGTACCTAGAGATTTCATAGTTTTTTCAATCTGGCTAGATATATAATGTCTCATATACACCACAGGTTAACTTTGCTATTTAGACGACTGCCCGAAACACCGACTATCCAAGAAGGAATCGTCGCAGACAATTATATCTTCAACATCCACCGAGATATTTCAAACATTACTTAATCATTCAAATCAGTATTTACCTATAATACTAATCATGGCATCGCATACAAAGGGATGATGATGAATATATAATAATAATAATCATAATCTTTATTGACAGAAACGGTACAAACATAACATGAAGTCTCTGATCTTTGAACTAGGTATAAAAATATCTGTATCTCAGAAGATCAGCGCCCTCTTCCACAGTAAATATTAAAAAATTGTGTCAAGAATATAAAGAGAAGAAGAAGACCGAAGAAAAGATGGATAGACTATGTAAACGATGATATTGCAAAGAGGGTAATTAATGTTGAGATTGTGACTGGAAGGGTGGTAAGACAGAAGACATTATGTTGACCACAATAAAGATTGATAGCAGAGCAGACAAATGATGGGTATCACATACAAAATTATCAGAATTGGGCTACAAAATACTGAATGCATAAACAACAATGCTTCTAACACCAAACTAAAATACTATACTAAGTATGTTAATCTTCAGTATTTACAGTTCACACTCAATAAACATTCAGCGGAAAGCTGAAACAACAATGGACTACGGGAACAGGTATTTGCGCTAAAATTCAGTGCAAAATGCAAGTAACAGCAAAAGGAAGCTTTGTGAACAGAACAAAAAAGGAAAAGCTAGCGAAAATTGTTAAGCAGAATTACACAATGTGTTTGCAATACCTAAGTAGTTTAAAAACTGTGCGAAAGTTCTAAAACACGTACCGTGGGACGAAAACTCTTTGCATTCTATGGATTCATCGTGCTGATGCCGGGTGCATAGTGTTGCAGAGAGTCGCCGGGCAATGGTCTCGAAAATTAAAAAATATCTAATCGGTAGATTCGCCCGAGCAAAATCGGTTAAATCGATACATTGCGTATATTTGGACCATAAATCGGCAAGTAAATTGAATAATAAACACAAAAATAAAATAAAAAATCGGGAGTGGTCTCCCCTAGACTTTCCGGAAACGACTCAAAGTCTTTGATGTCATAGATGCATGTTAAATTTTGGTTACCCATCCGAGTACCGACCGCGGACTTGGTTGCTTAACTTTCGTGATCGACGGCTCAAAATTTGATAGAAACCTTATATTTTGATGTCATACACGTATGTTAAATTTGGTTGCAATAAGTTAAAGCATGCTCGAGTTGTCGTGCTTATAGCACAGACACACACACACACACAGACATAATTTAAAAAAAAAATTTGGACTCCAGGGCGTGTAAATCCGTCAAAATCTCGTAGTCGATTTTTTTGACGATTACAAGACTTCCTCTATACTACGTCTACGAGAAAGTAAAAATAGTGGGTTTAAAAATGCCTACGACCTACCGATTTTTCGGTATTTATACCGATATTTCGGTATTTATACCGATATTTCGGTATTCATACCGATATAGCACGAGGACAGGCGCTATATCGGGAGAAATACCGAAAAATCTGTAGATTCGGGATCACTGGCCGGGAGCAGTGCCTGGGACATTTGACACACCACAAAAATGTAGTGTTATTTCACTATAGTCTTCTGTAAGGTGGAGGTACTACGACAATTCGAGCGTTCTTAAGCCCTTCACTTCCACTGCCCTCATAATAGCCTTTATAATTCGACCCACTTCTGGGACACGAGCCCTCTCCTTGTCATCGAAGGAGGTTTAGGCAGTAGTCCACTACGCTTGCCTAATGCGGATTGGCGGACGGAGTATAAGGTGATCAATACCCCTTTGCTGATCCAATAGTTGTCTTCTACGACACCTATTGGAGGATATGTGGTGATGTTTTCTATTCTGCCCGTATCAGTATGGTCCACTGTCCTATTTCGACTAAATCACGTTGTATTGCTTTCGAGATTTAAAATTTTTCGTTCGTTTATAATTTTGAAAAATATATTAACTAAAAGCTATTAAATAAAAATATATCAATTTCACTACAAATCAGTGCAATTCTTTGAAAAATAAATTACTAGGAGCCAAGAAAGTGAACACAAAGAATTTTATAAATATAGAAGGTAGAGTGAAACCCCATGAGGCCGTGCTTAATTAAGTAAAGCCACGATTGAAACCGCGCCGTGAGAAATCTAATATTTCATCCTTTTTCTTGTTTATCTGAAGACTCCGCCGTGGTAAGAATAGCAAATTAAAGTAGTTTGTAAGTAAAATAGCAATTTAATTAAAAACATACAAAACTGTTTGTTCTAACCTTATTCTAACTTAAGGGGCCGACTAACTAGCGCCATCAATAGATTTTTCATTTTATAATTTATAAATCATATTAATAAAATAGAATTTAAAATCTGGTGGTTTTCGCATAGAACAAGACTAATATTATGGAATAATTTTATTTTTGCGTTTACAAACGCGTAAATTTTAATACTAGAAAAATGCACTGAAAAAATTGCGGATTGCGGAAGATGCAGGTTCGAGTCCCGCCTAAGGCAAGTCGATTTTTTTCAGTGCATTTTTCATGACTAATATTAATGAACTACTGTCCATTCGTTTTTGGCCTTTCATTAAGTATATAAAAAGAAAATTAATAAAATTAACCGATTTTTTGTAGAGGCAACATGGAACGTATTGTTTGCAATAGTGAAACGCACACATCCTAAAAAAATAAAATTACAATTGTAATGGAAAAATCAACTCGATTGTCGATCCTACAAAAAGTATGACGTGGACGTGAACGAAATGGAACAATATTAAAGTAGTGGAGATTTCTTTAGTTACACAATGGGATTTTGTACCAGTTTTTATTTTCTACCAAAATTATACCATCAAAGCGACAATTTAAAGGAATTATAAAGCTGAGAGCCTAGACAAGATGGGCAATCGATTGCGTTGAACGCTAAACCAAAAGGATTTTTCTCCCGAGTTCTTGTTGTAAAAAGCACGTGTTGAGAGAATAAAAATGTTCGTTCGAAATTTGAATTTTTTATTCATTTGAACAATAAGTCTTAAGACCATTGAGGTCCAGTTCCAATTCTACAGTGCAAATAAAATCTCATTTTTGAATATGGAACGCTTTTTGTACGTGTAAGTATCGACTGTGATGCAGTAGAATGGGTACTTTGAACTAACCTGTTGTATGAGAAACATTTTATTAAATTTTACTAACTTCTGCTGCTCAGATTGTTTTCTAACGATACAATGAAATATTCCCTATATGAAACTGAGTCGATCCGCATCTAAAAATTGTTTTTTCAAAATGACTCATTTCTATGGACAACTCACGCTTGACCAAAAAAACTATATCAATATGTGTCAATTCTTTTTTCATAAAAAGGAATAAATGGTTCCTAAGGCCGTTTCCCTGTATCTTCTATGGTTTTGGATTTCCCCATACTGTCCGTAAAATAAAACACACTGTATAGTAGAAACGATTTGTATCGTTTGACACATGTCCTCTAGAAGCTGTAAAATTGGCCACTTTCTGTTTTCCTTCTTTAAAATATAATTATCGATAAACCCACATAATCAAAATTGCCCAACAGCGTGAGTAACTTCTTATTCAAGTAACGAACATAATTGTTCTATAATTCCCGATAAATTAATTAAGTTATTCACAGGGTCTTCCTCAAAACCGGAATGAAAACAATTTCTGTAGAAAGTCTCGTCATAAAACAGCTTCAAAAAGCACACGAGCCTCCAAACGTACTACTGCTTGTAAAATATAATTTATCGTTTGTCTAATTAGCTATTAGGAGGTCCCTTTTTCCTCGGATCGCAATTAATTTACAATTATGTACGAAGGGCTGCACAAAGCCTTATTAAATAAAATGTTCAAAGACTGGCTCCCCCATTAATTTGGTGTAATTTCTTACTTTCTAGCAATTCTTTGATTACATACTAAAAAATTTGGGAAATTCCATTCTTAATCTTGCTTTTTTTGAACGATTTTGACTATCCCGGACTGCTTAGATGTTTTGATGCAAAATAAGCCGCAAAATAATGCAAATAATTGTCTTGGTTGGCCGCTTGTTTTTGTATGTTCACAGATTTAGTTATTTTTTGGGTTTTTTGTACGTAGGCGAGAGACTGTCAACTGTCACAATTTTGCAGTACTGCACGATTCTTTATCACTACATAGTATAAAACAAAGTCGCTATCCGCCGTCTGTCTGTCCCTCTATGTATGCTTAGATCTTTAAAACTACGCAACGGATTTTGATGCGGTTTTTTTTAATAGATAGTGATTCTTAAGGAAGGTTTATATGTATAATACATGCATATTTACATAAGCATTGCACCCGTGCGAAGCCGGGGCGGGTCGCTAGTGTAAGTATAATCAAATATTTTGTAATGCTGCTCTGCTCACTTACTCTGTGGCTACCCCTTTTGGGATTACGTATATGCTAGTAGATATGTATGTTTAGCATAATTTTTGCTATCGACTACTTTCTTAGGCATAAGAGACTACAAATATTAATTTAGATTTTTATCTAGATTGGTCATCACGACACAGAGAGAGAACCCTAGTGTGAAGTGCAGCGTTACTGTATGTGTAAAGATGTAATTTATTAATATAGATGATACTGCTGGTAACAGTGCTAAATCACAGTATCAGTAACAGTGTATTTTTAATTCTTTTTCTAGACAAGCAAGTAGGTGTATTTTATACGTATATACTTACATCAAAATATAAAAGACATTTTTTTAGCACACAAATGTTTGCCTAGTGCGGTGATTGAACCCGCGCCACTGAATTTTATAGTTCGTCCTCAAACCATAATAACTAACTGCTGTTACGCTGATGAATAACGTTCAACCATTCAGAAAACGTACCTACAGCACGAAAGTCAAAACTCAAAAGTCAATTCATAAAGAAGAAGTTCATAAAACTAAACCCATTGCCTCCAGAATAACTTTAATAAAGATCTCCATAATTCACGCATCCACCTTATCGATCTGCCGAAGTGAATATAAAATGTTCAATCATGATATCCGAGATCAACTCCATCCCTCACCCACCAGGAGACTCCATCTCCGGCATTTGAATTTTTAATAAAGACTTACGTACATACCGTCTTTTTAGGCAAAATATACATCAAATATGCACTTAACAAGGCCCTTCAGAAGCAAAATGTACGGTGATATAATGAACTCACTTTAATTTGCATTTTTCGAGGACTTCCGAGACAAACGTGGGTAAACACGCCACTTAGCAACAATACTTATGGTGGGTCTTTTTCTTCAAAAAGATAAAATATTCGTTAAAGAATGCCGGCTATTTCAATCTATTATTAGAGCCAAAGGTTACAACACGTTGGGCGCCAAAGTGGGAGATCGTGAGAAACTGTGTTTTGTTGTAGTCCACCGTCTAGAACTTTAATCACCGCTTAATTAAAGTCGAGCTTTTGAACGTGACTACCTCGGCGTCTGCACATACATCAGACTGTATTATACCGGGGTAGATAAAGTGTATTTCCTTAATTCCTTTACACTATCTTAGTGAACTACAACACCAAAACTAACTTGAATAATATTGTTAATTTTCAAGACATCTCTATTTGAAAAATATCACGTCCATCTTACATGTTAACTTAGCAGGTTTAGAAAAATGTTAATCTTTATTATTATACAATTTATATACAATTTGTATTATAACCATAAATGCTGCGTCCTTAGTAGCAAATTAACAGCTGTCTATGTAGCAATGCGGGGAACAACGAGTGTTGCAACTGAGTCTAGTTTAACACTAACATAATACTAATTACAACATATTGCTTAGCCTAACGTATGTCTAATAGGAGAAGCACTTCACAAAGTATTTGATTATTCACGTCTTTATTATTGTTCAAACTAAAACAAAAAACATTTAGTAACAGGTGTAGCAATAAAAATACAAAATGTCACTTCAAAGGGAGGTAAACCTAAATAAATAATAGGCATTTCCCGCATGAACGTGAACAAGCAGGATATATGAATATAGTTGAAGCCTGTAATTTTACGCATTATATATCCCGTCCCTCGGCGAAGATGTGGGCATTCGTCATCCGACTTCCGCAAGCTAAGGAGGTGGTTATGGTGCCGTATTTTGAAGGGATGGATAAGTTTGTATTCGCTTTCAGATTTATTTTCCATAGAAAAAATCCTTGCATTAATATTTCGAAGATTTATGTAGACATACCCTTTTATGCGTAACTAAATTATGAATTTCTCAAATCTTTTCGACAACCAACTACCAGTTCAACCACATCCGTGATCTAGTGGTTCGTCTAATGGTTTTAAGTCCAGAGGTCCCTAATTCCAATGCTTCGAAACAAAATGCTTGGTTTAGTAGGTGGTACACGTCCGGAAGCCTCCTTTTGGCGGACCCTGGTAACGTGATGGGGAAACTTTCTCGGCGGGTGTGTGGCTTTTCATGTCAAGTGTCCCTTGGCATTCGAAGTCACATGCGATCGTCGAGTTCACAGATATATCAATCTAAGGAGATCGGTCGAATCGCCGAGTTCATAGGAAGACCGAGTGTCGCGATCAGCGGCCGTAGTACATAACATGGTTCTAGTTGAGCGTGCCGTAATATACACTATTCATTGCGCGCATCTTAAGGACTGCGAAGCGATGAAAGTTAAGCACAGCCGCAAAGGAGATCGGTCGATTCGCTGAGTTACGTATTCACTTGACTTTATCGGATCGGATAGGTTAAGTATGGTCAGTAACAAGCGTCAGTACTCGCGCCGACAACTGACCTTACTGTTTACATGCAATTAGTAAGCGGGAATATTGACTTCAATATTCCCGCTATGCTGACGTCAGCACTGACGCGACAGCGCTGTACTGACTCCAAATCAATTTACACTACCAGTTATCCAAATCAATTTACACTACCGGAGAATATTCCGACTTTCCTCGAAGAGTCAGTTACTTACCCTATGTAAATCTATCTTTAAGGAGTACCGCATATGGCACGCGACGCGGCGACCGCAGCTGGCGAGTTTTTTATGGAGTATCACACATCAGACGCAGCGCGGGGCGGTTGCCACCAGCGCCGCGCCGCGTCGGTAGTACCAACACGAAGTATCAGCGTTGCCGATAAACCGCGCCACAACGCGTCTCTGCAGATCAACGCACATCGGACGCGGCGCGTGCGTTATGCGGTACTCCTAAGTTTTGTTTCGTGTATCGTTCCTCCAGTTAATGATTAAATAGTCAGTCCAACTGTCAAGGGTTATAATCTTATTATCACTTACGTGATATGACGACAAAGACCTTTAAACTAAAAAAAATCAAAAGCTATTGAAATTGTCAGAAAATAATTTAACCGGTACACATTTTTGAGCCCACGTTGGGCGCCAATTTTGTCTGCCATTCGGGCACTAAAACGGTCGCCGAGCTCACATACGAAAATGTGACTTGCATAAAGAATACACTTTTGTTCCCCGTTTAACGCAATCGGTTTAATTAAAAACGTGACTCCGCAGAATGTATATGGGTCAGACGGTTTTAACAGTAGATACGTTCAATAACTTCAAGCTTGTAAGGTGAAAAATTCATGTAAGAGTGACTCTCCACTAGATTCTACACCAAATATTTTACAGTACAGGCACCATTGTTGTGAAATGCATAATGCGATAAGACCGTCCACTTACTAGTGTGCAATAAAGAATATTCTATCTGTAGTCACCTTAAACAACGTGTTATGAGTAACATCAATTCGACACGTAACACAAAAGGCGAAACGGTTCTTTGGAGATTCAAAGCTCACTTCCCCGACCTTTATTCTCAAGTTGGAAACTATTTGAATGTTGCCCCACAACAAAACACATCTTTATCGTGGGGCCGGGCGGGCGTGACAGCGAACAATGATACATATTTATCTAACAATATTTACGAGCGCCCTGAAATAGTAGATACCGCGATTTTCTTGTCTTGGGCATATTTAAAGTTGGTCGTTTTATGTTGAGGCGAATTGTTAGTGTGTATTTGCGGTCGTCATCGATTGGATCAGGTCGTCGGGTTGATACGACCACCTTTATTATACATTTATTAGCCGCCAAAAAATGGAGGCTCGTTGTGGGAAATAACTCTTAAAGAATATTCTTTATCATCTGCATGCGCTGTTTCTAATTTTGTTCCAAACTTGCTAACAATTATACACTCACTTGATCTTATTTTCTATTCTATTTACATTTTAAAGGTTCTTATTTGACAATTCCAAAGTCGAGCTTGGAAGACACGTTTGGTAATAAGGAGATGAGTTAAAGTTTAGCTACCTATGGACAAAGCACTTTAAATAATGTTAGTAATACGGCTTAACATGAAATACGACCTATACAACACCAGGATAATTTCATGAAACACAGGTTTGAATAGTAATAAATACTGAATAATTAATAGCATTATTTAGAAACATAAACTTCTGATCCAAATCCTAATCTAATCCAAATCCTAATACTAGGGCCATAGAAATGTGGTCTTACCTGACGTGAATATGGTGAGCATACCTTGATATAGCCTGTTCAGTCTAGCCTTGAACAAGCCAAAATTATAATGTTCAGAGAACACGTCAGCAGAAAATGAGTTCCACTCTTCGCATAATGAAACGGTGTGCGGATAGTTAGGATATCAACAAAAAGGTGGAAATTTAATTTAACTTGCTGACTTTGAATTTAAGAGGTTCAACAAAACACACAGATAAACTAGATACTACTTTAAGGTATATTAATTATGATACATCATACTAGTTCTATCGTGTCAGTTACATATTCGAAATCAATCCTTTGCATACACAATCTATGGCCTACATAAGAAAGATCATGTTTAACCAACTCGTTGAATTACTCAACTTTAGAGGATATATCTTTTTTGATCCTAGTTCTATCTAACATTTTCATTAAATTATCAACCAAGGGTTATGTTTAAAAGCGGTATAGGATTTATATAACAATAAGCTACATTTTAACCGAATTTGACAATAGGAGAAGTCGATTTAACCTTGTAAGCCTCCATTTCAACCGATTTCATTCCTTTACTTTTCTTCCGTAGTCGAGTTACAGTTTTGCTTGTTTCGTAGAATTTCAGTTAATATTTTACAGATTTTCTAAGCAAGTTCCTAAGATCGAGAGTCACTAAGATATTTACATCCAATGTAACAGTTCGTTTATAAATTTTAATAAAAGTAATAAAAAATATATTTTCATCAAATACTCATTTCATCAAATCATAGCTATTTCCTTTTACTACATTGAACAATGGTGACGTAATTTTTATTCTGACCATTCTATTTAATTGTGCTGCAAATAGATTCCAAATTCCTCTGTTAAAAATTTGCCAATTCCGCTCCCTAAGCCTTTCCCATTTCTTGATAAACGAGTTGCGTGATCGAACCGTCGTCCAAGGGTTCCAGTTTTGATAATATCTCGTCGCAGGACAAATTTGGGCGTTATGGGGGTTCAGTCCGACTAGGAAACTGCTCCCGATAACGCATGGCATGTTTGACAAGATGTGCTCAAATATATCAGCAATATTTCAGAAATAATCTCGTAAAAATATCCGCACTGGAAGGCGGCAAATATATTTATTTACACTATGTATTTACTTAGATATTATATTATTGTATTAGGAATTAACATGACCATATGTCCCGCTTTCAGGATGTTTCACCGGCTGTCCCAAGCAAGAGCTAATTAAAATAAAATGTCCCGCTTTAGCCAACAGTATAAAAAGAGATTTTCTTTAGTGAATCAAATATGGAATAGTGAACAAACACAAGGCTAACGCTAAATATTATCAGCTCCATTCTTAGTTAAATTATATATTTGAAAATGTATTTACTTCTCCCACAAATTTAAAACAGAACCCCTACCTGAAGAAACCGATTATTTTCGTTGGATCCCACTTTTGAATCCCAGTTTAATATTTTTGGCGTTGGATGCCACAAAGAGTTATTGTGTATTTTCGTTGAATCCTACATTAGTCTTTCAACTTCCTTCAATAAAAAAAACAGTCACAACAGCATTTTATTCAACTTCATTTATCCTGCCGGCCTGTTCACTAACTTTTTTTGACATATGAAAGTGATAATCACCGAACTACGAATTTACTGACCCATTACTACTTTACTATAACGCTATTGTGACCTTTGTCCTGTAAAAACAACAATGGATAAGATTGCCCGGTGATTATCACTTTCAAGTACTATTTTGCCGCCGTCGTGGTGGAGTGGTCAGTCAAGCGGTCCGGGTTCGAATCCTGGTAGCGGCAAATATTTGTGTGACGAACACGAATATTTGTTTGTGAGTCACGGTACAAAGTTATTATGTAATAATATTAAAAATGTCCGTTAACTAGTATCCATAACACAAGTTCTTAATGATACTTTGGGCTACATAATCGGTGTGAGCGTGGAAATATATCATTATTCTGAAAGTATGTTTATAAGGCAGCGTTTGTAGTAAAAAAAATATACAACACTCAAAAAAATGACCGTCATCTCGCACGATTTTAATACGCACGAGCCTTTTATGCTTCCCACTTTTCACAATATCCATTTACGTCATTCCCTTTAATTCTCGTTGACGTCTAAGGGAGCAGGTGGACAGCTAAGGGCGAATTACCTGCGACAGATGCGCGACGACACATCGCCGGCTTTTAATGGTGGATAACCTTCACCTCAGACATAAAGGAGAGGGCTCCCCGCACTAATTTGTGTCAGCAAAAATTTGTGGGTAGTTGGAGCTTTTATGAAATAGACGCAGGTGGTAGAACGTCTCCTAACCTGCCACTTTTTCGCTGGTTATCTAAGAAATAATAACGGCGAAATGGGAGTTAGTAGTTTTTTTTTACTGTCACTGCATAGTTTTGACACAAGACTTCTAATAGACTGTGGTTTCGTATTCTAAAACTGTTTTTAGTTTACTTTCGAGATACACAAGTTGCGTTAAAGGAATCTGAAAAAGAAATATAATTCGGTATATTTATTTGAATACTAAACATACATTGCCTATGCTTTTAAAAAAAATTTAAAGCACGATTCGGGTTAAATAAAATCTGAGAGTCAACTAAATTTATAGCAAGCCAAAATATATTTGTGTGCTTTTTAGTATGCTTTGAAATAGGCTGCTAACAAGTATTTAAAACAGCAAATGTAAACTAAGCCTACAGTGGAGATACGTCCCCCAAGTATGGCGTACTAAAACAGCTACGCTCACCTTAAAAAAATTCTAATACAATTCACATATTTACATCAGCCTACGTTCCTCTAATCGAATGGCCCATTTATCCAAGTAGGCACAGCGGGAGCGTTACCCTGACTTATTTACAAAACAAGTGCCGTTATGAAAATTGTTACGGGATCGGAAGTTAAACGAGGGATTGGGGACGAACTGATAATTAAGTCTATTGGCCAAAGTTGTTCATACTTTCCTCATTATATTAATAAATCGGCGTACATAAACAAAATGTTGACCATTTTTAAAATTACCGCATTACAAGGGATGATTATCTTGAATTGGATTTGTTTAAGCACCTATCTATTATATTCTGGTATGGAAGTACTTCTGCTGAGGTGATTTTGAGTCTGACATCTGTTGGGTCGTTGGCTTTTGTTTGTTTGTTTACTTAGGATTGTTACTTTTTGGGATTGGCGCCTCTTTTGAGTAGGCTGCCAACCTATAACGTATTATGGGGTAGGTACTGTATGACCCATAATGCCAAGATATGACTTTATGTGCAACCCAATGTGTTATGTAAGGCTCTGCTCAACCCGTTTCTTACAATTTCAATTACATGCTTTAAGAAAACTAATGAAGCGTCGGTGGCGTAGTGCGTAAGAGCGTCGTCTCCCACCCGGGAGGCACTGGTTCGATCCCCGCCCCGCCACGTACCAATGTGTTTTCAAATTTTAAATTAATATGTACGTTTATTTGACGCTTTTACGGTGAAGGAAAACAGCGTGAGGAAACCTGCACCCACCTATGAAGAAATTCTTAGGTTGTGTGTGAAGTCGACCAACCCGCACTTGGCCAGCGTGGTTGACTAAGGCTTAATCGCCCCTAATATGGGGTAGACTCGAGCCCCTCGGTGGGGACATTATATGAGCTGTTGATGATGAAGAAAACTAATGAGGTTTGTCACATAAAGCAATACAACATCGAGCAGATTCACATAATTTAAATAAATGTCAATATAAATTTTATATTAAATACAGTTTAAGTAAAAAATTAAACTAAAGAAATATAAACTTTATTGTTGATTGAAAAATTTAGACTTATTAAAAGAAACTAAGCAAGAACGCATCATAAAACATTATCCTAAATTTGCGTTAATCAAGCGCAGTACAATGTAATTGTTTGTCTTCTCGCCGTAAACACTATATGTATGGTATGTATTTTGAAACCTTTTTTATCTTTGGGAGGTAAGCTCTTACTCTACATCTCATCTGATGATTACAACAAAGGTGTAAGCGAACTTCATTAGACACCCTCAACCACCGACTTACTATACTATACTGCCGGAACACATTAAAAGTTATCACTATTGTTATGGAGACTTATAATGAGGATCCGTAACGATTTTAACTATGAATGTAGCTTTGTAGACAATTAAAAAACAAAATAAATGGTACCAATATTTTTTTTCTACGATGAAAATTAACGAAGTTATGACGAAAAAACGGATCATTCCGCCAAGCGGCCGCCTGGCAGGCGTGTGACGTCACTCGGCACTACATCACTGCCGACTGTACCCGCGCGCAGCGTTTCTTGCGAACATATCGTATTAAATACTATACATATTGTTTTTTTGATGTTATAGTAGTGGACAAAGCCTATTCAAGAGGTTTAATGCCAATTTAGTGCAGTTTGAGCAATCCTACTAATTTATAAACGCGAAAGTTCGTATGGTTCGGATGGAAAGGATGCCAGCGTATATACGTCTTAATGTCTTTAACGCAAAACCTACGGAATGAATTTTAATTAAAATTTGTAATAATATAGGCTACCTTTTATTGCGAAAAAGGGCTCGAAGGGGTTGAAATAAGGGATGAAATTTTGTATGGAAGTTCTTCATTTTTAAAGAAAAGCCATGAAACTTGAGTTTAGGCACTTGATAAAAAAGAAATAAATATTTATTTTAGCGTTTTTGAAAAATTTTGATCCGAGTGGGGATGAAATAGGGGATGAAAGTTCGTATCGAAGTCCAAAAGTCATGCTTTCACGCCTTTGAATTTATTAAAATGACGGATATAAGCTACCTTTATTTGTAAAAAAAGGGCATGAAGTGGTTGAAATAAGGGTCGAAAGTTTGTATGGGAGTTCGTCATTATTGAAGATTAAAACATGAAACTTTATTGAATTTAGGCCCTTGACAAGTAATAAATAAATATTTTGTTCGTGTTTTTTAAAGTTTGACTCGTTTGGAGATGAAAGGTTGTATGTAAGACTAAGCAAAGTCACGCTTTCGCGACTTCGATTTTGATGAATATGGGTACAAATATTGACTAGACGCTGGGAAAGGACATAGGTTACCTTTTATTTCGAAAAAAGGCTTGAAAGGGTTGATATGAGGAATGAAAGTTTGCATGGATGTTCGTCAAAATTATAATTTAGGTATTGTTTTTTTTCCCTAATAGGTGAAATCTTGACCCTTTATCCTCACAAGGATTAAATGAGTGATGAAAGGTCGTATGGAAATCCAAAGTCCCAAAAATGCAGCCCAAAATAACTATTCCACGCGGACGAAGTCGCGGGCAAAAGCTAGTACCTACTACAGCTAGATATAGATAGTAGCTTACTAAAATAATTAAGTGTAATTTCGATTATATGATGGCGATGTATGATGTATGATTTTATATTATCAAAACTATACATACAATTTTCAAAATCTTGGAATGTGTAGGTACTTTGTTGAACAAAAATATAATTTTTTACTCAGTTTAGTTTAGTTTACAATGTTTATCTTCTATCATTACCGTGGTTTAGTCAAATATTACTTATCCAAATAAACATAATAATTTGCAATCATAATGTATACCTACTATTTTCTTTTCTCAAATTTTCTGTTAGAGATTTTGCCGACGTTTGCTGAATTTCTGGTTATAGTTTTATTTAGGGTGCGTTCCAAAACGATTAGGGTAGAGTAAATTTTACTCTAAGCCGTTCTAAAATACACCAGAGTGAATCCGAATGTATGCGAAAATTTACTCTGATAGTACCTTAGGGTAAAATTTACTCTACCCCGAGCGTTTTGGAACGCACCCTTATTAGGAAATAACAATACAATTTGACGGATAAATATATGTTTTTGGGCTTTCACTGCGTAACACAATTAAATATATTATGTCAAAGTGAGAAAAAATGTCCAGGCCTATGTCCAACAGTGTCTCTCGGCTGAAATGATGAAAAAAAATTCTAAGTATTCCTCGATTTTTATAACTATTTAAAATAAATTTTTACTCACGAATTATACATTATTTAAGAGTATATAATATATTTAAGATTATCAGGACTAGAATCATGTAAATATTTTTATTAACACAGAAGTTATATCGTTATGAGATGATGATGAGTAAAGTTTTATGATGTCAAGGTGAGAAAAAATATTATTTTAAGTACCTACCTACTTATTCCTCTATTTTTTCTAACTATTAGAAATAAACTATTGCTCACGGAATATACATTATTAATATATTTATTCAAAACTATCAATTTAAAAAAATCATGTAAATATCTTTATAAACACGGAAGTTATAGTTATAAGAGATGAAAATGAGTCAAAGTTCCTAGTGTGCAGCGACTCGGAGCGGGCGGATAGTGCCGGGTGACGTCACAGCCATGCCGTAGAGCGCAGCGGATTAAATAAAATCAGTTGACGCAAATTGCTTTATAACTTTGCAACGGATGGACCGATTTTGATGATTTAAAAAACATCTATATCGTGGTACAAAAAGGAATGTTACTATGTATGTTTTATTAGGAAAAGCCATACCATTACGGGACCTCATTGTGGTAGCTACTTAGCTGTTTCACTGAAATTTTTTTAATAGACTCATATCGCAAATATCTCAGTATTCTCATTATAAGCCCAAAGAATTCACGAACGTATCAATAGATGACATTTACAAAACAACTTTGTCAACAACGAATATACAACCCTTATTTATTACCCATCGTCTATCACCACGTGCATGTTAATTGCAAAACAAACCAGCAGTGCTAGGTGACTTTATTCGCTCGTTAGTAACTGCGACAATAATTCAACAAAACGTCACTAGTAAATCAGAAGTATGACACATCTGCATCGCTCGCGGATAAGATGGCAGTAGAATCTCCATTCCTGCCGCGGATTATTATTGCCCAAGCTCTAAGGGCCAGTACAGACGGACTGAATTCGATGTGGCACCTGCGAAAATCCAGTTATGCCGCTTCTTGAGCGGCTCGGTGTGTTTGCGTTTCAGTAGCGAGTCTGTAAAGATTATTTACCGTGTACGTAATTAAATGAGGGTTTCCTTTACTCCCCATTGGACCAGATTCGGTTGTCCCGATCCCCGCCAGTTGGTACAGAGGTAAAGCGTATCGACAAACAAGTCATGCACAACCTATGCTAGCAAAATCTGGAAGAATGTAGACAAGCCAAAGCAGCACTACTCACAATAAATAATAGGGGTTAAAGTATGAAATTGCCGATTTTTTCCTCATTGTTCATTAGTGTATAATTCCTTTAATACAATAGCTATGTCCATTATTCTTTTTCTATTTTAAACTTCATTACAAGGACATATATTTATGCATAAAAATTTATTCTTATTTTTATTTTTTTCACTAGAAATACATCTTCAAAAACAGCTCGTCCTTAGAGGTGCTCGTCTCTGTTATTAAAATATGAATATTTTTTTACAGATATAAATTCTCAATTTTTTTCTCTAAGTATCCTGTAGCTTAATGTTGTCTAAACATATCCACAAAATTACACAAAATTTAGATTTGTGGTTCCTTAAAAAATGGCAATTATGTTTGTATGGAAAAATGAATTTTCGTTAAATTCTCTATGCAAAACGGCAATTTCATACTTAAACCCCTAATATAAAGATAACCAAGGCTATTTTACGTGTTATAGTAAAGTGCACTAACAGTCCATGTCAATTTTAATAAACACTTTTTCACTTTAGGTATAACAGACATCCCCCTAGACCGAAGAAACAGTTACTCACGTTCTGATGGAATGCAGGCAACACATCGGGCTCACCACCTTGTACACCCAGAAAGAAACCGAATCAGAATCCAATCCAACTAGCCTATTGCATCCAAATTGACCTTTGCATCTGACAGTCAGTTCTAATGCAGTCTGTCTGTACTGTCCCTTAGAATCACCATTCCTACCGCGCATTATTGCCCAAGCTCTAAATCTAAAGATAACGCGCTTGCACGACGTGGGAGGGCCATCAAAATCCCTTCCTATGTTTAAAATAAAAATTTAACCCTAAAAGCAGTTCCATTTTATGATGGTTCTTTATATGCGGAGGCATCGTGGATGCATTTATTTGTCCATGTAAAATTGTTATTACCTCGTTTGGCAATTTCGCATTTCTTTCACCGTTTTTGACGTGACAACGTCTTATAATTCGATAGAGCCGGCTGCACGCACGAAATAACATGACGTCATGCGGCGTTACCTCGCTCTGAATCTAATTCTCTAATTTGAATTTGGAATTATGTTCTTTAAAATTTAAACTTTCAATGATACCAAAACCAGCCAGATACAAATAGTATAGCCAAAGAGATTTTATTACAAGTTTATTCATACTATAATGCGAAATCTATTAAACAAATGAAATTAAATTTTTCTTTTGAAAAATGCTACCATTCCATCAGTATTTTCTTAAGACGTTGTCACGTTCAACTATCGTCAGTAAACCGACTTTACAGACAACCAATTTTTTTTTATTAAGTGCAAACTCAGACTCATACTGTGACTTTGCTTTAATATTGCGTTTTAAGACATCCAAGGACGAATCCATAACAGTTAGTTATTTTCAGTATTTAACTTTAAGTTTATACCTAATTAGATATGCAGCTTAAAAGTAGCTTTTGAGGAATTTAATTTGGTAAGTCGCAGACTTATTGAATATGAAACAATCTAGACGAGCTCTGACGATAATGATTTGAGGCTATTTTCCCTTTAATATAAGTAGTTCCGACTTTTATCTGAATGCAGCCTTAACAAAGTTTCTCGCAATTCCTTAAACCGTCTACAATAAGGACAACATCAACATGCCATGATACACAATTCAGATGACATTATGTCTTTAATGTTCCATGCGAAATCGTTGAAGCTTCTTATACTTTCTTGGAAGCGATGACAATGCTATGAAAACAAAATATATTATCCTTGGTTTGCAAGATATACGAGTACCTACATCAAGTATGGCAAACATTAGGCAAGTAAAATGTGAGTACTGGTTCCATTGAAATGTTTAAATGCGTCGAATTCTGCTTCAGATAGTGAAAAAAACAAAGCAACTTTGCCAGGGTAACGATAGCGGGATCTGACACCGATTTTGGAACCACTAGGCCACAGAGGCGGAAAAGAACAATAATTATGATAATAATATATTTCCACGCTCATACCAATTATCCAAAGTAAGTATCATGAATGGCCGGTTTCAATAACTTATCTATCTTCACCTTTGCTTATTAGGCATATGATTTTGACAGATATCCTATACAAAATATGTCAAAATTCGTTAACGTACCCATGGGAAACTGTAGGTAGTTATGTTATTGAGACCGGCCATTAGGCGTCTGGTCGTCGAGCTATCCGTTAAGACTCGAACCCTGTAAACGACTCTGAGCCTTAAGTAAAAGTACTCGAGTCTTGTATTTCACTATCAGGAAGGGGTCTTAGGATATTCTCTTCTCTCCTTGTGTTATCAAACGAACTCACCTCATATTCGTGTTCGTCACACAAATAAGTACTTAGTTGCTGCTACCAGGATTCGAAACATATTTTCTCCACATCACTTTTCATGTGTTTCTGCCATGTGGCCAACATGTTGATGCTAATAGTTTAGAATAATATGAACAAATTTTATACACAAAAAGCTCATTGGTTTTATTTCAGCAAGCTATAGAAGCCAACGAAATGGAATAAGAGGCTACTCATGTTATTGCTATCCCGACGTTTATTAATAACAAACATACTCTATCGAAGCCATCAAAGTAACAACTCCACTCATCTCCCGGACATACTTAATACAAATACAATAAAAATATTGCAAGCTCAGACCATAAATTCTATAGATCCAATAAATCAGGCAACTATTACGCCAATTACGCAACGGCCAGCGGTCCCTTAATCCGTGTGGTGCTCCCGAGTTAGAAAAAGGGCTCAGAAGGGACCCAACTTATACTCAGCCTCTGCCATGATTCAAATTGATTTATGTCCACCGATAAGCAGATCGTAGTTCCAATAGTGATGGGAGAGCAAAATTTGTATACATCAGACTTGGAACAGTTAAATTGTTTTGTCACTTACGAGCAACAAAATCGACTCACCTCGTAGGTGTCGATTCTTAATATATCGGTACCTATATAAAAATAAGATTAGATAAACAAAACCTGTAAATATAATTTAAATGTATATTTCATAAGCTTAATTTAATCGACTCTAAACATCGATAAACGAAGTATTGGTGACAATAGACTCATTTCTTCGGAAACCCTGGTTTCTCATTTTGACGTCATACGCCATTTTTGTGACTATGCAGAGTGTTCACAGTTAATTGAATCATTGTTTATTGAATAATTGGTTAATCTTACAAATTTATTGACCCTTAAAATTCAGCTGAGTAACCCAAAAATGTTAGCTCTTTTAACTGTATGTGGTTTTTATTTTGTAAAATCAATAAACCAAAATCTATCACAGTAAAACACTGGTCTAATGTAAGTTAAGGTTCTTGTTTAACACACGGGGTTAAAAAATATTATTTACTAATTGAAGATTTTGATTAGAGAGTTCTGAACCAAAGCATACCGGTGAGTCGATTTCATTGCACGTAAGTGTAGATGTTATGTGTTTAATGAAGGACTGCTATCAATGTGAATAACAAACTTTATTAAAAAGTAGAGTGTAAGAATTATTATGATTTAGGTATACAATACAGTGAGATAATTCGCTATGTTATTATTATACAAATATGTACCGTCAAACGATTCAAAACTCTGATCAGTCAATCGTAATCCACTGCAAGTAATTTATCACTTTATCGGGTTAACTAACACGTCCCGACACATTGAACCTAAAAATATAACCCCATCACTAACATAACCCAGCCGCTTTTAGAAGTCTACTCAGGAAAAGGTAGTACGAAAAACTATTGTTTCACTACTCACAGTTGGGTAGCAGCGAATGCTATTGTAATAAGTTATTGGTGGAAGGATTTGAGGCCGTAGTTCGCGCACGGTTGCCCTGATTCCCGAGATATTGATCTTTGTTAGTCGACCGCTCGCTCCATGAGGATGAAAAAGAAGTCAATTTAACGGAAGGAAAATATAGAAGCTAATTACGATTCGGATAACAATCCATTACTCATGTTTTTATTTTTGGTATTGCACTTTCTGCTTTTTTTACGACAACTGCAAGAGAATTTTGAAAGCTATTAGACATGATTCGTGAAGTTATTGAAGTCAAATAAAAACATGTTTTTAACCAATAAAGTGTTTATATCATCCCAATTAAAAGATGGTGAAGCGGAAGAATAATACATCAAAGAGTACATCAGAGTTACATAAAATATGTCATTTCTACTCACAAATTCCACCCCATCCATCATAGGTAATCGGAAACGATCATTTCAAAAATGAGTATAATTTACTGTGAGCTTCGCATTTTACAGTCGCTCCAAATTGCTGCCATTACATGCTACATGACACTGCGGTGCACCATAACGACTGCCCATTTCATTCCACGATATTATGCTTTTCGATGATTCTATAATAACGAGCCTGCTACTCGCCTGGCCTTCTTTATTGCAGGGCCCATAAACAATTTATCATCTGGTCGCCGTTTTTTAATTGGACTTGGACATTTCGGCACTCCACCGATAACTATTCTCTCCATTACTCTATATTGCTTATCAGAAAACGGTCTGAGCACAGCGAAACTTATACCCATAGCCTTGCCCTTCAACAAATCCTCTTTTAACACAGGATTATCCAACATGCGCGTCTTAATAAACTTCAATAAATTTTCTATGTCTTGATTGGATAGTTTGAGTAGAGCTGCTATTGCAATTTTATCATGATCCTCGGAATCCTTTATTTCAACTTCAAGTTTAATGTCTTCTTCTTTAGAAGGGTAGATAATTTCTTGGAGTTGGAATCGATTTGGTCCGGCGCCGGCTAAGAAAGCACATCTGAAATTATTCTGTTTGCTGACAATACCGTTAAGCCAATCAGAGTTTCGCTCCAATGCTCCAAGAAGAAAGTTTATGAAATCACTCACTTCTTTTTGCTTCTTATATGAAGCTATAGCAGCTAAAGCCAAGTCAGGAAGGGAGTCGGCGCTACTTTCGCTTGGATCTCGACTTCGTTTGACGGCGAGTTTTTTGGACGACATCGTGAACGATAAACACTGGAGTAACTTTATAACATTTCTTGAGGCATTCGCAAAGTACTTTTTCTTGTTACGGAGAATTTTGCCGGATTTTAAAAGTTACGGGGATTTTTAATTTTTTGTGACGTTTGACATATTTGTATGTACGTAAAATGTCACATTATTTAAAACTTTGTCCATAAACAATATTATTGTCTGATGTGAAAAGTATCGAATATAGGCAATTTAGAAACAACATAAATAATATGAATTAAATTAGTGAATTACAGCGACAAAAGTGTGAACCAAATGATAAGACTTTGTAGGTACTTATTTGTTTTTCTATTACTATTTGTAAAGAAAATCTAATGTCCGCAGCCGATTTTAAATAATTGCCGGTATAGTACTATTAAAATTTTAGTTATACGATATAGATAATGCGCCGCGCAATCTAAAACTGTCAAATTACTGTTAAATGTTTTCTTGATAGTCCTATATCTTAACTGCTACTTTTTTAATATAATATCATTGGATTTGTTAATATATAGGGTGAGTTTTTCAAGTGGGCCTTCAGGGCTAAATCCTAAACTATAAGAAATATCAAAAAATGCTCTAAGGAGTCGCGAGCCCGATTTTGATGAAAACAAAAACTGTATCAATGGATTTTTGAAAAATCAATAATCCTAGCTAGGAATCGAACCCAATTATTTTGAAAAATAAAACATAGCCTGTATTATTTATTACACCATTCGATAGTGTTGTTAATAAGGATCTGTTTCTGGGAAGTAATTATACAGGGTGTAAAAGACATGAACAGTCAAACGAGAACCATGTATTCTGCTCACCATCACAACATTTTTTTTCCATAAGACTATACCTGGGAAATTGATAGTTACGATTTTATTGAAGGTCAAAGTCATAATTTTCGTTTTTCATTTTTTTATGAAAACGTATTCTATACGTTATTTCTTCATTATTGTCCAAAGAAACATTATCATTTTTTTTTAGTATTTCATAACAAAACATGGCTTCAAAACGTTAGCGTTCAATGTAGCTCACTCGATGCGCACGGGCACTAACGAACGGGGCCACCGCGCCGCCTGGCAAAATTATCGCGGTTTTGTGAGTCGCGTGTGAGTTGAGCCCTTTACATTGCGCGGTACAATTTGCAATTTTTTTAACACCAAAAAATAAAAATCAGCAATATTTTTTATGAAATATGTCTTATTTTGATGTATAGAATACATGGTTCTCGTTTGACTGTTCATGTCTTTTACACCCAGTATATATGGGAAACTAATGGAAAATGTTAAATTTTAATATATCTTGTTCCACCTTGTTTGAAGCGAAAATCAAAGCGATGATCATTATTTTATCAATCAATCTAATGATACAGTTTTTGTTTTCATCAAAATCGGGCTCGCGACTCCTTTGAATATTTTCGATATTCCTTGTAATAGTTTAGCATTTGGCCCTGAAGGCCCACTTGAAAAATTCATCACGAATATTAACAAATCCAATGATATTATATTTAAAAAAGAAGCAGTTAAGATATAGGACCATCAAATTACTATGAACTTAACATCATTGATCAAATCCAAAAAGGAATATGAATTTGATTTCTTCTGGTCTTAAGATTCACAGCGTTTCACTAAAATGTGATTGGCCTGGTCAAGCATTACTTACAAACCTACTAACATTAATAAAGACGTTTTAAGTGCTGGTTGTACTAACTTACACTATAATTTCGTTGGCTATGGTCTCGCCCACATCCAATAGTGTTCCGCCTCCGCGCGGACTCATTCCTATTGATTTAAAACCAAAGGAGTTACTTCATTTAATACTGATTTATAAGCATTACATGATATATTAATTTTATAGCTTTTTAAATCTTTTGTTCCTACCTTGTTCATTGATAAATCAATTATCAGGTTTTATTTTTAAAACTTAAAATGCAACAATGGCATGAAGGGCATAAATGAGTCAGCAAATGTCAAATTTATACTTCTACCATCTTCTACGATTCATACTTATAGTACAGCTTATAGTTGCTATGCTGCGCCTGGCCGCAGCATAGCAACAAGCTGAGCGTGGACCTCATTGTTATGACCAGCGATGTGCGATTACTTTAATAGCCCAAACACTTTACAATTTTCTTTTTTCAATTATTTTTAGTTTAATTTCTAGATTGTATCACTTTTTTTGTTTATGTAAGCACGTCGCCTGTTTTGTAACAATAAATATATTTCTATTCTATTCTATTCTATTCTACAGTACCCTTATTAATAATACAGTAGGTACTTATGAAGGTTTGCCTGCTTTATGCCCGGCTTACATAATTCCAGTCCACCGATCAAATCGAGCGCTGGATTACAACTAGAACAATGTAAACAGGCACTGGAATGCACTGGATTCAGTGAGCAATCCAGCCAGTGCCTGTTTACTGACTGGAATAATGTAAGCCTGACATTAAGTTAAGTAGCAAAACGCAAGCGTAAAGCGAAAATATCACAGATTTCTTGTTAAGAAGACTCGAAGTAACTTATTTTTAACGATTTTTGTTTCTGTAAGTTTACACAAAACGCGCTAAATTAGACAATGATAGAAACAAGAAACGAGACTATACATAGATCCAGCTCGATAACTATCAAAACTTGTACTACTAGGAGTAGGTAGGTACAATATAGATAGATTATAGAAACAGCGAATTATTATTAAGCGTGGCGCCACACTAGCCGGTCGTTCTTTGCTACCTAGAAAAGACCATGAAAACGGGTTCATCGTAACACACTCACCGGTCGCCGGTCTTTCTTAATCGGCGCTCAGTCGTAGTCTAGCGCTTGCCGAGAGAGGTACACGTGCACCTTTGTAATAATACGTAAAAAAATCGTAATGGACGATGATGAACTCGTGCCCTTTTTTTAAAGTGTGTAAAAAAGGACATACTGAATATCCCATAAACACGGGAATTTTTGGATATGTAAAATAAGAAATTGTTGATCCCGCCATTTTTCGCAACTCAGCAACCAGTCCACGCAGGAGCACAGCTACCGGCGTACTGAATGAGGCAAAATCGCCGAGGGGTATTTTTTTTTTTATTTTTATGTTACGAGATGGCAAACAAGCTTGCGGCCCACCTGATGTTAAGTGGTCACCGCCGCCTATAGACACTTGCAATATTAAGTGTAAATCACTTAACACCGCAAGTGCGTTTGCCATCCTGGGGACTAAGATGATATGCCCTCCATGCCCAGTAATTACACTGGTCCCGTTGCTTGCTTACCGGGCGTTCTTTCCGTTTCACACTGGTAGGTGGGTAGTACATTTTGTATTGCATTCTTGCCTTCCGGTTTTATGGTCTTTTCTAGGTGGCAAAGAACGACCGGCTAGTGTGGGGCCACGCTAACTATTATGATTTCATCATTCTTTTCTTTTTTATCAAGTGGTTGCGAGACAAGGTCGTATACCTGCCTGGTGCGTAGCCTATACTATAGAATAGACGCTTGCAAGACTGACGTGACAACCCTAATCCCCTTCCCTACCACGTGGAGCTCTGGCGACCTTACTCACCAACAGAAACTCAACACCACAAAAATGTAGTGTTATTTGACTGTGGTCTCCTGTAAGGTGGGGTACTACACTAGTTCCAGTTCGGGCTGCTCCAAATTCCAACGGCTGCTAGTCCTTTCTGCCCTACCTCGATTAAATTGTTCAAAAAAAAATCGACAAAATGGGTTCATCGTCAGGTGCTTAGAGTGTGTTATTATTCTAAGGTCAGGTGTTACTTTTAACCACTAAAGATGTTATGGAATAATTATTGAGTTCACAAACGCGTAAATATTTTTAATACTATAGAGACACAAATGTATTTTTCTAGCACCAAAGATGTTCTGGGTGAATGAGCTCGATGGTAAAATTTGTAAATGATCATACCTAATTATATGGGCGTAGTAACGTCTACCTAGTCCCAAACAAAAGAAAAAATCTTAACTATCTGCTTCCGCGCCCGTGTGGGTTGCAAGTAGCTACACGTAATTGCTTTGTGCAAATTATTTTGGGACAATGAACCCTGCTTTAGGTTATTGTTACAGTTTAGCTGTGAAGGTAAAAAAGCAATTGAATTACACTCCAGTACATTATTGTTGTGATGGACAAAACAAAAGTGAGGAAAAAGCAGTGATCCTGGTAGCGTTAAAGTCATTTGTAGACCTTTTAATGGTGACGGTGGAGTCATGCGGCTGTATTTGAGCTGTTCTAGCGTCTAGGTAGGTATTATGAAAATAAAAGTGTAAATGTAATTTTGCACGCGAGTAAATGACTTATTTGAATATCCCAAATACTAATGACTGCAATAAGATATTCGAAACACGTAGCAGTCGATCGTGGGCGTTATTCATTAATTAACGTTTTAATAACGCTTTCACGAGATCATTCGATTTAGGCTTTGTTTAGGAATATTTGGAATTCACGTCCGACAAAATATCTTAATGAGATATAGGCACCTACGAGCATTTGTGGCCAAAATCCTGTTAACCGTCTCACAGCTGGGCACCATGGGTACCGCAATCTCATATTGGACCTTATTTACGACCAACACCATTACAGTTTCTACTCCTTACTCCCCAACACAATTTCATTAATATTTGGAAATCTGGTTTCGTATATAGGTTTTACGTGAAAAATAGAATTGTAGGATATTTAGGGTACAGGTACCTACTTATGTAATGATTAAGAGTAATAATACAACTCTTAACGATATCCAAATTGTGCTATGTTATAATATAATAACCAATATATTTCCACGCTCACACCAATTATCTAGCCCAAATTAAGTATCATTAAGGACTTGTGTTATGGATACTAGATAACTGACAAATTTAATTTTCATAATAGTATAGACATTTTTATAAATAAATACATAAACAACCATGACTTGTGAACAAATGTTCGTATTCATCATACAAACATATGCTCCAACCAGGACTCGAACCCGGACCGCTTGATGTGTTACTCACCACTCCACCACATTAATGTTGATATTGTTGGTAATTATAACATTACCCTGACCACGACGCCGTTATGTGGGTAGGTTAGGTAAAGGCACCTATAAGGTAACGGATCAATATCATCAGTGTCCAAGCTACTGCTTACCACCAGCTTTGTCTGACAACCAAATAACATGAAGCAAAAACATTATTATAAAACCTGTCCTTCTTATTGACTTTTGTTTTGGATCACTGAAGGTTTGGTAGTTTTCTAGTTTGATGCCTCTTTTATGAAGGCAACAGGCTGCCTATGCCTACCTGTCACTATTCTACGGGACTGCATGGCCCATACCTAGGTAGGTACCTACGTGGGGTCCACGTCCGGAAGCCTCGTCGTGGCGGACCCTGGTAACAAAACTTTCTCAGTGTGTCGCCTTGGCATTCGAAGTCACATGCCATCGTCAAGTTGTTTTTGTTTTCCCACCACGGCTAGTTCCGAACGGCCCCTTTGAGGGTCACGACGGCGCCCGAAGTCCACCGGATGCGGTCCAATGGCTGCTCCCGGTGTCCTCGTCAGGAGGACGCGCCAGGTCGAGCAGCCGTCGGTGGAGGAGTGGCTGCTGGCCACCAATTGGTGCAAGGAGTGCCTAGACGGGCAGCTTTAGGACGGTCTCGGTGTAGTTGCGCTCACGTGCGCAGATCCCGAGCCGTCCCGTAATAGCGCACTGAAGGTCAGGCTCGGGAGGACGTTTAGTGGGTATGGAGGGAACGCCTTTACCTCGAGTCCCACATATTCCCTGCGGTTGGCACCACCCCGCAGTAACGATGCGGAAAGGCATTTGACCTCCCCATCAAAAAAATGGTAGGTAGGTAGGTTACCTACCGTAGGTACCTACCTACTCCTACTAGTAGGTAAATTAAGTCTTCTACTTCTATCCAATGTCGTCAAAAAATATCTTAGCTTCTATCTATCAATAGATAGAAACAGTTTTGCTAAAGCAAAAAAAAGCCGTACCTACGTAAGTAGGTACCGGTGTACTAAGCAGGTGCGATATGGAGTATTTTAAAGACTTAGATGACAGCAAAAAAGGGTTTAAAAAAGGACAAGTTTAAAGACAATATTGTAATTTTCGGTTATAAATAAAATTGTTAACGCATCAGCAACAGCGTTCCATCACAGAGTAAAGTGCCAAAAATATTTTAAAAATATTGAAATAGGTACTTATATTTTTTAATTAGAGAAACACGTGATAAACATCGCAAAGTATCATGCTTCATCAACCTACGTAAAATTCGCTCGAATCTTGGTAAATATTTTCAACTCTATTTCATTAGAAATAGATACGGGATAAAATTACACCTGCACACGATTCTAGTTCTTAACATCACTTTAAAAATAATAAGGAATTAACTACCTAATCACACTACACGACGATGCGGAACTTAATAATTATTTAAAAAAATATCTAATTGTTTAGTATCGCAAGAAATTGTTTTTCACAAAATACACTATCGTTCTTAGAAACGAGGTCACCGAACCTACAGCATTCAATTAACTCTCACAATAATGGATCCATATAAGGTTATAAACTTTTAAGTTGTGTCTAAACAATATTTCTAACTTACCGAAAAGCATTCACTGAGTATGTATTCCGTTACAAGATTCGCTTCAACGGCAATGCTGTCACGTTACACTCACACACACAAAAACACCGTAGTAAACGTCATAGCCAACGTTTACATCGCGATTTGCACCTTAATTCGTTGTTTTTGAGAACTACCAACGATATATCACATGTAGCATCACTAACACTGTCATCCTGCAAGCGCACATCACTCAAAACGTCCGTGAACCATATAAAAATCTTAATTTTTTGCCAAAGACAGGCCTAATCACCACTCCTTTTCTCTCACGTATTTCTGTGATAGCGAACAGCTGCGGTGCGTGGTTATTGTACCAAAACAAATACAAGTAACGCCATCTGTGCGGCTGTTGCACGAAACTAGCCGTGCTACTAAAGTATATTACGTAGTACTGATAGCATTCGTACGTTACACAGAGTAAGCGTGAAGTTTAGTCCTTACACAATAGATGGCGCTATGAAGCAAACGATAAGTTAATAATAAAAACAAAAGCTATGAACATTTATTTATATTTAAACGTCTTTTATTTTACAAAACAAAATATTTACAATATCTCTTATTTACACATATTAAAAGGTTGAAATGAAAAAATAATTGTTTAAAAGAATCGTTCCTTTACTGAAATTAAAATTTACAAAATTTTCACTTATCATTGAATAAAACAAGTTATTTACACTTTCATAAACTACAAAAAACAATAGCTCCGCCGTAACAGTGAATTAACACTGCCGTGACCAGGATTCGAACCTGGGTTACTACGGCCACAACGTAGGGTCCTAACCACTAGACGATCACGGCTATCGGAGCGGTTACATGCAATGATGAAATTAACGATGTAATACTAAGAAACATAGTACAGATATTTTATCTCTTGAAGACAGTTTTGGGTAGTATAATAAGCTCTCACCTGTACAATAGGTGCCAACATTATGTAAGGATAATTATTATGACAAGGTACTAAACTGACAATCTACTTCCGAAGTTGCGACGCAAACCACAGCGTCATAAATTATGGGGAAGGGGATACGTAAAGTTACTCCCGAGTTCTGGTTGTAAAAACACGTGTTGAGAGACTCTATTTTTAACACAATGTACAGTCAACAGCACGTCGGGCTATACAAAACTGTCAAATTTCTCCAAACGATTTTCAACCTAAGATTATTCAATATAAAGTGCATAATCGATTGGGAAAATTTGACAGTTTGTGGTAGCCCAACGTGCTGTTGTCTGTACATAAGTACATTTTAACTTGATATTGGCAAAATGCGGGTAATCTTTATGTGTCGCGATCAACAATTTAAAAGAAGAAGGAAATAAAATCTCACTAGGAGTTTCTCCCGAGTTCTTGTAGCAAAAACACGTGTTGAGAGACTCCATTTTAACCTCAATCTACCTTACAATTGTCGCCTACTTTAATAAAATTTTCACTTGATATTGGCGCAATGCGTAATCTTTATGTGTCGCGATCGCCATTCGCTTAAAGAAGAAGAAGAAAATCTCACTACATACTATTTTTGAACATATCTTGCAGGATTTATTATCAGTTTTCTTCTCTTAATCTATACTTAATGTTCATATATAGGTATTATTATAATTCAAAAATACGATAAACCTGTTTCAATTTAACTAATTTTAGGTTCTATACCAACTTACTAGGTGGTAGACCCATATGTAGGGTCGTCTGGGTAGGTACCACCGCCTTTCTTATTTCTGCCGTGAAGCAGTTCGCTGTGTTTCGGATTGAAGGGAAAGGTAGCCAGTGTAATTATAGGGCATATCATCTTAGTCCCCAGGATGGCAAACGCACTTGCGGTGTTAAGTGATTTACACTTAATATTGCAAGTGTCTATAGGCGGCGCACAGTGATCAATTATGAGATATTAGGTGGATAATATTCAAATTTGACATTGTGAGGTTAGTTAAAACAAATTATCTCTATGCAATTAGGGGTACTTACTTCGTATTCTTGTTTAATATGAACGGGTGAAGGTAAGTCATTACTGAGATATCAGCTAGTGAATGCAGTGTTCTTGCTAATTGTATTGATTTGTTTAATTTACTTCATGTTTTCGCGCACAGTTATCTAATTGTTGTGAGTTAACAGTGCATTATTGCGCATTAATAAATATGGTACACATTAATAAAGGTATGTGCTTCATTTCGTATAACACTTAGTAACTGTTAATTGTCATAGTAATTTAGGAAAACATATTAAAAAACATAGCTTAAAATTTTGCATTTTTTTATATTTTAAAGCCTGTATCTTACGAGGGACATATTAAAATATAGACATTTTTACACTATTAGGTAATTGGAAGTCTATATTATAGTATTCAAGTAAAAAAAGTACCCCAAAGTACCCCTGCCTGAACAAACTTCATTTTTACAGGAAACGGTGGTACAGTTAAAAATTCCGATTTGTTTAATTACCTCAAAAAACACCCACCAATCACAAACCTGCAACTAAGAAATGTAAAGATATGTTGTTGAACTATATTTATGAGGTCATTGGAGTATCAGATTTGACAACACAGCAACAAAATCAGTTACGAAATTCAGTACATAGCTTTTGTTTATCAGCTTCCATAAATTGGATTAAAATCGGCAAAGATGTTTCCAAATTCGAAAAAAAATATCAGGATTGGTTGCGTAAATGCAGAATAACATCTGGAGATCATAATATTGAACAGCCTTCAACTAGGTCTGTAGGTAGAGGACGCCTGAAAAAGGATTTCGTGGATTTGGGTGAGAGCGTAGAAGGTTAAAAGACGAAGTATCGTCTAGAGGTGAAGAAGAGTTGTGCCTAGCAGCTGAGAAAAATTCAGAAAACAAAGCAGCTGAAACTTCATTCAGTCGGAAAACGTAGGGCTTCTTTAGCACTTCATAATATTTCATCATCTCCTGACGAGGCAGTCTATAAAATGATATTTCTTATTCGGCAAAAGAAGCACTAGCACTTTTTACTCAATTAAAATTAACGCGTCTTCAGTAAGTATATTGAACTAAGGGCATCAGCAATACGAAAAACATTTACAGAAATTGTATTTTTCCTGCAGAAGTCGTTTAATTATTAGAACAAACTAATTTTGATACAAACGAGAAAGAACTTTCACACTATTTTTAACCGACTTCAAAAAAGGAGGAGGTTATCAATTCGACTGTATATTTTTTTTTTTTTTTTAATGTTTGTTACCTCATAACTCGTTACTGGGTGGACCGATCTTTAAGATTCTTTTGACCTTTGGAAGCTAGTGCTTGTCATGGGGTCCCATTTAAATTTTATCGACATCTGACAAGTAGTTTTTGAGTTATCCCTAATAGGGAATCTTGAGGTAATTTCCTGAAAATTTCTATACTTAAAACACTAAAAAGCAGAAAAAAAAAATTTAAATAAAAAAAAACCGCCTTCAAAAAACGGGAGAAATAAAAATGTTGTTTATAAAAATCTAAATGTTTTTTGAGGTCGGTCCCAACCTCAATATTTGTAATAAACGTTGTCACTTGTATTTGGGACCGACCTCAAAAAACATTTAGATTTTTATAAACAACATTTTTATTTCTCCCGTTTTTTGAAGGCGGTTTTTTTTTTATTTTTTTTTGTATGTTAGATTCTCAAATACTGAATTTAATAAAGATGTCTTTATTTTATTACTAATATTTTCAATAACAGTATAAGATCATTGTAATTCCAAGTTAAAATATTTTTGTCATCCTAAATTGTAATTATTGATCACTGTGCGGCGGTGACCACTTAACAACAGGTGGGCCGCAAGCTTGTTTGCCATCTCATAACATAATAATAATAAAAAAAAACTAAGTAATTTTGTCTGTCTTATAAACACCTTTGGCATAAATGCTTACACCAAACATAATTCCCATGGAATAATTTGATATGAAGACCTGTTCAGATATACGCGGAATCCGCCACTGCTGTGGGTAGCGAAAATATCAAGTGATATTCCGCCGCGCCGCCGCCGGGAATTTTAATGAAATTTCGCAGCCAGCGCGAAATCCGAATTAGCATTCGTTCATTGCAAAAATCCCTTTGAAATAATTATCCATTATAAAATAAGATGTTTTATTTCACTTGGTCACGCACGACACACTGATTTGCATACTCATTAGTCAAGTTCCGGTGGTCTAAGCGAAATGTTTCTTTACCCATCGAGGTAGCGAAATCTGCTTAGGTTTGAACAGTGCGAATACCAGCATACCGCTGCGGTATTCGCTACCTTACTCACAGCTACAAAGTAGGTAGGTAAGGAGGTGGGTGTACCTATGTATACTAACTGGATATAATTAATTAACGAAAATGTAATAACAAAACTTTATTCTAAGTCGACGGCAATATCTACTTATGTAAAATAATTAAAATATATTTTTTTCCTTATATCTATACCTAAGTAAACACTTAAACATTGCCTTGAGATGTGTGTATGGCAGGCCGATCGTATAATGCACAGAACAAGTAAAAGAGGTATAATGGGCAGATTGTGATTTGCCAGCATATCTAGAGTAAGATCCCGGTGCCCCCAGACGTTACTTATTTTCTCACTAATGAAATGTGTGAGATAACGTAGTGTTACGGCCAATTCTCAGGTACCAGGTACTAAAGGTAGGTAAAAAAAATATTCACTTTTCTTAGTCTCAGTGCTGATTTTTATGTATGTTTTACAGAATATTGTCAAAAAATAATAATCAATATTGCCAGACACTTACCTTCGGCCGTAACTTTTACCAGACGCTTTAAAGCTCCTTAAAAAATAATGTTACTTCACTTATATTCTGAGTCTTGATTTTTATAAATGTTACTCAGGGAACTATTTTAATATTTTTTGTAAGCAGCCAGACCAATTGCAGGGGCCAAACATCCCCCAGACAAGAAAAACATTGCGAGGAAACCTTCACACACCTATGAAGAAATTCTTAGGTTGTGTGTGAAGTCGACCAAACCGCACTTGGCCAGCATGGTTGACTAAGGACTATAATCTTCCCTAATGTGGGGTAGGCTCGAGCACCTCAGTGGGTGCATAATATGAGCTGATGATGATGATGACAACCTAGTATAGTATTATATTACCTGTGCTACAACACAAATATTTGTAACAGAAAATATTATTTTATAATAATTTATATAATCTGAGAATCTAAAGGCTTTTTTACCGACCTTCATTCGCATCTTTGTCAAGATACCTTTGAATACTAGGAGCTAGAGACTCTAATATATTTACTATTTTTCCAAAAACAGATATTAATTGGTCACTTTGCTTTATCCTCGCCATTTCCCTCTCATGGCCCATTCTATCCCTCTCCTTCTCAAATTCTAAAAACTTATAGGCTATCTCCTTCATGTCTTCACAGTTTTTAGGTTCATTTGATTTAGATCTGCTTGTGTCAAATCTACTTCTTTTTCCAGATGAGTGGGAGGAGCTGGATAGTGAAGAGTAGGATGAAGAAGAAGACCTCCGTCTCTTCATTGGTGTGTCAACATCACAGAAGATCCCTGGAGGTGGAGACAGGGTCTCCTGATGATCTGTATTTTTTTCCGTCTGAAATATTAATGATATTATATTTAAAAGGGCAACATATTAAAAGAGTAACAATCTGAAGTTGATATTGAAATCACCAAGCTTTAAGTTATGGTTTTTTTCTACAGAGTGTAAAACCAAGGCCGAAGTCTAGACATTCTATACATCAAAACAAATGGTTCTTGTTTTAATAATGTGTGTGTTAATATAGAAAAATATAATAGTGTTAAAAATAAAAAAATATATTGCTGGGAAACATACATTAACTATTTCTTTACTAAATTAACGAAATTTCTATTAAAATTTAACAAAATAACCTATGGTTATACTGTATTTTGCTATTAGTTCCTCACTGCATTGTACTGTACGACTGTATTATTTAATATTATAGCAAAATTAAAATTATGTTAGCGTAAGTCGTGGAATTCTATTATTGGCTTCAGTCTTATAATGTAAACATGGCTCCGTACTTCAATTTGGTTAGAATCATTGGTCTGAGGGTTTGGTGCAGATCTTGACACTGATTTTGACACGCAACACAGTTTATACCCCACCGAAATGCAGTATGTAGCTATGTATTATTATTATCTATGTATAAATATAGAACAAGCTGTTGAGTTCTCAAATAAAATAAAATAAAATAAAATAAATAAACGATTTTTATTTTTTGATGTTAAAGAACTCCATAAAATACTGCGCAATGTTTACAGTGCGCAAGTCACACGGTGCTTAGCAACTTGGAGATGGGGACGTCCGCAACATTCACGTAAGTACTGACATTATAAAGCCATATTTTGGTATGAACTTCTTAAAACTTTGATTTTAAAATTTTTCCATGTAACAAACTGAGAATGTTTTCAATTTGTTATAATAAAAATCTTGAAAAACAAAATTCTAACTTTGACCTTCAATAATTTCATAACTATTAATTTCCCAGGTATTGTCTTGAAGTAAAAAATGGTCGTAATTATAAGTGGAATATATAGTTCCCGGCTTTGTCATAGGTCTTTTCACACCTGTTATAGTACTTCCTTTTTATGCAATATTTTTCTGGGAGAAGTAAAGATAGCAACTGCTGAGATGATTTAGAGTGTAACATTTGTACTGATGGTGGGATTTAGTTGGTTTGTTTACTGAAGATTGTTAATTTTTTGGGTTTTTGTGTAGGCGACAGGCTAGGAACCTGTCACTATTTTTGAGGTACTGTGTGATCCATACTGCCAGATGTGGCTTTATGTGTAACCAAGTGTTACCTGAAGCTCTTCTCAACCCCATTTGGGATAATGAGTGTGTACATAATTTTTATATGTATATCTCAATAAATAATTTTAAAAAATGAAGAATTAATTTCAGAAATAAGTACAAGAAATAAATTGTGTTGGGATTGATAAACAAATATTTTATTTATTACTCTCTTTTTCTCATACAACTTAGTTCGAGTGATGCTATTTCAGTTTTTAAATTATTCAATAAGTGGTTTATTACCTTGAGAATGACATCGGAATCTAAATTTAAGTTGAATGTTTTCCCTCTCTTAACACCCATGAGAAGTAGCACCCTCTTCTCAACATCAGTCAAGTCAGGCCCCGAACCACGCTTTTCAATTTTGCGAATTTTCTTCTTGGTGTTATTTTTGAAATCACTCCAAGCCTATGAGTATTTAATACTTATATTAGAACTTATGAATAACAATAATTTGTATCTTATTTAGATGGGATGAAGAAATCATAAGTTAAATTGTTTACAATAAGTATATAAAACAAAACATACTTTCCGCCATTTTTCTAGGGGTTTACTCTCTTCTCCAGCTAGTTGTGAATTTAGGATATCAACTAATTCATGCCACTTCTTGAGATTATCCAGGCGACCTCGTGCATCTTGTGGCGTATGTTTACTTATATCACCATTGCTACACAAAGTTAAAACTCATCAAACATATTTTCAAGTGAATTTGTATCATAGAGTTAAAAAATTACAACTGTTAATTTTTAACTTTTAATTCCAAAAATCTAAGAATACCTGGGTGGTGTTTCAACAGATTTACAACGATAATAAGCAGAGCTGATATAATATATTACATGACCCTTTATTTTAATAATAACAAAATATATAGGTAATGGGTTTAGAATATGGTTTGTTTAAATTAGGTACGTAAATAAATAAGTACTCGCACTAACCGTTCCATAAAATCTATTATAATTGCGAACTGTGACTGACTTGCCCTCATTTTGCTATAGGAAAATAATATAGTTTCGAATTAATTAATGTATTTTATTAAGTTGAACTTTTTAATTGAAAATACGCTGGCTTGGCTATCAAAAGTAAAATTTAATAAATATTATTATGCGTCGATGTAATATTTTAAACTTCGGAAATTGACACTATTGACAGTGACATTGACATTGATTGTTTTAATTCGTTTGTTGTTTTGGAACTACAACTATACAACCTAGAGAGTTTCTCCCGAGTTCTTGTTGCAAAAACACGTGTTGAGAGACTCATTTTAAAACTCACTCTACCGTACAATTGTCGGTTACTTTAATAAATTTTCACTTAATATTGGCGCAATGCGTAATCTTCATGTGTCGCGATTGCCATTAATTTAAAAGAAGAAGAATAGTTTCTCCCGAATTCTTGTTGTAAAAACACGTTTTGATAGACTCCATTTTAACTGAAATCTACTGTACAATTTTTTGTTACATAATTATAATTACATTTTAACTTGACGTTAGCGAAATGCGTAACGTTATTGTATCGTGACCAGAGGGCCTAGACAAACGGCTTGTTCAGCTTCGTCAGTTCCAAGCATACCTATAGGTAATCCACGTTGGTCTGCGATGTCTATAAACAGGGCCCGATTTAGGGGGGACATTTGTCCAGTAGGCCTATTCGCTAACTTTTTTTGACAGTTGAAAGTGATCATCACTGAGTGAATTACATATTCATTGCTGTTTTACGCAACACGCTATAATGGCAATTGTCGTGTAAAACAGCAATGGATGTGTAATTCACTCGGTGATCATCACTTTCAACTGTCAAAAAAAGTTAGGGAATAGGCCTACAGAGCGGCAAAAATGATAATCGAGCCCGCCGCGGACAAGATTAATAAAGTTTTATGAAAATAGCTTCAGTAGTTTCCGAGCGATTTCACTGTCTAAGTTGGACAGCGTTATGTAAGAACAGATTAAGCGACACCTGGACGAATTTGAGTAAATGAGTTTCAAAGATTTTAAAGTTAAAATTGTCGCTGTGTAATTATTATTTAAGTTACGTGTATGATATTTTCACTTTAAAGTAGGATGTGTATGTAGTGTAGATTCATTTAAAAAAAATTACGGTGCAGGTTATACTTTACAAGATATAACCTTTTTTCCGCTTAAATCGTTAATGTATTTTAGCTATATTCATATTATTTAAATTTGTCAATAACGTACTATACGACATTGTTGTCGTTTGATTCTTTAATACGATTTGTTTCGGGTGAAATAAAGTGCAGTATAAGATTAAATCCAAATATTTTAATGCAAAAATCTCAAATTTTACAATTTTATAATACAGATTGTGTAAAAAAAAACAATTTGCAGAGGTCTCCAAACTAGGCAGTGCCTATATCTTGGGAAATCAATTTACAATTTACTTGGCCCTGCGACCCGAGTTCCTCTATACGTACTAGAGAACATCATAATAAAAACTAATCAAACAACAAAACGAAACAAAACTAATCAAATCTAAAAAAAGGAAAAGAATTTGAATTTAAATATAAAATGACAAATTACTGTTAAGAAGGAAATGCCAAATTTAAACTAAAATTACGAAAAATTAAACCATACGATTGTCAATGTCAATATCAACAGCCAGTGTCCGTCCACTGCTGAACGTAGGCCTCCGTCATGTCACGCCATCGTTTTCTATCCTGGGCTTCCCACATCCAGCCGCTGCCAGCACTCCTCCTAAGGTCATCAGACCAACGGGTCGCAGGGCGCCCTACACTACGCTTGCCTAATAGGTGGTCTCCAGTTCAAGATTCGTCTGCTCCAATGGGTGTCGGTTCTCCGGCAGACATGACCAGCCCATTGCCACTTCAGCGTACTTATTCTTTGGGCTATGTCGATAACTTTCTTTCTGTGACGAATGTGCTCGTTACGTACCTTGTCTTTTAACGAGATACCAAGCGTAGCCCTCTCCATAGCGCGGTGAGCGACTTTAAATTTGTGGACTAATCCTCTGGTAAGTGATCGCGTTTCCGCTGCATAGGTCATTACTGGTAGGACACACTGATCAAACACCTTAGTCTTCAGGCATTGTGGCAGGGAAGACGTAAAGACATGCCTTAGCTATCCAAATGCTGCCATAAGATTAGAAACTTAAAAACGTCGACTAAGAAGAGCTTCAGTTAACAAGCAGCCACCTTTTTATAATATTCTTTGCTTCTGAGATCGACCAGTTCCTAAAGTCAGACTTTAACCGTTGCATTGTAAACACGAGCTCCAACCGAGTCGCCAAATCTAGTGGCAAAGTGAGAATATCTGAGAGACAGTGTATATGGCCTTTGAAAGAAAGATGTTCGTCTATCATAATACCCAGATATTTGATAACTTCAGTACGGTAAACGGAGAAGCAGCCGCAGTGCAAAGGGGAAAAAGGACGGTATTAAGATTCACTCATATAATGACATGAGTGAATCTTAATACCGTCCCTAATTGGTCCAGAAATAGACGTTTTGTGGAAACATACAAAATGCGTTTTTGAGGAATTTAATGTCAATATAATCCTTTTGAGCCAGCTGTTAACGGTTGACAGTCCAGCCTCAGCGATATGAAAAGCATTTATCCAGTTGTTACATTTAAAGAACATAGCAGTATCATCAGTATAACATATAACATCAGCATTCGCCAACGACAGATCATGTATGTCGTGCATGTAAATTATGAAGGTAGTTGGGCTGAGGATGCTCCCTTGAGGGACACCAAAATTGACAGGGAGCTGGTCACTTCTCTTTGACTCTACTTTAAGAAGCTGATATCTATCAGAAAGATAACTCGTGAACCAGTCAAGCGCCACACCTCTCACACCCAGGCTCTCTAACTTGCGGCATAATATCTTAGATACTGTGTCGAAGGCCTTAGTGAGGTCAAGGAACACCCCAACGCATTTCTGGCCCCTGTCCAGGTACTCAGCCACCAGCTTCGTCAGAAGTGCCACAGCATCCTCCGTGGGCTTATGACGTCTGAAACCAAATGGTCTGGGAGACAGTATACCATTCAACTCAAGAAACTTAGAGGCGATTGTTCACAATTTTTTCCAGGAATTTGGAAAAAGCACTGAGGAGTGAAATCGGTCTGTAGTTTCCCGTCTCTTCTCTAGGTCCATCCTTATAATCTGGGGTTACAAGTGCAATTTTCCAAGTTCTGGGAAAGTAGCCGGTACTGAAGGCTCAAGTTGTATAGGTGCACCAAAGGCTCACAAAGCACGAGTCTTGCAAATTTTACAAAAGCCGCACCGACACCATCAGAGCCAGGTGCACTATCGCTTTGAAGTTGGCTTATTATGCTGAGAACCTCAACCCGGTCATACCCACCACCTTCCCATGGTCTGACGCAACCTTACGGTTATACAGTCCGAATCACGGGAGAGTGCGCTGCTAGTTGCCGGAGGTGGTTTCACAGCGCACCTTAATCTCTCCTACAAGTTGTGCTTTATCTGTCTTCCTTGTCCCTATGTCCGCTAGCTCCCACTGCACAGTCTTCTGCCTCTTCTGCGGCGTCTTTGCTCTTCACCTCTCTCTCTCTAGCCTCCCTAACTCTCCTAATCTTGTGCCATCGTCGCGCGAAGTCCCGTAGCTAAGTTCGCCTTCGTCCCTGACCCGTCCGTCGTAGACCTCAACCCGGTCAGTTGGCTCCATAAAGAAGGCGTTAGAAGGAGGACTCTTGAAAACAACTCTGGAAGCTAAGTCGTCCTCTGATTTTTAAATTGAGCTAGAATGTTGCTGGCTAGATTTTTACCCAATGCTGAGAAAAACGCGTGACAATTATTTAGTGAAACTATAGGACTGTTTGATGTTGATATTAACTCAGTGGGTGGGTTGGGTTTGACCTTCATGTTACAAATTTTCTTTACTGTTTTCCAGAGTTGTTTCGAGTCTTACCTTCTTTGTAGTTCCTCTCTTTCGTATGTCAATCTAACCTTCCTCAGAAAATTAATGTAAAAGTTGCTATATCTCCGATACGAAACCTGTAATATTTCATCGTTTGAGTTTTGTTTCAATCTTGTATCTTCTTAAATGCATCCATCTTAAAGACTACTTTTTAATTTACTTAATAAAGAACAAAAAGTGATAGAAAAACACCCATCCGGCCGGTATTGCGTAAGACGTGCTACTACCCCCGCCGCCCGCTCCCTACAACCTGTGCATTGTGCAATGTAAATTGTAATAACGAATCAACAGCCAGAAATTGGCGCTTAATTCTTTATCAAGCAAATGATCGCTTAAAGAGTAATATGCATTAACGAATTATCTGCCGTTTTAGGCGGTTAGTTCGATATTGCGTTTTTAATTGGTTTTTAGTAAATAAATGAAACGAATTATCTACAACTTTTGTGGATATAATTCGTTTATGCATTTTGTAACCCCTGTTTGTGTATTTTGCAAAAGTAACCTAGGTGCATAATTCTTTATTACGTAACTAATGTGTGCACAAGTTCATACAAATTTTAACACGTCGCTTGATACACCCCTTATATTAAGGCACTAGAAGTCATTTTTGAATACCAAAATAGCTGAATACATAGTTTAACATGCCTGGAATCGATCTGCATTCAAAACTTATTTTTTTCAATTTTGTCGCTTAATTCGTTCTTACATAACGCTGTCCAGTTAGTAGTCTAGTTTCTCTGCAGCTTTCCATGTGATTTTTTTCTCAATATAAGTACCATCTCTAGCTAAATATTGAGCAAGATCAAGCATACAATCTAAATTCAAAAAAATCGCCAGGGTTTGATTATACTCCATCGCTTCCATCTCTTGATCCTGATTGAGTCGATGTCCTTCAGCTCAAAGGGTTTACCATATGTGCAGCGTTAGTGTATTGGTATGAGAACTTTGTAGTTCTATGTTCTACTGCAATTTTTGTTTCCAGAATAGTTGTCGAAGTGAAAGCAAATAGTAATTTAAATAATATATTTTTGAAGGTCGTATAAACTTTCATCATCATTTCAGCCGAGAGACGCCCTCTGTTGGACATAGGCCTCCCCCAAGGATCTCCAAACCGTTCGGTCCTGCGCTGCCCGCATCCAGCGGCTTCCCGCGACCTTTACTAGATCGTCAGTCCATCTTATGGGCCTACCAACGCTGCGTTTCCCGGTACATGGTCGCCACTCGAGGACCTTTCCGCCCCAACGGCCGTCAGTCTTCCTCGCAATGGGCCCTGCCCACTGCCACTTAAGATTCGCAATTCTTTGGGCTATGTCGGTTCTTCTGCGGACGGATCTCATCATTTCTGATATGATCACGCAGAGAAACTCTGACCATAGCCCTCTCCATTGACTCAAGTTCACCACTTGAGCCTTCTTATGAGGCCTATTATAAGCAGCCACGTTTCACTGGCAAGACACGAATTAAAAACTTTCGTCTTAAGACACTGCGGTAGATGGGCCGAGAATATGCCGTGTAGCTTCCCGAACGCGTGCAAAGCCGAATTGGATTCGTCGATTGACCTCTTTCTATAAGTAAGGACTTACCCAGTTGGACTGTTTGTCCCAGGTAACATAATGGTAACATAATGATCGACAACTTCCAGTGTAGAGCTTCAAACCTTTACAGGAGTGGGTTCGACATGATTCTCGTCTTATCCATGTTAATTTTAAAACCCCTTGTTGGAAAACTCTACAGAGATCGTCAAGCGTTGTGCCCAGGTCTTCCAAGGTCTCAGCCATAACTAAGATATCATCAGCAAAGCGAAGATGAGTTATGTACTGGCCATTTATGTTGATGCCAAGTCCTCTCCAGTTCAGAAGCTTAAACGCGTCCTCCAACGCAGCTGTGAACAGTTTCGGCGATATAACATCACCCTGTCTCACGCCTCGATGGAGCTGTATGGGTTTTGAATTCTGGTCCTGAAGGCAGACTGATATAGTGACGTTTTCGTACAGTGACCACAACACTTGGATGTATCGATAGTCTAAGTAGCACCTCTGGAGTGACTGGAGCACGGCCCCGGGTCTCGGCAGCATCGAAGGTAGCGTATGTATGTAATCTATGGTAATGAAGCCTTTTCGGAATCCGGCTTGTTTGCGAGGCTGGAAGTCGTCAAACCTGCGCACGAGACGATTCGTTATAACCCTCGAAAACAGCTTATAAACATAACTCAGGAGCGTGATGGGTCTATAGTTCTTCAATTGGGCCCTATCGCCCTTTTTGAAGAAGAGTCTCACCTCGCCGCCTGGCGTAAAATATAAACTTTACCGATGTTATAGGTACTCATCACCTTCGAATTCAAAGATAGCTTGTGTGATTGGTTAGATTATACCATCGTTATAGGTACTAACACATTGTTGAACCATAATCAAAAAACGATCGTCGAGGATTGTATGTACTTTCAACGTCTGGTGTGTACTTTCAACGTCTGGTGTAGGTTGGTTATGTTCATGGACAGCGAGATTTTGAAGTTGCAGCGTATTTTCACAAATTAAGTAAATTTATGAGTGTTTACGGCTGTTTATTGGATTTTTACCAAAACATCGGGCTTAAACCCTGTAGTCCAATGTTTTTGTGAAATAACCTTTTCAGCACACTCAAATATAGTTATTTGAATGAAAAATTTAAAAGAAAGTTCTGTTAAAGTTTTTGCCCAAGCAAAAGGCATTTATTTGGCGTTTATTCAATGCGCCCAATATCATCATCATCATCAACAGCTCATATAATGTCCCCACCGAGGAGCCTACTCCACATTAGGGGCGATTAGGCCTTAGTCTACCACGCTGGCCAAGTGCGTGTTGGTCGACTTCACACACAACCTAAGAATTTCTTCATAGGTGTGTGCAGGTTTCTTCACGATGTTTCACTTCACCGTAAAAGCGTCGATTAAACGTACATATGATTTCAAAATTTGAAAACACATTGGTACGTGGCGGGAATCGAAACAGTGCCTCCCGGTTGGGAGTCGACGCTCTTCCACACTACGCCACCGACGCTTTTTCCACCGACGCTTTTTTTTTACGCGCCCAATATGCTAAGGCATAAACCCATCCCTAGGTGTGACAAATGAAAAAAAAAACATGATTTTTCACATGCTATTCATGAAATGTTCCATGCCTACTTTAGAATAGATGGTCCTATTTTAGGAATCTTGGTTGTCACTAAATATATAGGAGAACAGTACTAAAATAGTGACTTAAAACTAAAGGTTTTAAACAGAAAAAGACAAATCATTACTATTGTTTATTGATTTAAAATACAAAACTTAGTGACATAAAGCTCTATCCTTTTATTGTTACAGTGCCTGCGAACTGACAATCCGATAGGAAATAAACATTTTAGCTCACCGCGCACGAGCATTGTCATGTCACACATTTCACATATTCCCATACTGTCACAGTACAAATAAATAGTAAGTATAGTATATTACATACTCAAGCGCAAACATCTAGGGCCATTCTTGAGTAATGGATTTAGTTAGAACTATTCAAATAGGTTGGTGTTTACGTGTTGTTATCACTTAAGTTTTCGACTAGTTGTCATGTAAATAAAGCAACGGAACGGCAGATTTCCGGCTTGTACACGAATAGATTACATACTTCCATACAAAATAATACAAACTAATTAAAACTCTACGTAACATGAGGAGCTAATACATCGGCTAGCCTCGGTCGGGGACCGAGACGAATTATTCTTACACGTATCTTACAGAGTGACAAAAATATATTTGCTCTCTTAAACTCGGAAACCTGCCTCCTGATTAATATGTTATTGCTCTATTACCAAAATAAACAAGTCCCATACCTATTTCATATACTCCTTCTAACAATCTTATAACTTCATGAAGCAGAAAAGTATTATAGTAAATATTATACAGATAGTCAAAAATTTATAATACAGAACAGCGACATTAGAAATAGATTCAAATCTACAATGAAATGGGTCAAACTAGTAGTTAGCTCTAAATAAAGATACCTCGGGAAATACTTTCATGCTTCATGTACGAAAACAAATAGCTTTACCATACAAACGCTTTATTTCAAATTTAAAATAATAATTACACAATTGTGGGTTGTTTTATAAAAATTCACAGCAACATTACGCAGTCAGTACGAAAAATTTCTGCAAACAGTTGCAATGTCGTCATTTAGCCACTTCACTCTGAACTCCCGTACCGTCAGTCAATAATTAACTAAAATAATTAGAAATAATAATATTTTCCCTAAGCTTAAGTTCAGAATATAGTCGCTAAGCCTTTGACCCGCTACTGATGTGACTTCTGTCCACCTTATAATATAAGAAATCACCAAACTTATGCCATTAAACTCCACTAATATAGTGAATATTTTTCTATATACAATTAAATAAAACATGCACTAAACATGTGCAATTTCACTATGAACACATCATAGCCCATAGTCCAGCCGCATAGTGAAAGCTCAAAACATAAAGCGAGGCATCTACACTTCGCTCTCACTAGTATGAACTGTCGGTTACCGAGACACGATTACACAATCGCAGTTTTATGCTTTGCAAAGCACATGTTATGTTACACATAAATTTTAATCACAATTTCGTACATGAATCTCATGTCATTTCAAATCTTTATACGCCTTCCATTCAATAAAATGGTCCCCTCGCCATTGCTACCCTTCTCCCAAAACCCGTACTGTTCGATCCATCCCTTTAGAACATCGTAATGCATCGTAGGATATGTAATTCATACTATATTAATGCGTGAGTTATGGATCAGCAGAATGCTGGATGCCAACGCGTGGTAACAGTATTCTAGGTTGGCGTTCTTTGATAACGACACCACCAAGCGATACTCCTAGGGGTGCGGTTGCCAAAAAGGATTTGTTAGTGACATCACCTTAATGTTAGAATAACATTATCGTTTAAGTAATAATATTATATCGATATTATACTCTCAAGCAAATAATATTAAAACGATCCAAATATGAACTTGAAAATAAAAATACTGAGTTTGACGCTTCCTATAGTCAAAACTGGGATACTCAAGATATGAGCAACGTAACAATATAAATGATTGTTCTATTGATGTTAACTTCACAACTTCACGGTTCAAAAAAGGGAGGAAGTTGGTATTCTGCCTTACAATAATAATTGTGAAAAGGACAATGTCAGGACACAAGCTCTTGAAACGGCTAATGACAAGCCAACAAGAAGCAAAAAAGTAAATTCGGTGAATTAATTGGTCACGAACTTGACAACGTATCCATATTAAAGAGAAAATTATGTTTTACAAGTTCTTATTTTATTTAATATTTTGGTGTACGAATATAAACAGGGCAACAACACTATTCATTGGTGGTATCGTCGACAATTTTTTTTGCCAACCAAACCCCAAGGGAACTGTTTGGTGGTGTCGTTAACAATGAACGTCAGTTGGCCGCCCGAGCGACGCCCACACATACACGGCACACTTCTCTATGAGGATGACGTCTAACGACAAAGTCGGTCATGAGTAGCGGGTCTTATTCATAAAAAGTTCCGGCACAATTAGGCAGTGATTCAGTGTATCGCTATACAAAATATCTCCGGTATAAAGTTTCAACCAGTCTGTTGCAATGAGGTTAGTCTATTGTAGATTCAAATCCAAAAAGGTTGAACAAGTCAGTTATGTAATTCAATTTATTAATTCCTATCTGAAATACCCAAAAGTTTTATATATGTTTCAACATTCTCGTAACCTACAAGTACATTTTGTGTTTTATAGAATTACCTATACACTATTCCGTTTTACATATCGTCTGAATATTCCAATGGGTCAAAATAACCTATACATGCTTTAAAATAATACTCGAGACTCCCGGATCACAAGCATCAGAGTTCGTGAACGAAATACTCAATATATACAACAACTCTGCAATGCGAGGGTGTTCGTTCGATACCTTCTATGACAGTTAACAAATCAGTCGAACGGTCGGTGTCAAATTAATTCTTTTGTGCATTAAAAATACTTAAAACTATTTCATCGTCCGTGTTAAAACAAATTCACATTGGCCCTTCGAATTTCAGTCATCAGTTGCCGACACTCGAAAATATAAAGCTTGCGATAAAAGAACCGAACGAAAGCCTAACTAGCATAGATCGTAACTAAACTAAGATTATCCAGTTTAAATCGCAGTCTGTATCATTAGTCTGTTTCCCTAAATTTTATATACAATATTTATTTTCTACCATATTGCGTCCTTGATATGCATCGCGTAACAATAAAAAAAAATGTCAGCTCCCTTCTGCGTTCGGTGGCGGCACCGGCGCGGCGCCGTCGGTAAGTACTGTCGAGTGAAGCGGTCGAGAACGTAAACAAAAATACATGTTACGACGTAACGAATCGTATATTTTACAGTCAGACTTAAGAGGTATGTTTATAAATAGTTAGTTATCAGTCCTGTGGGGCACTGCACTGTTGCTAGTGTATGGCGACGGGGCTGTGCTGTAAGGAGCACACGGGCAGCAGCTCGTCGTCGCGCCGCGCCTCCACCTCCATGCGCTCGCCCCACGCGCCCGCTCCCGCCCCCGCCCCCGCTCGCGCCCGCGCCTCTGCACAATCACATGCACCTTAGCACCACGACTGACACATATTGGACTAGGCACTTAATGCAAGCTAAAAACCTGTTAGGGGCCATTCATTTATTACAAAAGACGACTTATCGACGATCTGGCGTCGGACGCGGACATCATTCTGTTTCATTCAAACGCCGTACCAAACACACGGCGATAAGGTCCCTAATTGATCAAATTCAACGCCGAAATGGCCGAATTGCCGTGTGTTTAGTACGGTATTTGAATGATGTCCGCGCCGCGTCCTTGCTCGACGCCAGATCGGTGTGCTTCGCGCCTTAGGGGGGTCAACCATGTATTACTTTTTCTTATAAAAGGTTTTTTTGTTACATATTTTTTCTTACTATAGGGAGGGGGTCAAAAACAACCAATAATCGCCTTACGTAATAAATGAATGGCCTATCATATAACTCTCCTATTATACCCTAACACAGAGCTGCAGATCTGGCTGGGAAGTAGTGGGGCTAATTCCGATCGTCCAATCTGAAACTTTTATACCTTTGAATATATAAAGAATAATAAATAAAAGCCAGTTCATTTAGGAGGTTCTTTAACATTACCAGATGCTTGGAGAGTATTTTTTGCAACGCCTACTTTAAATGCTACAGCAATGTTGCTATCTTGCAACATTGCGTATGGAATTCTTTGCTTAAGGAATGCTGTAGCATTTATATAGGTGTTGCAAAAAGCAGCATTGCAAGCATCTGGTTAAGTTAAAGTACCACCCAAACGAACTGGCTTATTTATTTTTACTCTTCAAATATTCAATTTACAGGTGTAAAAGTCTCAGATTGCCTCGAGGACATTTTTTGCAAAAAAAAAAAATGCAACTTTGAAGCTATAAGGGTGAACTTAGTCCCACTACTTCCCAGTCAGGTCTGCAGCAGTGTTACGGTACTATAGTAGAGTTATATGACAGGTTTTCAGCTTGCCTCGAGTGCCTATTCAAATATGTCTATCAGCTCTCGTAATATTCCAGTCGCCGCACACACACGGCTGGCAAGCGCGTACCCAGTACCCAATACAGAACTAATGTATAACTGACATCACGCACGAACCCAATACATGCAAAAGCTAACTTCAGCTGGAAAAGTACGTGTCTCGCACGCGGAACGTACACGTGAACGTAGAACTTCAACACAAAATGGTTAAGGATTTATCGGATAACGATTCAAATCTGAAAGTGTACAATAATATGGTATTTCTATCTCTGAAAACATCAATATGCTTTTACACTGATATATTTTGGTCCTCACGCCAGACAATTTTTATTAAGAAATATTCACGGGAATTTCTAGAATTCATATGCGTAGGAAATTAATAATTATTGATAATTCTTCCATATAAAATTACACATTTTCTCTATATAGGGTATGTGCTGTACGCCGTAGTCTTACGCTTGCCAGCCCTGAAATACAAGAGGAAATGCCCTGTTGGCGAAGGACAAAGATCCTTCTGCTTGCAATAGAACGCTTCCTCGATAAATTCTGGTTTTGAATGCCATCTTCTGTAGGGTGCATTGTCAGTTTTTTCATTTAGAAATGGCACAGAATTATGCTTGAATAAGATGATAACATTATTAGTGTTTAATATTGTAGTGACCGTGATTCTAATTCAATATGAAATTAAACAATGGTGTGTGAAAGTTTAGATTTGAAAGACAATTTGGTAAAGTGGCCATTTCTAAATAAAAAAAGTTTGTATCTTTGATAGCTCATAAAACTCTTATAAATTTTCATTTTTATCTTCATTCTAATCATTTACATTGTCTTAGATATTTGTTTAAATATGTAGTTTATTTTTAAAAGAGCTACCAAAGATAAATCGATCAATATTTATCAATGAAAGCAGGGGTATACTCGGGGGTTTATAGACGTGGTCAATGTCTTAAAGAAAGCACCATACAGGAAAAAATTCTCTGCTGCACATGTCAAGGTTCAGAAACTTGTATGATTCCAAACCAATATGATTTTAAACTTTTCCACAATCATTGACCACATCAAAGCACCTTATTAAATAACATACAAATCACTAAAAGTATACCTATTTTCATTATTTAATATTTGTGTCTAAGTATTCTAGTTCCTATAATATTCGGACGGAACTTTTCTTAAAATAAGGTTATGAAATGAATCAGCAATATTATAAAAATAAATATAGTGTCTTTATAAGAAGCATGACTTGAAGGAAAACCATTCTAGAACATTCCGAGGAACACCTGTTTGAGTATAAAAAATAAACGTCACAATGCACCAAGCTGATGCGTAGATGCAAGACATTACCAAACATTGAAATCTGTAACCCAAAACTAACAATCAGGTCTGAACTTTCAATATTGTTAGCATAAGATCTATTTTTGAAAAAGTATGTCTGAGTTACACATATCAATTAAACACATGCAAACAACACCGAATGCATGCAGTGGATGTTCTAACGGGATGAAAGTGAGGACACAAAGACAATGCCAAATTGGAATTGATAAAATGAAATATTTCATTTTAATACGGTTACCTATTGCGAGTTACATTATTATATGTATAAAACAATGAATATTAGTTTTCAAATCTTAGTAGATATCAGTGCTTCTTATGTTATTTTGTAAGATGAAAATATTTTGGAGATCACAATTTTGATCTTAATAATATAATCATAATTAAAATGTTAATCTATTACAAACGAATCAAATATCATCAGGTAATTAAAATAGCATACATAATAATTGTGTAACTCAGAATAGGGTGTGTAAATACCCCCATGTTGTACCCTCAAGGAAAGCAGGACTACTTTAAATGATTAGTACCTGATAAAACTTTACATCGTCATTATTACCTAATAATTCCTGTCCTTTCGTTGATTTTCATAAAGTACCAAAATTATACTATAAGTACTAATTACTATGACTGTCCCTGAAGGTATTGGGACAAGTAACTACAACTTTTTAGTGTTTCTTGTCCTGACTATAGATCATTGACTAGCACCAGTCAGTACCATTGCCCTTTGATGTTTTGGACAAAGTACTAACTAGTAGTTTGTTCCAAAACATCCATCATACCAAGATCTACAATTAGTACTAATAATAACTGTCTTTTCAGAGTAATAGGAAAAGTACTAAACTGTACTAAAAATCAACTATTAGTACTAATTATTATTCTACACTTGAGAGTACTGGGACAAGATACTAAATGGTACTCAAGATCTAAAATTAGTACTACTTAGTACCACTATTCTAGATGGTACTGGAACAAGGTAGTAACTTATTACAAGAATCACAAACAGTACAAATTATTACCACCGTCCTTGAGAGCACAGTATTTTTATTTCAAAAACGTGGGTGAGCCACCGACCGTCTAGATATACATGCACATTGGTTATCTAGACACAGTCATGGCTCGTCCGTTCGTAAAATATAAATACTATACTGGGACCAGGTACCTAAGCCCTACAATAAGTACTAATTAGTACCGCTGTCCTTATGGGTACTGGGGGGTAGGTAAGTGAAGTAGTGACGGGGGTAAGAGGGTAAGGGGGTAAGACGGTAAGACGGCAACACAGTATGAGCAGACCTGGTGCGTGCGGCGCTAGTGCCTCGCGGCGGGGCCGCCGGCCCTCTCTAGTCATCGCGGCTCCGGCCCATCTACCACGGAACCACGGGGTTAGCCACGACCACGATACACCAGTGTAGCTTATCGTTAGTATTGGGAATGGTAGCGTCCATTCGGAGTATGTATAGTATTCACACGTTAGGTTAAAGTAATCAATTATTACTTGGGGCTTCGCCAAAAAGAACGCGTTCTTAAGGTGATATCAGACGGTACACTCGAATGAATGTTGAACCAGTGAATGCTTAATTTTTATTTCATTCCATGTTCACACGGTCGAACTGGAATGAAATAGAAAAGAACATTCACCTCCATTTTCTTACAATATGTTGTTGGAAAAAGAACATTTTCTCAAGACTCGAAACAAAATTACCGAATCCGAGTGAACGTTCTTTCAGTGTTGAAGCTGTTCATTTATCATTCATTCCGAGTAAGAGTCAAAGATGCCGAATGCCAATATCCAACACTGTTGGATCGGAATTCATTCAGCACTTGTGTTTTATTTTGGGTTCAGACACTTCATTTCGAGTGAAAGATGCTGAATGAAAAGCGAATATGAACCGTCTGATACCACCTTTAACGCGCTTCACCCTGACGCCGCGATATAGCGCTAAATTGTTTTATACTGTGACAATAATTGACTGTCAAACAGAGCGTCACTGAGCGTCGGCGATAGAAGTGTCCAACGCACTGACGCTTGGACGAGTGGTAACGACGCGTTCTATTTTTTGAAGCCATTAGCACTATAATTGTAGAAACTTTTATATTTTTACTACAAATTTATAAGCATGAAAAAGAGCAAATGTTTGCGTAGCAAACTTTTGTTCACGTACCATTGTTATTTAACATAATTAACAGATATGACAAACAATTTGCACTCAATAAAGCAAACATAAATCGTAGTGTAATTCTATAATTATATTATTTAATTTTTATAGAGAAATTGATTTGTGTAAAGAAACTAGCGAGTAATTTAAAAATGAATAATTTATAATCGGCACAGTAAGTGCATAAATAATAAGTATTATTTTTACTGACTAGCTTATACTACTTTTATCGCAAATCGTGAACAGTGTACATACTCCGAATCAACACTATAGTCAGCCACTCTGAAGAATGTGTACATACAATAAACATACATAAATTTAAAATACATTGTCAAAACTAAAATGGAAAAGAATTCATCCTTTTAATTATGACCTATTTTTTGACAACTTTATGATACTAAAACTGGGTCACTCAATTAGTAAAATAACAAAATGTTATCAGATTGAAATGAGATGAGTGAAGCGTTATGTACTAGCGAAGATCACGACATAAGCTCGAGACGAACGTTAGAATTATATTACATGATAAATGACAACTTAGCTTGGATGAAAACTAGTTCGGTAGATATATTTAAATGATTAGACTTAAATTATTTGAAAATCGAAATACAAAAATCCAAGATAAGTCGATCGATTCTTCTTAGTCATTGAATAAATATACAGAATATTAGCGTAGATTAAAAAACTCGCACAAGCCAAATGAAACCACCACATCGATGTCAATTCTTGAAGAAGACCTACACCATAGAATTATGATTTTAACAGTAATAGCAGACGCCTAAATACTATACAATGTCAATTATTTACATAAAAATAATTACGATCTCAATAATCATTTCAAATAATAAAATAAATATTTACCTATAATTAAACACAACCAGTCCACTGAAGCGAAGAAGAGTTTTTGAACTACCGAAACTTAGCTTTAAAGCATGTTGAAATTAAGCCTATTTTAGCTTAACTTTAAACCACTTTTATTTCAAATGTTGTGATGTTGCATTTCTCGGTTCCATTTTACAGAACTCCATGAGGCAAATGTAATAATACTAATATTTATTATAATGAAAATGACATATTTTATAAGAAAGTACGCATATTTAAGTCTTTCGAAGAAAACAATTTTAGAGAAAGATAGATACGTACAAAAGTGCGCATAGAAAAAAATACTATTAGACATACTGGCTAATGTTAACGGATCCAGTCTGTTAACATGTTCTATTAAACCTATTTAATTACTTTTTGTAATAAAATAAGTACTCTATTTTATTCTTCGCTTCAGCAGAATGGCACCCTAAAGACCACAGAATACCTTAAACACCAACTCCACTCAAAATGAAGCATTGGAATTTGAGCTTAATAACATATAAAATATTTCATATTCTTAAACAAAAAAATCAATAGCGTACCCAAATGTTACCTGAAGCTCTGTTCAACCCTTTTAGGGATTACGAGCGTGATATTGTGTATGTTTAATAAATTTCCTCAATAGACTTTGAACTCTATGTAAATGTTGTAAAGATGAAAATTAACAGTTTTGTGCAGCCTGATCTGGCTATCTGTACTATCAACGTGCTTGAACAGTCCAAAAACAGATTTCTTTAACGCGTAATATTCACGTGGAGGGGACTCGTCACCGATTGGCTGTAGCGTGTTACTACATTTCACTACAGCCAATACGAAAAGATATGATATTAAAGCCGTGTATGTTGTAACCAAATTTATCAAAGGACGCAAAATCACCAAAATTCTTCATACTAAAGTAATCTCTAACTGTTTACAATAAGCTGCAGAAGTCAAAGAGCGGTAACCGACTGCCGCGTGGGGCTATAGAGAGGAGGTTAATATCTTTAATTCATGAATGAATTGGTGGGCGAGGCATATTTAATACTCAAGCGGTCGCCCTCGCCTTCACTCGCGTTAATGTCGGTTATCGCGGCAAAAAGTATCCTATGTCCTTCCCAGAGAATCAAAATATCCCCTTACCATATTTTATCAAAATCGGTACAGTAGTTTCTGAGCCTATGCAATGCAAACAAACAATCAAATCTTTCCTCTGTACAATTAAAGTATTAGTGCAAGCGATTTTCACCTCATGCCTGCTCAAGCACTTGATCGCGATAGTACATTGGTTGGTAACGCGAGGTCCTCTGATTTTGAAAAGTTACTTATTAAACGCCTACATTCCAATGCTTCAAAGTCGTGAAATGGATACAGTATACGAGATACACGAAGACTAACTAACCTATCGATGTATAGTGTTGTATGTTAGTGGTGCGTGCCGATGTTCGATAGTCAAACATACCGTGTTGGTGATGCGACTGCGCTTGCTGTGTGTTCGTGGACTCGTCCGCTGTCCGTTTGAAGAAGTTGTGTTGGAGTGCGTAGTACGGCGTGACCCGTTGCTTCGGGTCATACTCGAGCATACGCAAAATTAGGTCCTGCAAATTAGATATAATTGAAAAAATGTGTAGCGGCTACGTCACAGCGCTACATAGACAGTATCGAGTAACCGAGAAATGGTTGATCAGCGAAAAAAACAAATGCAAACACGGAGCCAAGATACGACACAGAAACGTCACAATACGTAATGCAAGCCTAAATCGCCCTTACGAAGTTACCAAGGGACATCAGTATATATACAACTTCCAACGATGTACAGACGGGCCGCGGTCCCCGAGCGATCATCTAGCTCAGAGGAAGATCTGCCCTTTTCGTTGAAGATGTGGCGAACCCAGCCACTTCCTACAAATGTATAAGAAACTAGCTGTCCCGGCCACGCGTTGCTGTAGTAAGTAGTAATTTCATATTACTGTCCTATGTAGGTACTTATTATAAAAAAAACCGGACAAGTGCGAGTCGGACTCGCCCACCGAGGGTTGCGCACATTTTTTTTTGCGGCGTAAACGGCCGTATCTTGTTTGCGTTAACTTAGGAGTTGGATTTTTTTCACAGCTTCAAGGGACCGTAGACCCGAGTATATGGTTCTCCATCTCCACTCGTTCCCGAGATAAAGGATGACTACAAGATGGCACACAAGCTTGCGGCCCTACTGATGTTAAGTGGTGACCGTCGCCTATAGACAGTTGTAATGTTAAGGGTAAATCACTTAACACTGCAAGTGCGTTGCTGTCTTCCATGCCCAGTAATTATGTACGAGCAGTTCGCGGCGGTTGTAAGGCACCGCTTCCCACAAGTACATGGATAGAATGCTGAGCCAGGGTGTTAGGCTGGCCAGCAAGGATCTGGTTTGGTATTAGGAACTGCCCCCAGGTAGTAGCCCTGGCAGGCAGCATGGTTATGGTGAAAGAAACTGCCCCAGGGAGTAGGCCTGGCAGTCAGCAGCGGGGAGGTAGTGAGATACACCGCGGACGGTTGTAATCTGATTTATTGGTAATTTGGTTGGTGTTTATGCATTTATGGTATACAGACATGAATTTTCAAGTGGACCTTTAGGGCCAAATCCTAAACTATAAGGAATATCGAAAAATGTTCAAAGGAGTCAACCAAGGTGAAACAAGAAATATTTTATTAAAATTTAACATTTTCCATTACTTTCCCGTACATCATTACTTCCCAGATATCGATCCTTATTAAAAACTGTTTTCTTTTTTTTCAAAATCATTGGGTCGATTCCTGGCTAGGATTATTGATTTTTCAAAAATCCAATAATGCAGTTTTTTTTTCGTCAACGTCGGGCTCACGACTCCTTTGAGCATTTTTCAATATTCCTTATAGTTTAGGATTTGGCCCTGAAGGTCCACTTGAAAAATTCATCCTGTACACATAGAAAGGTTTTTGCATGTCTCTCATAGGTGCAACTTGCCGACGGTGCACGTAGCTGCTGACCCGCGGAATGTGATTGTGTCTCGCTGCTGACCGCGCAGCCGCAGTTCATTGTTCAGGAGCTGGTAGCTCGAACATTGAACACTGGCTAGCTTTCCCTCGTCGGATGTTCTCTCGTGCGTGAACCGAACCGAAACGTGGCCGCTTACAATGGGCCTCATAAGAAGGCTCAAGTTCACTCAAAGGGCAATGGAGAGGGCTATGCTCGGAGTTCCTCTGCGTGATCATATCAGAAATAATAAGATCTGCAAGAGAACCAAGGTCACTGACAGGCCAAAGAATTGCGAACCTTAAGTGGCATTGGGCGGGACACATTGCTAGGAGAACTGGGCCGAGGCGGAAAGGTTCTTGAATGGCGGCCGCGTACCGGGAGACGCAGCGTTGGTAGGCCCCCCACCAATGATCTGATAAAGGTCGCAGGAAGCCGCTGGATGCGGGCAGCGCAGGAGCGTTCGGTTTGGAGATCCTTGGAGGAGGCTTATGTCCAATAGTGGACGTCTCTCGGCTGATATGATGATGATTATGATGACACTGGCAACCTTTCCCTGTTAGGATCTTCTGTGTGCTATGAAACTGACCTTGAACTTGAGGTAGTCAGAGACCGAGTGTCCGGGCTCGCCCCGTCGCCGCGCGGCCGGCCCGCCGCCCTCCACGCCGAGGATGTCGTGTAGCCGGCGCGTGCCCGGCGCCCGGTACTTTCTGTAACCGCTGCACACATCAACATTGTTATGCGCCGCATTTTCGTACAAAACCAACAATTTATACAGCTAAAAAATTTATGTGTGTGAATTGTGGTGAGAAAGGAGATGTTCCGAATTTCTATGGAGGGTGATACTAGGCCACCCCCCAAGACAAAAGTTATACGAGATGAAAGAGGATATTTTTAAGAATATTATAGGACAAAAACTATAATTTTAAATCCCCGCATTTTAACAAAAAATCGCATTTCATTCTGGCTCAAATAATCGATAAGCAAAGATTTAAAATTCAATTTAAAAAAGTAACACGTGTCAGTAATGACAGCTGACCTGTTATGTCTTGTCAAAATATTTTTTTTATAACTAGGAATGGGGTCGGTTTTTTGCAGCCTATTTTGCAATTTATTCCAAAAAAAAAATATTAATTAAAAAGTTTTTGCTCTTGTTTCTGACTAACAATAAAGATTTTATCACTATTTAATCGGAGAACATTCGATTTAAAGGTTAGATTTCTTGCATACACTTTGTAAAATTACTTGAAAATGCGGCGGATTAAAATAAAAAAACGATATATTCAAAATCCTTAGAGCATAAGCTTTCGTTTAATATATAATTTACCGTGGGGGGTTTTCAAGTACCAATATGGAACATCTCCTTTATAGGTAAGACTGGCGCCATTCTTTTTGAAATATAATTTATAAATCGAACAAAAAATATGAGATTCAGTTTCGAATTAAAAATAAGCTATAAAACTTAACTCGTATAAGTAAATTACCTGCCATCCTTTCCATTGACCTTCTTTAATACATAACCACCGCCTTCTGACGCTGGTAATTTGTCGAAAAACTTCCTAGTTTTGTGGGCCTGGAAACAAGGAAATTTTATAAACACTAACATACATATTTCGATCAATGAATTTCGTATCACGCAAATCTGAAACCTGTGGCCAACACAGGTTGAAAAAAAAAATTGGAATTGGATCTTGAAGACGTATTAACACCATTATAGGCATAGGTATAATCGGCAAAGTTCACGGTGTACCACTTGTCGGCCACGCTTGAGCAACTCCGCGGAGGCACAGTATACCAAGAACAGTAGTTTATCTGCGGGCTGTCGGCGAGTTATTAGCCTACCCTTGCGTTGACGCTAGGGTTCGTAAATGTGCCGGGCGGGAACGAGCGGCGAGCGAATGTGCAATGACGCGATCACACCGAGACGGCGCGGCCCGCACTGCAGCCACCTTAAGCCCCCATATTTTTATGTCAATGTATGCGTCACAGTGCGTGCGTACACGGCGCCGAGTACTTACGCACATAATGAATAGCGCCCAGTTAGTACGAAGATGTATTACTTTTCTTGCTATACTGTGGCGGAGGGGAGGCGACGGGAGCGGAGTGAACACGCTGAGCCTTATTGGCTGCGCCATATTACGTTAATATTCTATTGGCCTGAATAACAAGTGGGCGGGACTTGTTGCAAGGCAAATATAACACAGGGAACTTGTCGACTATACTTTAATGAATGAAAAATACGAAGCGATGGGATAGAACAAGTATTAAAAATGTGAAAGTTTATGTTGCTTATGTTCTCTCAGCTGAAATGACGATAAAAAGAGTCTCACCTGATCTAATAAATGATCGGGCGGCATGCCCAGCACCTCGACTATTTTGTTCATCTGGTCGACCTCATTGGCACCGCTGAACAGAGGCTCGCCCGTGTGCATCTCGACCAGTATACAGCCCAACGACCACATGTCTATTGCTAGGTCGTACGGCACTCCGAGCAGCACCTCCGGCGACCGGTAGAACCGCGACTGTATATATTGGTATATCTGGAAGTTTACAAAAACATAAAGGTGATAAACCAGCATTTGATGATAACCTGTCACTTAAATTTACAGCGGTTTGTAAAAAGGGGAGACGATTGCCCATTAGGGATCTAATCACAGAACAAATAAGAGGTTAGAAGTCGTAAGTGGGCGGGGCGCGCGCGCTGCTGGTTATGAGTAAACACTCATACTCTCTCATATTTTGGAAGAGGAAAAATATTTAAAAATAAATATAAAACACCGTCTTGTGCTTTTTTAACTGGCAGCAAGCAAAGTAGGTAAGACTCATAATCTTACTAATGGAGACATTTCTTTTCACTGGTAAGTACAAATATACCTACTGTTAAATTGAAAAAATATTATGTCGCGTGTGGCGACACTGGCTCTGGTATTAACCACAGTATAGAAATGTAACAGTATGGAAACTAAGCCTAGTTGATAAAATAATTACCTACACTCCATTGAAGCAATAGGGTTGTCCCCTTTAATGTTTTTGATATTGTTTTTTTTTATGAAAAAAAAGTTTTCTGTTTTGTAGTGGTCAATCAATCGTATTGAAATAACTAGCTTACAAATAAAATTTGAATAGGTAATCTTATGGCGTCGGTTAATCTCAGCAAAAGACGATAGTTTAAAATACGGGAAATAGTTTAATATTGATACACAACAACTTGTAGATCTTTAACTTGTCATCACGGCGTAACCTTTTACAAGTTTTAGCGGGAACGTACGCGAATTGCGGTTGAACGAAAACGTTTCGTGCGCTTTTCGAAGCGGGCGCGCGATATGCACCGCAGCGCAGGCGGAGCGCGGTCGGGTTCATCAGCTGCTTTTTCGGGTGTTTGTCACGCATTTTCGGGTTGAACCCGAAAATGTGTGTGGTACCTAGTAATTAAAAAATCAGTACATAAAAAATCTTGATAAAAAGTTGATAATTTCTTGCATCCGCCATCTTGGATTTACATTTTGACAGCACTATTGACTTTAACTCCCTCGAAAACCATGAAAACGACACCCATGACGAAAAAGTTGGTAATTTCTTGCAACCGCCATCTTGGATTTACATTTTGACAGCACTATCGAATTTAACTCCCTATAAAACCATGAAAACGACACCCATGACGAAAAAGTTGATAATTTCTTGCAGCCGCCATCTTGGATTTACATTTTGACAGCACTATCGACTTTAACTCCCTTGAAAGCCATGAAAACGACACCCATGACGAAAAAGTTGATAATTTCTTGCAGCCGCCATCTTGGATTTACATTTTGACAGCACTATTGGCTTCAACTCCCTCAAAAACCAAGAAAACGACACCCATGACGAAAAAGTTGATAATTTCTGGCAGCCGCCATCTTGGATTTACATTTTGACAGCACTATCGGTTTCAACTCCCTCAAAAACCATGAAAATGGCACCCATAACGAAAAAGTTACTAATCAATTGCAGCCGCCATCTTGGAATTTAATTTTGACAGCACTATCGACTTTGCTTTAACTCCCTGGAAAACCATGAAAACGACATCCATGACGAAAAAGTTGATAATCTATTGCAGCCGCCATCTTAGATTCATGAATTTATTATGATCGATCACTCGAACAATTTCTTCCGAAAACATTAATTACCGTTCAAAATCAGCAGGAAGAAAAAACGATCACTCCGGTTTTAATGAAGCTGAGTTCAAGCAGCCGTATACGACGCAATACGCTCGGGACATTTTCAAAAAGATCGCGTAAATTAACTTAGACGCGGCACGCACTACTGACAGCACCGCGACAATCGCTTAGGGGGCTCGTCGATGCACACGTTTGTGTGAGTGTGCCGTTTCGAACATTTGTAGGTAGTTTCCTTACTGTTCCACATCTATATACTGTGTATTAACATTGCTTGATACGACTTCTAAAGAACCTTTCTTATCTGTTCTGTGGGTCTAATAACCAAAGTTTTGCGTTCGTTCCATTGTATTGAATAGGTTACTTAGACATGTGACGCGCCGGTCAACCTAAAAAAGCTGCTGAACGTGAACACGGAACGCATAAACGCGTAATCGCCTCCTGTCTGAAATATCCCTTATCTATGGTAAAGTTAAGTAAAGGCCGACGGAATTCTCAACAGAGAAACGGGAATATAACAATCAGAAACGTAATAACGACAGTTTTCAATAAGATGCCAGTAGCCCGGACTTTTAAATGACTATTGAAATAGTCCCTTACCAAGGAAGTAATAGTCGTGTATCTAAAAGAAATAAATACCATTCATTAAAAAGATCAGCTACTCTTTTTATCAAATAAGCAATAAAGAATTTTATTTCATCATGTGCAAGTACACTTTTTAATTAGCATAGCCCAATTCGATAAAACAAGTAAACAAAACATAAGAAACAATTGCATCGCATTTCAAATTATCTCAATGACCCCAAAGAGCACGTGGACGCAAGGGTGTTACTACTGAGCCCGGTGACGGTATCGCCCGTTCAGTTCCCAATAAGTTAATAACTATAACAGAAAGGCGCAATTGGCGATAACCCTCCGGCGCGGGCACTGAATCACACGCCCCCCATGTGATTTATCTGCGCAATTAGCCTATGCCTCGTACTCAGTACATAAATCGGTATATTCGTATAAGCTGACTACTTCACAGAAAGCTATGCTATAAAATGTTATAATAATTTTGAATTATTTTTTGTATTATGTAGGTAAGGTAAAGGTTTGTTTGGTTCAATTGTGCCTTTAAAATGAACAAACCATAATAACAGCTATTAAAAGAAAATTATTGCTTTTAAATTACTTTTAGAAAGTGAAAACTAAATTTTAAGTGTGATAAACCGTCAAGCAGCATACAAAAAACAACTTACGCTAATGTGATAATTATACATAATAACAGCCTGTCCTACTCGGCTCGACAACTGAAAAACACGCAAATTTACGCGACATGGGATTTAAGTATTTAACTGAAAAAATATTTTATGTCTAACCGCCATTACTATTATTTAAATAGTTTTTAGTCTTTTTATGTTATGTGCAGTTAATAATATTTTTTAATAATAATTAGTCAGATTGGATAAAAATTACAGTATAACTTTGAGGGCAATGCAATTTTACTTTTGTTCTCATTCTCAAACTATCACTTATTGTTTCTGTCAGAGTAAAACTAAACATTTTGAGATAGATTATTCAACGAAGATGTAGACGCATTACAGCCAATACAGACATCTTTTGACATTCAATGTTATACATATTACAATTCAAAGCTGACGTTATTTTTAACGTTATTCGATTAAACTTGGATACTTTATCGCATCGCACTCACTGTAACACATTATTTCAAGGACAGACATTGCAGTTGAAAGAGATGACAAAAGAAATCAATCAATAGAAAAATGTGTAAAACTATTGCCAATACTCATTCCATGTATGTAAGTGATTCTTGTCATGGAATTGTTTTGGATTCAGAATTAACTTTTAATATTTGAAGCAATATAATATAATCAAGAGAATAGTTCGCGTTATCCAAAAAAAAGTTGTTTGTTAGTAAAGCCGAAACAATTTAAGGATAAAACAAATGCCACACATTTTCACTTCTTTATTAGGGGACCAGGTAAAACAATTGTACATTTTACGAGGTTATATACTTCAAGTAACATTACGTTTGCGGTCGAGAACGACCTTCGCTCGGCCCATATCAAACGTTCAATCACGCGAGTATAGTTGCTACGGAAAAGTGGAAACATTCTGGAAAGCATTTCCACATTATTCATCATAGTAATAAAAATAAATACTCACCCTTTGACCTAGTTGACATGAGCTTCCGAAGTCGACGATCTTAATCGCTGACCTCTTCGGATTGCATAGTAGTATATTTTCGGGTTTAAGATCACAGTGAATAATATTTAATTCTGAAAAAGAAGGTAGGATATAATGAGTATCTATTTTACTGTTTTTTCGATCCGGATTATAAAACTCTACCACCAACCACAAGGGCATACATATTTAAGTATCGAAACATTCGTAATAACTAAAAAAAAATTTGATTGAATTTGAACATTTATTTGATAATGCTTTGTCTCTCGTGGAATTTGAGGTGGACGGTTTTTAATGAGACCGGATCTCGGGCATAGGTACAAATATAATACTAAATATAGGTATAAATTTCTAAGTGTATTTTTTTTTAATAAATCAAAGCAGTCTGTAGACACTAGGCATGCTTTTAGTGGCGCACTCTATCTCTTTTTCTCTCTGATCGGTAGTATCATAAAACAATAATAAACATCTATTTAAAAATATATTTATCGATTCATGTGTTCAATTCTGCTGTAAAAGACTTTTTGAATAAAAAAGAAGAACATACAAAATTGAAAATACCTTCAAGATACAAATAACAATGTTGAATTTGTAAATAAGCGTCTTCATTGTCTATTACAGCACCCAACCCCCGAATGCCATTACCGGTTCCAAATTAAACGATGTTTAGGAACGCAATATCGATGATAATTCCGCAATAGTTAAAACAAGGAGTCGCTAATAAACTGCGCCGCGCGATAGGTCATTGTTTAGACATAATAATATCTGCATAATTGTACTGGCGCCGGATTTAGGGCGGCTACAGACACCGCAGTTCCTAGTTGCGACATTCTTTACAATGGCCCTCTTTTCACCGTCGCCGTTTCGATGCCGAAGGATAGAATTACGTCTACATCAACAATATTATGCAATTGTCTATGCAGAGCGTTAGTTAGCGCTGACGAATAAAGCACGTGCATTTATCGTTAGTTAATATACTTGAGGACAATTGTTTAGTTTTTATGTATATTTTAGAATGATTACAATGATCAGTATATATGTCGAAGGGAAATGATGAAAATAGAGATTTGATCAAATCCCTAAGGAATTTAATCAAATCCCTGCAGATGTTAAAATGACTATTAGATTTTAACATTTCCATTATGAAATTTAGTGATTTGATCAAATTCCTGAACTGATTTAGTGAAAAGACAAAAATAGACAAGTCAGGACTTGAACACCACTGTTTTCGCTTATTATTGCCTCCTTTACCCCAGTTGCAACAAAGTGGCAACAAAGAATAAACTTATGAGTTCGTGGTTTAATGTTTCGCTCAACAGTGCCACCAATTCAGCTAAGCTTGCGTGAAATCGCAGCTAAATTATTATTATTGGGTGGGCAAGGCTTTAAAAAATGTTCCTGTGATAAATCAAGGGTGCAGTGCAAAACAAATTGATGTGCCTGTAAAAGAAATAACGTTCTTTGCAACTCTAGGTGCTATAAATCCACGATTTGTTTGAACAAAATTAAATAAAAAACAGCTTTAAATAAAAAAACCCTTGAATTATTATAAGTACTTTTCGTTAAAAATAATTACTTGTCTTACATACTTATTAACCATTTTTGTACATTTATAAGTCTTGCAATGTCTGAATTACTTAATAAAAATCTTTTAACTATGTTAGATTTTTATTTTTGTCATTTCACTAAAGCAGTTCAGGGATTTGATCAAATCACTTAATTTCATAAGAGAAATGATAAAATCTAATATTTTAACATCTGCAGGGATTTGAACATATTCCTTAGGGATTTGATCAAATCCCCATTTTCATTATTTCCCTGCGACATATACATATAAAAGGCAACCGTTACTGACTGATCTATTAACGCAGAGTGCAAACCACTGAACGGAATGCGCTGAAGTTTTGACACGCAGATAGTTATTATGACGTAGGTTTTCATACAAAAGTGGTACCTAGCATGTGGCTTTGCTAGCCTATAACGGATGACTTCAACGCAAAATTATACTACAACAGCAGTAAAGCGAACTGGTGCCCTTAGATAGGCTTCACCTTCAAATGTATCCTTAACTCGCGACCTGTACAGGCTGCACAACGTTAGTGCTTTTATATTTAAATACATAATACATTTAAACCATCCTTCTGATTGGTATATTATCTGTTTGTGAAACTCGAACACACTAATACACTCGTAATAACGAAACAAGCCGCGCTAAGGACATCACACATCTCTAGACTTCAGAGTACTTCGGAAATCCATTTCAGGACATTGTTCCCGGTTACTGTTATGATTAGGTTTGCTATTTGTGTATTTGTTTGCCAGATGTTTAGTGAAGCGATCGCTATGAAAGGTGATCTTAAGTTCTGTCCAGACCTGCACCAGAACCGCTCGCAAGCCCACGTCTCGTAAGGAAAAAAATGGTTAGTAATTATCTACTTCATTATACATGAACATGCTCGTCGGACGAATTGGGAAAGAGACGAAATACAGCATGAGACATGTAAGAGATGTTGTCTAGTTCAGCTAAGAGACGTCTTATTAAATGCGACGTACTTAGTGACGAAATACGTAAAGAAAACAGAACCGTCTGGACAGAGCTTGCGACTTCGGTGTGTTGTAATTTATTGAAGTCTATCGATATCCTCGGTTGGTTGTGCAGGTAAAATCGACCTATTTTGACGGACAAAAAGTACCCGAGAACTGTCCTTCGTCAGCGCAGGCTTAAGTTCGCTTATGTCCAGTAGCTTTAGTTTTGTATAGAACAGTATAACACCACAAATGCCCCAGAACGTACCTTAGCACTATTTGAATATACAGGCGGCTCAACGTAACAACAAATACCTAGTCTGTGACTATGAAATAAGTTTGAAGAATTGTTGAAGAAATTTTACATACACTGCAGTGCCGGAGTAGTGTCGCAGAAATGATGTCTACTGAGCCGAAATTGAGCAGAGCAGAGAGGAGATGGAAAATGTGCAAAAATTAGGAGTTTCTTTATTGTAGATATTTGTTATTGCTTTGGCAGATATAGTACTATAATAGAAAAATACGATCCATCCACCGTCTACCGAAGCGAATAGGAGATGAGAGAAAAAGTGGCCAAGATTTTGTTATTGCTTTGGAGGAAAATGGAACTTATTTCTAATGTCAATAAGTCTTACAATATAATGAATGATGACATTTTTATATAGACGTCATACTCACCAGGTTGACTAAGGAACAGTAACGCAGTGCAGAGCTGCTGCGCGAACTTGCGCGTTAGGTTCAGTGACACACCGCGAAAGTTCGTGTTGCGCAGGAGATCATATAAATTATACGATAACAGCTCGAACACTAGGCACAGGTGGTTCCGCCACATAAAGTGGCGTTTGAGTTTTACTGTAACAAAGAGCAATGTTATTTAGTAACGTCTGGTGGTCTGGCAAGGGGAAAGTTGAACTTTCTCCCGTCGCAAAATCTCGGCAAGTACTTGTGACAGAATTAAGGTCTAAGATTTTCCCAACCTATAATAATACATTCCATCAATATTCTAACAGGAAGCAAAAACTGATTCGTGGTCTAGTGGTTCCCAAACAGGAATTACATTCCAAGGTCCCTGTTCGATCCCAAGCGCAGTCCTTTGTTCTCGGTTTAGTTACTGTTGCGCTTTTAGGTCAGACTAGCTAGCTACCACCATCGCATCAAAGTCTGTCACCATAACATAATTATTACAGCTTGCGCCAAACTTCTAGATCGCTCTGAAGTTGTTTCCGCTTCATTCGCACAGCCGTACCACCTACCAACAAGGTTCAATTTCGCTACTGCTCAGGTAATCGCCTCGTGTTCAGAGCGAACTAGAAGTTTGGCGCGGGCTGTAACAGCATTATATTGTGTTCCAAGAGGTAATGATAAGATAGCCAGACCCTTTGTGGTCGAGGATTCCGGGAGAATCTCTTCCGTCTTATCATTTAGTGAAATGAATGTACAGAGCTTCCCCATAAAGGCAGTAAAACAAACTATATAAAAGAGTTGTCTTCACGATTCAATTTCCTTTCAATGTTGGGAAGACTGCTGATGCTGGTTGTTGGTAAGAAGCCTGCCAGATGGGGGTATCGGTTTCGAAGCCTGACGCTGGGCGAAGTTTGTATGAGATCACGAATATAACCTGAATGGATGATTCCCAGTTGTCTTCATTCGTAGCTACATAATATACTTAGTATCGATATGTTTTTGTATGCCATTTTTTCATAAACAACTTGTTCAAAATAACACACCTGACTTTATTTTATTCATAGTAACCAATAAATTGTCCAAATATATATCATCACAAATAATGGCTATTAATTTTGACTCGTTACACCCAATAAAAATAGGACAAAATAATTTTCACAATTCTATTAAATCATGTTTGGCCGATTTCCAAAGTTATTTCCACTACAATTATCTATCAACATTTCTCGTAATACGTAAAAATACACTTACCTATATAATACTTATTTTCGGCATCTGCCCTGTTCATCATTTCTAGTAACTTGACTTCAATTTGTGCCTGATTTAGGAAGGGTTTCTTATTCTTAATTATTTTTATCGCTACTTGACACTGCTCCTCGTGGTCATACGCTTTCACAACCTGTAAATAAAGAATACACAAAATGGAATTTATTGATATTATATTCTTTTTTCTACTTTTTATGTATCTGCAGTGACAAATAGGTAATCATACGGCTCGCCTGATGGTAATAAGATGCGACGAGGCTAGGATGTGAGTCTGGCATTTCCGTTATCCATTGCCAATACTGACTGTACTGTACACTTCTTTTTTTTAGCTTGTACTACAGAAAATACTTTTAAATCTACGTTAATATTGTAAAGACAAGATTTGAATGTTGGCAATGAATGGGCTCCAAACATACCAAAACATTTAAAAAATCACTGGTAGATTATTTTCTCCAGTTTAACAAGGTTATTTATTATCACTACCGGGTCTTTGGGTACAGTGAACACCAAAGGTAAGGCACAACTCTGCTCTGTTAATAGTATACCTGACCGGTTATCAGAAATTCGACAAAAGTTACTAACCATTGAAATGAAACATTTCCACAAAAAAACTTTATATATCTAAGAATTCCATTACATTCAAAATCGAGTAGACAATACTTATACATGACGAGCGCTCAAAAATCGTGGAGCTAATCCGTCTTGTCCTACGCTTGTCACGATAAATCTAAATTACTTAGATATCCTAAAATAACTAAAACTAAAACAACACTACTGCTCAGTATTACTGCTCTAATAATAAAACAGGTATTTACAAAGGATAAAACTTTCGAGTTAAATGTATCGTCTATAATATAATACCCTTTCCTCAAAATAACTTGAGTTGGGCTAAACCCTTTTATGACTCTATAATTATCTTGTGAACTTACGTAAGACTTCGTAAATTTGATACCCATATAGATGAATTCTAAGTAAATTAAAAAAAAAATCACTTCTAATAATAGGACCGCAAGCCGCTGTTGTTTTTTTAACATCACCTACTTATGACTCAAGACAAATCTAACGATACCTTAAGCCGTTTGAAAGATATAATGTAATAAACAATATTACAAATAAACAAATATCAAGATACGCGCGAAAAACATAACCCTTTCCTTGCAGTCGGGTAAAAACAAAATCACTGAGCCATCACGTTTTATTTACAGATATATTATTTTTATACTACAAAGGTGACAAAGAAGCGTGCGGCCCGCGTGAAAGAATCGTCTGTGTCTTCTACTTGCAACTCTGTAGTTGGAAGCGACTACTTATAGAAATGTGTCCGCCTGACGTATCCCAGTTAACTCGGAGAATATTCTGATATTCTGTAAGTCCTTCGTTTTGGTAAAGTACCTACCTCCATAATTCCCCAGGACGAAAGGAGAACTTTAAATTCGATAGCTAATCCAATGAGTCCTATCTTTCTTAAGATATTACATACTATCCTATCTTTCCTAAGCATTAAAGTTCTTACGAACTTACCTGTCCAAAAGATCCTTTCCCAATGGGGGATGAGATCTCATACCGATCGAGGAACTTTTCTCCTTGCTTGATGATGTAATCGTGATTATCATCATCGTAGCCGTCATTATATAACTTCCTCTCCTTTTTATGCGAGCCATCCTCGCCCAGGTACTGTTGCGCTCTCCGTTTCTTCTTCGCGTAATATACCTGTTGACAAAAAATGGGTTTAAAACAGTAGTCCAGAATCACCACAATAAAATATGCTAGAAATTCTATCAGTAATATACATTTCCGAAGCGCAAGTTGCTTGTTGACAAAGAAATATTGATACGAACAATGAGATCAAGTATTAGTGTCCAATAAATTACCTCATGGGGGTCAATTATAGATTTATTGTTGCCCAGTTTCTATTGTGGATTTCAATCTTGGTGGTTTATAACATTTTAAGGGTACTGTCACTGTCAAAACGAACGCAACTTTTTAATGTTCGTAGAATAAGTTTATGTATTATATATTTTTAAAATCAGGACTTTGCAGCCTCTACGACAAAGTGGACAGATCTGGGCCAATACACTAGATAAAGTTGATATCGAAAAGAAAACAGACATTAGAAAACAGAATGAAGTCAGCGCAGGAAATGAAGGATAGTCTATAGCAGTGGAATTCGGCGGCCGGACGTTGACCCAAATATGCGGTTGACATTGATCGACGACGGGTCGCGATGTGCTCATAATAAAACATTCGTACACGATGCATGTATCGGGTACTAGGAAGTTCGTTGCTACCAAAGTATAAATACATAGTATAAGTAATGTTGCTACTACGGGTTTTTACGGCATGTCGCTAGACTCGCCTAGATATTATGAGTCACTGCTGCCGGCGTCGGCAGGTAACACGAATGTGCCGTGCGATTGTCCACTGTAATTTGACATCGATCAAACAATGGCTGTGATAATAAAACAATCCATATTTGTTTAGTTTTTATAAGCATGAAATCGAACTGAATAAAACGTGGTGTCTATTAAAGTTATAGCTAAGATTTGAAACAATGGTTAAAAGTCGCACTGGTTAATGTGGGATAATCTCAATTCCATGACGAAGATGCAAATCTAGTTCTTTATATTTTATGTGTATAACGTGCCTCTCAAAGATAGGCTCGAATGACCGCTAAACTTTTTACTTTAATAAAGTATGTATGCAAATGCAGCCTGCAATTAAGATAGACAGTCAGATAAGACAGTTTTAAATATAAAATTGATATTTATTTATTTACCTGAAAATTATACACACTAAATAGAATTTAATGGTAACCTAGAGCGCTCTGCGTCTCAAAGCAAGCATGCCATCTTCAAACACACAAATATCTGGCGTTTCTATGCCATTTACATAACTCTGGTAGAACCCACCAACAATACTGGCGACTGCATAGCATTTGCAGCGTGGCGGTGCGGAAGCGTCGCATATCGACGCGGCCAAATGATAACCCAAATTTCTGACAGCGACCTACATATTAGAGAGTGTATTTTACAGGCGACCGAGCGCGTCCCGACAACTGGCGACTGGCGAGGCTTCACCGTGACGTAAGTATAAGCTACCTGGGTGCCAATATATTGTTGTCCTATGCAATGGTCACCTAAAAATCAGTCACTAAAAATGGTGTTTCGAATTAAAAAATAGCACACGATATTTTTTAAACATTAATTTATTTACCTTTTTCTCTTAACGGTCACAAATCCTATATCTTGTAACGAAAAAAAAACGCAATATTTGAGAGGACATAATTTAGTTATTATTCAAGGAATCAACAGCAACAGTCAAGCAATGCAAGGTAGCTAAGAAGGCATAGGCAAGCGAGGGCAGCCGTAGATTGGCGATGCTGGTGGTCGGCGCGTGGTGAGGCAGGCCAGTGACCGCGGCACGTGGCCGCGAGATGAGCGCGTCGGGTTGGGGAGAGACGGCGCGCGGCGGCTGTCATTGATTTTCCCCGTTTCGCCCCTACCCCAGCTTGGCTCCCCCACCGCGTCTCACCCACTTCCAGCGCCCGATAACGAGGTTAACGGGCGACGTGAGCGTCTCCTAAACTTTAATTATACCCGTACACCCGTCGTGCATGTTTAACCCGGCCTCTATTCAACGTTTTGTTTGCAGCGCACCTGATAGCGGGACGTGATCCACTATTCGGTCGTCGGTTAACTATCTAATGAACGAAGTCGGAGATGGAAACAAGAAGTGCGCCCGCTGAGCCGGCTGGTTGGTTGTTGCCGCGGTTTGAGCTCGAATCAAATCTACAAACTAGTATAATACACCTTGTCTAATAATTTTAAACTAGGGAGCGAACTCACAGCGCTATTTCAGTTATTTTGCGCGAATATGAATTATGGTTATGTAAATATTCTGTATGATTGGAATTCTCTATTTATCTAGTAACTGTATACGTGATAATTATGCAGTAAAGTCCGCAAAACAGATTATCTTATAAGTTACAGCGCGATGCGACAGCTGTGATTTACCGCTTGCATGTTAATCACCCTAATAAGAATGTCGCATAAAGTATCCATTTGGACATAAATAAAACTAAGTGCTGTGCCTGGCGGCAAACTTTAGTAAGGAATTTTCTATTTGTGCATAGGTAATCTTTAGAATGAACCGCACAGTTATTGAAGTATAGCAGAAATTAATAAGTTGCAAGGGATAGTTTCACGATAAGTTCAATGTTTCTTGCAGAACTCGTTAATTTATTATTATTGTAAGGGCACGCGAAAAAGGCCAATAGATATAACAAATAACAACTTAACAAATAGATATAACAGATATGTTTTTGTCTTCCATACATCTCGGTCATAAGCGTCGGTGGCGTAGTGCGTAAGAGCGTTGTCTCCCACCCGGGAGGCACCGCACCGGTTCGAACACCGCCACGTACCAATGTGTTTTCAAATTTTGAATTCATATGTACGTTTATTCGACACTTTTACGGTGATGAAACCACACACCTATGAAGAAATTCTTAGGTTGTGTGAGAAGTCGACCAACCCGCACTTGGCCAGCGTGGTTGACTAAGGCCTAATCGCCCCAAATGTGGGGTAGGCTCGAGCCTCTCGGTGGGGACATTATATGAGCTATTGATGAAATCTCGGTCAGCAGTCATCTCAGCATTAACTCCTTTCTTTTCCATATCATCTCTCACACAATCTATCCATCTTTTCTTCGGTCTTCCTCTCCCTCTATACCCGTCCACGTTCATCACCTTCTTTATCACATGATTATCATCCCTTCTCTTTACATGCCCTTACATGCTAGTTGTTTACCTCTCAATTTTTCTGCCACTGGTACCACTTTCAGACTGGCCATAATATTTTCATTCTTCATCTTGTCTATCCTTGTTACTCCACACATAAGATGGATGTGCATACGCATCTTCACGTTCAACCGACTGTTATCCGTCTACTTTACCGCCCAACTTTATTACACTTTAAGAAGGTATTATTTATTATTAGTCATTCATTCCTATTATAGCAGGAAACTCAATGGCACATGACCTTTACTTATATGATCTGAGCACATGACAAAGGCAAGTCAAAACAATGGGACTTGTGACGGTTTGTCAACTGTCATTTTTCCGTGTCCAAAGTTCAAAGCGCACACGCGTTATTGGTTCGATTTTTGGAGCACGAATAGCAAAACGACTAAGTAACGAAATACTTTGCCTACATAAATCTATCGATTTAAACATTGCAGAGGTGTCAAAACGAGAAGCTAATCATTTGCCTGCCTTAGTTCCATTCCATTCTAATTAATGACGTCGCGACATAGAGATTACGCATTTTGCCAATGTCATGTGAAAATGTATCTAGTAACAATAAATTGTACGGTAGATTGAGTTAAAAATGGTGTCTTACACACAACACGTGTTATTACAACAAGAACTCGGGTGAAGATCATAACACCTTTCTTTGTCATATCATCTTGAATACTCTGACAGCTATTGCTTGCAAAATTGAAATTGAATTAAATCGATGCACATTTATAAATATCACTAACTTAATAGTCATGCGACCGAAATCGATTCGGTACTTGCCTTTCGATTTCGTTGATTACCTATGCCTGAGGCCTTAGTATGAGTTTTGATAGTTTTCCAGCTCGATCAAACGTATCGTCTTTCTTCATACATTGGCCACCGTTCCTGATAGTTGACGCTAGAGACGCTAGGTGGGCAATGTATGAAAAGAGACGATACGTTTGATCGAGCTCGAAAACTAACAAACTCGTACTAAGGCCTCTGTAATAAGCCCGCCAGACAAAAATGAAATCTGTTTCATTTTTGTCTGTTACTTTCTGGCTATTTCTAGCTTCGTACAATAAGCATAAGGAGGGCTGGCTTATTTCAGGACATAAGAAGATTAATCTCTCAAGATTAAATCAGAAGCACTGAATGTAACGGTCGTTTGTTACCAAATGCCAACGCGTCGCTGCGTCCCGGGTCGGCGCGGCGCGATCTCCGTAGGTTCTTGTAGTTTTTGACTAACATATTAATATCAACTGGATACGGTAGCCGGTAACATAATTAGCGCTTAGATAGGTTTACCTAATGCTATAGAATAGAAATGAAAAAAAAAAGGTATTGAATAAAAAATGATCTACCTACACTTTAATACCTACCTTAACTTTAATTAAAGAGGAATATTTATTTGTAATTTGGCACGAAGATATTTTTAGACCCTAGAAAGGACATAGGATGGGGTCCACATTCGGAAGCCTCCTTGTGGCGGACCCTGGTAACATGGTGAGGAAACTTTCTCGGCGGGTGTGTGGCTTTTGATGTCAAGTGTGTCTCCTTGGCATTCGATGACACATGCCATCAGTTATTTTCCACCATGGCTAGTTCTGGACGGCCCTTTTCAGGGCCACCACCGCGCCCGAAGTCCCCCGGGTGCGATCCGATGGTTGCACCAGGTGTCCTCTTCAGGAGGACGCGCCAGGTCGAGCAGACGTCGGTGGACGAGTGGCTGCTGGCCACCAATTGGTGCAAGGAGTGCCTAGACGGGCAGCGTTGAGACGGTCTAAGTGTAGTTGCGCTCACGTGCGCAGATCCCGAGCCATCCCGTAATAGCCCACTGAAGGTCAGGCCGGGGAGAATGTTTAGGGGTATGGAGGGAACGACTTTACCTCGAGTCCCACATATCCCCTGCGGTTTGCACCACTCCGCAAGGACGATGCGTAAATAAATGCATATGACCTCCCTGTCAAATAAAAAATAGGTACTCTTGACGCGATTACCAACATTAAGGCGAGCTAAGCCGTGGGCGAACCGCGGCTTCTCTCGCGCGGCGGATACACTAATATTATAAAGAGGAAAGATTTGATATAAGCTCCGAAACTACAGGACCGATTTTCATGAAATTTGGTATGGAGATATTTTGAGACCCTGGGAAGAACATAGGATACTCATTGGCGCGACAACCGAACTAAATATGAAAAAAATATAAATATAAAATTAGACAGATATTGTTTGTTTAGTTTAAAATCAAAAGGTATAAATATACCTATCGGTACGGCCGCGGCTTCGTCCGCGTTTTTGAAATCAGTCTAGTAATTTATATAATTCAAAAATTCGTTACATTTGGCGCGTTCGGTTTGGATAAATGTGTGTTCACCTTTATATTATTATATATTAAAATAGTGTGCGTCAATCTCATTGCGTTTTTTGCAGCGTTTGCCGCATAAAACAACCGCATGCTAGAATTATGACACCTAGCCTCTAAAATATGAACATTAACCATTGTTTAAATGTGACAGAAAATGTAAATAAATAAAGATAAAATAGGATAGAAAAAACTAACCTTATATTTATTTGTTATTTCGTTTTCTTTTTTTAGCTCTTTTATATACCACTTTTATATATCCACTAATTATTTATTTGAACATAATTGAATGTTTAGTTTAGTTTAGTGTAAGCGTCGATGGCGTAGTGCGTAAGAGCGTTGTCTCCCACCCGGGAGGCACCTGTTCGAAGCCCGCCACGTACCAATGTGTTTTCAAATTTTGTATTCATATGTACGTCTAATCGACGCTTTTACGGTGAAGGAAAACATCGTGAGGAAACCTGCTCACAGCTATGAAGAAATTCTTTAGTTGTGTGTGAAGTCGACCGACCAACCCGCACTTGGCCAGCGTGGTTGAATAAGGCCTAATGTGGGGTAGGCTCGAGCCCCTCGGTGGGGATATTATATGAGCTGTTGTTGTTGATGATGAATATTTAGTGTCAAAGGGATTTAGGTGCTAGCGCACAGACACACACACAGACATAATTCCAGGTATTTTTGTTTGGACTCAGGGAGGTCCAAAGCGTGTAAATCCGTACAAATTTCGAGGTCGTATGTTCTGACGATTACAAGACTTCCTCTGTATACTCTACGTATACAAGAAAGTAAAAATATAAGAATAAGATACGTCAATATTATCACTTGTTAACACAAGTACACTATAAGTACAAACAATAGGGAGAAGATGCCTCGTACCTAATTCAACTTCGAGATAATCGAGTGGTTCTAGACGATATTGTTGCTAATGATGAACCAAGTATCATTATGTACAGTAAAATTTGTTTAAATTTCAATAGCGGGAGGACGGGAAGGGGTAGTCTTATTAATATGTGTATTTCTCGTGCAAATCTAAGAGAACATTGATTTCTTTGAAATGCGATCAAGTTGTGATACACACGAGCGTTGGCTGGGGCAAGACGTGGCAAGTGGCTAAGGTGAGTGAGTCGTTCGTGGGTGGAGAGGTGCTCGAAGTCGCTTCCAGTAACGCTTACTCCGCTGTTTCCTCTGTCGTCGGTTATTCAATTATAGGGGCCCGGCAATGAGACGTGATCGCGTGGTATCCGTGCGTATCCTAATTAGTGTCCGCTATATTTTGTTATCGAAATCGTGACAAATATTTTCAATAGTTATTTATTTATTTGCTATTCCGCATTTGTATATTTCAAGAGCAACAGTTTACTTATTTCTGGCTTTCTTAGTTAAATCAATTTATTTAAACGATCTTTTACTACGCGCCATTTAAGGTGGACGCACATTTTAGTCGAGCCGAACGCGGTGAACGCGTCAAAAAAATCATCATTATTTTCCTACTCTGTTCCCAATTTATTTGGGGTCGGTGGTATCGAAAATACTGCTTAAGGATTTGGCATTAATTATTACGGCCGTGTGCCTGACACCAACCCTCCTTGGGGACGACTGCTATCTTTTGACAGCTCCGGGACCACTAGCTTAACGTGCCTTCCAAAGCAGAGGAAAACCGATTTGAAAAAAAAATCGGTCACCCATCCGAGTACCGACCACGCACCTGGTTGTTTTACTTTCTTGATCGTTACTAAGAACGCACGACCGCGGCCGCACCGAAGAAATCATTGCACTGTAATTATATTATGTGAAAAGAATATAGAATAAATGAGAGCGCAACGGCCGAGTCGTCCGCATCCCCCGCGCCGAATCTGGTGACGGTATCCGAATTTCCGAGGTTCTTCCAGATTCGGACGATTCGACGCGGACAGATGTGCGAGATTTCATAGGATTTCATATAAATACATAATTCTAAAATTCGTTAATTTCGGCGCGTTCTGTTCGGCTAAATGTGAGTTCACCTTTAACAGCGTATCTTTACAGAACAGTGGCACATACTTTTTTTTTGGTGCGGTTATGTCCAAATCTCTATAGTGCAAGATTATAAAGTTTTTAGTAGTTTATAGCATTTTTTGTGCTTATTGAACAGTTAATATTCAATAGAGGTATATTGTATTATATTAGGTTAAAAATGTGAAATATATAAGCCTCGGACTAAGTGGACATTTTTGTCAGAGTATCATATTTTTTTACTTGGTCTATGGACAGACTCAGTACCTCATCAAAATACTCGCGAGAGACACTTGACAAGACAGTGCAAATGCAATACAAAATACATTTAAAAATCCCAACCAACCCCTTTGATAGAAGTGTGGAATGAGCAATTCCAAAGAAAAACATCACATCAAGTAGATTTGATAAAGATACATAAGCTAATCATAGTGGCGAAAAGGCTGTTCTCGAGATGTTATTTTATAAATAGCAGCTTACTACTTATCGTTTAAAATTATTAATACTAGATATCAGTTGCAAACTTTTGAGTTCTTTCCAAAGTTGTGTTGAGTTTCGTATCGTATATCATAATGTTTAAGATTTATTAACTAAAAGCGTTCATCGACTTATAAATCTAATATAATATACCTAATTATTAGATTTATAAGTCGATGAACGCTTTTATTATTACGTTACAGGAAATATGTGAAAACTAGGAATTTTAGGTACCCGATTCCTATGAAATATATTCCATGCTTATTTAGAAAATGTAGGGAATGCCAATTCTTGCATTATTGATACAACTGGACGACGATGCAAATACATAGTTTATTAATGTACCTGTATCAGTAATCCAACCTACACTAGGTGATTCAATCACTCCTTAGGTCATAAAAAAACATGGACCCAGTCACGGTGCACAGTCTATTTCTTTAGATTTCCTGCGATGTGTATAGAATTCCTAATTTCGTACATTTCCTGTAATAAATAAAGAGTCCCATTGCAAATGCAGTTTTCATGTTTCATCTAACAAAGGAGCTAAGTAGTTACTTCTTGTTATGTTTGTATAATTTTAGATAGTCATACCCCATTAAGCAACCAAGTGGGTACTAAGGAAATATGAATAAAGTCGGCGATGTAAGAATGATAGAGTATTGTAAGGCAATCATGCCAAAAGCGCATGCCGTTACCATCTCATGGCAATTGCATTCTTTTATATCGTGAATTATTGTTATTTATGGATCGCTATTGGCATGGCGGGCGTCCCGAGCAGCTCTCTAGCATTTGTTTATGTTTATAGCGGAGTGACGTCACCCTGACATCATCTGGTAGCACTCGATGAGGTAATGTTTCACTCATCGTCTAATCATTGTTGCTAAATCACGCACCGCTCATAAACCCGTAATCGTTCAACGACCGAAATAGAAACATCTTAATGCAACATTTATAACCTTAAAGATCGTAATAAGCCCTCGCCAATTTACAATATTTAAAACACTAAAGATTTAGATAAACCATTTGTAGTAGTCGTCATTTCATGTATTGTGCAAAAACTTTTACTTAATTAATTTCCCAACGTCCACCAAGCGACACCCAGCGATAGGCAAACGAGCGTCGTTATGCACTGGCAGTCAGTTCACAGACGCCAGTTGAACGTAGAATCTAGTATCAATTAAAGCGTAGTAACAGCGCAAGTTTACATCATTAACACTATAAAAAGACAGTTATTGCGAGAAAATTTGTGCAATCAATTAGGAGTTTTAAGAGGGGAAGGGGGTGGATGCGTGCGGAGTGCAACGGCGACGGCGGCGGGGCTGTGCGGGGCCGGCGCGCGCATCTGTGTGCATTCGGCATATTTACCCCGATAGTGGGCGGGCGGGTTCACTGACCCGACCCAATGCAAGGCCCGTACGTAGGCCGCGGCGACCGACGCACACGCTGGGCTCGTTTCATTAGTGCCACAGCACCACACACCGACGCAAAAAGCTAACATTGCGTCAAGTGGGCACGCACGCTTTTTTAATCATCACTCTAAGAATTCGCCCATGAGCACACGGAGCGCAGCATCGGCTAATATATTCGGCTTGGAAGAGCCGCTCGTCAATTTCGACAGACGGATGCGATGGTACAGAAAAGCGATAGTTCTGGTTTGATCCGCACAGACTCTATCGATCTTCCGTTTATTTTCGACTCAGCACCAGTCTAGATAACCGATTAAAAATTTATAACAAACTAAAATGGCTATGTGGTCGATACAGGATAAGTTAAGTGGGGTGTTGTAAAAGCTGGTGATAAATGGGAATGGGCCTTTATAAGACGCAACATAAATCGTTGTAGCTACGTCTCCGGCAATCGAAGTACTATAAACACACGCACTTAACATAATAATTACCGCACGGCATTCATAAATCCAGCGGCTAGACAGACACATCGAGGGCTGGGGAGCTATAGGCAATGTCTACTTATGCTAAACCGCCCTTGCAGTGGGCAAATCGTCGGATGCAATGCCATAACCTACCCCAAGCTATCCCCTCGTTGAGGCAGGTCCGGGCAGACGCCTTTGATCGATCATTTACATAATAATTATACGAACATTTATGATTCATTAACGCTAATAACATTTAGGAAAATAGATTTATGGTTTGTTTACACCGCACTAAATGAGATTAGGATGTTTTATGATTCTGTTTATAAACAAATCAATTTGGACAAGTGCAACAGTTCCCATTGTAATTTTAAAGGATATTTTTGATTTATTTCTATTAGTATCTTACAATAGGAGACGAAGGTTATTTCCCATGGGTACCTATTGTAAAATAGAAAATTGTTTAAGATAATTAATAAGTTCAATTATCTTATTAAACCTCGACAGCTAAGATGATTTTGAGTGTAACATCTGTCCTGGTCGCTGGATTTAGTTGGTTAGTTTACTGGAGGGAAGGAATGTTAATTTTTGGGTTTGGTGCCCTGTGTAAGTGCAAGCCAGCCTGTCACTTACACAAAAGGGGCACAAAACCCAAAAACCCGTCACTATTTTGGGGTACTGTATGGCCCATACTGCTTGATGTGGCTTTGTGTGTAACGGAATGTTAATGAAGCTTTGCTCGACCCTTTTTGGTATTATAAGCGTGATTTATGTCTGTATCTTATAATTTAAAACATTTTTTTATTTGATTCATGAAGAAATGTATGCTTTCGTTTATTCACTTCGCCGTTATAATATTTCTCATATTTTATGTATTTTTATTATCCATTGAAAACTATAAACAGAAACCTAATTTAACCTACCTCTGATCGATTGTGAAGTAACTTGATTTCAAATATATACCGCACAATTATACTTTCAAGTATGTACCTTGTGTTAAATGTCCACAGTGCTTCTTTTACCATTGCATGTGTGTACCTACATATTTAATGAATAAGATCATAAAACCTATTTGTAGTATCAATCTCAATTTATACGAACGACATTTAGAGAGGCGCAAGTACCTTTATATAAAAGATAGAAAGAAACGAAACATTGCAAGAGCAAAATGCTTACTTTTATAGCAGAGATCACGTGTAGTTCAGCGTGGTGCACACAAACAACTTGCCTGTAACTGTAAAGTGAAAGCTACCGGTGTGTGTGTGTGCGTTTTGCATGAAAACGCATTATGTTGCGTACCGGAGGATGCACTCGGACCTACCGCAACGTATCCCGCGTAGTCTTGCCGAACAGACATCAAATTTATCGTGACGTCATTTGTTATTTTAAAACGGCGAGCTATGAATAACGTTGAACGAATTTTATTATCTTACGTACTTGTATTTCGGACTACTTTATTTAATATTATTGACGGAGAAAACTCAATTTATCAGCACTGTTATAGTAAATAAGGCGTCCATTATACATGACTGAGTCATGAAAACATAGAAATTGGGACTCGACTGGATCAATTTTGGACAATAATAAGAGGACGCCGAGACCGTCCAAATGGATTACCGGAACGAACCAGTAATAAACAATCCAGTAATCAAATCGTATTATCTTTTTACTTGGCTGTCTCCAATATTATCAAGACATGGGTTAATTAAATCACGTCAACAAATAAACATTATTCACATAATGTAGTTATGTGAAAAACGGTAATTTGCGTCATTTAGTTATTATTTAATTAGTGATTATTATTTTAACACGATATTCAGCAGCAATATATAAGGAAAAAGTGAATAGATAATGGGTAGAAGTCATGCAGTCATAATAGTCTCAGGTGACAGTCCCATTAAAAGTCATACGCGTTTAAATCTCTCCAAGAGCGAGCGCCCCCACTTCAAAGTTTGACCTCGCAATTACTAAAATTGGTTTGATTTACCATTTTAATTGTAACAAAAAGCTTATTTTTTCCATGAGCGTGGACGGCGACGGTGGCGTTGCAATCTCGACCGAGTGACTTTCGCTCGGAGGGTCCATTAGGGATCGGCGGGAGGACACCAGGCGTAGGTCGGGGATCGGAATTTTGAGCTGTGGCGTCATGTCGTTAAGGCGTAGTTTCTGTCGGAGGTGTCCGGTAGGCGCGAGAGGAGAGCACTCGAGGTCGGATGCTGAGAGCGCGGGCGTGTGGTGCCGGCGGGGAGGGATGGTGGTTCAAAATCGATATAGTCGGGCGGCGCGCGACGTCTTGCGCCCCGGCCCCTCCGCCCCTCTAATGAATGAGAGCGGGCATAGTCATCTCTGTGGATGGCGGCTCCGATACGACACGCCGAGCCGCCCTCGTCACACTCCGGCCGCACTCGCTACTCGCTGTGCCGATGCCGATCCAATGTATAGCACGACACGATAACGAGCCGAACGCTGATCAACCGCCGCTGCAATTCCAATACACTGGTCTTGAGCGGCTTGAACACTCGCACACTTTTATAGCTGGAGTAAAGTCGATTTCACATCTGTTACTCGAATGCGAGGGTAGTCTCTTTTGTCGTTGGCTACTATCAAAGATCTATAGCACAATCGTCGATTGCTTTCATTTTTGATATGATAATCGTGTGGATCAACATTTTATAAATCACGTAAAAAGAAATCGCTACATCGAGATTAAGCTACGTAAATTGAGCTAGCCCTTAGAAGCGACAGAGCAGACAAAGTAAATAGCCGTTTCGTAGTTTCTTAAACAAAATATTGTAACGGTTACTACGTCAACGAAATACGACGGTATTGGAAAATGAAAGACATTATAACGAAGGATAAATGGAGGGTCATGATGAAATTATAAGGGTTCTCTTTATTTCGGATAACTACTTACACAAGTTACTACGCCATAAAAGTTGGTACCTGTCTATTACACATTACTTTGGGGTTTAATAAAAAAATATATGAAGAAAACATACATGGATATATAGTAAAAATCATACAAGAGTAGATAAGAGATAGATAGGTAGATAAATAATTACTTTAATGAAAAAATATTGGCTTGATATGCTGCCGCGTGTGCATGAACTTTAGCAAGAAATATATATGAACTTTCCCTATTTCAGTTTACCCGCACATCTTCCAAATCTCGTTTCTATTAAGACAAAAGAAGATCGGTTTGTTGAAGTACCAATTATACTGAATATGAGCAAGTGAGTGTCAAGTGTTATTCATAATTTTAGCAAAGTGCCCACTAAACAATAAATAGATTTATACGCATTGGTTTTATTGTTGCGTACCTATAAAAGGATAGCACGTAGGTGGACGGTGGGCAGAAAGGGTTTATCGCTGCAAGAAACGCGGTGGCGTCGAGTACTTTGTCATATTGATTGCGGACTGTGTGGGATGTTAGGCCGCGGACTCGGAAGTCAGCGATGAGCGGGGCGACGAGCAGAGCGACGACGGCCGGTGTCGGCTATGTATTAAATCGCGCCGCCGCGCCGTCGCCATCGAGGTCAGCCCGCCTAACATGACCACCGAAACACGATATGATATAGGCATTTATCGCTTTGAACTGTCAAAAATCATTGGTTATATATTGGTGTAACCGCTTAAAATTTTATTGAACCTGTGAACATGTATTGTATAAACCTTATACATGTTCGCAGTTTCGATAAAATTTTAAGTTGACAGTCCAATGCGATAAATGGCTATGTATATCATATCGTGTTTCGGTGGACATGTAAGGCGGGCTGTACCCGTAGTGTAAGTTTTTCCGTTTTAATTACGTAAATATTGTAGTTGTTTAAATCAATTTGTCGTCCAACTTAAAGTAATTAAAGTGCAAGCCATAATTCCTATACGAGCACGTCTTATAACAGCGTGTGGCAACAAAGCGGCGAGTGTGTAAAAAGCCTAAGTGGCGTATTAATATCGTCGCGACGGCGACGTCACAACAGCTGAGCCCGACGCTGCCCGCTACCGTTCGTCATGCCATTATATAAAACGATTTCTTTTCTGGTGTTTATTACGCTGTAAATTAAAGATAGAGTTGTGTTTCGAATTTAGGGCACCGGTGCGCAAGCGAATTTTATATGATAACAAGCTTCCACCCGCGACTTCGTCCTCGTGGACATTTTACCCCCTTAGGGGTGGAATTTCCAAAAACCCTTTCTTAGCGGATGCCTACGTCATAACATCTACCTGCATGCCAAACTTCAGCCCGATCCGTCCAGTGGTTTGGGGTGTGCGTTGATAGATCACTATGTCAGTCAGTCAGTCACCTTTGAGTTATATATATTTAGATTAACATTAAAACTTGAGTGATATCAAACTTTAAACGCGCATGAATTTTTTTTTATCATTAATTCTACTTTCCAAACAAACACGATACGATATAAAAAATGTGTTTGAGAAAAATTAACAACAAAGTCATAATAAGAAAAAACCTAAAACGAACCCTACACCCTGATGGCACGTCTTGCACCTCTCGATAATGTTAATTAATAGATACTTATTACCAACACGACTATTAGAAAAACAATCCCTAAAAAAGCAACTTAAAGAAATTCTAACAAGCTGGGCAAGGCGTCGGAAAGTGTACACCCTTGAAAGATAACACTGCCATTATTAACCGTGGCGTCTAACAAGAAAGAAGTGAAGTCCCCCGCGGGAGTGGACACGGCGTATGTACAGTCGAACCAACTGAATCATGACCCACTTGGCCGATCATTCCTTTAGAATCATAAATTTAGTTAGGTTTTCTTCGCTATAATGCGTGTTGCACTTAGTAAGTTTTAAATATGAATAAAAATACGTCATTACGGGTCAGAGATCTATGCAATTTTAATCTTTCTTATCACTGCACTAAAGTCTCAATTGGAATTTTAAATAAGATGTCGTTCATAATCTAAACTCTTTTCACTACTGAGAAAATGGAATAACTATTATATTTTTAAAAATAAAATGACGTTATGTGTCAGATGTCAAGTAGTAGTCTGAACAAATTTTAAAAAGCCATATTTACAAATTGATAACAGGTTCGTTACTTAGAAATGTACGTTCAAGCGAATTTCATCCTACTTTGTATAGAGTGACTGTAGGAAAATGATCTTAAGGTGGGTCATGATTTAATTTGGTCAACTGTACCTCCCTATAGATAAGGTCAGAACTAGGTTAACGAAAGGCAGCGGCCGAACAGCGCCACACCTGTGTGGTCTCAGCTAATGCACCCATGTACAATCGCGTCCAGTGTAAACAGTTTAGAGCTTCAAAAATATGTAAATTTCGTAGTAAAATTATAAAAATCGCAGCTGTATACTACCTAAATCTAATAATGTGGTTTAGTGGTTAGGCTGTCAAATCCAAAGCTCCCATGTTCGATCCCCAGGGGACGTTTGATATTTTGTACATTTAATTTTGTTTGGGCTGTGTTCATGCTCCCTTTCACGGGCGGCGCGGTGATCACTTTAGGTAGGCCACAGCAGACTAGCCGCGCGAATCTGGAACAGTCCGAACTGGTGTAGTACCTCGACCTTACAGAAGACCAGAAGATTTTTGTATTTGTTACTGTGTAAGTTTGCCAGAGCCCTGATTGAGTACGCAAGACATCGCGCGAGCGCAGAAACATTACTTTCATCGCGCGATGAAAACGCATTATGTTATAATCGTACGATCGATGCCAATTAGGACGACGCCACAGTGCGTAGAAATGTCGTGTGACGTCACGCTTTCGAACACTGTTGAAGAGTGAGGCCACAAGCTCGCAATCCTGAACTTAGATGCTCTTTATCTTTTTAAATATTTGATTAATTAAAAAATACGTGCCTAGTGTTTTGTTTAATGTATCTGTCGGACTTAATATAATTATTATATTTTTACCCAGTCATCATCGCTATAGATTATAACGGCCTCTGTGGTCTAGTGGTTCTACCAGTATCAGTTGCAGAAAAAGGTTCGATGCTCAGGAAGATAAATAATTTTGGAGGTAGGGCGTGTTTTGAACCCTATACCACCTTATCTATCGTCTGTCGCCACAAACATAGCGTAACATAAGAGTGAAGATCTCCGTCACCTTATCATCAGATGGTGATGTGTGAAAAAGTCAAAGTTCTTCTGCGTCTATTTAAATAAAACTTACATTTTCCAATAATTATAGTCAGGCAGGCGCCTTAAAAACAATAAAACTTAAACAATATTGAAATGTTAACGAACCTTTGTGAACGTTTTTAATTAAATGACTTTCAGAATTAATTACATTACTAGCACAGCAAAAGTAAACACACTTGTGATAGCTCAATTTGTGTTGCATAAGTAAACTATTGACGTATGATTTCTATGACGCAATTAGCTTCACCAGGTGGCGCAATATTGTGTGATAAAGTTATCATCTCAATGCACACGATCGCGTTAGATTGACAACTGTCAAAGATAATCGTAAAAGAGACGATAATAATTGGGATTGAAATTGTAATTGTATTAAAATCAAATATTTATAGCAATAAAAACGGAGTCATGTTTCACGAGCCCCCGGCTATTGAGTTAAATTGACTCGAGCAATCCTATTGTGGTACAGTTCGTTTATAAACATTGACCGATATAAGGAGGTGCGTGGCGACGCGGCATAAACGAGTCAACTTTGTGACAACGTGACCTCTGACCTTGGGGGTCACAGATTCCGATAAATTCCGATCGGTGCACGTGTACCACCCGAGACGGACACACGATTGGATCGTAAGCCGGGCACATGTCAAAACAGTCTAGCTCCATGTTACCTACTGCCCACTTCTAAAGTTCTATAGCTGCATTAATCACTTACGTCATTCAAACAATAACAAATCGTTCGTTGTGACCTTATTAGTACTAGGTCAAATAAAGTTGACGGGAAGTCGAGTGGCACGAGAAAACCACGGGAGATGTGAGCGCTTTGAAATGTTTTAATCTAAACATTATTACAATAACGATACATTGGCTATTGCGTGGGCAGTCGCAACATGTTCGTTGTTTTGAACGGTCACAAAGTGCAAAGCAGACAAGGGTATTGAACGCTATTAGCGAGAATATACGAACAAGCAAACCACGCTTACGTTCCGCCTACGTCACTTCAATATTCCATTTTCAACCGACTTCAAAAAAGGAGGAGGTTCTCTATTCGACTGTATGTTTTTTTTTTTTTTTTTTTTTTTTTGTATGTATGTTCCGCGATTACTCCGTCAATTGTGAATCGATTTTGAAGATTCTTTTTTCGTTAGGACGGACATACTCCAAAGGTGGTCCCGTATAAATTATACCGAAATTGGTTCAGTACTTTTTTGTTAAAACGATAATTTCATTGGGGATGAAACAATAATATCGTCCACGAACACAAAAATAATGTAATTTTTTTTTTTGAACTTGCTATTACCTAATATGCAATAGTGAAATTTTGGTTAGTAGGTCCAATAGTCAACACATAAACTATGACAAATTATTTTATAAAATAATCAATATGAACTTAAGTTAAATAACTAGGTTCATAGTTCATTAACTTACCATTCATTTTGAATGAATGGCAGGCATTTGTAATGAGCTATAGGTCTGAGACGTGATATTATTTGTTAACCGACTTAAAAAAAAGAGGAAGTTCTCTATCCGACTGTTTTTTTGTGTTTGTTACCTGATTACTTCGTCAATTATGAGTATTACGACTCGGATTTTAATGATTCTTTTTAGGTACGTCAAGATCAGAGATGGCCCGTATAAATTGTATCGATATAAATTCGATCCTTTTTGAACAAATCAGTAATAACAAAAAAAACGTTTTAGTTAAAGTTTCCATTAAGTTTTAATGAGCGCCTAGTAGGCCTATCCGTTTTCAATAAAATATACTTTATTTCCACTAAAAATAATAAAATAAAATATTTTTAGCAAAAAAAATAGGACAACCGACTTCAATGCGTACAAATTTAAACTAAAAAGTAAGAAATAAATAATATTTTTATGAAGTAGTTGAAAAGAGCGTCATAGAAAACCAAGGAAAGTATTGATACACATTTATAATTCTTTATTTATAATTCATACTCCGATATATTTGGAGTCGGTGCCAGCCTAAGCAAAATAAACTTACCTAATAGATACGAGCTTGATTAATCCATTAACTATACATAATAATGAATGATGAAGATAAGAAATAATCCGCCGCTCGGTGAAGTTCGAAAATTGGAAACACTATCCTCCTTGGCTAGCTGGCACCGGCTCCAAATATATCGGAGTATGAATTATAAATAAAGAATTATAAATGTGTATCAATACTTTCCTTGGTTTTCTATGACGCTCTTTTCAACTACTTCATAAAAATATTATTTATTTCTTACTTTTTAGTTTAAATTTGTACGCATTGAAGTCGGTTGTCCTATTTTTTTTGCTAAAAATATTTTGTTCACAATGTGGCAACAACTTCAAATCGAATTCAAAGGAAATCACTTTAAAATAACAAATAGCGTAATGGTTTGTTTAGTGGGCCGAAGCGTCCAAGCAAAACATTAGTAGCTCGCCAAACGTACCATCGTGACGACGCGAACAGATTGCCAACGAAGCGTGTCGGCCAGAGTCCTGAAGAGGGCGCGAGTGGAGTTCTCCCCTTTGCGTACCATCGTCCCGACTTCACGCACCGCTGCTGGGTCACTGCACTGAGCTTCTACCGAGCTTCATACACGCCACATGATACACTCGCAGACCGCCTTGACAGTTTTAAACGCAAGGTTAGAAAACTAGCAAAACCGTCGACGTTTCTCCACAAAATGCACTTCTAAATAAACTACCGCAAATCGGTTGTCGCACGTCTCAGAATTAATACAGAACCGCGATAATCGACAGCGAGAAAACGACTGGCATGTTATCGTAGCGATAACTATTTTTGAGCATAAGTAGACTATTCCGCATACGTGAAAGATTTCGACCCCAATGCGATCCGGCGACGTGCGTACTAAATGTGCCTATTCCAGAGCCCGAAGCCATTTTTTACATCTGCGTACTACTTCAGAAATAGTAAATAAGAAGGTGGTGGAAAAATAATTACTAAAAATATCGCTTAGTAATTTTGCGTCCGTATATCACTTTCGGGCGACACAATTAGTGTTGGCGGGCTTTGTCTCTCGGTTGTTGTTCCTAATATTCCTTTTTCTTTCGAACAAATAAAAATGTAAACAGCATTATAGGCTATATTAACGACTTGCAACGCACACAAACACCATATTATGCGTAAATTATATTATCGACTTTGAGAGTCTGCAGAAATCATTGGATCAAATTGTTAGCAATTAATGTGTCTGCTCACGATGATGGGTCCTTGTCCTGGAGTTTAATTTATCGTGTGTTAGTGTTGGTGTAAACGAGTTTCCTCCTTAGGTAGATTAGCATGGAATTGTTTATTCTATGACGTGGCGTTGCTATAATTAGCAGCGGCGCCGGGATCGTGGCAGCAGTCCAGGTCGATCACTCGGGTAACGGGTCCACACTATATGTGGTGGTCGGTCGTTGACAGGGGCATTTTTCCGGAATTGCAAGCGATCCGCATTCCTCGGGAACACTTGGCGGAAAAATGAGATAAACCATTACGAGGCGAGCGGTGATTAAAGAGGAGAAATAAAAGCGAGGAACTGCGTCGTTCACAGATTCTTAAAATAATTTACTTGGGGGTTTACCTGTATGTCAGATGTTTCTTTAATGGTAGTTTGTAGTTTATATACCAAAACGTTACACAAATTTGAGGATAGGGTAGAACTATGAAAACGTGTATCATCACATATTGATGATGGTTTTGCAAAGCATAACAACAAAAATAATTAAACAATGAAATCGAAGAAAGCTGGTTGACAGGAAAGAAAGAACGTCTTGGAATTTAACTTTCATTAGCGCACAAATTGTTACTAAAAGCAAAAAAAAACAGTTTTAAGTTCACAAAAATATTCGGTTCACACCAAGAGCCATAGTAACAAGATGTAATGGCTGACAACGTATAATCCGAGCAGGGATGAGGTTTAATAACTAAGCCTGTTCAACCTTACCTCGACACTAAATAACAAGATGATGTTTACCGTTGGAGAATAATCAAATTCCTTAAATTTTTGCCGCACTTAGGAGTAAGACCTTTTATGTACACAGAATGATGCTTCTGAAACCCTTTACGGATACTCCTACTGCTCCCACTAAATTATGTATCCTAAAATAGGATCTATCCAAATAAGTTAGAGATTATGTTTTCTCAACTCTTACGTAATATACAGTAAATTGATCCATTGATATACGAGTAATTTAACGAGCGACAGCATATTCGTATTTACATAACGATGGCGACTTGTATTTTCCGATACTTGTCCGATAATACAAATTGGGAGATAAGTTTCGGTCACGATAATTGAATTTTAATAGTGCAGACCTAGACGTCTGACTTGGCATGTAAGGTATTATAATATTTATAACGCTATACGTACAAACATGCATAGCGGGAAGTGCACAAGAGCTTGTCGCAGGGAGGCATCTCGGCAATTCCTAGATAAAGCACGCAGTTAAGAGAATTTCATTTCGTCCGCGTTAGATTAAACGAATTCCAATTTTCGCTGCAATACCGACGGCATGCGCACATTATTCTAGGTCTTCGGATAATGATAATAGAATATTTAAGGCGACTATATGTTATTCTAGACTTAAGTTAAGATTCAATAAGAACAGAAATTACCATACCAAAAAATAAAAGAAAGTTCAAGCATATGTCGTCGCGAGCAAAGCTGTGGTCATTAAGAAAGTTTACAGTGACCGATGATAATATCGGGCCATCCACTAGCGGTTATTCCTGCTGGAATGTCCAATACATAAGGAATGAATTCTAGTGGATGGGCAAAGCGCGAAAGAATGGCAATGATAAAATCTTTTAGTCCCTTCCGCCGCGCCTGAACGACGCGACATCCTTGACTTCGTTAGATAGAAAGTAAAGGAAAGCATGTAGAGATGACATTAGTGGCCTCAGCGGTTTTATTTACCCCTCCGATAATTTTCCAAATAACAGTTTATCCAGGAGGTTAACTAATACGAAATAAACGCTTACTGGATGGCAGGCTAATATCAACGTCCTACAGCTAATAACCAAAAACGCTAATATTCTCAGTTGCATTTGACAAAGATTTTTTTCAAATTGAGTCCCACCTATCAGACAAAAATTGCGAGACAGACTGGACACAAAAAATTATAAGTACCTACATGTGAAATATATATTGCAGGAAAACACTAAACCAGGAAATGAAACATGTCAATGACTTTGTAAACACATTCAAAGTATGGGCTGCCGAACATTTTCCTTATTGTTACATTTGTGGCGAGGCGCCTGTTGCTTAGGGAAAAAGACTTGAAAGTAGATACATACCTACTATATAAAATCACGCTCTTAACTCTAATATGGGTAAAGCAGCAAGGGTAGGGTAGGGTTGGCAGCGCGCGAGTGTCAGTATTACGAGCGTTTATAGGCTACGGTGACTGCTTGTCTGTCAACCAAATAACATAAAAAAGCAGAGCCCTAAGTAATACTTGGTTACACATAAAGCCATGCAGTACTTCAAAATACTGACAGGTTACCAGCCAGTCTACAAAGCGGCATCAAATCAGAAAAAGTAACAAACCTTCAAACGAAAAAGCCAAAAACCAGGACATTGTCATTCTCCTAACCTGCTCCCAATTTATTTGGGGTCGGTGCATTAGGCCTTGATATCGACAATGCTGCTTAAGGATTTGGCATCCGATTTTTACGGCCGGCCGCCTGTCTGACACCAACCCTCCTTGGGAAGGACTGCTATCTTTCGATAGCACCTGGGACCACCAGCTTAACATGCCTTCCCATCCGAATACCGACCACGCACTTGGTTGCTAACTTTCGTGATCGTTACTAAGAACAAACGACCGCGGCGCCATAAACCTCCTCCAAAAACAAAGACTATGACATTCTTAAATCAGATAGTCGAAATAAATACCTATAATAATCTGAAGCTAAGCAAAATGATCGCAAATGAAACAACATACACGTACCTACCTACACATACAAATAATATTATCTACTTATACTGCTATTTGCGTACTTTTCTCTTTGCGTATATCTAAAAATAAATTCCGATTCTCAATATGTATTACGAACATGTCCAATAGAGCAATCATAATTACTATACGAATAGAAAAACGTCCTCAAAAGGTACATATAAATTACTAGCGCCCCGCCCGCCAATTACTCTGCGTTTAATGTAGTTATTTTTGAAAATAAAATAATTAGCCTCATGTTGCTCAGTGAAAATGAAGCATTCTAGACTTAACAGGATTTTTAAAATCGACCATTTAGATTTTGAGTCTCGTTATTACAAACATGCAAACTATAAAATGTTTTCTCTTTATAATAATTTAGTATTAGAAAACGAGATAATATCAAAACATTGTAAGGTTATACTAAGTGGTAGACGCATATCTTTCTGCCGTGAAGCAGTTCGCCGTGTTTCGGATTGAAGGGAAATGTAGCCAGTGTACCTAATTACTGGGCATGCAGGCTTATCATCTTACACCCGTATTCACAAACAATACTATGAGATCTCTGGACTCTTGGATAAGAAATGAACCAATCACAGATCTCTATTCAATGCCATTGCGTGAGATCTCATAGTAATGTTTGTGAATACGGGTGTTAGTCCCCCGGATGGCAACGCACTTGCAGTGTGCGATTTACCCTTAATATTGCAAGTGGCTATAGGTGATGGTTAACACTTAAGTTAAGCTTGTTTGCCATCTCATAACATAAAAAATATCTTAAAACAACCCCTCAAGTGCGAGTAATGCACTCGCACGTGCGGTTATCGTTGACAAATCAAAGCTTTGACAACCCTAGGGTTCCCGACACTTTACCTTGACTTCTGTATTCTCTTTAATTGCTGACTGTATCCCGATATTAATTCTTAATTTAAAATCATAGTCCCACGTGCTCGGTCACACTGACCAATTTATCGATTGTAATAAAACGATTAGTTGAGTAATGGTGTCGCGTGAACAATTGGCGTGTCCACACGAGGAAGTGTGCTTAACGATGTCCGTTTCGCCGCCGGCAGCCGCATATCGCGCCAAGACCGTAATTAATGTCAAAATATTTGTAGGGGCGGCCCGCCACACAGCGCTCATGATAGGTTACCGATGATGATATTAACCTCTCGAACGTCGGCGGGAAGCCCCGCATTCCCACGAAAAAAAGTACCGTTGAGCGTCGGCGGGAAGGCCGGGCGTCCCGCAAATAGTCATGGTCTATAGTTTATTTTTTTACTACTTCAACTCATTTTAACCAATAGGAGTGTTTGACATCAATCGATTCTGTGTTCAATGCTCTCAAATACTAAATTATGATTGGTTATCGTGTTCATAGAAAAACTGTGAGTATTGGTCGTTGAAAAAAAATGATGACGCATTTGGCGTGTTGTCAGCCGGGGTGTGTTGAGGTGTATTTAATTCTATAGTTTTGTTTACAAATGCGTATTATGTATTGTATTGAATGTTTTATGTCGATAGGTGTATATACTTGGTGTGTAACTAAAAATAATGTGATTTTGATCAAGTTTTACATGATTTCTGAATCGTCAAAGTTTGTGTATTATTTGTTTGTGTATTTTTTGACCGTTGTTGAAATTAAACGCTATAAAAAGCTGTAAAAAGGGTATCCATTGTGATTACTTAATTTTAATGGTTAGACAATGTTTCTAGGTTTCTGAAAATGTATAAATCATAAAAAACGGATTTAATTTATTGGTTATTTAAGCAAAATAGTAAAATAGATCAGGTCACTTGAGGTCAACAAGTTAAGGCATCGACACTACACGGTATCTATACATTTTGCCGCGCGACACTCGAGAGGTTAAACCTAATAATAGCTACAACAATGGGTTAAACTAGCCGTTTAACCCATTGTTGTAGCTATTATTAGGTTATATTTATTATTAAATATTGAATATTGGCTATTATTAAATATTGAATGTACGGTCAGCACATTCAAAATTTTTTAGGGGACCTAATGTAGAGATTGTATTTTTTTAATTATTGATTGAACATAGAATCTACAGCACTTTATGACAGTGTTTTACAATTAACATTTAAGACTTAATTCCAATTACAGATTCCCGCAATGTACGTGTGACAGTTCAAGTCGTGAGGTAGATTTAAAATAATATTAAATTATAATTTCAATTGAATATAAAAATTAAACAATTTCAAAATACAATATAAAAAAGAAACAATTTAAAAATATCATACTTAAAAAAAATCCAATGAATTTCTAATTAAATTATCCATATTAATTATATTAATAAATAAAAATAATTAGAAAAAATGTTTGTATGATTTATGTGATGGTATACCAATTAGAAACGATCAGATGCGACCTAAATGTGAGCCATAACTATAAGATACATTTCTTTCTTTTATTAATTGTATGAAGAAAAAATATATTATTAGTATGAATCGCAGCCACACAGCAAGTGTTCCGTTGATTCCTCGTATATTTACACTTAAACTTTTGACTTGCTCAAAGGATTTCTCTCAGACCGTGCCATCAGAAATTGATTGAGGTTCGTGCTAGCTCATTGACCACAAAAGCGGAAATTTTCCGTCTCAGTAACACGGGGGGAATCAGTCGTGTTGTCGGCCTTTTCAATGATAGGTGAATGCGCATCGCCAGCAAAAGATTTATCGTCTTGAGGTAGCCGGATCTATTACTTGAACGCTTATGAATAAAGCCATAAACAACTGCTGAGTGTAAATTGTTACTACATTATTACTAACTCATAAACTCATTTCAAAGTGATAATCATTAACAGGAGACATTTCTCTAAGCATCACGGATACTTGCACCAATAAAACTCATCCAAAAAAGCAGTGGAAAACTTTTACCGGGGTAATAATAATAATGCATAAGTTTAAGATAACTACTGAGCAATGATGAACTTGTGAATCCGAACTGAGATCTAATTTCAATGTGTGATACTGCGAACTGTGCTGTTCATTAACACCCCATTGCTGAGCCTTCCTACTTAATAACACGATGTGAAGATTGTGCCAATCCATGTGCCAGTAGCATCTACAATCCAGTCAGACCAATTCCCTAAAATTCCTATCAATTCACGTAGAAGCTCGAGATTACAAATTTTTAGTAGTTACCGCGTAGCATGTAAGTAGCAGAAGATTTAAAAGGAACTTAAATAAGAAATATTGCCCATAATATAGATCACACCTGTGATTATAACCAATAACATTCGTATGCAAACAACGCTCGCATCACTCACCCACAAGCCGAAGGGGCCAATCATTACCGGGTCGTTTATTCGGCAAATTGGCTCCGTCGATAACTGTTGGCGGATCGCGATGCAAGTCATAATTTCCATTATTCCCTTTACTTCCGACCGACGCCGCTGGCTGTGTTGATGAACACAACTGTTAGTTACATCAAGCGTGCAGAAGATCGCTTGAAGGTTGATCAGTCATTAAGTCTCGTGCACTAAGGTCATCGGAGAATCTAAGGCTGTCAATACCAATGCATTCCACCAGTTTCTTCGGTAAATCGTTGACGGTCCAGGCAGCTTTGTTGTGGAATTCATTGCCTATTCCAATAAGGAAAGCGCAGTCGCGGGATGTTTTTGTCTCTCAGGTTAAAGATCACTATTTGGCAATGTAATTCCTTTCTCTGTATTAATCATCTATGTACACCTACACTTGTTATTATGCATATTATATCTATGTATGTTTATTCCATATTTAATATATATACGTTCATTAGTATTTATTTGTATCTATAAGTTTATTTTTATATTTACCAATATGTATTTATATATTTTTATACTTATATAGTATTATATTTACTTATATGTATTTATGCATCTTTATACATATAGATATAGTATTATTAATATTTATAACTTTTATGTACTAGACCGTACACCAACAACTTCCATTATTTTAGTTAGTCTTTCCTGTCCATCCAAAGGTTGTCTGGAAGAGATCGCTCATTAGCGGTAAGACCGCCCATTGTACATTTCTTTTTTTTTGTATTGTTCATATTTAACTGTTCCTATTTTTTACTGGTGTGCAATAAAGATTATTCTATTCTATTCTAAGTCCCAAGGATAATCTTAACATTGCGGAATTGAAGTTAATAAAATATCAGTAAAGTTGTTCGACAGAACAATCATACAAGCGTTAGCAGCAGAAGTTCCAAATGATGTTAAGAAAGAACGATGGACAGATAACAATCAATATCGGCTCATCTACGGATATCTATCGTTCTTAATTTGCAAAAATTTGTGAATGAATTGAAATGAATTTGTTGAATGATGTGATCTGGGGCTCGGCAAAAGCGTCGCTAGTAAGTAGGAAATTTGCACCTTTTATAGCACCTAATTCCTTTTTAATGTGAGTGAGGTAACCGTTTTCCGTCAAGAGGGTCGTTTACCTATAGCTTGTTAACCTATATTATTAGTGTATTCAAATAGATTTACTTTTATTTATTACAGTTACATTTTGTGTTTGAAATAAAAACCGCTACTAGTAACCTACTTCAGAAAAATATACAAGTATTGCGTGTAATTGCTGTCTAGACAGAGAAATCAATGAGATATGACCTTGCTGATATAATAGACTACGCATACCTGGAATTATTTTTTCAAAGTCGTTTTAAAATAAAAACAAACATTACTTAAATGAGTTGCGGTAAATCAAGTATACGTGGATTCAGAATATTTCAACATCCAATAACTTTTCCAAATTACCTATAAGATGCAAATATATGGACACGTTCAAACACGAGACCGCGATATAACTAACAGGCCAATGTATATTTTTATAGTATAACCACAACTTAATAGTAAACTTACACAAAAATACAAATCCGAGCCGATTTACTCAGCCCCTAGAAGTAACAATCAATATTTCTAGAGCTACTCGTAACAATAAAAATAGCTGCAAATATGTTCTGTGATTTTCCAGCTTAGTACGATCGTAAAGGACTTGTTCTCGTATACTTTTATATAATGTTTAGACAGATAAATTTTAGACATATTAAATTCCATATAATTTTCATAACAACTAGATTTGAATTAGTAGATTTATACAGATTTTGATTCATTATTTCTTTATTAAATTTTGAATTCTTTAATTGTGTAACGAAGCATAATTTCATCATATTCAAATTAAATTTAGAATATTATAACACAATTCCGAATAGTTGTATGATCCAGCCTGTTCCAGATTCTGGTGTACTAGATCAGATATTATAAATAACCCTCTACAATTTAGTTGGATAACACACATACATTTTTAATTTAGTTGTGAAAACATATTCATGAAAGTATTAGTAATAAATAATAATAATAACATACGTCGTATAATAGCCAATAATTAACCGCTGTCATTATTATATGTTGTTCAGTGAAATTTCTGAATCGTCAAAATAACAATTTAATTATTTTATAATGAAATAAGTACTTATTTATTTTACCCGATTCTCTCCAGATAGCAAAGAACTTTACACGTTACATCAGCGAAGTTGCGAGAATTGGCAAAAAAAAAAAACAATAGGTACAATTTACGTGAAACATGACATAAAAACCTTTACTTATAATGTCGAGATGATATGCCAAAGTAGAGTGTTAAGGTTGAGATGACGATTAATAGAGAAGAATGGAAGAAGAATACATAGGTACCTTTATTATGCCGACCACAAACAAAATTGGAAGCCGGACAGGACAGGTAAATGATGATAAATACAATTATATGGTAAGATCCGCCGGAGAACCAAAGGCACCGACATAGCACAAAGAATTGCGAACCATAAATGGGCAGGGCACATTGCGAGGTGGACTCAAGGTCGTTGGGGCGGAAAGGTCCTCTAGTGGCGAGCGCGTACCTGGAGACGTAGATAGGCCCACCATAAGGTGGACCGACGAACTAGTAAAGGTTGCGGGAAGTTGCTGGATGCGAGCAGCGCAAGATAAATCAGGTTAGGGATCTTTGGAGTAGGCCTATGTCCAACAGTGGTCGTCTCCCCGCTGATATGATAATGATGACTTATAATTAATGTCGAGTATGAGATTCAAGTGTCGTTGTACTTAATATTGCATTAGCTGTTTGGAACTATTAAACATTCTACAAGCAAACTTAGAGGGGGAAGGAGGAAAACAAACTTGAAAAAGATTATGAAAAAGCTATTTTGCAAAAATAAAAACTATTAAATAAATTAATAAATTATTTGAGCATTTAATTTTTAATCTCAATTCTCTATAGCTAATAATGACGACTATTTTGCGTAGGTATTCTCGACTATCCTAGTCAACTCCTCCTATTCACGGGGCTCGACATTAACAGCGTTCAAACCACTCATTTCAAAATGATTTCTTATTACAATTTCAAAGGCGTTTCAATGTCTCATTCGTTACATTAGCGTAGTTGTCTCAGCACTGAACAACAGTCAACTAAAGACGTCTGAATGTCGACGCACCCGACGGTCACCTTGCTAACATCTGCTAGCCTGAAATTTGGCCAATGTCACTTCATCTTATCGTTATTAAACGAATAGATGAAAGTCGAGGGGTAACATCGAAATGAGCGTATATAATTAATGTAATATTCTAATTAACTATTAATAACGATAATGATAATGGTTTTGTACTTTAGACTTAAACAGCGTGATAAGTATTAAGTATATCTACTAGTACAAAGTAAACTTACTAATCGTACAAATAAATTAAGAACTTAATAATTCATTTGTTATTTGTATATTACTTAAGAACTCATAACAACCGCTAAAGGTTAATTTTATTTCATGAATGGAAAATATTAAAAATACCCAAGACATTTTCTAACACATTAGAAGTTTGTTTTAAGTACGTGAAGCTTGAAATGTCTCGCTATAAATAAACGTTATTTCTGTTTGGTTCCCTAACGATGTGTTTGTGCGATTTTACGAAATTTATTTATCGTGATCTATAAAAATCGTTCACATAAAACGTTTGGTGTTTACTCACGGTATAAAAAGGAAATTGACTTTATTACATTTAGATGGAGAGGGTAGGTATGATTGGATTTTTTAAGCTTCATTAAGATTGTTACGAATTTGTTCATATACTGTTGTTGGTGTTCAATTGTTAACTAAGAAACCGTCAGTAATGTCCAACAATATCATAAACTACCGCTACGCCCGCTACTTCTTTTAAGTGATTTTATTTAAAAATATTAGCTTATTTTAGGGCGTATACAATATACATATAGAAAGCTGGTTGCCAGCGTCGATCTACCAGCGCATATTGGCGCTTATCGGTACTGCTAACCGCTACATCAATCAAGCTGATATAGGCAGGCACTGTCTGTGTATAGTAGCCTGAAAAAACAGCTATGATCGGAGCAGGTCGGAACTTTCCAAAGACATTCGGAACTTATCGGGGCGTTCTCCAAAGTATACAAAACACCAGCGCTAAGGACTTTTTGTATTGACGGTGTCCCGCGTTCGCATCCATACAGTCGCGATGCGGTCGCAAGCTGTGTGCCCTAGGTTTTATAGATTTTCCCTTTTAATTTAAGGGGAATCCGGTAGTCACATATTGTTCGCGTAACTTGCCACCATTTAACCAATCTAGAGATAATTCGATACTTGACATCTGGGCCAATTTTACCGTTATGCTGTATAAACGAACCCAGGTACCGGATTTCTTAGCAGACTGGTATAAGTACTCCATCGAGGGAAACCAGTACAGGATTGGAGAGAGCGCCGAAATTGCGAAACACATATCCGGTTTTGGTTCTACTGATTTTCAAACCAACATTCTCCAGACGGAGTAGCAATTTACATAGGTACAATATTACACACAAAACATAAACAATATCCTATACAACATTATTACCAAAATACATAAATTCACATAGAGATACAAGTACACAAATAACATTATTAACCCATAGATAATATATTAAATGTACAATACATAAATACCATATATGTACACATAAATACATATACAAACTACATTATTATTATATAAAGACGAGTAATGTTTAGTGCATTGATTTAATCCAGAAGGGATTCTGGTTCTAGTGATTGGCTATGCATAAGATCTTTAAAATACAAAATATATCAAAACCTTACGTAATAATGGATTACCATCAGCAAGTTTGTGTTGATTAAAAATTACACAAACAATATTATTTTAATACTATTTTTAATGTGGTTGATGTATGTACAATAAAGTCATATTATATTCTATTCTATAAAACAAGCTTAGCCGGTTCGGGTTGCGAGTAAATAAACAAAATGAGACTTTTGAGTTGTCAAAACAAAATTTCAAAGTTGGGACATGAAAAGACCGTTCGGCGTGCATCGCCTAATTTAACCTACCTGTAATTGGAATAGAGGTAAACTTTGTTTCGTGTCATTACCACATGTGATTATGTCACTTTTTAGTAGGGACCAGACCAGACGCTCTCACATGTTTGTACTACTAATGAGGATCAGTCACGTTTTTTATTAAGTATGTAGTTTTATAACAGTAAGAAAACCATGACATACTGTGAAAAAAATATTCAAATCGGATAAGAAATGACGAAGATACAGCGATTATACTGCAGCAGTTCAAAAAACGGCTGAGAGTACGAGCCGCGAGCGCGTGACGTCATCCGACACAACTCCCGCGCCGCCGCCACGCGCGCTCTACAGTTTTGTAGTTATACTCCGTATCCCGCGCACTTTTTGAGTTGTCCTTGTCCCGGTCGTTTTGTTCTAAATTTATTGTTGTGTATGGTGACATTGGTGACATACCTATCAGACCAATAAGAATAGGGGTGACATCAATAGCCTATAAAAATGTCTTACAAATATTGTATCGTGCCAAAGTGCAAGAGTACTAGGAGTAGGTACGCCGGACAAACTATTTTTTCGTGTTCCAACGGACCTAAAAGCTAGAATAAAGTGGTGTAGTGTTATGAAGAGAGATCATTTAACAAGCAAAAGTACTCATTACTGTTGCGAAGATCATTTCAACGTAAGTTTTAATATATTTATCCTCGTATTATGAAATTTTACCTATTTTATTGATAGATAGAAGAAACACCTGAAACTTAATCCTTTTATGTCATATTGTCTCAGCCCTAAAATAAACGTGTTTAACAATCATCAAAGTAGGGATATAAGTAGTGGACAACACGTTATATCACCCGCGTGGACTACACGTTATATCGCCCGCGTGGACTACACGTTATATCGCCCTCGTAGACTGCACGTTATATCGCGCCTATGCTTAGCAGTGGGATAAAATGTAGCCTATGTCCATCCCCAGGGCTCGAACTATCTCCCTAACTAACATATCATCAAAATGGGTTCAGCGATTTAGGCGTGATTGAGTAACAAACATCCAAACTTTCGCATTTATAATATTAGTAGAATTATCTACCGCACCTGCCATGTAAAGAAATACCTATTTTTTTTATTGACGGGGAGGTCAACTGCATTTACGCATCGTCCCTGCGGGGTGGTGCTAACCGCAAGGGATATGTGGGACTCGAGGTAAAGGCGTGCCTCCCCGCTACTGGCCTGACCTCCAGTGCGCTATTGCGGGACGGCTCGGGATCTGCGCACGTGAGCGCAACTACACCGAGACCTTCCTAACTCTGCCCGTCTAGGCACGCCTTGGTGGCCAACAGCCCACAGTGGCTACCTACCAACTAACGCCAGACCCTGTGGGCCGCTGGCCGACGCCGGCCTTATAGGCCGCCTCTTCACCGACGGCTTCTCGACCTGGCGCATCCTCCTGACGAGGACACTGGGAGCAGCCATCGGATCGCACCCTCGGGACTGGCGCGGTCGTGGCCCTGAAAAGGGCCGTCCGGAGCTAGCCGTGGTGGGAAAACAAAAACAACTCGACGAAATGACTTCGAATGCCAAGGGACACTTGACATCAAAAGCCACACACCCGCCGAGAAAGTTTCCCCACCACGTTACCAGGGTCCGCCACGAGGAGACTTCCGCGTGTGGATCCCCACGTAAAGAAGTACCTATGCCTGAACTAACTAAGACATTAAATTAGGTATACCTTTAAAGCTTCCAACCGCGGATTTCGGTATACTTCACATGATTATTTAAATATTCAAAAATCGGAAGTGGTGTCCCCTTGACTTTCTCGTACACCAGAAACGACTCAAAAGTCGATAGAAACCTTATATTTTGATGTCATACATGTATGTTAATTTTTGGTCACCAATCTGAGTACCGACCGCGCACTTGGTTGCTTAACTTTCGTGATCGACGACTCAAAAGTTGATAGAGACCTTATATTTTGATGTCATACACGCATGTTAAATTTGGTTGCCATAAGTCAAAGCATACTCGAGTTATCGTGCTAACGCACAGACATACAGTGACACACACACACACATGCTTAATTTCAAAAAGGTATTTTTGGACTCAGGGAGATCCAAAACGTGTAAAATCCGTCAAAATCTCGAGGTCAAATTTTTTAACGATTACAAGACTTCCTCTATACTTACTACGTATACGTGAAAGTAAAAACCATGAAAGAATATCCACTTTAGGTAGATTATCGGACTGTCCTTTTTCAAATCCATCTTTCAATTTGTTGTTCATTATTACAAAACACAGAAACAATAACCGACAATGCAAAAAACTTCAAAAAACCGACAGTGTTCACTACTAACCACGAATATGCGTACTGAACGAATGCGATCGCGCGCGGATTGTGTCGAATGACGTCATCAGTATCCACGGCCGGGTTGCGCGCGTTTTTTAATAAGGCTCGATAAAATATAAAATAACTTTGCCATTTATGGATGGATTTCAAAAAATCAAAAAGTAGTGTTCGTAGAAAATCATAACGCATGCAATGTAATAGTCAAAATTGGGTTCTCGCGTTATGTGACTGATCCTCATTGGCGCTGTGAAACGGCTGTTACCAGGTCATTGTAAACCATTTGTGAACTGTGTAGAGGTTCTTTTGTCACCATGCGAACAGATCGACGTCACGCGGACACGTAAGAGGAAACAAATGACGATCACTATTATATTATAGTCAGCACCCACGTGGAGCTTCGACGTGGACTCTAGTCTAGTGGGTTCACGAATAAACGAACACAGATGTAAATAAAAATGTGATGTTCTAAAGTCCGTGAGATAAGGTTGATTAACGTTTTAGGACTATTTCATTGCCGTCTACGATATTTCCCAGCAATCTAAGAAATTTAATTAACCTATTATAATTCACTTCTGGACACATAGCCCTTCCTACCTTCCTAGGAAGTTAAGATCACAAGGATATTCACCTTCTAGATCAAACCGGATTGGTGGATAAACAGTTGCAGAAGCAACTAAGCACAAATAAGCAACAAAACGTTTGGATAACTTTTTTTTATGTATTTCGACACTATTCGAAACGATTGTTAGTAAAAAATAAATACAGAGTTGACTGCCCTTCCTTTCACATGAATATATTCCAACAAATACAAATGACACATAATTATTTTATTTGATTATTTAAACTTATAGTCTTAGATTTTTTTGTATCGATCGTAAGTAAATAATTTACATGTTTCTATCGTAACAAAAGTTTTGAATTGTAAATAAAACAACTTTTACGGATTTAGCTCGCTTGTAATTAGATTTTACATTTTGTTGTTATTGCCCGACGTTTCGTAACACTTTGCAGCGTTCACGGGACCACTACTGAAACGTCTTCCTGTCATCCCGTGACTGCTGCGCTGCAAAGTGTTATTTCTTAACACTTCGAGCAATAATAACAAAATGTAAAATCTAATTACACGCGAGTTAAATCCGTAACAGTTGTTTTATTTACAAGGTACTACACCTTGTACCATCTTCCTGTCATCACGGGATGACAGGAAGATGGTTCAGTAGTGTTCCCGTGAACGCTCGCGCAAATCTAAGAGAACATTAAGTGTCAAAATGTAGGTACATCTTTATGACGAAAACTATACGCTTGAGACAAGGTCGTCATGCGTTGCAATGCAAAGGAGATTGCTCAAATTTGCCTCAGAACCAACAAAATATTGGAATATTTGATAATTCTTGTTATAATTTATGCTATAATTAACAGTCATTAGATTTTAACGGACACTTCTGAATATTAAATTCATTTTAAAAAAGACTTTATCATTCTACCGTTTTAGAAACCATAAGATCACCTTTTTAATGGCTTTGGTGTTCTAACATACAGCCAAAGATTTATCGAAGTTGTTTAATTTACAAAAATACAAGTAGAGATTGATTAAAATGAAATTACATTTTATTAATCAATCAATAACAACATTATTTACGCTAAATGCAAACATGCAAAGCCAAAAATAAAGATGGTAGTCGCCACCATGAAGTTTATTGTCATACATTTTTCGCCAAGCACTACCTAGATACGTTAAAAGGTGTTTCACAATAAAAATATTTTAATACAAACCTAAAAAAGAAATAAAACTACTGAAGGCATGGCTGTATGACCTAGATCCCTTTACCTTCCCCTAATAGGGAGAATTTTAAAAATATAAGGTGCTTGTGTTTGTTGTTTGTGTTTGTTTACGGTGTTCGATGCGATTTTTTATTTCTAACATTTGTTAGCCTTTCGGACAACGGACTTGATATCTTTTTGAACTACGGACTTTGTAAATAAGTTTTTGCATGATTTTCCTAGTTTACTTACTAGTTTATTTTTTTATTATTTTACATTTGTTTGGAAACATAACCTCAATATCGGTAAGTAGTATGCTAATAATTAAGTTCTCAGAAGTGTCCGTCAATAATCAACGTTTATACAGTCATTTACTTATAATTTCGAACCCAGAAAATATTTTTTCATGATTGTTGGTTCTAGGGCAAAACATGTATGGGATCTGAGCAATCTCCTTTAATATTACTCGCCTGAAACTCTGAGCGAAGTCAAACGATACTTCCTCCCGGCAACAGTGTTCACCGTATACAAAGAACATCTTGACTTCAAGGTTCAATTGTAAGTCGGCAAAAACAATAAATCCAACTTAACTATCTACGACATTGATAGTCTGGTGACGTCATTACAGTGGCCTCTTCAAAAATAGCGAGGACCATATAGTGGGGATCGATCTTGCAATCACTGGCCGGTGCTGCATCACAGGTGCCAAAGTGGCTGCTCCAAATTCGCACGATCGATGTGCCATCGCCGCGTCGAAATAGAGCCGAGCTCAGAATACACCCCGCAAGGTCGGCAGCCGACCTGTGCCCTCTTTATTATACCGGGCAAATAAAGAATGGGATCTGAGATGGCCGCTACTGATTTTTTCATGCTCACGTGTTGAAGGCAGTTAGATTTTCTATTTAGTTATTTTTATAGACTGCAAAAGTAATAGCTAGGACAAAAGCAATGTCATCTTTATTTAAGCGGCAAATTAGTCAGCGTCAGAATGGCTTCGTCTACGGTCTATGAAATTACACATTTCGAAGTTTTAAAATGTTGTATTACTGTGTCAGCCCGTTATGAAAGGAGCTTGTTATGATTAACATTATTAAAACATACATACCATGTTGTCTTAAGAATAGAAGATTAACTTTTATTTAGTTGATTTTTACCTGAAAGCATTCAACTGCTTTTAATTGTATGGTTGAGATTCGGTGATAAGAAGTTAAGGACACAGTTTGCCGTCAATACGGCATACATACTACTTTATGTATTTGTTCACCAAAAAATATTAGCGAGCTTTCTTTCATATCATTCGGTTCATGTTTTGAATAACGTCTAAAAAGTAAATCGATCGATTCGATCGGTTAATTAACCTACATTGGTTTATTAACTCCGCATAAAGCGAGGACAAAATTTGTAATTGCTAGAAATAATTTTCCTAAAAATGGACATAGCACACTCGACTTTAACGTTGCTTAAATATTAAAATTCAATTTAAATAAAATACCGTTAAAATCAGCTGAAACAGTAACAATTGAAATTGCGCACGACAACGCGGTGCGTTTCAAGAATGGAAAGTACGCGAAACTTTCCTTTGATGTAGTGGAACACCCGAAAAAAGTGTAAAACGTGTCGGAACTTGGCCAAGAATCGTGTCAATACGAACCGAACTAACGACACACGGGAGGTGTTGGATTGTTACACTTTCCAGTTTAACGTCAATTTAATTGACAAATATCTTCCTACAGAACCGACGGTGCAGTTGAAAGGAAAATATAAATCATTTGTCTCTTGAATTGTGCCCCGTACCAGGTGCCATTACAGTATTTTTTGTTTTTTGAAATTGTTTTAAGAGAGAGCGCGGACCGGTCCATTAAACTCATGATATTGCGGTCAGTGCGGAAAGAAAATATTTTGTTCCGAAAAATATCGCTCAAACAAGCGAGTTACATTGGCTTCGTCAACTCCTCCTCCTGTATTATAATTTAAACCGTGTCAATCCATGACAGTTAAACGTTATGGGGTGTCTACTCTGACTCGTTTCATGGCATAATATATCTGAAATTGCCTCCTAGTGACCGTATGATTTATTGTGAATCTTAAACTGAAATGCATAGCAATAAATGTCGGTACGTTACAGCCTCGGGATGATTATTTTAAATACATTTCTACCCTCTTAAAGAGAGGTACAGAATGGTAATTTATACTCCGGATGGCCGTACGGATGGATACTATCACTACAATTTCGCTCATGGGTGTCGTTAAGGCGACTGAGAGTATTCCGACCTTAGTGAAAAAGTATCAACTATATGTCACTAGAATAGTGGCGAATAACCACTTGCGCTTCTATTCGTGAGAAAGGTTAACGAGTGTGAAATAACTTATGCCATACGATTTCGACTTGGCAAAGAGAAGAAAATGAATTGCGCTGCGAGAGCGGACCTTGATAAAATTTTTAATAGGGTATCAATCACCCTAATGTTGGTTGACAATACATTTGAAACAACTAACAAAATTCGTCTAATGTAATTTCGTAGTCAGCTCATACTACTGGAGTGGTAGCAAAGAACAGTGTATGGTAAGGCACACAATGTCTTTGCCAAATCTGCACGGGTCAGTCAGTGTGACTCTTTAACATTTCCGCGTAAGTCCAAGCGCTTCCAGGCGCCATTTTTATTCATAAATTAAAGTAGCTAAAGTCAACTTTCTAATGATAACGAAGGCTGTTTACCATGACTACGTAGGTACTGTTAACTCTTTATCGCTGGCAAATATAATCTGAGCGCCGAACTCAGGACTTTTGTTTTTGGAACTCATCTTTGCTTCTATCGGTAAGGTTTATAATTATCATCTTATTTACCTGCAAGCTTTCGAGTGACTATTTCCTTTTATACATTACTAAAATATTATAATGTATAGTCTGTAACTGCTCATTATACCAATTGCATCACTAGCACTTATTTAATACAGACGCACGAGAAGAAGAGTGGAGATTTTTGACTACAATTACATAGGACGAATAAAAACAACTCTTAACTTGACATGAAATGCCACTGCGTAATAATTGAATACACAGGATAATGACGGACAATAATGACACAGCGCAGGAGAGGAACGGATTTCACAAACACTTTCGCTGAGAAACATTACATTTACAAACGAATATAATCAAAAACTCACGTGCTTCAAGTAAGTGAACATGTTGCCATAGCGAGATCGTCTGGAGATATTTAATTTCTAATTTGTCGCTAATGAACTAGTAATCACGCCTAAGATGCACCACCTAATGACTAACTACGTACAGTAGACAGCGCTGATAATAAGTCTAAAATTAGTAAAGTCAACGATCTACGGCTAAATTTGGCCGACATATTGAACCATTGTTTTGTTTGAGGCGAACGCATTTCTAGGAAATCTATCTTCTATATATTTATCATGAATCATGGTGTGTTAATAAACACAACGTTAATCAATTACCTGCTAAGTAATGAATTGCACACCAACTAATTACTTTTGTACTTGGATCGACTTAATCCTAATATAAGAAGTATTATTTATCGGAAATGATTTCGATGGCGCCACGTTCTTCTTAAAGATCACGAAAGCTAAGATATCAAGTGCGCGGCACCGCCTCGGATGGATGACCGAATTTTTCAATTCCATTTTCTTCTGTGCCTCGGAAGGCTCGTTAAACTGATGGTCCCAGCTGCTGTCGAAAGAGAAGTCCCAAGGAGAGGCAGGCGGCCGGCCGAAAAAATCTAATGCCAGCCCATAACCGATAGCATATAGCTATTTACGGCATTCAAAATTTTTATCAACCTTTGAGTCGTTTCCGGTATACGAGAAAGTCAAGGGGAGACTACTCTCGATTTTTTCTTTATTTACTTGTGGTAAACAAGTGATTGCACAGTACGCACATGCTATATATAAATTGTTAACGTAGCTTAGAGTACACTGCGCTTGGATTCTGGCGTGTATTACACACGCCAGATTTGATTTGTAGGATAAGTTGACATGGAACATAAAACATAAAGAGTTATTTATTTTGTATCGATCTGTTGCAATGTTGCAAAACTTCTAAAGATTATATCTAACATTAAAACGACAACAAATTGTCGTACATGTTACATTTTCGAATATGCTGTTTTTTCTAACTTGCACGTGGCCCTTTCTTTTGCAATATGAATTAATGTTCAGCAAATAATTTATTACACATCGATAATAATGAATAATTGTTATTATGCATGAAAGTTAATGTGTATGTTTATCGACCGTATCACATAATTCTTTACCGATATTGTCCAAGATTTAATAAACAATTTTATTGTAATATATTTTAACTGGCTAAGGCTCCTCGCAAATATGCCACCGGTGGCGACCACGCGTCAAATCGCAAACGGAGGTGGTCGGTGGCCGCCATCGATGGTGAGTGGTAGACACCGGTGGCGGCCAACGCGGACACACGTGGTGCGCAGCGTCCATATAAAATATATGAAAAAATATGTACACTGCTTGTGGCTTACTTATATACTTTTTACTGATTGGCATTTTTTAATGAGGACAGTAAGTCAAGGATGCCAATTTAATTTAAATAAAAACCATGCAGTTGCACCCAAGACGTCTTCATTTGCAAGTTTAGAATTTTGCATCTTGCCCGGAGGCCAGACGCGACCAACTGGAGCGTTTCGGCGCCAGGCGCGTGTGCGCAGTTTTATTGTTCCAGCGCGGTTTACCGCTCCGGTCTACCGCTAGCTTTATTATAACACGTCTATTTTGAAATTTAAATTGTGATACAGTAAATATACATTTCATAAAGCGAAGTTGCACGGCTCAACTGTTTTACAAGACAACATTGATTGCATTATACATTATGTATTAAGTGTCGATATAATTTACTTACATGAGATGTTCGCAGTCAAGAGTAAGAAGGTTATAGGTAAAAAGCTTAAGACGTAGGTACCCATGCATGTATGTACTTTCAAAAGCAGAAGTAGATGACCAAAAATAAAACTTCTAAATTCATGAAATGCATACATTAATGTAAATTTCATAAAAGTATATTCATCATGAATATGTAAGTAGTCATTTGGGTAATACATTACTTAAATTTCTATTATTCACAGGTTTCATTTAGTGAACTTAGTGATTTTGATCATCTATTTTTGCTGTTGACTGAACCTGCGTGTAATAACTTTACAACTGTACAATATTACTAGTTTCAAATACCGAATGGTCTTTTCTGTTCGAGTTCGAATTCTACAGGTGGTAGACCCATATGTAGGGTCGTCTGGGTAGGTACCACCGCCTTTCTTATTTCTGCCGTAAAGCAGTTCGCTGTGTTTCGGATTGAAGGGAAAGATAGCCCGAAAGGATTTACCCTTAATATTGCAAGTGTCTATAGGCGACGGTAAACACTTAACACGGCCGCAAGCTTGTTTGCCATCTCATAGTATATAAAAAAAATTCACTACAGTCAATATTGTCATTTTTAATAGTCGGAATGTTTCGGAAAGAATTAGTCGCCTCCATCAATTCGGAGTGCATGACCAGGGGATTAAATGATGTTAACTACCATAGGCACGTGAGTGATATCACGTGAATATTGACGCTTTCTATATGGTTGCGTACCGTACAAAAGAAGAGTATTTCTTAGAGCAATGTAAACAGAGTTTTTGGTGTGATAAGACATCATAAATTAGCCATATGACGCCGCAGAGTAGAATAAAATCACTCCATATCCTCCAATGTGTGTCGTAGCAGGCGACTAAATGAATCAGCAAAGGGGTATTGATCATCTTATACTCCGTCCACCAATCCGCATTGGGCAAGTGTGGCGAACTACTCCTTCGATGAGGAGAGGTCTTGTGTCCCAGCAGTGGGTCGAATTATAAAAGCTGTTATGATGATGATGAGATTATAATATTATGTTAACCGTATGAGTAAAAACGGGAATTAACGCGATAAAATTACCTTTTAAATGCCTGACGTTTCAGCCGGGTTCCACCGACCGTGGTCACAGGCGGTCCGCCTTTTATCGCGTTAATTCCCGTTTTTACTCGTATTAATCATGCAACGCGAAATTAAAAATGATTAACCATATGCTTATCAGGCACCTTTGTAAAATAAAAATAAAACTGTAGTTTGATTAGTAAATGTATAGAAGCTTTGTAGAGCACTAGCGATCCAGCGAGTCCATCAAATAGATCCGAATTGCGATACAACACCGAAATAAACCGACCACTGTACGCCATCATGTATTTATTACCGTATTGGGGTTCCGATAAATTTTATTTGTTGCCAGTGTAACTGTGTACACGGCAGTCGTAGTTGAAATCAATTAAAAATATTGGATGTAAGGCATAAGCATACACATACCAACAAAGTTATCAGTGAGCAGTTATATCGTTTAATCCATTACATGGACTCCGTGCCACTTTATTACAGGCTATGAACAATCCAGTAGCAAAAAGTGTACAAAAGGGAAAAACGGGAGAGCTTTAATTAGTACACATTAGCCGATATGTAAACGTAGGGTTGCCAATGTTGACTTCCACCTTTTTATTTGCCTTTGGACTTTTGAAAATGCTGCCGATCTCGTGTATTGTAAGCGGGAGCATTAAATTTTTTACAGGTCTATTGTTTTTTGCGAGTCGCAAACGGTGAAAAAAGGAACAGAGGTAGCCCTGTTTATACGTAACAAAGTCCATCGCAATATTGGGCTATCAATCTCCGGGCCAAGATAATGGTGCCGAGCGATGTAACAGTTCCTTGACCGGCTGATTGAAATATCCACCCGGGCGTTCGGCACGTGACAGATTCGACAAAAATAAACACTGATGAACGCTTCGATGCGGTGCAATCCTCGTCTAAATTATGGTAATTGTTTTTATTGTGACAGATATTGACAATAAACTGTCGTGACAACACGGCATTTCCCTTAAGTAGAAATTGGTATTATAACATTTATTTCTATACTCCAGAATCCACTTAAACATTTTGTTTGTCGCGACAGTCGAGCGTCGCCTAACTAACAATCAAAAGAGAAGTTATCGTATCCTAGACACCAAATACCTTCACCTATTTGTGATGTCTTGAAAACGTTTCTCACCTGAAACAAACAAAAATATGCGATTAATTCATTGTTTAGGTTGATAAAGGTACGTTGAATAGGTTATCGGCCCCAATATGGTGCGCGATGCGAATATAGCAAGTCATCGGGGTCGTCAACATCAAAGTATTATGACGGCACGCGGGATGACGACCGGAGAGTTAACAGCTGCTTCTAAGTGGGAAAATATACCCGAAACTGGAAATTTGATAGCTTTGGAGCGACAGCTATCCTTGAACAAATGTGAATACTATTTTTTATTTCTAATATTTAATTTGTATAAATGAAATATCAGACAGATAATATGGGTACTACTTGCGTGTCGTCAAACCTATTGGTCTCTTCATCGATAAGCGATAAAGTCATAATGACTGCAAATAATATATGTTCGACAAATCACTAGAATACATGAATCAACAATTCACTTATTAATTTAATATTTATTCTTAATTTTATGAATTTAGTATCATCATCATCAACAGCTCACATAATGTCACCACCGAGGGTCTCGAGCCTACCCCACATTAGGGGCGATTAGGCCTTAGTCAACCACGCTGGCCAAGTGCGGGTTGGTCGACTTCACACACAACCCAGGAATTTCTTCATAGGTATGTGCAGGATTCCTCACGATGTTTTCCTTCACCGTAAAAGCGTCGACTAAACGTACATATGAATTCAAAATTTGAAAACACATTGGTACGTGGAAATTTAATATGAGCATCATAATTCTCCATATATGATTGTATGTTTCTTAGTAGTTTCATGGCCTTGGGTATACTTCGTATAGGCATTCTTGTCCCATCCCAATTACGCAGAAGATTTTCCCTTGGTACCTCCACGAGCTTTGACATAAGGAACACTAATAGATGTTTCCATTTCAACAAAAAAAAGTTCTACAATTTAATTGTAGGTTAGTTAGTTGTTAGGTCTTCCGACCGTATCTTTTTTCTGTTGTTTAGCCAACCACCTTCGTTTCTTTTACGGACGTTTTAGTTTGAAAGCTTCAAGACCGAAACACGCGGGTTAGTTTTCATCTCAAAACACACGCCGACAAAGTTCAAGCGACGAGCGAGCGCGAGTCTTTAATGAGAATATCGCACAAAAATGTAGACACAAATGAAAATTAATTAGTCTAAGGTATTCCAGGATTCTTTCCTTTTAACAACATTATGAAGCTGCTTTGAAAAAGGGTTCAAATGAAAATGTTGTGCTCGTTGCAGTTTGCAACGGCGTCAATAGCATTATTGTGTTATTGTTTACACACAAACAAGGTAATATAATTATTTCCTATAAAATAATTACAAATAAATTATAAATTATATTACCTTTTTATTACTTTCTCGTATACTTAGTATAGAGGAAGTCTTGTAATCGTCTAAAAATCGACCTCGAGATTTTGACGGATTTACACGTTTTGGACCTCCCTGAGTCCAAAAATACCGTTTTTGGAATTATGTCTGTCTGTGTCTGAGTGTCTGTGCGTTAGCACGATAACTCGAGTATTCTTTAACTTATTGCAACCAAATTTAACTTGCATATATGACATCAAAATATAAGGTTTCTATCAACTTTTGAGTCGTTTTTTTATTATTATTCGTTTCCGGTATACGTGAAAGTAAAGGGGAGACCACTCCCATTTTTTTTAATAATTATAATAAATTAAATATAAATAAGTATATTAGCTTTTCTGATGGCTTTTGTGGAAGACTATAGAAAAGTCATCAGAAAAGCAAAGTTGTGCTAAGCTCAGTATCATAATACAGGGTGTAAAAGACATGAGCAGTCAAACGAGAACCATGTATTCTGCTCACCGTCATAACATTTTTCTTCCTTTAGACTATACCTGGGAAATTGATAGTTACGATTTTATTGAAGGTCAAAGTCATAATTTTTTTTTTCATTTTTTTATGAAAACGTATTCTATACGTTATTTCTTAATTATTATCCAAAGAAACATTATAATTTTTTTTAGTATTTCGTAACAAAAAATGGCTTCAAAACGTTAGTGTTCAATGTAGCTCACTCGATGCGCACGGACACTAACGAACGGGGCCGCCGTCAAGCAAAATTATCGCGGTTTTGCGAGTTGCGTGCGAGTTGAGCCCTTTACATTGCGCGGTACAATTTGCAATTTTTTGTAACACCAAAAAATTAAAATCATTTCCCAGCAATATTTTTTTTTAAATATGTCTTATTTTGATGTATAGAATACGTGGTTTTCGTTTGACTGCTCATGTCTTTTACACCCAGTATATTGTTTATATTGGCGTTTGTGTAACATAGAAATCTGTCAATTTACTGCCAGATATCTCCTCATCAGAACCTGTGAAACCTGCCCATACAGTTATACACCGTAATTTTTTAACCGTCTAAAATAATTCAAGGTGTGAAAGTGCCAATCAATACAAACAACTCTTGCTATGGGACCATCATCGAAATCGCGAAATAATGTTCCATACAAAAGTGCGACATGTTTGAACAACAGCTGATTTTTTTGTTGAATATAAAGAAAAGAGTGAGTGAGTGGTCTGGGAGGGAAGATATGGTAGTGCATTACAATTATGCATGGCCATACTTCTATTTTAAATTGGAAATTCTGCTTTGGCATTAAAATGGAATTATTTTGTTCTGGACTAAAGTTAGTTACCTTACTATCTCCATATTCTAGGTTATTCTTAGCTTCCCTATAAAAGTTAATTCTCTCTCTCAACTTATCAAGTTTGATTCATTCCATTTTATAATAGCAAATGCTCCAATCCGCGTGTACGGAAGTATGGACCGCGATAAATAGTCGTCCAATAGCTTGGGACCCGTCGAATTATCCCGTGGGCCCCTGCATATGCCCGCGGGCGTGCGTGCACCCTATCTTGTGAATTGCCTAATTTATCACTCGAGATTTATATAGCCGGCGACGCGCCCGCATGTAACTACTATATATGTAATAGGAAACGTATTAACGTGACTAATAGGATTAGGGAGAGATTTTCAAAAATAGGAGGATTTCAATCAAACAACCATTTGACCGATGGCCGGGGTTTAACGCAGGGAGTGACGACAGACACTGACACACTTGGTAGCCTGATAAAAAGCTATAAAGAATTATAAAAAAGTTTTGACTACTAATTGACAGAGAAGGTGTGAGACCACCCCAGACATTTTAATATTTGAACAACTTTAAAATTTAAAACTGTATTATTTCTATGTAAAATAATTAAGCTATTAATTAATTTTCTCTGTGAAAATATTTACTGTACTCCCTGTGACCACAACTCTTTATACACGAGAAAGTTATTAGTGAAGTAGAGTTGTCGTGTTGACGTGCTTTGTACCCATGGACGGGGCACGTTAATTATGCTAATGTACGTAATACACCGGCGTTTCAGTACCTACAATTTGTTAAGTTTCCAAACAAAATATGTGGTGGTACTTGATTTTATCAAAATTTCAATGACGGTAGGGTATTTTTTAGAAAACAAACAATGAAGCTTCTAAATGAAATGCTTCAAATGGCACGAACTGCAAATAAAAGTTCATGTGCGCTAATAAATCAATTACTTACAAACTTACGGTACTTTATATTATCTACTATTTGTTTCCAGATATAAAAGTTTATTTATAAAATTCGTAAACAAAACCTCTACACTTGCATTAACAATGATATAGCAATATCAACGTTCAAGGGAAGTCATTACGAAACACTTCTTCGATAAAGCAACATTCAGAGGACACATTAGAAATTAATATCATTAAAGTTTATTCTCAAACATTAAAGAGGACTCGAGGACCTTAGGCTCCCCCGCCACTGACAGGCGCTGCTGCCGTCGCAATGTACACAAACACGTTTTAAATTATCGTCCGCGAAGATTGTGGGAAAGAAAAACATTATTGCCCGAGATACGCCCCGGGCGGCGAACTTCGCACGAATACAATATGATCGCTAAGTGAGGAAACTTCGGAACAACTACTAAATATTCGTATTTTATGCGAATGCTCGCGGCGCAGATGCCGATTTGCGTTTGTATCAAAATTCGTAAAGTTTCAATCACTTCCTGCGGAGAATATAAGAATATCGTTTACATAGGATCTATTATAATAGTATAGTAATTATGACTCTTTCCAAATCAAAACTATAAAAACTGTAAAGGGAGGATTAAACTTGTTGAGTTTCTTGTCGGTTCTTCTCAGAAAAAGGCCTCCTGGTAGACTCTTGAAACGATAGCATCAAAATTGACTTTCATAAGTGTACAAATTGTACCTAAATGAATTAAGAAATTTTGTCTTTGAGTATGACGCGTAGTTGCAATTGTTTGGCGGAATTATTTTAGAACAAAATAAGTGAAATTTCTCCTCTATTGGTTATGTGCTCGATGTGCAGGCGCGACGGAAGGGGCAAAAAGATTTTAACATCGTCATTCATTCGCGCTTTACCCATCCACTAGACTTCACTCCTTATAGATTGGACATTTCGGCAGGAATAAACGCTAATGGATGGGGGGCTAACATTCTGAGTACAAATCCGTTAGCTGACGGTTGCTAGTTGCGATGCACGTATCTATAAATAGCCTACACCACGTTATAATAGACGGTTTGCTAGACGGCAGATAACCTGGCGTGCGGCATATGAGCCGTAACGCTGGCCTTTACAGACAGTATTATAATTTGCCGAACTCATTAACATAGAAGAACCAATTATGAATACCGAGGAATATTGAAGGTCGGATTGTCTACTGCGGCATAATCAGTACATTAATTACGGCTGTGACATCGGCGATGTTTCCAAATAGTGGTGTTGGCTAGAATTAAATGCCCCAGTTTGTATCGGCACTGAGGACACTTGCATTCCGGGCCGATTAGGCCACAGTTGACGAAACACTTGGACGTCTGCTCGTCGGGTGCCTTCCACTGTTTGCGCATGTGATTTGAGCGTGCTTTTTATTTAAACTTGGCCTTGTGGCCGCAGTTCAAGTTAAAGTAAATATTTGACTGGCCAGATGTTCGCCCTCTATTAAACTGACCTGTATTAACAGTGGTGTTATTTTTCTCTGTCGTTGTATTGAAGATAAACATACGATTTGAAAGCTGGATGTTATATTACACAACATTTAGTGTTTGTTTTACTCTTGTTGAACACAAATCGAATTAAGATTCACCGTTATAATTTTACATTTATTTTCATTGCAGTTTTTGAAGTGATCTTTAGCACCGTTGAGATTTGAAAAGTAGATGAAATGAAATAGCTACACTAAAAAGTTTTTGACGCATAGAGGTTTGTAGTTCAACTTTTTCACAACAAATATAAACATCTGTTGCTTCTGAAATCACCTTTTCTACTTTTATGTAGTTAAATTTTTGCCGTATGTGAATTGCACGCACACTTTTTTAATTGCTTTATAATATATGATGAAGTCGATGGTGAGCGATCTTCACGCGGAGCCCACAGCTACTGAGAGACTGGCTATCACCAAATATCAGAACATAACAATTCAATAATATTTACATTGTTGTTAGCCTACATTTTAGTAGCTTCTTTAGAATCGAACTTGGAACCTCAGGATCTAATACGAACAAACACTGAACCGCACAGGGGCGTCTAAACGCTGCGATAGTAGTCCTTGCTTCAAATATATACAACTTGGCTGTATTAGAAAAGTTAATATACCGCTAAAAGCAAAACAATGCTGTAGGAGATTAAAAAGAAATTGCTCTCCGGCGAACAGGCGCCCGCCGCCAGCGTTGTTAGACGAGATCGTGCCTAAAGCGAAAGTTGCATCGGCTCAAATCAGATGCAGACGGGAGAAATCCACTGCAAAAGCACACTCGATACAAGACTGCGGTAACAACCGCAGACGTACAATTAGCATTCGCCCAGAATGTCACGCACTCGAATGTCTTGCAGGAAGGAGTAATTCTTCGGTGGAGCTTGGCGCTTCTACATTCGCGGTGATTATTCCAAGAGAACGATAAAGAAACACAAAAGGAAAGAAATTCGATCGGTTTATCTAATCAATAATCAACAAACTATACAATCATCAGAGAAATGGAAATATTTTTTTACTGTGACAATTTTGAGTTCCTCCTACATTGTTAAGGTGAGTCCAGACGATCCAGGTCGAGTCCAGGTGATATATTATTATATTCTTTATTTGAGAATTGTTTTATATTGCAATGTTGAATTTTATATTGAAATGTGGACGTGTTATATGACATAAGTTATACAACATGTTACTTAATCTGGACTCACCTTTAAAATCCTGCCTCAATTGACGTATATCCAAATATTCAATAAATAAATATGAACATAGTCGAAACAAAATGTTCAAATAACTTTTTATCGACTATATTATTTACTAGCATCCATATAAAATTGGTAAAAATCTCAACAAAACCTTTAAATAAATTGTTATATTTGCTATGCCAGGTGGTGGAATCGTATCTTACAATGTTCTAAATCGAGTTCATTCACTTTATGTATTGAATGCAAATCGTAAATAGTTGTAAATATGCAAACGTGTAAATCGCTAATTTAACAAACTTATACCTTAAACTCGACTGAATAAAGGACAATTAATCACGTGCCTGATAATAATCACATTTTAAATTACAATAATATCTATTAGGTATATAAAATTTTCGTCAGCTTCACCTATGAGACTTCGGGGACTGTGCCTAGGCAAGAAAATGTATGTTTCTTAGGAGAGGATAAATATATTTTTATTTTTGAACGATTACAATATAATGAGACCGAAATATACGTTTTGCAAATCAAACACGCAGTTTTACATATGATTAACGGTTTCACATATGGCCATAAAAGTCAAATCTGTTCAAGAAAACTGGAAGTATAAATAGCGAGATGCCAAGGCGGCAAATTTCGCAGACATCTTTAAGTGTGGCAAACGACTCAGGACCAGTTTTTATTTATATCAGGGATGCACCTGTTGGCTAATTTATGTGCACAGTATCGGAACACAAAACATTAAACCTTCACACATAATTGGAACTTGTTAACTGCACTCCAGACGCTCCCGGAGAATATTATTAAATTGTCATAGGGCGGAACGGGTGTATGACGTGATCTATTGTAGTAACACATGACTAGTTGGAGGAAATCTTAAATTATTCTATTGAATAACAACGAATTACTTTCTGAGGGCGACTTACTTTGAGTCTTATGCATTGGCTGTTAAGGGTGGTCGATTGTTCTTGAGGGGTCAACACAGAACATAGTGTAGTTGACTTTCCAGCTTTGAGAAATTGTTCGATAGAGAAGCTCTGGTATTTTTATACTAGACAGAACAGCCGCGCATTTACATACTACGTATTTACGGTACTTGGTGCGGTGGTCTTTTGGTTGGTAGTCGAAGCATACATAATTACATACATATATGTATAGTCACGCCTTTCTCACAGGGATAGGCAGAGATCACTTGTTTCCACTTGCCACGACCCATACATGCTTCTTTCGATTCATCTACTTTTATAACAGTCCTCGTACATGCTCCACGGTTTCGAGTACTTGTGACCTGCCCCTTTAAGACGTCCCTGATTTGATCGATAAACGTTCGCCTAGGTCTTCCTCGTCCAGCATCTCCTCGTCAATCTACTTTCACACGTCCTTTCTACATGACCGAACCATTTGAGCATCCCTCTTTCAATTCTTGTCACTATATCTTCTTTTAAACCACATCTCTCTCTTTTATCATGCTATAGTCGAAGCAATATGTTGTTAATTAATTAATGAAACGCTGTTGCTGAGCAGGTACATATAGTATCGGAATACAGTTTATTGACGTTGAAAATTTATCACATTTCTACTTGAATTTTTATGATTGCAACATTGATAGGTACTTCTTTAATTTTAAATGAGAATATTTCAAAAATCAATCATTTCGACTTGTTAATCAAAACAGTAAAATTCTTCATATGGTAGGATTCACCGCGGTCATAATATGAGTTCCCAAAAATTCGCATCAAAATAAGTAAGTTCGTCAGTTGGGCCTCCGATTGAAGCTAGCTTTTATTCGGCCATTCAGGGTGAAGGTGCTAAGGGCACAGAACTCAGGCTAGGTGTGTCGTGTGTGACGTGGAAAATTATAAATATCATGGCTCTAAACTATAAAGTCGACCGCAGCTATATAAATTAAAACGTTTCAAAAGACAACCGTTATTTGTGACCCCACAAAAGAGAGTACGGCCGGCCATATAGTACAAGCGTATATATCGTCTTTGAGACGCTCACTCTTTTACCGAGTAATTTTATAAACCGAGGACAATGTCGGGCCCCGGGCGAGCGGTCATTCCGGGGCCTTATTGAACACATGTTTACGGTCCGCCTCTGATATCGTCCTGTTATGTTACGAAAAATAAATGGCTACTACAATAAATATGGATGTTAGGCGACAACTTGCATCTAAATTTTCCTGTGTATCAGAATGTTGGCACGCGATGTAAAAGGGTTTAAAATGATACAAGTGATAGAAAAAATATTAAAATAAGGAAGATATTTTGTTTCTGCTATTTTCGGTTGTTTTATCTGCTGATATGATTTTGAGTGTAACATGTGTCCTGGTTGTTGGCTTTTGCGTTTGATTAGAAGGATTGTTACTTGTTGGATGTGGTGTCACTTTTATGTAGGCGACCGACTAGCAGGCAACCTGTCACTATTTGGAGGCACCGCATGGCCCATACTGTATGTGTAACAAAATGTTACCCAAGGCTTTGCCGAATCCCTCATGGGACTACGAGCGTGATCGTATGTATGTATGTTATTCGTGTCTCAGGGACTTTAGGGCAGACATCTAGCATTCAAAGTTACCTATTAAGTAACTATCAATATTTCTAATTGATTTACAACATTAAACACGTGTAACAATAAAGCGCAATATCAATTGGGAGAAATTGACAATTTGTGGTAAGCTGATGTGCTAACACTGGTATGTCAATCAATCAATTAAAGTTATGATACTTTTATGTTTGAAACATAAAAGTATCATAACTTTATCAAAGCCAGTGCTTGGTTGGTGGAGGATCTGTAGATATTCTTACTTACTTATAGCTTATAGGACATATATCTAGTAGGAAATGTAAAATTATTAAAACCACACAATTACAATACAAACTGTAATTTTGGTAATTTGCTCGAACATTGATTTCAAATGGCGTCATAAATTTAAGTTCTACGAACAGAATGATTAGGAAATTGAGTGGAACTCGAAGTATTATCGATAATGATGTGAATAATTTATTTGTAATAAAACAGTCAATCGACACAGTTATCATTTATTCAACTACATCCCCCGAAATTAATCTAAGCATTACAAATTGAAAAGCTCTCGATCAAATCGTATCGGAACAAAATTATCGGATTGTAGACACACGTAAAAATGGTTACAGAGACAACTGGAAGTGTGAATATTCGAATAACATATTGTTATCGAAACAAATAGAGTTTCCACGGAATGCACTTCTATCTTCATCCACACGTTTCGATTCGAGCATAGTCTTGTTGTACACAAATACTTATATTTAATACCGGTGGTCGCGAGAACGCGTTATTGCTCGCTTTATTGGAAACCACACTTCCGCGTTCCATTGCACCAAGAATAACGTTAGATGTTTGCATAATAGTCGACAAATGTGTGTACTTTGCGAATTAATTTCGGAGCAACACTTGTAATATTGAGGAGGTTGTTTGATAAACGAATATACATTACAAGTAAATACGCGTCATTCCTCATATCAATCATGACAGTATATCATTGGAATTCAGGTCATTAACAGATACTGGCTTCGCAACAAAATTGATTGTTGTTATTATTATTATATTACTTACATCATCGCAATGCCTATTAGGTTATGGTTATAAGTAAGTAGGTACTAATGAAAGGATGTTAAATAACTGAGAATGTCGTTAAAATGAGAATGAGGAGTCGTAAGTATTGAATAGTGGTGTCGACGCAGCTTCAACAAGCATCATAATGGTTACTAGTAGCAGCTGATTTTCCTGTTCTACTCTAGTGTTATCCAAAAACACTACAACAAGCTACAGTAAAATAGGATCATAATTCTGTGAGAACCCTTTAAGACCTACTGCCAAACTAAAGTAGGAAAAAAGCTCTTGCGAAGAGAGTACATATATTTTTTCTGAATTGCAACCGTAGTCTTTATATCGCCAGAAAGAAATAATACTGCCCGAGTACCGCGGGTACCTACTGTGTTTGATTCGTGGTAGAGACAATTGACAAATGTTTATTTGAAGACCACGAAGATTATCGTTATAATATTTAATAAATGTAGAGTTTCACTACGCCCCCATGCCATGCCTTTGGCGTTTGGCCCTCGAGTATAAAAGAGTTGAATAGCCTCTGAAGAGCTTTCAGGACCAGTCGTACACCTGCTTTCAGAAGCTCCGCTGTAGCTCCGTCATCATCGGGCGCCTTGTTCTTGAGCTGTTTGAGAGCTACCCTAATCTCGTACCTGCTGACTTTTGGAATATCTTCGGTATAGTATTGGGTTAATTTGGATCGGTGGCCTGAATGGCAGTGTGTCTGATGTCGCGGAAAGCTGTTCGTAAATCTCAGCCAAATGTTTGTGTGAAATAGCACAATCAAGACTTTTTTCAACCGACTTCAAAAAAGGAGGAGGTTCTCTATTCGACTGTATGTTTTTTTTTTTTTTTTTTTTTTTTTTTTGTATGTATGTTCCGCGATTACTCCGTCAATTGTGAATCGATTTTGAAGATTCTTTTTTCGTTAGGACGGACATACTCCAAAGGTGGTCCCGTATAAATTATACCGGAATTGGTTCAGTACTTTTTTGTTAAAATGATAATTTCATTGGGGATGAAATAATAATATCGTCCACGAACACAAAAATAATGTAAATTTTTTTTTTGAACTTGCTATTACCTAATATGCAATAGTGAAATTTTGGTTAGTAGGTCCAATAGTCAACACATAAACTATGACAAATTATTTTATGAACTTAAGTTAAATAACTAGGTTCATAGTTCATTAACTTACCATTCATTTTGAATGAATGGCAGACATTTGTAATGAGCTATAGGTCTGAGACGTGATATTATTTGTTAACCGACTTTAAAAAAAGAGGAAGTTCTCTATCCGACTGTTTTTTTGTGTTTGTTACCTGATTACTTCGTCAATTATGAGTATTACGACTCGATTTTATAAAGATTCTTTTTTAGGTACCTACGTCAAGATCAGAGATGGCCCGTATAAATTGTGTCGATATAAATTCGACCCTTTTTGAACAAATCAGTAATAACAAAAAAAACGTTTTAGTTCCATTAAGTTTTAATGAGCGCCTAGTAGGCCTATCCGTTTTCAATAAAATATTCTTTATTTCCACTAAAAATAATAAAATAAAATATTTTTAGCAAAAAAATAGGACAACCGACTTCAATGCGTACAAATTTAAACTAAAAAGTAAGAAATAAATAATATTTTTATGAATTAGTTAAAAAGAGCGTCATAGAAAACCAAGGAAAGTATTGATACACATTTATAATTCTTTATTTATAATTCATACTCCGATATATTTGGAGTCGGTGCCAGCCTAAGCAAAATAAACTTACCTAATAGATACGAACTTGATTAATCCATTAACTATACATAATAATGAATGATGAAGAAGAATAAGAAATAATCCGCCGCTCCGTGAAGTTCGAAAATTGCAAACACTATCCTCCTTGGCTAGCTGGCACCGGCTCCAAATATATCGGAGTATGAATTATAAATAAAGAATTATAAATGTGTATCAATACTTTCCTTGGTTTTCTATGACGCTCTTTTTAACTAATTCATAAAAATATTATTTATTTCTTACTTTTTAGTTTAAATTTGTACGCATTGAAGTCGGTTGTCCTATTTTTTTGCTAAAAATATTTTATTATTTACATTCCCAACAATGACAACCATCAAAATATGGCAATAATTAATAAAATCCAGACACAGTTGTTTTTAATTGTCTCGCGGTAGATATCTACCGAGGGACCAAAGGATTAAATACGCGAAAATCTGAGTAAACAATAAAGACTTGTTTTATTTGCATTCTAAACAACGACAACCATCAAAATATGTCAATACAATGAGAAATTTTTCTGAACAACCATCAAAATATAAAAATACACGATAATCCGAGTAATGTTGATATATGTTGTCGATTCGAAACCCATAATTTAAAACGTACTTCATTTCGAGTGAACCCGAGTCTACCGTGTCAAAGGGACGAACGTCAAATGTTTGACAGGAAAGTAGGTAGAACAGTTTATATGGGAAAATTAATTTGTTGTTATGAGTATTTTCCTCGCAATTATTCCATATTTTCTTACCGTTTATACCTTCCCTGGACTACGACAAACATTTCAAAACCAAAATCACAGTTCTCGAGTTTTAGCGAGACAAACGAACCACGATTGATTTTTATAATATTTTAAACGATATTTTTGGGCTAAGTAGAAATATTAGCGTGAGCGTTACTGATGTCGGTCTTTTATAACTCCGATTACGTAAGTATACCGAGCTAAAAATACCATTTTTGATAACGGTATCGGCAGCATCTATAAATACGGCCCTCTGAACTTTGCAACTTTTTAAGTCAGATTTCGGAAATGACATTCTTCAAGCAAACTTAGGAAAGTTGGAACGTACGTTACGTAGTTTCATACATCAAAGTGGTTTCACGACGGGCTCACTACATGGACTCCATGAATAAATGAATAATGGCGGACGGGACCCGCTGCGCGGCATACCAATTTGTCGCTGGGATGCTAATAACGCGGCCCCCGCATTTTTCACCACCCGAAGATCCTTCTTCATCGAGGTCTTGGCGACAGTGCCGCGAGAATTAATAGGCGTCAAGGATCTTTGGAAAAATAACCAGAAACCGTACGACTGTAGTTTATATTAGTGTCTTGCTGAAGACAACGAGGTAAGATAAATGGTTTTATTTAGGTATGTAGTTTTCAGGGAAAGTTTTCCCGAAGACAGGTAAAGAAAGCTAATATTCCTAAAATATAGCAAATGTATCCAGCATGGCTGACCGATAAGCAAATTACGCTCAAAGTTGAAACAAACCTATTTTTTTAGAATACAATGAACCTTTTTGTGCTGACCGTTTTTGTCATTTTTGTGATGATAATGATGCAGAGTAATATTCCTCATTTATTTTTAAAATATTCTAGTTTGCTATAAAAATGTGTCATTAAAACATTAAACTTTTTGGTTATAAATAATAGAGTTTCATTTACCTAGAAGATAAATATTTTGTTAACTTTTTATTCGGTTTTTGAAATGCTCTATTTAATATGACAAAAATATAATATTATATGGACTTTTATTTTATTTATTAACAGTAACATCTAAAAACATTAATCGGAATAAATATTTATTTATTTAGAAAGTACTGGTATAATTGATATAATAAGCGGGTCTGTGGGACCCAAACCCGACGTCCGTGTAACACTTTTCCACCCCCACGGGTTAAAAAAGGATTTGCGCACAACAAAGTGCATATATTTAAGGCCGAGTAAATACATATATACTGCAAAACCGGATCAATCATTTGTAGGTACAGAAATTTTGACAGGATTACGATGTCTGACTACGTTTGAAAGTTAGGTACTACCAAAGATTTATTTAAAGTTCCATTTTAAATAAAAAATAAAGTGGAAGAAACTTTCTAAAATCATGCAACAACATATGGACAGAGTCCTTTATAATTCAATAAGCGAAGTTTTCCAGAAGGCCGTCTAGCTCCTCTGGATTCCTATTCCATTAGGTGTCGCCGCGGCGCGCAATTTGCGAATGAAAACAACTTATTGAAATTCTTTCTCGGCCCGCGCGTACACTCTGAACTGCTACTCGATATCCTATTCATTTGACAATGAAATTCCCGATTTCCAGTTATTAAATCGATCGGATTAAAAAGTTCGAGCGATTGAGTTATTTCAATATACACATTTTCTGGGAGATGAATAAAATTACGGCCAAGTGAGAATACTTCTTTTCAATAACTTTTACAAGAACAATGTTTATTATGCAAATCTGTTTTCAGGTTTTTGCAGGTTCAGTGTAGCGTAAATAGTGTAATTTACCAATCAAAAGGTGGAAATGCCACCAAAAAGGGGCAACCGACTAATCGTGTGCGGCATTTTGCATACATTACCAGGGAACAGTGAACCGGTGGGAGTTCGGGAAAAATGAGCTGACGTAAAATAACCCGCGGTGGTCGAATGCAAATAACGCTATTATATGCTAATGATGGGTGCGTAATCTGAACCGTTGTTTTGGACACGGACAGGCTATTGGAAAGCATGCTATAGGTAATGTAGAGCTTTCTTTGTAGTTTAGACTTCTACCATTACCGTAGACGGGGTCTGTAGTATTCTGTACGACGTCACTAAGGCGATGGTTTTAAAATGACGATTCTGTAGCATTGAAAACGAATCACCCCTGGAGAGTTTCGACTGGCGTATTCCACTATTCGTAGCGAGCCTGTGAGTTCGGGTCAGAAGCTTTCTATGGAGAAAAATACTAATGAAGTAATAAGGAGAAATGAGAGACCTATAAGGCGTTTGCATGTTAAAACTACTTACTGTTTTACCAAGAAAGTAAGTGGACACCGACAAACACAAATATACCTACTTCGTTGAGCTTTGGAAACCTGATTCACCGGCAGAAACTAAACAAGACGAATTATATTGTTTTTCTATTCTGAAACTAGGAAAGTGAGTAAAATTCTCCGGAATGATACTGGCTGGTGCTAGGCTTATTTTCAAGTATGAAATCTCAGCTAACATGTTGCTAATTTAAACTCGCTTCAACCTCAGATAGATTTGGCTTCCAATTAAAATATGTATATAAAACATTCACATTAAACCACTCACCTAGTAATTAATTGATTTACGTAGTAAAATAGCTCAATCAATAGTTATTTAAACAGTTGTTCGATTGAAATTAGTAGGCGTCTAGACGAGCGAAACTTGACCGCAGGCCGACCTGATGTTTCAGCAATCGCTTTGATTTAGTACCCCAGCGGTCGAATGTGGAGCTTGTTTTGTAAGCGTCGTAAATTTAGTTTATTCGTGATAAATACCTTGCACTAAGTACACCCCCTATCGTGAAAGGGTTTTGAGAACGTCTATTAAGGGGTAGAGTCAGCATAAATTGTGTTTAGACAAAAAGGTACCCTAACACCTTTTTGCAAGGTTTATTTTTCCTACTAATTGAAATTAAAGTATACAGATAACTTTAGGTTACAACAACAGTTGAATAAAATCAAATAGAATTTAAACAAGAGTTTAATAAAATCCTATGGAATAGGTAAAGAGCATGAATTTGAGAAAGTTTTTCTACTACTTGATAAAATGACTGTTGCAATACGATAATTTGTAATAACATGAAGTTTAATTACGTAGTACGATATGAGTACTTATATCGACAATCTTAAATAGAAAATAAAATCCCTTGCTCTTTTCATCACAACACCCTTTTTAATTCGAACCACTGCTGGGACACAAGGCCTCTCCTTGTTATCGAAGGAGGTTTAGGCAGTAGTCTACCACGCTTGCCAAATGCAGATTGGTGGACGGAGTATCAGTTGATCAATATCCTGCTGATCCATTAGTCGCCTTCTACGAGACTCATTGGAGGATATGGGGTGATGCTATTCTACTCTGCCGGCATCTTAAAAACCTTGCTCTTTTAATTCGTAGTTAAATTGATAATTTTGGTCATTTGTTATGAGTCAAAACTCTTGCTATGTTCTCATTTAAAAAAAATAAGAAATAAGTAAAACAAACAAACAATAAAGTACAAAATCCCACAGCCGTGATGCATGCTCATACGACTCATACAAACACAATAACATTAATGTGTAACAAGTAATACAATATGTAATAACCGTTCACTACAAACGATCTCATAAATGATATTTACAATTGCGAGAGCGTTTATTAACATTTTGTTGATTCTCGTTGGTGTTTACAATGGGTGGTAAAGAATGTTGCGGCAGTATTATTTAGTCGACGTATAATATTTTGTATCGTGGGGCTTTGCGCGGTGCAATTACCCAGAATACGGGGCTCATAAAACAAAAGCGATTATACTTTAAACCAGTGCACTTTTAGCATCGAGACACCCGCGTGGTCGGGGCCTTTGGCGAATCGAGGATACCTACTCGACAGTCGTAAACCGGTTATAATAGGCGCAGTGCGGAAACACAGGTTTATAGGTCCCTGAAACACGTAACGTGCACACTCAATCGATTATCGTATGGCCGTTTCGATATTTGAGGCGGTTCACGGCACAAAAATAACTGTATTAACCATGAAATAAGCGTTGTTGCTGCATCGATCAAACGGATCGGGAAACCGTCGCCGATTGATGGTACGGTCTACGTCAAAAGTTAATTAATATTTTTGGACGTTTTTGTAACTAGCTGAATAGGGTTTTTGCGTAATGAAGGAGAATCTTCTTATTTCTATCATAACAGCTTTTATAATTTGACCCACTGCTGGGAAACAATGCTTGTTATCGAAGGAGGTTTAGGCAGTAGTCCACCACGCTTGCCCAATGCGGATTGGTGGACGGAGTATAAGGTGATCAATACCTCTTTGCTAATCTATTAGTTGTCTTCTACTACACCCACAGTTTTAATAGTTTTGATTTGGAAAGAGTCATAATTCACATGTTGAAGTCATAATAATAATATAATGAAATTAAGACTAATAATTAAATTATAATAAAAAAAGTGATTTAATACGTCTTTCCTTACAATATTAACTTAAAATTTGAATTTGTACACATATTGATATCTCACTAGATTATAATGGATATTCGAGCACATTTGAATGTGTCCACGCATTTTTATCGCCTACATATTCCTGAACTTTGTAATACGCTTTCTTCATTAAAATTTGCTAAACGTGAAGCTTAAATTTATGTAACGGAAGATCAGTCACATGATATGGGAGTATATTATATATTTGTATACATTTTCCCATGAATGACTGACTAGTTTTATGAAGTCTGAAACTTGGAACAGCAAGTTTATTTCTACCTCTTGTGTTTAAACTGTGATAATCACTTTTCTTCAAAAATGTATGTAAATTTTTATGAACATACATAATGTTGTCATATATATATTGGGAAGCAACCGTCATTTATATTGATTTCTTTAAATAACTCTCTAAGCGAGTCACGAGGACTTATCTTAATCTATAAATGGCGCGTACGGATCTCTTTTGTAATACAAAAATGTCCTGAATATCAGCTGCTGATCCCAACAGCAATATACCATATATGACATAACACTATGGAAGTAACTGAAATATACAAGCCTTGCCGTCTCAACATCAGACAGTAATCTAATTTTTTTAACAACAAAGGCAGCAGTCTTCCTGATAGGGTAGTAATATGAGGATTCAATTGCAGACGTGAATCTAAAGTTATTTATAAAAATACTGTTGAGTCAACACATTGTATTATTTCTTCGTTAATTTTAATATTTGTACAGACCTGCTTGACATTTGGTAACGAAAATTTAATACTTTTGTTTTATTTGTATTTAATAATAAATTATTATTAGTAAACCAACATATTACTTTGGAAAAGACATTATTCACATCGTCAACATTTTCTGTTTGTCTATTTAGTTTGAAAATTAGGAAGTATCATCTGCAAATATTACCGTCTCACATAAGTTGTTTACATAGAAAGGCAGGTCATTTATATAAATCAGAAAAAGTAATGGACCTAATATCGAACCCTGCGGCACACCTATAAGAATAGGGGCCCCTGAAGACTTCACTTTATTTATAACCACTGTTTATAATCGGTCACTCAAGTATGATTTAATTATTTTTATTGCGTTTATTGAGACGCCATAATTTTGGAATTTGCCTAATAAGGTTGTTACTAAATTATTAGTTAGGCATCATCATATAATACTTTTATGCATGCAGAGCCTCAGTAATTGTTGTCTATTTTGAGGAATAAGTTTTGGATAATCGGCGGTCGCAATCTTGCTAGAATATTTTCTACACACGAGTGTCGTGTATGTTGCAGATTTACAGGGAATACCAATCAACCTTGAAGGCTAATCTATCAAAAGAAAGAACTTACATTCAATTACAGTTTTTTATTACTGCAGTCAATTATGCTGGCCCAAATATGATAATTGTCAGGAAAGGTAGAGGAGATGATGCAGATTGTTAAAAAAAAAAATTGCATATTTGTATGCCTAGCCGTAAGCAGTACCTCTGGAGCTGACCCTTGATGGCCGAAGAAGATTTCCCGTACATTTTGGTACCTATAAATTATTTTCTATTATTTTTTCACATCACGCCGTGGGTGTGTGAAAACCTTACACGATTTTTCCATTTTGACTGTCCGCCTCGGTAATCAATCGACACTTAACTGAACATAAACCGTTACAATAACATAATAGTCTGAGCAAACGTGTCGCCCGTCTCTATTTAAGCAATACTATCGATTAGAGATTGCATCGAGGACAATCGGAATCGGAGTATCGCAAAAAAATACTGATTTGCGTGGAGCAAATTCAATTGTCCGCCGGCGGCGAGCGACGCGTGAAACATAAGAAGCTAATTTCCTAGGGGATCAAATGCGAATGCTCGACTATCCCGCAGACGTCAATACATGTATTAGGATTTGATTTGTTTGAGACTGTTCAGAAGAACTCTACTAACAAGAATGATTATCTTGTTAGTAGATTTCTTAAGGGACCGCTAATTTACCATCATATTCCATTCTTTATTACCTAGCCTTTAGGTATTATACCTAATTCTTAATTACCGATTGGAAAATAATTATAGTTTGTTAGGCATTTAAATACGAAAGCGTAGTAGACCAATTTGGTCAGACTAAAGTGAAGGATTTGTGGGTATGTAGGTATCTACTTTGAAAACGAAAAATCTTGATAAAAAAGTAAATACTAACTACTTCTGACACGGCAATCTAAAGTGACTGTTGCAAACACACGGTCAACGGACGTAGGTAGACGGAAAACTGAATAGCGACCATTGATTCAATTCATAATAAGCAAGCATAACTAGCCTCTCCCTTGGATCTGAGGTCTATTTTCGGAGTACGTTATAGTTGATGTGACTAGGTTAGTAAATAATCATTAAAATGCAGGAACTTGTACAAAAACAGCAATGATGTATACAAAATAAAATTTATTTGTCATACGTGTGGCACGTGTAACTTCTAAAACAATAGGTAACGCTACAAAATTCTTCCACACGCCACGAGAAGAGCAAAATATACGGAACTAGTTATTACAAATCAATCATAAGTTTCCGAAGCTATTTAAACTTGTTGAAAGGTCGAAAGAAAAACACAATATTTATTTCGAGCACCGAATATTCTCGTACATTTAACCGTAAGATTATAGTCCCATCGGAGTTGTGACGCAGGGCGCGTGCATAGGGTCGCGCCTCCCCGCGGGGTAACGACCTCCGCGAGTCAAGGACGCGCGCCCGCCCAACGACAGCGATAAACCTCCGCCATCCGAATGTCGCTTCGTAGATCAATATGAGATGATTGCGTTTTATACGCACCTTCCGATTTGGGTTATGGCTCCGTCCTCATATAAAATAAACTACTCCGCCTATTCAATTAGTACGCGGTACACTATGAGATTTCTAAGTATCAACGGTCGCTTTATTGAGTAGGTACTTTATTATAATTTATTGCCAACTAAGGTCATGCGTACCGAAAACGTTAAAGTCGATTGTTTTTTCTTTCATGTTTAGAGGTCATCAAAGAGTTTATCGTTAAGTATAAAATTGTATCCTCGGTTGACAACTGAATAATGAATGGCGTGATTAAACAATTCATTCATAAATTGCGAAACGGCACGGCTATTATACATAATTTTAAATTTATTATGTACATTGCTAATAATGCTAAAGCGCCAGGCAAATGAACCGGTCGACGACAGACCTGTCAATACACATTATTTAATTTTGTATAAGGTATTTTCCTAAGCATACACTGAGATAGTCTTTGATCGTGGGAAACGAGTTTTAACATTACAAAAAATTATAACGTTCTTCGCCAACGTTCGAGCAGGAAAAAGATTTAAAGCTAATTTGTTCTAAATGTTTCTTTCTTTTCTCCTGGCCTGCTCCCAATTTTATTTGAGGTCGGCGTAATACGTTTTTCTCTTCCATTCATCCCAACGTAAACCGAACTCGATAGCTAAATAATTTATAATAGTAATATATTTCGTTATTTTGCTATGGACAAAAACACAATTACTCCTTTTCCTCTTCCCCAGAAGTAGATGATCTTAATCATAAGTATAATTGATAAGCTATTAATAATAATTGATTCGATAATTATAAATTGCATAAATCCAAACTAATAGATGAGCGTCACCGAAATTGTTAATTATTATAAGAGTTATCGGTATACTGATCTGAGGCCGCTCCCTTTTGATCCGAACCCTCCAGTGAGACTCTTCCACACAGAAGATACCTTTCAACTAGAAATCCAACAATCCGAAATAGCTATTAAGATCAACTGATCTTATGTTATTAAGATAGCCAGTCCCTCAACAGTTGAGGGTTCCAGATGAAGGTTGATTCCTTCATCGGCATCACCACTTTTTTGCCACAAAGGCAATTGCAGCCAACAGCAATTGACATTAAAAATCTTAGGAGTTCCTCCTTTCGATCATCTCCTCCTGCAGTTGACTGACTGTGAGCACTCAATAAGATCGCTTAAATTCTATCGAATGATATGACCTTAAGGAGACACCAGCAGACATAATCGTAACAGCGTCTATATTCCGTCTCGCCGTCACCAATCACCCGCTCCCATTGCTATTCATCAAATGATTCCGCAGCCGCACCTTACACCTGTGTCGCCATGTCAACGTACTATTGATACATCCGGTTTGTCTATTAATATTTCGATGAGCACACCGCTGTATCATTCACGAAATGTTGCGAAGATAAATAGTAACTATTTGGCGCTAATTCTCAGAATTGGTGCTGTTTTCATTATTATTTTAGTGGTTTAGAAATAAAGGTAAAAACGACACCACGCGGTCCAAGTTATATGTTGCATGTCTCGATTTGAAAACATTTATAACTCATAAATATAAAAACTAACCATTTGGTGACCATTTAAAGTTATTTATAACAACTGATCGTGGTTCCTTGGTTTCGATTTCAGAAAATGCAAAGGTTTTTTAGATTCCTAATGCCTCATAAATCTTGAAGTTCTCTATGGTCCGGAAGGTAGTCGTAACTCCTTTGGTCTTGTTCTTGCAATTGTTTCTACTGGTCAATCAGTATTGGGCTAGTATGTATTAGTGCTATGAATATTATAAATGAATATACAAAATACTCAAAAATTGAGATTGGGTCAGCTCAGAATTCTGTCTCCCTAATTATTTATATTAACAAATAACATATAAAGTATATATTCATATTCATATAAGTACAAAAGCTCAACTCTTGGGACCTAAATCTATTGTCATTAGTAAAGACACTAATGCCCTATATTTGTTCCGTGGACAAAAGTATCAACAAAGAAACGTTTCGTATAAAATCAGTTTTTACTCCCAGTTATTTGCAATACAATAAATCTCTTGTAGAATGAAAGAAAAGCACAATAAGTCTCACATTCGCAGAACACACGTTCAAAACACAATGAAAGGACCCTTACACAAGTGACTTAAAAAACCAGATAATTTAGTTAAATGTAATACTGAAACTGAAATACTTCCCAACTGAACGAGGAGATAAAGTGAACACTGTAAACACTTTCCCTTTTAAGCGTCAAGGGTGAAGATAAACTCGACAGAAAAACCTTTTATTACATTTTTTACGTCTCAACCCTTTTTTGCTGCCGCCAATTGAAAGTAAAAACTGGTCGTACAAGATGCCGAACGCTCAGTCCGATGTCAAACAAATTTTGAAATAGCCTTATCAACACGACAAATCGAATAGTGCTTACGATAACAGTTTTATTTAAGTTTATAGATCTAATTTAATTGTAACATGTACTATCGCGGTCTCCCTAATATTCCACCTTAAGGGTCGTTTTTGTATTACTTTCGAGCCTTAGACCTGTTGACCAATAGGATTCTGAGTGAAGACCCCAGAGTGATGTAATACACTTGCCTTAACAAACATTGCCGTAAAGACATCTGGTTGCAATTTGTTAAAAGAATGACCTTTTTTCATAAATTGCAACCAGTACCTCTAGTATGAGTTTGTTAGTTTTCGAGATCGATCAAACGTACCGTCTCTTTTCATAAAGTAAACTATCAGAAACAGTGGGCAATGTATGATAAGACACGATACGTTTGATCGAGCTCTAAAACTATCAAAACTCATACTAAGGGTACTGATTCCTTACAGAACAAAAGAGGATCTTCTATTTATAGAAGACACCCATATATAAAAATTTTCGAACTGTAAAGTTTAGCAAGACCCTGATAGTACATATGGTCTTTTTTATGCTTGACAGGTAAGCTCTTGGCCTTCGTCTCACCTGATGGAAGGTAAGTGACGATAAGGCCGAAGATGTAATCGAGCTTCACGTGGAACCCTCAACCACAGAGGGACGGGCTACCTTATCAGTAATTGTAGGAACACAATAATGCTGTCAAAATTATTATTATGGCGACAGCTTTCGATAAGACGGTGGTCAAGCTCGCCAAGCGGACTTGAAAAAAGATCCTACCACCAACCAAACAGAGTACAAATACCCTGGGGATCTAACCCGGGACCTCTGGATCCAAATTCAGTGGATAAACCACTAGACCGCGGAGGCGGTTTAAATATTGTTTTCTACCGTATTCTACTGAATTAAAGTGACAGTGCTTCTTATTTTATCTGGTTCAACACGGTGTAATTAAAACAGAAAAAACCTAAAAAATAGCGCTATGCAGCCAAAGTTTTTTAATTGTAAATATTTAAAAATAACTATGTGAAATAAATAAATTGTAGGTACCTTGACCAAATATAACTTTTCAAAGGTTTTTGTATTAGATGCAACTGTAAATAATACTCAATGTCACGCAAACCTCTTAGTTTTGGTTTTATACTTCAACAATGGCCAGTCTACGTATTTTTTATTACATAATTTACTTATAATTAATTTAATGGTGTTTTCTGTCGAAAAGAGAATTATGAGTCGTAAAATGTTAACGGGGAGTTAAAATGCGAGCTATTTAGGTGTTAATTGAAAAAAGGCCGTCCATTAAATTTTTAAACATGTAACACGTTTCATAAAAAAGGTCTTATATACAATTACGTGAAAAAGAAAAAGTTTCATGAAATAAAAGAGCTTCTTACTTAACATTATAGATGTGTATAAATATAGAACGAGTTCCATTTATAAAGATATTAATAGACGTAAGCAATACAGGGTTTTAGGGCAAGTCACGCGAGCACACACTCGATACGGCGAGTGGAGGCAATTTGGGTTGGAAGAGAGTGTTTGATTAGAAGTCCGCGTACTCAGACGGGTCTAATGCCAAAGTTCTATAGTAATAAGACGACACGGTGAATCAGATTTCAATTTACGTTTACGCTGTCTCACTGTGAATCGTCTAAGATTTAAACAAAACCAATGGAATGTTAATTGTGCACGTCAGCTGCAGTATTTAAAGTAAAAATTGTAAACTACCAAACATTAACTTCCTTAATATGGACTCATTACGGTATTTTGATATTGTTTAATGTCATGTCTATGTAAATATAATAAAAAAGAAGAGTTGTTAAATATATACCAAAAATAGGAGTACAAAGCCTCGTCTCATTTTTCAATTAATTATACGTAAATAATAATCGAGAACCATACCAAAAACGGACGACGCATTGGAATAGCGTTACATTAGCCGACATTAGCCGTGTGATGCCGGCAGATTAGAATAGCATTACCCCATATCCTCCAATGGGTGTCGTAGAAGGCGACTAATGGATCAGCAAAGGGGTATTGATCACCTTATACTCCGTCCACTAATCCGCATTGGGCAAGCATGGTGGACTACTGCCTAAGCCTCTTTCGATGACAAGGAGTGGTCTTGTGTCCCAGCAGTGGGTCGAATTATAAAGGCTGTTAAGAAGATCAGCGACAGTGTTGTTTTCCTATACTTGCGACAAGTTAATTAGTCCTTCAGCAGTTGAAGGTTCTGAGCGAACCTTTGATTTTATCACTACTTACCCTAAGATGAGAGTCAGATGAAAGCCTAGAAACGGAACAAACAATAAACTTGAATCGCACACAGTATCAGAGGTACCTACGTAAATTGAGGTAACTTACGAAGAGTAACATATCGAAAGCATTAACTCAGAGAAGCCCCAATGTAACATACGTGTAACGTGAGAGTGATTGTCGAAAAAATATCGGTGTCTATATCGAATATCGGTGAGATGGCGACACGTGATGTTACCCTATTACGTTGATGGTAAGTGATATCCTTGGAATAAGCGTTTTACTTCCTCGCTTTTAAGGGTCCACTTTTTGGGGCGTTTAAGTCTTATAAGTGTTTGACTTCAATGAAAGATAGACTGTGCGTTTAATTAAATAATTGAAATGTATATATATATTCCGTTAGAAGGGTGTGTAAGTAAGTGGAAAATCTCATATTAAACTAATTGAAACGAGCAGAGAATATGAGAACAGAAGTACATAGCAACACGTAGGTACTTAATATTATTCATTTAACTCTCGTCTAAGGACAGAGTTAATTTAGCTACTAGACAAATAATCTCATACCCTTGTTTGAATTACGTAGACAATGATACACGCTTGATTAAATTATTATATTATGACACTCCGCCGACATATGTCGCGGAATTCATACTGTAAACTGTAAATTAACCAATAGAAGAATTTATGTATGTTTCGTGTATTGATATATCATTATCAAATACAAATAGACTTATCACTCACACTTCATTTCATAGAATTGTAGGAAACGATCGGAATAATATTTAAATATCAAATCATTTTAAAGATTAATAGTTTTTTTTTACTGTATAACAGCAATAATTACGAAAGAAATACATGGTTTTAGGGTTACAAGCGCTGCCAACTCAGTAGGTCTTTGGAAGTTTACAAGGATCGACGGAGTTGGAAGTTTCCAAAGATTGGAGTTGGCAGTTGGCAACGCACCACAAAACTAAAAAAATATTCATCACCCCGTCAGCTGAGAGACGTCCACTGTTGGACATAGGCATAGGCCTCCCCCAAAGGACTTCAACTCGATCGGTCCTGCGCTGCCCTCATCCAGCGGCTTCCCGCGACATTTACCAGATCATCGGTCCACCAACGCTGCGTCTCAGTATACGCGGCCGGTACTCGAGGACCTTTTTGCCCCAACGGCCGTCAGTCCTCTTCGCATTGTGCCCACTGCATATAAGTTTTAAAACATTTGCTCTTAAGTACCTACATAATAACGAAGACAAATGAACTCTTACGTAAGCTACATCTAATTATTTAACCATACCTCACAGAACCGTATTGCGCTAACAAATGAGTCGTTTCTCTTCCAAATATTAATTATGTCAAGATATAATTTCTGGCAATTAAGCACGATTGTACGGTGATATATTTTAATTTCACGCTTGGAATCATAACTTTCGTGTGCTAGGGAGGTGGTCACGCCACGAGGCGCCGGTGGGGGAATCCCGATATAGGCCGTTTTACCTTTTAGGGCATGTACTCACTGGCGGCACGGCACGCCAAGGGATTCTGATATTGACGAATGGGAAGTATGACAATAAAATTTTAATTTTATCGACTGTTTAGGCATGCAACGGTGACAGCCTTCGGAAGACTTCGTCATCCCTCGCAACACTTCGCCAGCCTTCGAGATACCGCGGCAAGCTCTGAACAGTTCACAATGTTGTTGAAAGAGGTTACGACGTGCCTGAGTACGCAGTAGCATTCCTAGTGACATCGGAGCTTGCTTCATACACCTGTATAGTTGACGTCATTCATCAACGTGCCTGTGTAGATTGCCATGCAAAGGCCGATCGCGCTATGCCGTCAGTGCGCACATGCCCTTAGTTACACGTGCATTTTACAGCTTTGTGGCTTATTTCGCTGCTATTGTTTGTTTAACTGCATGTGGTATTTGAATTGTGTTCGCGAAGTAACTGCCGCATTCAAGGTAAAGGAAACGTTTGGTGCGGCTGAAGCAGCTTATATTTGAGGCAATAAAAATGAAATATGCATCGATGTCAAGAAACATGCGAAATAGCGCGATTTAGTAAGAATTATAGCAATTGTATTTTGGAACACCTTACAATTAAATACTAATGAGAAGAACACCTAATTTTTAAAATATTAATTAGACCACAGAAGCTGTGTGATGCCGGCAGAGTAGAATAGCATAACCGTCGTAGAAGGCGACTAATTGGTCAGCAAAGGGGTATTGATCACCTTATACCGTCCACCAATCCGCATTGGGCAAGCGTGGTGGACTACTGCCTAAACCTCATTCGAAGACAAGGAGAGGCCTTGTGTCCCAGCAGTGGGTCGAAATATAAAGGCTGTTATGATGATTATGATGAATTAGACCACAGTAAAACTACAATAGACATTCTGAACAGTTTAATGTTTCCTTACTGCAATAGTTCTCTTCACGGTGCATTTTAGAGGCAGCGGCATCTTTAGCACTTTGCGCTTAATATTTTATGTCCACTTTATTATTAATCTATTGGATTGAATAGTTTATATTTCCTTAGAGTTTATATTACTTGTTTTGTTGGGTAAGAAAATGTTTACGCTGATCATTGCATGCACACACGTGATTAGGCATAAAGCGTAGATTTTTTTTTATATAAACAGCTTATTATAAAAGATTAAGATAAAGAGACAATACTACTGCATATTTTATTAAAATATACGGTACATAATATTTAAAAGATAATAGATTAGAACTTACTTGGAAATTAACAAATTTGAAAAACAGATGCCTAAACATTATTTATACCCCACAAATTATTATTGTTCGTCAAATGCATTTCTTGCAGTGAATAAGCGCTGAAAGCAGAATATTGAGAATCCGCTATTAGTCCATCGGTAATGCGTCATATTAGCATCTTGCACCGAACAATTAGTATTCTAGCGTTAGCAACATGCATATTGTCTTGTCTTCCATTTTCCCACGTCTCAAAATACCCGAAGGGTAATTAGGGTCAATGGTGGCCGAACGAGCCGATCAGAAACCTGGTCACACGCCGATTGACAATTTCTTTTGGTCATTACCAGTTTGTTTTACTAGTTATAATGGTTACGTTAGAATAGTAAACAAGGAAGCGCGCACATTGAATAAGCATTGGCAACGCATTCTGTGATGGTCGTGTTGTTATATTAATTGTCGTGTCCGTTAGAGGTATGTCGACTTGAATTTTCACGTAGTTTATTTATTTTTTATGTATATACAATGCCTGAAGACTAAGGTATTTAATCAGTGTGTCCTACCAGTAATGACCTATGCGGCGGAAACGTGGTCACTTACCAGAGGATTAGTCCACAAATTTAAAGTCGCTCAGCGTGCTATGGAGAGGGCTATGCTTGGTATCTCGTTAAGAGACAGGGTACGTAACGAGCACATTCGTCACCGAACGAAAGTTATCGACATAGCCCAAAGAATAAGTACGCTGAAGTGGCAATGGGCTGGTCATGTCTGCCGGAGAACCGACACCCGTTGGAGCAGACGAATCTTGGAGTGGAGACCACGTTTAGGCAAACGTAGTGTAGGGCGCCCTGCGACCCGTTGGTCTGATGACCTTAGGAGGACTGCTGGCAGTGGCTGGATGCGTTAAGCCCAGGACAGAAAAAGATGGCGTGACATGACGGAGGCCTACGTTCAGCAGTGGACGGACACAGGCTGTTGACTTGACTTGACTTATGTATATAAAGGAAATATATTCACTTTTGAAAATACGTGACAGAAATATATTGCTAAGAGGAATAGGAGACCTAAATATCAAGTCTGCAAACGCTTGCACATATTATAACAATCACAAAGTATCAAAATTTCTCAACAGTTTTGCAGTTTAATTCTATGAAATTAAATTGGAAATTTATTGAAAAAAATTAACAGTTTAGGGTGTGAATTTAACGAATCCTATATATAGAGAGCATACAATTGTTGGACAAAATATCTACATAGTATATTAGGGCATTTAATATAAAATGAGAATGAGCTTTTACAGCTGGAATACTAATAAGAACTTAAAAAAAAACCTTTTGTTTATAAAAAAGGGAAGTATTTTGTTCGCAGTCTGTCGTAGCATGTTGAAAATGGAAAAAAAATTAGTTGCGAGTCATTATTAAACATCTGTGTTTGATTTCTCACTTTTTAATGAACGCCCCTCGTAATACGCTCAATAAACCTATTTTAGTGTATTACAATGATAAAACATAAAGACAAAATAACTTACAATTCCCATACAAGGAATACTAGTATGACATATGTCTAATGATGGAGATTAAAATCTACGTTGAAGTTTAACCAAAACCAAATTCTCAATAAAGCTCTGCTTAACCTCTTTAGGGATTATGAGCGCGATTATATGTATGTATGTAGGTAGATAGATAGATACGTACGTTTCATTATTTTGGTGTGAAAAATATTCGATAAAAAGCTAATAGGCAACGCGTACCAATCAAAGAAGCTACAGTTTTAATAGATAAAGGTAAAATGTTCTATAGTCTAAAGATGTTAATGCTTCACACAAAACCAGTTTCGGAGTGATCAGATCCATTCACACGGTACCCAAGTACCAAACCTGTTCACGTGACAGGTGTCTCTCGGGCGGGTAGTGGTCTTTTTTTTATTTTAGCGGGTAATTGCTGCGGCCTTACCTAGTACTCCTCAACAATTCAATGTCATGTCTAATTATTTTAAATAGACAATTTAACGGTGGTGATTTCAATTTTACTCGATTACCGATTCAAGGTTTCCATCGAATACCCCATACCTACTTGGAAACAAAGTCGTAAGTCGGGAACGAAAATTAACAATATACAGTTTTAGATTTTTAAAAAATCTAGGTATATTCACCGTCTTATATTTTCTAATAATATGTTTCAACAGATTCGAAATAGACCAAATTTGAAAAGCCCTTTGTTTTGTGTACGAAATTAATTACGTTTTCTAATAGCGTAGTAGGAATTGCTTGGTGGCACGTAATTTCCCCGGGGCTATTTGATACGTCGAATACGGAACTCGGGGAGGAGAGATGGTTAAATATTTTAATCACAAATCTATAGAGATTAAAGATTTAGTTTATTACAAAATTCTTGACTAGTAGCTGATAAACATTCTAAATAAGCTAACAGTTAAATGTATTTATAAAACATTCCCTTATAATAATTATTACCGAACAAAAGGACTGTAGTTATATATAAATAAAACATACTCCTTCTTCTGTCTGACTCCCTTTAGTGGGGTTCAGTGCAGTACGACTTCTTATCGGTTTTGGCATATTTTTTTTAATAAATTAAAAAAAGGAATATTTTTGGTTTAATTTCTTTTTGATGTGAGAACATTACACTCTGAACGTTGTGTCATCTTTATGTCCATGCAACGAAATTCAAAATCGAATAACAATTCAAACACTCGATAATTGACTGTACTTGGGTACTCTTGTATATTTCGGGAAAAAGAAACTTATCTATTTTAACAAACAACGTGGACATTTCTACTTTCAATTCTTAGAACTCGGCACCTTTCATGTTTACAAAGTTCATCAAAATAAACATTTATAAATCATTTCCGAAAAGTGCTACAAAGTTTGGTGCTTGACCTATTTAGATATCAAATCAGTTTAATATCTCTTTATCAAATCAACAAATATTTATTAATCGTAAACGTATCAAAATAAAGGCACCTTTTTCTGTACATCGCGTCGTAAGGAAAGTGTCATAATTTGACACGATTTAAAACATTTCCGTGTTATTGCGATAAGATATAATTATGTATTTGTAAAAAATTTAATACATACTTAAGAACATAAAAACACGAACATAAAAATGAGAATTTTCATAATATTATCAAATTGCAGAAAAATATTTTTTTTTTTATTTTCTATCTGAAAGCTAAATGTTGGCAGTTCACTTAATAATAAATTAAGTCTGGGATACAGGTATTACGTATATTATTATTAATAACATCCCATATCCCAGACTGCTGAGATGATATTTTGAGTTTACTGAATGATTGTTATTTTTGGGTTGTCCTTTTATTTACAGCGACAGCTTGGCAACCTATCACTATTTGGAGGCACTGCATGGCCCGTAGGTACTGCCGGTTGTGGCTTTATGTGTAACAAAGTGTTACCTAAGGCTCTGCTCAACCCCTCATGGGATTGAGATCGTGATTGTATCTGTGTAGTTACAGATATTATACATACGATACTACGATCACGCTCAACAGCTGCTGCAAATAAAATTACTGTTTTAAATATTACTTCCTCAATATTTTTTAAATAATTTAAATTACGCTTGCGTATATAGCGCTAATTGATTGGAGTAAATTAGAATTTTTACTACTTCGTGATTTATTGTTGATAAAAGGGTAACTTTGATTAGCGTTTGGGAACATTACGTAGGATTGTATTTGTTACGTCAAACGCAATGAGAGCAACAAATCTAAACAAAGCTATAGGATTAAGTAATATCTTGGAAACGGCACTTGAGAAAGCTCTAGAAAACCGACGGTTTGTGATACACAAACAGATTAGTTACAGTAGTCAAGTTACCTACGTCTAAATAAACATACAATTTTCTAGCAAGGCGCTTCGCAATTCGAGCCAGTCTAAAATATCCCACGAAACAGGGAGCGGCACTAGTCGATAAACGTAATGACGTTTAGTCACGTATGTTATGCGGTATCGATATCGAGAAATGACTATCAGCCCTGATAACGAGATAAAAATATAGCATCATAACAGTACGCGGAATTGGTCCGATAAATAAATTAAACGATAAAGCGTATAGTAACAAATTTTGTTTTGATGACGGTTACCATGCGGTGGAGGTAGTGGAGACCTCGAAGAGGCCTTGTTTGTATGGGATTAATTTCAATTACAATCGTTTTATCTGAAATATTCAATAGACTTACGATAGCTGGATATCGATAGATGGACATACCTGAAATAAAAATATTCATAGGTTAATATACAGAATCGAATGATGTAAATTGTAAACCATTTAATCTGATACAATAAAATACATTTACCGAAATTTAAAATTGGATAACATAGGTACATATTTATACAGCCAGTAAAAATAGTTATGTAGTCACCATAAAGTAATATTCTATTTTGTAACAATAAAGCTTAACTAAAGATGACACCAAATCTTTCAGACATCAACCGTCTCATCAAACCTGCATCTTTTCACAGTTCCACTGGTGCATCGCAAAAATGACTCCTATTACCACTAGGTAATAGGAGTCATTTTTGCGATGCACCAGTTAAATTTACCATGCTGTCGTTTGTACTGTATGGATTAAATTCTGACTTCATAACTCCTTTCACAGCGGGCGAAGTAATAGAGCCGATATAAAATATTAACAGTACGCCCACCGAGGTCGTAGTCCGTTCAGAATTTCCGGATATAAACTGCCCCTTTTAAAATAACCTCTAATGAACGTATCCATAGCTAATTTGGACCATATTGATACATCATGTAAGTGTATGTTTCAGGGAAACAATTTGTTATTTCTTTTCCTAAGGTCTTCTTCAAAATGTTTTGAAATATTTACTAAAATAGAGTGTTTTAGCATCCACCAACACTATGAAAGTGTGAGAGAGACTCTGGAGTGATACTCTGGTCCACCATGTAACCATGAGACTTATAAGTCTTTTAACAATTTGGGGTATATTTTATTACATATTTGTGATTACGTTAAGTTTGTATTTCTCGTGCTGATTAAATCGCGTCTAAAAACAAAACGAATGCTTTATAAAAATAGTTTAGAAAATTAGTAGGTTGCCATTAGGTAGGATATTTTAATATTAATAATGCACCGTGTAAAGGTCACCGGCGGTCCATTAGGGCGACCGCGAAAGGTCACGGTTTTGGCTTTCATAACGCGCAGCTTCGACATGATCCCGTATCCTTAGCGGGCTCGTGCTCCTAAAAGAGTTTGGCTAAATAATTTATGGAATAAGCAACCCGGGCAGGAAAGAATAGGGAGGCACGAGGGTAGGAACTCTCGTCGCTTTGCGGAATAATTTACTTAAGTGACAGATATTTCTATTGGTGTAGTTCTGCCCAAACTTTCGTTCGACTATTGAAGATAAATTAAAAATATTGAAATAATTAGCATGCGAAAGTGAAAGTGCTTTTGTTAAGTTCCAAAATAAAAATGAAATTTTTAATATACCAGTAATAGAAAAAAAAAAAATTCAATAGAATTTCTTCGATAATTATATGTTTTTATGTTGTAGTTATAAAACTTACAGTTGACTAAAGTATTTATTTTGCTATCAAAGTGTGATTTTATTCGAATACGGAAACGTATAAATAGGTAATTAAGAATATAATTTAGTTTTTCTCATAAGTATATCTCCGATCAATGTCTAAGTGTCAATAGACCAAAATAACTTCAATAATTTAAAATATGTGACTTGAAGGATCTTGAAATTACCTCTAATTCTTTCACTCCCATAAACTGTGAACTGGGGGGAAAATTCTCGAGAGTTGTTCATACAATAAAGTCTAAAATCCGATACTTCGACAAAGCAAAATTGTGGGAGCTATAAAATTACTTTTGCATATTTAATTATCGCTAATTAGAATATCCTTTTCTTAAGCCACGACAAAGGTTTCTCAAGAAAATTTTAGCGAAAATGTTTTTAGATATAAAACTCAGGTAACAGCGTCTTTACATTATTTGCATATTGAAGCCATTGACCAGTCTAGACTTTTTGTACGACTAAGTTAATGTTTGCAAGTTACATCGAGACGTCGATGAATGAAAAGTAAGCACTATGTTGCATTAGCAATTACAGTCAATATTTGTAAAAATAATCGGTAGTTTCGAAATTGCTTATTTGGACAGACTGTATACAAATATTTGTTTTTCTTTTAGATTATAACATTGCAATGGAGAGGATCAGGTTGACTGAGACAATATTAGTCTTAATATTTTGTCGATGGAGTGTGTGTGTGTAGATAAGTAAGTAATAACATAGGTTTCTGTGAATATGTTTCATTCAAGTGAATAGTCGTTGAAACAATATTATTTGAAATAAAAATACAAGAACTAAATATTCTATAAACATTTTGTGCGAAACGAATTTCTACGAATATGAAACTTCTGTCTGCGAAACAAGGTAACACCAATTTTTGTCAAATGAAACAAAATAAATTGAACTTGATCAGATTTAAGCGTCAAACTTATGCACTTATTTAGTAACACACTGTAGTTGATAACTGCATAACATTATGATAATCCTTTTTCTTTTAATATAAGGCTATAGGTTATTAGGCGAACCAACCCCGTTAAGTTTGTTAAACAAATTTACAATCTTATACTATATTCAGTTTCAGTTCAGTTTCTGGAAGCTTGAAGAATTTCTTTAAATCCAGCTGTTCACAATGTATTTATCATTATATTTACCAACTTTAATCCAACATATTAATACCAAGAAAAACTAAAGTATTGGACATTTACATTGCATCGTTGAGTCAACAGTAATCAGCGATATCCACCAGTCGGCAATCACATCGTAAATATCCACCCCATTCCAGGAAACATAACCGCATTATTATCAGTGAATTGTATTTTTCACAAATTCCCGGAATCAATTTATACGACGGGCACTGTTCATTTTCCGTACACAGTTATCATTTATTATTGTATACAATTAAAAAAAAACAGAACTTCTTCGCGGAGGATTTCCCCAATATCTTCTTAGATAACTGTGGTCCTTAGGTATTTAAAGTATAACAGGCGTATTTAAAACAGGTCCAGCGAGTCAGAATTTGGGCTGGGTTTGTCTGGTCTGCACCAGACAAACCAAGGACAAATTCTTACTTCCTAGGGATCGAACCTGAGATCTCGGGACTTAAATGCTGTTGGCGAACCACTTGACCACGGAAGCGGTCTTAGCTATGTTCTTAGTTTTCCTTGTCTCTTATTCATTTGGACTTATACGCGTTATTATTAGGAATTAATATTTTTCGCATATTATTGATTATCTATTCAATTTTCCAATAGTTTAATTGCTAAAGTTACTACAGTAAAAATCTTGAAAAGAAAACTTCTCGGCATGCACATACAGAAATGTATCGCAATTGTAAATTATGTACCTCTTTGAATGTTATGCGAGTTTATGGGTCACCCGATACACTCTGATCAATCGCACAAGTGTTTCTATCAATGAAGCTATAATATAAAATGGCTAGAATCTATGGAGCAATTCTCACTATCCGACTGTATTTTATAACATATACAGGAGTAGTTTTACGTGAACCCCGAAATGGGACGTTACGTTTTCTAGTGATGTTACGACGCAAACTAGCACCTACTGATAAGATTGACGTTGAACACAATTAGCTATCTACATTCGTCTACGTAGCAAGAATAATCGCAAGTTCCGCGGTCTCTCAAGTAGCGGAATCTGACATCAGCCTCATAGTCAATGAACCGCGTTTCAAGTACAGTACGCCACGCATAATAGCGGCCGAGTGACGCACGTAATGTCGAATCGGAAGCTAAGCCTACACGGACCACCCACGCACGCATGGCGAAATGACACAACGGCTACGAGGCAGATTAAGCGAAGGCCGATAACGGATAAGGATAACCAATGACCGGTAAAACGAAAGTCTTCAATTAAAGGGTCTCAGGTTTCTATTGGTTAATTAAAAGATGACATGAGTAGAATGTAAGGCTCCGCGGTTTCTAGTTCGGAAACATAGCAATATAGTTTATAATTCTCGGAGAAATCCACACTTACCATTGCGTTAAGTGCAAATTCGATTAGTATAGTAAGTTAATTCTATTAAGATTTTGATCGTGATATTTTTGTGCATTCGTTTGTGAACTACCCTCATAGTTCCTAGTTTTTATTTTAAGATATTTGAGAAAAATATTAACGTTCTCTTTCAATATTTCGGGTTTCTTGTCGAGCCTTTTCGATGATATGGCCCATATTTGCCTGATGAGGCTTTATGTGGAGTAACCAAATGTTACCAAAAGTTCTGCTAAAAGCTTTTGGGAACATGAGATGTACGTATGAGATGAAGAGCTTTCCCATTGAGTAAAAAAATAAACTGGTCCTTTACTCCGTCACCATTTATATTACTTATCAGCTATAAAGACACTTCTTATACAAACCCTCGCAATGACATCAAAAGTAATAGATACGTTACATCACTTTGTTTACGTAGGTAGACAGGGTATGGTTATTAAAGTTATACCAGCGAAATCTCGTTTGTATGATAATTTCTCTTAGACCCAATAGGTATCTGATACAATAACATTGGATGCCCTTGAAAAATTTCTCGTGGGCGGGTGCTATTTATAGAGGAGTCACCGTATTTATGGCTGTCTTCTGCACGACATGAAAATGAAGAGCTATGGAATTGCGTCCATTGTTTGCCTCTATTAATACCGTCTCCGTTGAAGTTTGTATTTAATAGAAGTTTTCATTACGCCTGTTATAAATAAGCCCAGAGCGAATTAGCATACACAAAAGTACACAAAGCTAATAAAAATATATCTTCGTTGGTCGGAAACATTTATTTGAATGAAGACTTATTTTAAGCATCCATATTAAAAACGTAGATCCAGTTAATACGATCTAGAGACATTTTATTGTAACATAAAGTAAATTGGCGACCCAGACTACTATGCTTGAATAGTAACTGTTTTACTTGACGTAACCAATTTTAACCAAAACACAAATACTCGATAAATTAAAAAGCATGCTGTCATGTTTTTTAAACCTCACACAGATGCGCTCAGTAGTTTCACAGTCATAAGAACTGGTGCTCTCTGTTAAATATTTACACATAATTCAAATGAGGCCGAAATCAGAGTATTAAAGATAACCAGACAACAAGAAGTCTAGTTCAATTCAGATTGCGATACAAAAGCTTGTACAGCTAAGAAAACAAAAACAATACACCGTCAAGTAGCGTAGAAGTGAGCCGATCTATTTTAATTTGCGCCTGTCTTAAGAAGTTAATCGGTCCAGAAAGAAGTGGAAATATACCAAGTTGGAAACGATCTCTCAATGCAGCGAAGTTTTGTCGAAGCCAGGTAAAAACTGGCGAATCGAGAACAATCGAACTGCGATCGAGCGCCCAACCGCGGGCAATCTAGGACGCATTGCTTCAGGTAAAGACGGCATAGCTGGCTACAGATTTCGGATCATTCAAGGTATATTGAGCCTGTCTGTACAATACGTAATTGTCACTTGAAAAGGACATAACTAAATATTTAAGATATCTCAATATAATAACTGTAGCGAAACTATCAGTGCATGCGCCAACTCGCTTTTTAGCAAGGTAATTCTGTTGCAGTGCGCTGATTAAGTCCCATAATGAAGTTCGCTCGCGATGCCGTTTTAATTACTCCATGCCGTAAGTAAGCAACTACGTAGACTATATTGAAAAAGGAATGAAATATGATGTTGACTCGGCACGCTGCATTTCAAAACAATACCTCTTTTCGCTTTATCTAGAAGTAGTAAAGAATACAAGTACCCACATACAGCCAGATCATTATTGACCACTTAGGTCAGCGGCAAACATTCTCAACAGGCCAACGCCCCACTGTGAGGTCTTAACACGGGCGAGCAAAAATAACTTCAAAAGGCAACAAGGATAAGTCCTAAAATAGTTTGGCGGCGCGGGCGTAAGATAGACGGATCGGGCATCCTATACAGTCCACGTCAATGCAGTTCCTGGAATGCACCGGCCCCCTTTGCAATATTTTTGTGTTATGTCGTGCCAATTTGGCGGGTACATTTTCCTCGTATTCTAGCAGTCACAATACAAACAAAGGATTTGCACATAATAATGACCAATACATACATACATATCTCTATATAGTGTAATCATGCTCACAATCCTAATAGAGGTCGAGCAGAGCTTCAGGTAACATTCCGTTACACATAAAGCCACATCTGGCAGTATGGGGCATACAGTACCACCAAAATAGTGACAGTTTGCCAGCCTCAAAAGGGGGAACCAAACCCAAATCCTTCAGTGAACCAATTAAAGCCAATGACCAGGACAGATGTTACACTCAAAATCATCAATAATACAATAATTTAGTAGTTTGTAAAAAAAATTAGCTATGTTTAAATAATTGCCCCATAATATATTATGTTGTTGAATTTCAAAGTGACCTGTTTAGTTACCTGGCCCCTAAGTGGCAATGACCAAGAGGTTATTACACTTGTTTTTGTATACCACTAAATGCGTAAAATTCGCTCTGAAATTAATAACTCTTGTACCGAGGGGCTAAAGTCTAGTTTTGTTTTACACGTGTCACAAATACACTTCCTTGTTGTAACCGCTTCACAATAACCTTTCGAAAATAAGAATCGATTTACAACATATTGTTTTGTTTGAATGTTTCTGATGGAATGGGTGTTTTTGCAATCGTTTTGTAAACTGTTCTAATTAGTAACGGATTAAGTACGAAATAAAGATTTTTATGGGAGGTTTTTACCTGTAACATTAACGTTCTCAGAACTTTGGTTAGATAATACACTCACCGGCACGGAATCTTGGCCAAGCCTTTATTTCGCGGCGGCAAAAATTTTAAGTGTTTGTAACAAATTATGCTTATAGAGGTACCTAAGTAAAAAAAAAAAATTTTGCTTTATTTTAACAGCGACTAGGTACATCGGAGAGATCCTTTAGGAACATGTTGTGGCCTAAACGGGATTTATTGGGTGCGACCAGTTCTTTTTATTGCACGACAATGCTGGTCCGCACGTAGCACGATTCCTCGACGAATTCCTTTATGACGTTCGAATCCAAAATTTGCAGTGGCCTGCTCGAAGCCCAGATTTAAATCCCATTGAGCACATCTCACACATGTTAAAACAGGAGGAAAGAGACTTCTCCCAACCCGCCGTATACGCTCAAAGAGCTCCGAAGTGCAGTATTGGATGATTAGAACAGCCTTGCGCAAGTGGATGTACCTACGTCATCCAAAGCATGCCAGAACGCATGCAGGCTGTTAACGCAGCAAGGCACGAGGAGGAAATACCCGATATTAAAATGCATAAAGGACTAAGATATTAGAAAGATATTTAATTTTGCTGTGTATAATAACAGAGTGTTCATTTTCGTTTAAATAAGTGATTTTAAATTAACATTATTTTCTTAACAAAAACTTCATTAGAGACATTAAAAACGATCTTAAATCATTAGGTAACACATATTAAACCAGTTTCCATTAATTTAAGTTACCAAAAAAAAAAACATGGACCATATCGGAAACTTAGCTTGGCCAGGTTTCCCTGCCAGTGAATGTATGTATTTAAGCAGATACGCACATTTTGTTGACGCTTCTCTTAAAATGTCACTCGACACATCGTAAGGATAAAATTTGACGGGGCGTGAAAAATCTTGTGGGAACCTTCACTCGGAGACATAAAAGCTGCCTAGTCTTAACTTTTAAGATGACAGCATTACCGGAGTGATGGCAAAGTAATGCTTGTATGTAGGTAACGCATTTAATAAAATGTATATCGTTTGTAGATTGTAAAAGCAAATAAAATCTTATTTAGTCCAGAATAATAATGTTTAAAGGACGTGTAATCGAAATTACAAAGCCATTTATTCATTAAAAAATTTTCCTGAGTGGGTACAGTCAAGAACATAATCGAGTAACCAGAAAATGGGAAATTTTCCAATCGAATTTGCACTTTAAACCACTTACAGTGAGATTGAAAATAGGTTAGAGAAATTCGATATTTTGTAGTAATCTGACGTCCTGTTGACTGTACATTATATTATGCTAGTTGTAGAATAGTTTTTAATTGTTTATCACTGTTGGCGTTTGTAGCGTCTCTGGGGTTATTAAGAGAAGATTTACTTTAATAGAAAAAAAAATTAAACAAATACAATACTAAAACAAATAAGTACATAAATAAAGAAATTAAGAACTGATCCACTTATTTTGACTACTTCCGCTTCTGGCGTAACATATAATTTTACATGTTTATGTTTAAAAGTAAGGTTTGTTTAACAAAAGATGTTATTACACAGTCAAGTGGCGGAAGTAAAGATGGCTTTGTAATTAATAGCATAAAGGTCATTTTTGTCTACATTTTATTTTTTTTAGGTGTAGTGTGGCTCTATATGGGAGGATTTATTTTTCACCTAGTAGATTTTTTTTGTGCAAAAATATATACATTAGATTTAAACCCCGAGGGAATTAAAAGCGGGACCTCTGGATATCTTACCAACGAGCTAATTACCAAACCACAGGCGCAGTTAAAGTTAACCTTCTAGAAACCATTGAAGGGGTACGTGAATTTATAACAATCTTTGCCCAATGACGGCGAAAGTCTTCGCCCCACGCACACTGATCTCCTTTCATTTCATTTAAAACGGTTACAAGGCATCCAGACTGACATGACAAAAAGCGGACAGGAAATCAAAGAGCACAAGCCGCAAGCAAGACCGTAAGCGCATACCTTGCGCGGCCGACACGAATATTTCACTTATTTTGCATACTAACAAGCAACGGTCCACGCGGGCGCGACGTTGCGTCACCGTCACTGCTACGTTGCGCAATCTACTCACGCGCACCGACATTGCCATTCATCCGTCCGCTGCGCATGGCAACAGAACTATGTTCACCTTGGGTTTGCTTCCGAATTTAACATCCATATGCGTTTTGAATTCTCAATAATATCGAGATATATGTAGGAGGTCGCATTTTCCTTAATGATATTTATTCTCACCACTTTTTATATAAGTAACACAAAATCTCACAAGAAAGTATCTCATTTAGACTCTCACCTTCATTCGAAACTTTTATATCAGATTCGGAGTTTATAGATTTACCGATATCCGATTACGGTTTCGGTCACGACATCTAATATCCCTAATTTATTTTCTTCAATTGGTCGTGTCAATTCAAAATGCGATACTACATTTTATATTTGAAGACATGATTTTTTTTTATTGTGTTATCGTTTTTACAAAAAAATATCAAAATATGAAATAAATTTAACTAAAAACTACAGAGCAACAGAATTAAACCTGTGCTCTATATTGCGTTTAAAAGAATCCGTTATAAAAATTATTACTATATCCAAAATCCCGCCTTTAGAGTACAAAAATTATCAGTTATTATATGCGTAAGTAGGCCTAAGCTTCACTTGTGTTTTTTTCATAATTTTCATACTTGATAACCGGCCGGATGTTTGGTTGTGTGTCCTATTGTATGGGCAAGGAAATTGAAAATAGTAAAAAAGCGATTTCACTTATTAGCCAGTAATGATTTTCCGTCACCGCATTTTGTTTGTACTTGTACTCACTCGGGTAAGTCCCCTGAAAACTACTACAAGATTATAAGTTATACTCGACATTGCAATGTAAACAAAGTGATAAGTAAGTGTAGGTACAGCTCATATTTTTGAACAGATTGGAAATTTATTTATACAGAGGATTAGTACGAATTTAATTACTGAATTAGTGGATATGAAATTTTTACCATGTGGTAAAATTGACTTTATTTTCTTTAGCATGTTGAGAGAATTCTCTCTCTCCTTAGTCGACCGACACCTCTTTACTGATCACCACAGACACTACTCACTAGTTTTTAAAAATTAATTAAAGACATTCATGAAACCATAAAATAAATAAATAATTAACATAATAACAAAATTAATTTATAAGATAATTTAAAAATTAACGCGGTTTCAAAAGTGGTTGCTGGGTTCGATTCCCGCCTGAGGCAGGTCCATTTTTTTAGTGTATTTTTTATAGTAATAAAAATATTTACGCGTTTGTAAACGCTGTAACGTCCTGCCTGCCGTTCCAATATCTTATTTATTAAATATTCATATTTTATCATATATTTTAAATATTTCGTGTATTTTACAAGTATTTTCTCGGTAGCCTTCTCTTTATTTATTTATTCTGCTTCGTATTGTGTATTTATTTCAGTCTCATTTGTATTTTTAATTTTGTTAATATTTTCATTATAAATCATTCATTATTTTATTTTCCATTCGTAGTCTGCTATCCTCACTTTTTTAAAATAGTATTCCATGCATTTTTATACTTGCAAGTAACTGAAACAGCTAGCAATTTCAGATGTGGTATACGTATTTAAAGACTTCAAAATGAAGCCTTTCATTAGCAACCATCAATAAAAAAGCGGGTAGTTGAAACAATTTTCTTTGAAAAATATACCAAAGCACCTATTTGCGTGTTAAGCATTGCCCTTTCAGTAACGTGTTAATGTCAGACAGTAATTGAATTGAGGCAGTACCAGTTTGTAATGACACCATCCGGATGTCTGAATGCATTAATGTTTTCTTTGAACACTTGATGAAATTATTCGTAAGCGATACGTGACTTGAAACGTGTAAATTACTTGTCGAAACGTTGACATAAGATGTTACAATTGAAATGGATATTCAACATTATTAAGATTAGATTTTGGAATGCTATTACTATGATAGCACAGGTGCCTTCGGGAGCAATAAATTAAGAATAACGATTAGATTCGAGCGTCCCGTTTTGAGTTGCCCCATTTTTAGGCATTGACAGAGGTAAGACCCAGCGGATTAGACACTCAAAATAGTAGTGTCTGTCCTAGGGAAATGTTTCCACTTTAGAGAAGTCCGCAATCTAATAACATTGTCCTTTCGTAGTTGAGTAAAGTTTCAAGATCTCCACAGGGTAGAAATAGAGTTGGAAAAGTAGCTTCCAAACTTATTATTATTACGGTGTAACACGTTTCCTTCCTGTAACTTTTTCATGTACCTTCGGAGTCTGTGAAAATGTCACGCGAACTGGAGTCTTATCGCGCCATTTACAGAGTTTTTACGAAAACCAAAACGATATCGTTTTCAATCATTTTGACAACAGTTTGACAGATGTCAGCTGTCAAAACGTATGAAAACGATAACGTTTTGGTTTTAGGAGTTTCTCCCGAGTTCTTGCTGTAAAAACACGTGTTGAGAGACTCCACTTTTAACCTCAATCTACCGTACCATTGTCTGCTACTTTAAAGTACATTTTGACTTTACATTGGCGAAATGCGTTACATATCGCGAACGCCATTTAATGAAAGAAGAAAAAGAAGATTTGGTTTTGGTAAAAACTTTGTAAATCGCGCGATCTGAACTATGATGACGAGAATGATGCGTGATCGTGGTTTCTGTAACTTGAAATTACGAGTTACCGCTCATTTGTACTCTTGAACTTGGAAAAAAATTAAATTCTTATTAATCCGATATATATATTTAGAATGAAATGTACACAAATACAGCCGCTGGTTATCTCCTAAACAGCCACTCTCGCATTAACGCGCTTACCAATTAAAACACGCTAAACGTAAACGTTTATCAGTTATCAGACGCCCGATGACCGCCAATCATATCGAAGGTGGTCTCCGAGCAACGGATGTTTGTACTAGATGATGTGATTCGAGAGTTTATTCAACCAATAACAACGCAATAATATTGCGCGCCAATTTTTTCTCAGAAACTTGTACGCGATATGTATGGCTCTTTAAAGAAAATAGGACATTGACATTAAAGGACTATTTATGTAATTTTATTACTATAGTTATTTTCTATATGTATTTAAATACTAGAAATTCTTCGCAGTGAGAATTTTCGTAATTCTTGTTGTGCACCTTATAGCAGACCGTAGATTAATACTTTTGGCAGTATTTTCTAAAGGCATCCTATAGGTTTATAAAAAAAATACTCTCTGCATTCTATTCACATATTGACCGCTCAAACTGCCTTAATTCTCATTATGAAAGATAAATAAATTAAAAACTTATACCGGCACAATTTGCAAAACATGCGGAATTAAGATTCATAAGGCTCAAGTGACTGTCTGTTACGCTATAATTTACGCTATAAGTTACGTATATAATTCGGCGATAACGGATTTGGTTAACGATCAGCATCAGAAGTAAATTAGTACTTTAGTACCTTGCACACCGTAAGGATCTCCGGGACAAGTTCTCGAGTGTGGTGATAATTTACAAGTATTTCCAAAGAATTATCAGTTAATCACTGATTACTCACACCCAGCTCTTTGACCCGGATACAAGCTGTTCAAGGCATTTGTTGGCCATTTCGATTTTATTGTACTTTATCATCAAGAGAACAAGGTGATTGTTAAATAATATATGTCAATGAGGACTCTAATAAAAATTTGTTTATAAAAATCTAAATGTTTTGTTGAGACCGGTGTTGATTATTATATTTTTATAAATAGAAAGATAAAAATTCCTAAGTCATGTAATTATTTTTGTGGATCTCGTTTTTTTATAATAAGATAATTTTCAAACTAGAATTAAGACTTGTTTCAAACAAATTAATATTTCAAGAAAATGTGGAAAATTGTATCTGCCTTTCTTGCTTTAATAAATACCGTGATATGTATTTTATTTTAATTAAAAATCAAACCCTTGACTCTTAGATTTTACATACGAAAGTCTTTTTACTCTGCCGTCTGTGAGACGTATGGTAGGTGGTTATGTAACTAGAGTAGGTGGTAGAGGGTTAAATTTAAGCATATAGATACACATATTATACCTACAGCATATCTTTGCTATAAGCTTGGACTTGGTTTTGGTAAGCACATATTAAATCGTACATGTAATTCATTTTATATTATATGTTTAAAATATTCAAAAGGCAAATAACGACAGCTTAAATTAAAAATGATTAGAAGTTTACTTAAAGCAAGCTCCGTAAAACCTTAACGAAAAGCTGCAATTTACTCAAAAACGCACTTTCTTATATACTTATACGGATCACTAGTACGGTCACCATCAAAGTAGATGATCATTTTAGTACCTTGTCATAATAATAATTCATACATAATTGTCGCAACTATTACTGCACAAACGCTGGCGTTGCTATGACATGGTACTAAAGTGATCATCTACTTCTGATGCTGACTGTACCTACGGGTACTCTAGGCGTGTCTAGGCGCTATGTTATACTTATCTGTATTTAATATGGTAAGGAAAACCGCCGCAGGACTTTATTCTTTGAACGCGCTTACCTAATATTATCCTCTTCTACTGAGCTTAAATTAAAAATAATTGGCTATGTTCAATGAAGAACAACAAAAAAAATATGTTTCTGTTTTATTAGATTTGTTCGGAAAATTCCATAATTAAGCTTATCTTGACTTATCATTAAAGAAATTGGGAACTTTCATGAACCGCAAGTCAAGATAAGCATTTAATAATAAACTATCGTGTCTATTTTCGTCGCAGGAACATTGCATAATCTCGGATATAATTGCGTCCGCTCCAACTAGGTAAATAGTTGACCGGATTCGCGACGCATATAAACACAGGTTGTGTTATCTTATCAGTGACGTCGCGCAGTGCGAAAACGAGAGTTGGCGATCAGCGCCCGCGTCGCGCCGCCTAGGCGTCACGCTGCGTTCGGATTTACGTCAAACAATATTACATTACGGAACATTTCGCGGAAATGTTTTCAACGCTGTATGTCCCAATTGCTTGTTCCACTTACTGTAAAATTGGAAACGGTCTGCCATTTCGCATTATAAAACTTTATAAATAGTAGCTAGTTCATTAGTATAAGTAATTGGAACGTGTAATTGGAAAAATATTAGAGCAGTGATGAAAACATCTATATATTTGGGAAATAAAAAAATCAAATTACCTTTAAAAATGCCTATTTTTCAAGTAGATTCAGTACAGTATAACAACGGGCGTCTGTTACAAAATATTTATATAAATCTGTGAACCCAGCAATGTATTCTATAGTAGATGATAAATTTAAAAGTGTCACGAACAAAAAGAGTTTCTCCTCTACAAGGTTGGAGTACAAACAAGCAAATTACCAGTGCAATCGGCCCAAGTACAGTTGACAAGGACGTTCGAAATCTGCGGACGCTCTCAGCTATAGACAACAATATAGGAATAACCGTATTGTTTATGGACATGGTAATAAATGTAGGTATTTCTAATAGGTACCAAAGGTACCAAATTACCCAATTTTCCATTTTTATTTTTATATACAACAATAAATCTTTACAATTATTGGTGAATTAATCTTAATATATATATAAATTACGTGTCACGTTGTTTGTCCGCGATGGACTCCTAAAGCGATTTTAATCAAATTTGTACACCGTGTGCAGTTTAATCCAACTTGAGAGATAGGATAAAAACTATACTATCTCTCAAGTCTTGATCAGTAGTCATATTTTTTTTACTATAGATACAATGTTATAGGTCAGTAGTATGAAATTACCACAGCAACGCGTGGCCGGGATAGCTAGTATTATATAAAAATAAAAATTTGGTACCTACCTACATTTAAGTAGTAATTTTTTCTTAAACAATTCAAAATAAAATATAAGTATCAAAAAATAGTAACTCCACAATTATTGTGGAATTAATAAAGTTATATTATAAAAATAAAAAAGGAAAATTTGGTACCTACATTTAGTAAATTTTTCTTAAACAAGTCAAAATAAAATGTATCAAAAAATCAGTTACAAATAATGATTTTGTACTTTAACTTATAGTGTGGAATGCAGTTAATCTTAATCGATTGATATTAAATGTAGATATTTTAATTATAACACGAATAATATATTTTCCTTTTGCATGTCTGCTTCACATTCAAAAGCTTACCGACATTTCCAAAGAAATGAATTACTCGTGAAGGTGTGGTTATATTTGACTTTCGAAATATTTCGTTCCTAATTAACAATTATTATGTATCTTCAACATTCGATTGTCTTTTACTGCAGTTTTTGCTAAACTGTCAATGGACTAGAAACTGCATTGCATTAAGAAATAAATAAAAGATACGTAATCATATCTAGCAGTTATTATAGTCACGTGCGGCATTGCATATTAACAGCGCGTGACTCTTATTGCAATAATAAGGTTGCTAAGACTTGAAACGCGTGTATCATATTTTTTCACGTGACCGTGCCCAAAGTACCACCTCCACTGGCGATTTCGTGAATCGTAGAAATCAGCAATGAGTCACTAGAGGCCGTTGCTACACCAGCTGACTCATTGACTGTCGGCAGCCGAGTGGGAATGGGAAATCTATTGTTTCCCACTGCCTCTACGAATTTAATCAAGATATACTCAGACGAAACATTAACCGGTAAATACAAATTTGCACACCGTTCGTTCCCGTTAGCCGATACGAGGGTTAATAATATTTGGTGATTGAGCAACTTTCGCTTGGAGTTATTTCTAATAGTCACATTCTAACACTCGGTCGTGAGAGAAAGAATTTCGTCTCTTGATTTATTTCAAGAATAGATCAAACAGATGTAGGTATACGTAACACATATTTAGTGGCGTCTAATTTTAGTTGGTTAGTAGCAAGTTACGGATTTAAATAATACACGGGATTTAAACGCTTTCTCAACATTTTATAATAGCAATAGCAGTGCTGTGTAACAATTTTTTCCGGCCGGGTAAGCCCGTGTGACACATCCGGAATCCCACGCGATTACGTAGCAGCTAGGTCAAATCTATTTTCGTGTTTTGCGTCGTCGCACTGGATGGAGCCGGCGCATGTATTTGCTGTAATCATTTACTTCGACAATTGTTTGTTTGGACAAGCTGAAGCTCAAGCTATATTTATAACATTAATTATTTTCATAATTATTAGAGCAAGCATGGATTTTTTGTGACGTAAATAAAATCAATATTACTATAATTATCACCAAGCGACCAGACGTGAGAGCCTGAGGTTTATTTAAATTGTAGCCAAACAGTCAGCTGATAAAACAATCCAAGGTGTGGTTGAATTGCACGGCATGAGTCAGTGTCTGCCATCTGAATCACACCTCGGGTAAGCGACCTTGCATGCACTGCCTGCGAGACGTACAATTGTTAATTACCCACTTACAAGGATCACGGAATAGCAAAAAAGATTAAATGCCTAACTAGGTACAGTTTCATTGGTTTGGCAACATCATCCATTAAATAGAAAAGGAAAACAATATACCAGTAATATTAAACCGGAAAAACTTTAAGGCTTTGGACTCGATCACGCATGAGCGTATAAACAGATACATAGTTCAGTGTTGATTTTTAATCTGCATAATAAATATCCGTGTCCCGCATATATCTAAAAAGACTCGACAAATTAGGCACTTAACGGTGACAGCCATGTGATGCCGGCAGAGTAGAATAGCATCATCCCATATCCTCCAATGGGTGTTGTAGAAGGCAACTAACGGATCAGCAAAGGGGTATTGATTACCTTATACTCCGTCCACCAATTGGGCCAGCGTGGTGGACTACTGCCTAAGCTTCCTTCGGTAACAAGGAGAGGCCTTGTATCCCAGCAGTGGGTCGAATTATAACGGCTGCTATGATGATGACTTTGTTTCGATTTCAACCTAATATAAATAGACGAACCTCAGACAGTAGACAATCAATAGAGGAAGAAACTCCTGTAAGAGACAGAACGCGGTCTCTTACAGGAGTTTCTTAGGATTCCTCTCACCTGATGATAAGTGATAACAGAGCTCAAGTTAGAATAGACCTTCACTTGTAAAACGCAAAACTCAAATCATTAACTGCAGGAACAAACTAATGCTGTTTGAACATACCTACTGATCTGAAGACCTTCTGAATAGATTTGTTAAGCCTGGCGTGACTAGTATTTCTCAACTAAATTGTGTTTTAAAAATTGTCTCAATTCATATGAGTGTGAAACAAAGTTACTTAAGCAAAGCCGTGATAGTTCTTAGTTCTTTTACTGTGTTAGTTATAGTAATAGAAGCCCCAAAACATATTTGAAAAGGCGTATTCAGAATCATTTAAGTAAATTAAATACAAAGTGCGTTGCCATTAGAATAAACGCAACAAAAATAGTAATTCAAACGTAGCAATAATGAATGGAAACACAACAACAGGCATTAAGAACATGCGATAACCGTCGTCGATTAAGTTTCGGAAGCAAGGTGACATCGGCGACCTAAAGGTGACCCGCGTTTGAATAATAAACAGTGCGTCGAACCCAACATTATTTTTCGTCAGCTTTAAGTCGTTCATCGTCGAGTTCATAAACTCAGTAGTACGCTAAGTCGTCCAAGGATTAAAAGTTTTGTCGAACATCTAACTCAAATCTACGGGGGATTACAGAATTTGCAATGTACAAATAAATACTTTGAAGAGTTTTTGTTCAATATCGTGTCGAAATTGGCTGATTATTTGCTCGAATCAGGAGTGCCCGCCTAGGAGAAATAAATCATTTATTAATAAGCAACATAGACTATTTGGCATACAAATTGAGTATCAGTTTCTCTTATATTAACAAATCAATGGCGGTTCATTATGCGAACAGAAAACTATCTTCCCCAGCAAAACGGAAGCAAAAAGATCATTGCGAACCTCTTCGATTACATATTTGCAACAACTGAGATAGGAAACTCAGTGCTGGAAAAACGGCGCAAACTTTTAGTAGCAGTTAGAGCTTTAGAGTTGCAGAACAAAAACCTTTAAAACAAAGCCGAGACGCGGCTGACATGAAAAACACTTGGTTTAAAAAGAAAATATAAAATAAAAAGATGAAGCGAATTTACCCCACCGGGGTGGGCAATAGAGGCTGCAGCCGCGAACTAATTGCGAAAAACAAGATTAACGCTTCAGTGCAGAGGCACTAAACGAGGATGGCTCTCTGTTTACCACCGCTCCGTGCCTTTTACAACACCACTAATAGACTTATTTTATTAGAGATGCGCCGAGATAACATTTACGTATTAGCAACTGTGTAATCAACATAAAATCGACGTCTATCAAAGTACGCCGCTGGTAGGCGTGTGAAATTATTCAGTTTAATTACGTGGTAGTCACATTTTATTATCACACTGGAGGAGCTGTGTCGAAACCAATGTACACGGTGTAGTTTCGATCTCAAAGAACTAAGCTTTAACAGCCTCTGTGGTACAGTAATTCGCCCACCAGAATGAGGTAGCAGGGTTTAATCCCTATCCAAGGTTTGGTTGGAGGTAGGGCTTGTCGTAGCCACCTGGCTATCTTAACTAAGTCTAAGCATTTAGATACTTAGTTACATTATTGTGTTCCAGCAGTTAATCAGATATCCAGTCCTTCAATGAGGGTTCTGGGTGAATTTCTTTTAAAGCTTCGGCCTTATCAACACTGACTATCAGGTGAAGCGAAGATCAAGGAGCCCCATCTACCAAGGGGCAAGTTATCAAAATTTTTATATGTCCACCTCCTAAGTTATGCTATTGGTCCCGATAGCTAGTGCAACTATTGCCACCCACCAATCAGCATTGAGCCCACGTGGAAATGTTTCGACTCTAGAGACCCATGTTTCTACCATGTAGGTCGCCCACATTAGGTACGCCGATGTGGGACGTATATATGTAAAGATGTATTAATAAGCGATATATTAGTTTTATATCATTAATACAGCATTGTACTATGCGATAAACCAGTAAATTCAGCTTTGTTTAATGGCTGAGCCAGGGAAAAGCAAGATGTTCTCGGATCGATCCGGTCATCCTCTCTAAAACTCCAGATATTACTTCGGTGGGAATTTTGAATCGTCTAATCGAAGCTGTCATAGAGTTTATAGTACGTAAATCAACAATAGTCACACATAGCAGGTAACCCAAAGAACTTAATTAGAAGAATAAAAAAATGTGAGTGTAAAAATCAATAAAAATGGTAAACATATAACACACTGAGACAAATTCACTTGCAGATAAAATAAACAATGGTTTTGTAACGATATCATTCATAGCCATGTGTCATACAATAACTGAAACAGCTTCGTCAATCTACATCCCAATCTATTAGAATTAAAAGCCTAACATAAATAATAATTAAAATTTCTGCGCATCCACTTAAAGAGTAGAACAAGCCGGATCAAAGAATATCTAAAAAGGGGACACGGTTGGGAAGATTAAGGAGAATTAAAAGGATTGACATAGAGAGTGGGGTGTAACAACGTAGGGACGGTATCGCGACAAGCGGCCAGTGGCTAATTGTCGGTAACCGTATAAATGAGATTACCGCCCGGCCGGCCGCTCGCCCGCCTCGCTTTGTTAGACTCTTTCACACTGCACGAATTGGGCGTGCAATAAAGGGGGTTTTACACTGTGTGGCGTGCGTTTTAGGACCACTACATCACGGTGCGGGGGGCAGCGGGGCGATCGTGTCTGGCGAATTTTGTATGCGTATATTAGGAGCACCACACATCAACGCGCCGCGTCGATAGTAACGTCAACTCAAGTGTCAGCAAGCATTGCCAATAAACCGCGCCGCACCGCGTGCGATGTGCGGTGTTCCTTAGACATAATTTGCTGTTTATTTGGGTCGGTTTGATAAGAATATTTTATAAGAAACAACGCAATCTTTTCAACTTAATTTTTATTTTATACTTCAAGCAGTGACAAAAATTATTGATACATTTAAATATGTACTAAAATAAACTATATATATTAATTTCTAGAACACAATCAAACCGATGACAAAAGAGTTTTCAAGAAAGATACGCAGTAAACAAACCAACATGGACCTCCCGAATGTCAGAGCGAAATATTTCTATGCATGCAAGAAATTTTGCACATGCTCGTGTGCGTTGGGCTTTACCGGCGGGCGGAGCGGCTCAATAACTCCTGACACAATCCAATTACTAATGGGTACCCGTGTTTTAAAAGGGATAATCTTCTTACGGTAACCGTAGCTGCGGGAACACTTTTCAGGGCTCCGGGGACGAATAGACATGTCATAGTTCCGTCATGACATAGCCGAATAATTTCCTCATTCACGCTAATAGTTGTATACGGAAGCCACAAATAGTAATAAGTTTAAGTAAGATTTTCACACCCTGCCATCAAGTAAGGGTCAGTGAAGACAGGGTGGAGGCAGAACAGAGTCAACAGTAGACAACACGCTGATCGGTACGTAACCATTTTCTTAGTAAATGTCTTTTGCTAGCTTGAACACGTTTCATGTCACTTCGGGGATACCAGTATAATTTCATTTCGTTATTATCAATTATAGATGTTTGAAAAGTGGAGTTTAAATGCGAAGAGAGCTTAGGCAAGAAAGGGTTTACGCGGTGCACTAGCCACCCTCGGCTTGTCAACCTGCTCGATATACTGGGTGTAAAAGACATGAACAGTCAAACGAGAACCATGTATTCTATACATCAAAATAGGACATATTTAAAAAAAAAAAATTGCTGGGAAATGATTTTTATTTCTTGGTGTTAAAAAAAATTGCAAATTGTACCGCGCAATGTAAAGGGCTCAACTCGCACGCAACTCGCAAAACCGCGATAATTTTGACAGACGGCGGCGGCGGCCCCGTTCGTTAGTGTCCGTGCGCATCGAGTGAGCTACATTGAACGCTAACGTTTTGAAGCCATTTTTTGTTATGAAATACTAAAAAAAATGATAATGTTTCTTTGGACAATAATTAAGAAATAACGTATAGAATACGTTTTCATAAAAAAATGAAAAAAAAAAATTATGACTTTGACCTTCAATAAAATCGTAACTATCAATTTCCCAGGTATAGTTTAAAGGAAGAAAAATGTTATGATGGTGAGCAGAATACATGGTTCTCGTTTGACTGTTCATGTCTTTTACACCCTGTACTTATAAGGTGCTTCTTCAGGCATCACGCTTTTCCGTAGAAGGATGGGAGAAATAAATAAGGAGAAAGTACTCCAAAACACTCGACTAAAGATACTCGACTCGTGCTACCGACTTTAGAACGCGCTTGATGGCGCAATATCTCGACGTGGTTGCAGAGGCTGGAGATTGTCACCTCTAGATCGCATATGATGCGGGTCGCGCGTCTCTGCATCTAGACTAATTTTTTGATGCATTTATTATGATCGTTAGTAAGTAGGTAATAGGCATTAAAACAACAAAAAACCATTAAGTGTTTTTTAGAGAACATCTTTTAGAATACGAACAATAGGCTCAGGACCGACAATTTTAAATTAACCGCTACTCAACAGCACAATAATATCTAACAAACTTAGAAATTAATTAAGGTATGACAAATTATATTTCTCTCAAATGAAGATATTATTCGGCGGAGGGGAGGCACAATAGCTGCAATGATGTCAGAAGTCCCTTCTGGAAACGTGATTATAAATTGTTTTTTATTTATTGTTTTTAATTATAAATCGGTTAACTAAAAACTTTATAATTTCAGTTTCGTTTCTCGTCACTAATTGTTCTTAAGGATGCCACAAAGAGTATTGCTTAGAAAATGATATATAATTTTGATCGAATTGCTAAATTGTACAGACTGTCCATCGAATTACTAAATTGTACAGCATGTATCTAAAAATATATAACTCAAAGGTGGCTCACTGACTGACATAGTGATCTATCAACGCACAGCCCAAACCACTAGACGGATCGGGCTGAAATTTGACATGCAGGTAGATGTTATAACGTAGGCATTCGCTAAGAAAGGATTTTTGGAAAATCTACCCCTATAAGGGGGTAAAATGTCCACGCGGACGAAGTCGCGGGCGGAAGGTAGTAGTATAAAGCGCAAAATAAATTTAAAAAACTTGACAGTTATTGGTAGCCTTATGTGCTGTTGACTGTACAAGTGGATTCTCTATAGCATGGCTGCGTCACGACTAAACTGCAGTCTGTTAAGTGTCTATAAAGTTTTGTTGCCGACCGTACACACGGAAAAAGTAATTCCCACCGGAACAATTAATAAGTTGTTACATTGAATCACCTTGTAAGTTCGTGTTATTTATTTTAATGACAGCGTAATAATAACATGCGCCATTGTGTTGCCTACAATTTATTTCAATTTTCTTTACATAGCGTACGTGTAATCATACAGTTGAATTACCTCTTTTGTGTTTATTTCAAGCGCCTCTCTAACCAGGATATTTTCATAAGTCTTACTCAACTATAAATACAGAGCTGTTATGCTGGGGCCGCACTTGCGCCTATTGTCACGAAGCTTCGTGCTAGGACACGATACACGCAGATGTGACCGGCCGTTATCGGCTATCGTCGCGAATATTCGGGTTGAGTGTGCGTTATCGGCCGGGAGGCGGTACGTCAGGGTTTTAGCGCGCTAACCTATCGCGCTGCGTAGTCAGACATACGTTGTTCATTTCGAAGGTTGTTCTCCATTAGTTCAGACGCGTACGGATGACTATGTATACGATACAGCCGAGTTATTTTTTATAATAAATGCATTACGTAATTATTAGCACACAATTTAGAAGTAAAGAAAGTGATTATGCATAGTTAAACGCAAATAAGGATAATAATACCACGCAATTTACACGTCTGGAAATGATTTCGGCCATCTTGGATTATTGCACGATAGTTCGTGCAAATAAAGAAATGCCACATGTTTTATCGCGATAACTTTGCTGAGGCCGCACTTGCGTGTATCGTACGAAGTATCGCCACGCATTACTTCGGGACGATAGGCGCAAGTGCGGCCCCAGCATTATTGAATATTTTTCAAATGTTAAAACTAAAGCGTTATCTATAACGGTTTCCCAATTAGTCACAGTCCAACTGATGTTATTGTCATTTGGATATTAAGTAACCTTTACCCATCTGCAGCCGGTTGTGTCAAAACCAACTTTATGTTAACGTCCATAAAAGGCATATTATAATGTTCATAACTGCAACAGGTCGTAAAATTACTTAATCGTCTCCTTGAAACACTTTATTATCACATGGCTATGGGCGTGACATACATCTTTTTGTAAACACTAGCCGAGAACTTCGCTTCTAGAAATGTGTATGAAGGAAATCAGTGATCCAATTATACGGTAATTGACTGAGTATTTGGTTCATTTAATTGAATTAAAGGTTGAGGTGTCTCGATGGATATTGTTACTCAATAAAAACAAAGTTTACCTACAAGTATAACTAAGTTGGGTGCTGGGTAATAAAATGAACCAATTCATGATTAATATCCCTAATATGGAAAACTAGCATTTATTGTTGAGATAATGAAACGTATAAGTAATATCATCATATCAAGCATTAAATCAAATCGTACAATTATTCATTGACTTGTTGCTATGGCAATGAAAAGTTAATCTCTAATTTTCATTGTGCCTATAGTTACCTACGTATTTAAAAAGCCATTGAAACAAACGATGAATTGCTCCAAAGTAGAATGTTTTTGAATCGCAATTTCGGGACTTCCAACCATTTATTGCAAAGTATTGTAATCATTGTGCGAGGTGTAACAAAAGACCCCCGGGTCGGCAACAGAAGGTTGAGCGATGTCAAGTAAATTTTAACACGCAATTAGTAACCCGCCGGACACCTTGGCACCGATCGGCCAAGTCAGGGACGACCTGCCTCCTAGTAATATTTACAGACATTTTCTCTGTAAACCGCACGGCGGCGCCGCCTTCACTCCGGATATGATATTGAGCCGCCGAGTTTTATTGTCGGTGCTTAACGCTCTTTTTGGTAATAGGCCTTTCTGGAACACAACTTGATCATTGTTTTCGAACACGCAATTTGTCGGTTACGATACCAACTATATGCGATATCCAAACTCTTTCAATTTAACCATTAGGTGCCGCTACAAATTGTCTTTGATATTCTGCCGATGTTCCGCATTTTAACACAAGACAAAATCGCATAGAGCAATGTAGCATGTGATTATTTCATTATCTTTTATTACTTGTTTGATAACAAACAGTTCTCGTAATTCATAAACTGTGTACAAAAGTGGTAACAAAATTGGAACAATCCGGTGGTAACTGATATTATGTTACATTAAAGCACTACAAATACAGCGTCAAATTACACATAAAACTATTTATATATATACCTACTTCGATTGTGTTTTGTGATAATTTGTTGCTAAGGTCAAGATGTCAAATACATACAATGATTTAGTGGAATGGCGAGTAATTATTTTATTAGGCAACATAGTTGATTAATTTCCTTTTGTTAGTTTGCGGCGACGCACGTGAGTGTAATGATCGGGTCGTTTTGATTTCTAGGGTAAGTGTCGGCTAGTAGGGCGCACCCCGCCCTGGTGGCGCCTGGCGACCGGCCGCCTGCCACAGTAATCCGGGTAGCAACAACCAACATGACGTAGACGACTCACCTTGACTCACTTCGCTTGGCCCGCTTGCACTAGCGTGTGCCTGTAGCTATGTACCAGTTATTATTCTAGAGAGCATGTGTACTATTCTTATCACATTGTGATATTGAGGTTCGCCGACGGTCATTAATTGTTGAGCCAGTAAGCTTTATAGGTACATAGCAATATTGATATTAAACGAAATGAACCTCTACCGAGGTTTAATTGCACATTATATTATGAATAACGATGAAAATGTAATGAATACCAAAATTTAGATTTATCAATAAACTAGGATTTATTTAAAAAAAAAATTCATACAAGACGGTAATAATAAACAATGCAGTTTAGAATGTCACGTAAGTTGAGAGCGCAGTTTGCGGCTATCGTGTACTCTAGCTAGAGAGAATTGAATGTTTTCTCGTGAAACTAACCGTTGCTATGAATGGGCGATATTGCAATTAATTGCAAGCAGATAACTCGAACAGCTGATGCTCCGCCATTCGTGTCGCATCAACACGATATTCATGGGGCGAAAGCGTGATGCTAGATAATAACGAGAGACGAGATTTTTAATTGTCGCTAAGGTGGAAAACAGTGATCTTGCGACAATTTATTAAATGTATGCTGCTTTCTTATTATTTGTTACTCATAAAATTAAACGCTTTTAAGCGATAATGATTTTCGTTATGGACTTTAAGGAAAACTTGCCTAGTGGAATCCATTAACAATTTATAAATATTAAAATAGTGTTATTGATTTGATAAGTATTTTAGTGTGCGAATTTTAACAATAATATTACTTTGTGGTTAAACAAAAAAAAACCTTTAACTTTGGTAAGCAGCGTCTCAGTTGTCAAATATAATCGGGATCACATATAATTATGCGTGTGAATGTAATTTGCACAAGCTTTCCTATAACGGGGAATGTAGGTAGGTACCTAATGTATTATTTAGTATCAATTTATGTCATATCACATAAAATTAAGAAGTGATATTATACAATCGTACACACTGTGTACATATGAATATAAATTCTTCTTCTGAACCAAATAAACCGTAATTTTTAGCTACGATACAAGTAAAATAATAGAATAATACAAGTTAAAATAGACATAATTTGAGAATAGTTTCAACAAAACAAGATGGTCCCGAAAAATCGACAAGAACGATAACAGATCGTTTACAAAGCGAAGTAATCGTGCTCGTGCTTATAAAATCTTATCAGTAACACAGACTTAATTTAGATAAAGGCAAATAGCATTTAACCGAAGGTAGATTTCGATCTCCTTGACTCAAATCGTACTGGCATCGGCAGCCGGTTGCGAAATACGCTGGCTTGGTTTTACCCATTGTCGTTATTGGATCTAGTGCATGTATTGCTACATATGCAATGCATTTCTGAGAATTATTTGTACCACGTCAATGTATGAGCTCATTTCGTCAAGTACGAAGGATAGAAAGGAGGAAAAAGTTTTGTTCTATAATTGATTAACGCTAGAAAGAGACAGTGGTATAGCCATTAGGAGTATCTTATCTCGAAGCTATGATTCACTCACGGTGCACTTCGGCCGGAGGGGACTTTTTTGTGACTAATATAACAGGAAGATAGTGAGACTCAAGAAGGTTGACGGTCTTTGAACTTGCGTTTTGTTAAGAATAGTCGCCAACGCGACGTGTCGCGGTAATATTTGAATAGGTTACCAAAAAATTCAACAAAACAAAATCTAACGTGTGATAAAAATATACATTAAAAGTCTCCAAGTTGCTATTGGTTTAATCAAAGATAAGGTGGTCAACATAGGTATACAACCCGCAGACTGGCTTATAAGTCTGGCACTCAAAATTCAAACATCGAATAAACTGCACCAAACTCATTAATTATCAGCTCAAGAATATTTTAAATTAATTATAACATTACAAAGTACTTATTGCATTGCTCAGCGGTTTAGTTCCACACTATTTATTGTTTTAAAGACATTGTGTCAAGAAGCAATTTAAGCTTCAGGATTGCAAATCTTATTGTCACTCTGAGGAATGTCAAGTGACGCAACCAGGTCATTTGAAACCAATAACGCGGCCGAGGAAACCGCAACATGGTCGCCGTGCGGCCGTACTAACAGAATCGGATAGTTGAGGAATTGACACTTATTATAATACATGCGAACTATTACACTTATAAATAAACAGAAAGATTTGAAACAATGGCGACGACGTGTTGTTAGATAGAGTACATTTACAACATTTTTCTTTTAGTCTGTACGAGTAATTACATACATACATAAAGTTAGAAATTTATTCATAGGGTTAGGCTGAAATAACTTATTTCAACTTGCTATGATCCTTACATTCGACCCACTGCTGGGACACAACGAAGGAGGTATAGACAGTAGTCCACCACGCTTGCCCAATGCGGATTGGTGGACGGAGTATGAGGTGATCTATATCCCTTTACTGACCCATTAGTCGCCTTCTACGACACCCATTGCAGGATATTGGGTGATGCTATTCTACTCTGCCGGCATCACGCAGCCATGATGATGATCCTTACATACATATTTATTTCGCTTCTTCTACCAGATGTCACCATTACGCCATATTTTAAAATACACACATCTTTGTTACCACAACAAAAAATGTTTCCGTATATAATATAGGAATGACCGACTGCCAGTGCCAGGGTGGACTAACATATAGCACGAAGACGGGTGCAGATGCTAGTTAACCACAATAATAAACTGCATTCCGCCAATAAGCATTTGTGTGGCGCCATTGTATTGCGTAATAATAAGTGATACGTACTTGACTCCTACCTTTTGACGACCATGAATAAAATGACTCATTACAATTTAACTTAATATTCCATATTACCATGAAATAGATGTCATTACAATTGCAGTTACAGTATTTCAGTGTCCGTGCACTTTGGTAGTTATAAATTGTAATTAGGTAGTCAGTAGTCACTTGTTTATTGCAAAGTGTGATTTAATATATCAGATAAGGTTCTATTAAATCATTACGAGTGATATCACGTAAGAGAGAATGGTTTATTATAACAACTGTTTACGTGCACGTGTCAATGATAAACTTTCTAATACTATTGTGGCTAGTTATATATTTTTAAACGGTTTTCCTTATCGATTTAAAACTAGGTATTCATCATAACTTTTTTCGTCCTATTATCGGAAGTCCGAAAATGATCACTCTTCATATTTTTTTTATACTAATGATCGAAATTCATAATCAACACAATTCATAATTTCATTACTCATACACATTGTTTACAATGTGTTCAGAACTCATTTTTCACTTTGTCCATTCTCGTTACACCAAACATCCATGCTTTTATTTCAGTTGTTCTAAATACAAAATGACGTTTCGAAATAACGAAACAGTAATACTTGAAACGTAATATGGTAAGGCAATAAGCCTATTTAATAGATGAAACCAATGAATGTCTAATAACAGAACCGGCATCTGTTTGCAACAATTCAATCTAAGTTTACTGGGAAAGAGATTTGTTTTGATCGTATCGTAGGATGTGGCTAAAAATAGTTTCCATTGAGGCAACGTGAATGAAATTTATCATTCTGAAAAGCGTTTCAGAATGATAACACGCTTAGAAACCAACATTTTTCATAATATTATTTATTTTAATTTTTTATTAGTTTTCGCTGTAAAAAGAGAAAGATACTGATAATCATTAAAAAATGTAAAGTGAGTGAAAATCTCAATTTAAAGGACCTGCAAGTTTGATTTCTTAGTCGCAACGAAAACAGAAGGCGCGGACATCATTTATTTTCATTCAAATAGCGTCCCAAACACACGGCAATAAGGTCATTCATTGAACAAATTCAACGGCCCTCATCGGACGCGCACATTTCGGCGTTGAATTTGTTCAATTAATTACCTTATTGCCGTGTGTTTGGTACGGTATTTGAATGAAACAGTATGATATCCGCACCGTATCCTTGCCGTCTGCCAGATCAGTGTGCTTCGCGCCTTACAATCACAAGAATACTCAATATTTTCAATAGTTATTCACATTACCACTATTACGCGAAAAATATCGCACCTTTTACAATAAGACTTCATGTTTTCAATATAAACAAACCAGGAGTAAGTTGCAATACCTGCAAGTCATTTATTTTCTTCCCGTGTACATTTACCTCCCACACTTCACACGTCAGAAGTTACTTCGCTGGCAGAAAGCCATGTAAACATACCACCAAATAGGGCAACGACCACGGACGAATCGTAAATAGCATTAGACAATATTCTATTAATATTCCGTTTAAAAATAACCGCGAAGAGAGAGGGGAGTCTCCACGTGTCCCTACAAGATTAATTACCGCTGCTCCGAAGAGAAGTGTATTTTAGAAGCTGTAACAACATAAGATAAAATTTTGTTCGATCATTCCGTAACCTATACGGGACAATAAACTTATTAATGATAAATATTTAAACACAATAAATGCTAACATATCGTGATAGCTTTATCACGAGTTAATGGGTAGGGTAAAATATTTTTTCCAACCGAAATCAATAATAAATATTATCCTTGCGGTGTAAAACCCTGTTATGTTAGTATAGGATAAATGTTCGCGCGACAGGAAAACGGCATTCCTTTAAAGCGCATAGCAACTCCCAGATGTAAACGGGCACTTCTTTCCGCCTTTCCCCAACGATGGCCAGTGCAAGCGGCGAAACTTCGTTGACTAAACAGGTAAATTTCACTTCGGAGCGTGAACAAATTTTCGACAAAAGTACCGGTAAATAGTAACATTGCGGCTATTATTTGTTCGATACTACATCGCTAGCATGTCCACCGATGATACATTTTTAAATGAAATGAAATGAAATGAAATGAAAATGAAATGAAAAAGCTCTTTATTTAAATGGACTTTGCTAAGTACTTTTAAATCTTCAAAACCCTACCACCATTTCGGGACGAATAATTATTAATATGCTGAGATGGAGAAGAAATGGCGAAAGAAACTCCACAGCTTACAATTTCGTAATGATTTCAAAACATCAATACAAGTCAATAAATAATTATCAATATAATTTAAGTTACATTTTAACATGCGTAAAGTTTGGGTAGTTATTACTCCCACGCATTTGGATTATTTATCTTGTGAAAAGCTTTTCTACAGGGTGTAAAAGACATGAGCAGTCAAACGAGAACCATGTATTCTGCTCACCGTCATAACATTTTTCTTCCTTTAGACTATACCTGGGAAATTGATAGTTACGATTTTATTGAAGGTCAAAGTCATAATTTTTTTTTTCATTTTTTTATGAAAACGTATTCTATACGTTATTTCTTAATTATTGTCCAAAGAAACATTATCATTTTTTTTAGTATTTCATAACAAAAAATGGCTTTAAAACGTTAGCGTTCAATGTAGCTCACTCGATGCGCACGGACACTAACGAACGGGGCCGCCGTCAAGCAAAATTATCGCGGTTTTGCGAGTTGCGTACGAGTTGAGCCCTTTACATTGCGCGGTACAATTCGCAATTTTTTGTAACACCAAAAAATAAAAATCATTTCCCAGCAATATTTTTTTTTAAATATGTCTTATTTTGATGTATAGAATACGTGGTTTTCGTTTGACTGCTCATGTCTTTTACACCCAGTATATACATAATTTAATTAATCATATTATTGAACTAAGCAATTTAAATTTTGATACCCACCACCATTTTATGTTATTGTTAGTTAGGCACTTACAGATATTCCTTTCAATATAAGTGGTAAGCATACATTAAAGATCCTCCGGTTAACAATACAATGTGTGGTATACATAAAGAAACAATTATTACATATTATTATTGCATGTGTCATACAATTGTCCATCTAAAGATAACAACTAATTATAAGACCTACGTTTACATCAATCAAGAAAACATGAGATGACCAGGCCCCGCTGGCCTGGTTTTACTTTCTCGTATACGTAGTACAGAGGTCGTCAAAGAGAGATCGTCAAAAAATTCGACCTCGAGATTTTGACGGATTTACACGTTTTGGACCTGCCTGAGTCCAAAATATTTTTTTTGGAATTATGTCTGTGTGTCTGATGTGTGTCTGTGCGTTAGCACAATAACCCGTATAAAATAACTTTAACTTATTGCAACCAAATTTAACATACGTGTATGACATCAAAATATAAGGTTTTCATCAAATTTTGAGTCATCGATCACGAAAGTTAAGCAACCAAGTGCGCGGTCGGTACTCGGATGGGTGTCCAAAATTTAACATGCATGTATGACATCAAAATATAAGGTTTCTATCAACCTTTGAGTCGTTTCCGGTATACGAGAAAGTCAAGGGGAGACCACTCCCACATTTTTTTAAGTTGTACTGACAACTTTATTGTTGCGGACAGCGTTCGATTTTTAGATATTATTCATAATGGTTTCCTAGTCATAAAAATGCAATAAAACTACGAAGAATACTAGGGTAAAATAGCATAGGGAGTAATACAGTAAGTAATAAGATAATATTTAAAAAAATAATAGATATGTCGCAGGCAACTAGCTAATTAGCCGTTCAATCAACAACCTAGCCTCTTTGCTAAACAGCGCCGTTCAACTAGCGGCCTGAATGATATGCAGCCGTTGCGTTTGTTACAACATTTAATAAACTAGCTGGCTAATGCTTAATGCCTGCGTTGTGTATATGTCGCAGGCGGATTGTAGTCTATGAGAGTGACGAGTGACAAAAATTTTCCCTTCAATTATACAGACTAATATTGATAGAATCTAGTATGGATTTATCAACAAATGGTTTTATTTGGTTAACAATTCTCACACACTACAATCCGCCGCCGTAATTAATTTAACGGCGTGTATTACTATCCGCCTGCGTCAAATCGCTGCATATCATTCATGCCTCTAGTTGAACGGCGCTGTCTAGTTGAGACAGATACAGTAGATACTGTAGACTTGGCTGCTATCACTAAGATCATGTTTGCATTTATGTATAAAAATAAAACTCAAAATATTTAATAACTACCTAAGTACGCATTTGAAAGAATTTAATGACCAATAAGAAAAAAAAATTGTACTAAAACTATTTTTTTTTATTGGTCTTTAAATTTTTTAATTCCTTTTTAAAATACTGACAAATAGAAATAAATTTCAGATTTCAGTGATGCGACAAAATGTCAGTATCATGTAATCAAATTATTGTTGTCTGTCACATTACAATGAGCAATCCTTTCTAATTTTTATTTTCTAAATTGCTTTTTTTATTACGTATATAATTTGATGTATAAGTATTTACTGATACTCGTATATGTTTAATTCGAAACATCGAATGAACTACAGTTATATAACGTAATAAATAAATACTGTTTACAAATCTTTGGCTTACAAATTGTCGTTTCAGGGAAAAATATCAGGCCTTTCCCGAAATGAAATATAATAATTATTATTCTAGCCACGTGTTCCCTGACACGTGTAAGGAAATTAACGCTTTGATTCCTCTAACACGATATAACACCACAATTTGAATACGAAATAGGTTTTAATGTCAATGTATTCTGAAAACATGTTGTTGTGAAGAAAAATATTATTGGTTTCGTTCGGTGAAGAAAATAAATTCGTAACTATTAAAGGTTCTTCATGAAAGTTAATTTGTGTTGGCTACGTTAATACATTTTTTTAAAGGGGGATTTTATTTGATCTTTACAAACCTGAGACCAAGGGATCTCCCATGTGTATGAACCACTGGATCTGTATCGATTATCCGAGGGCGGTTAATGGAGTCTGATTAGGCAATGTGTTATTAATATTGCTCTATCTATTCCAAGTAACATGACAAAGGAGTGATGACGTTCCTAGCTTGTTTTGGTGCAACACGATCAATAGTAAAAACGGAACAAAAGAAAATACTAATATTCAGTGTCAATTATTGCGTGTAATACAGTTTCCAATTTGCGTCACCATAACAAGGACGGCAAATAGTCTGTCTCTATCGCTGAAGTTGATTCTGATAGAGACGTCGGTAGCTTTGTGTGTTGAACACGAGGAAAGTGACGCGTTTGCATCGCCAACGCACTAGTGAAAATGCTCCACGTGACTAAAGGTCGAGCTTGCGCTAGAAGTAGGGTTAGCACGCAAGTAAATAATATTGTACCAAAATATAAGTGCATAAATATTTACTCATAAAAATATTAACGATAGAAAGAGTGTTTTCATTCAATTTAGTATTTAAAAAGATATCATAATAAGAGAATTGCATAAACTAAAACAGGATAATATTGTGGGTGCTGTTGAAAGATAGTTTATAACCGATATTCTGGGTCATCCACTGCCTAAAATAGTGACCAGTTGCCAGTCTGTATGCCTAGATAAAAAGACCTGAAACTGAACCTTCAGTGAACCAACAACCAAAATATCTCAGCAGTACGGGTTATTCATAAGTTAATAAAAGAAACTAACAATTGAAACCCATTTGACGTTGTTTTTAGATTATTAACAATAACATTTACAATTACTACAATCACAATAATTGACTCGCTCAAATGAAGACTGTGTCAAGAATGCACTCATAGAAAGTTGCCAACCCTAGTCAGAATGGTGTAAACAATGATTAGGGCAATTTCCTTATAGCCAGTGAGAAAATATTATTCATAATTTTCTTCCAATATTACAAGCAACTAATAAGGGCTGATATCATTGAATATATTACGAACACGTGTAACTTTGAATTGTGGAGGTATTCCGTTCTATTCATGTTGGTTTTTAATGAATAATTTGTTTATCAAGAACCTTTGTCTGAATATAGAATCTTTGATGAAGATGGTAAAATTATATTAAAAATATTTTTTCATTTTTCTATTACAAATTACAAAAGTACTTTAGTAAAAATAAAATACTGATAAAACCAGCTCTCTTGTATATTAGCATTGTTACGACATTCGTGTTTTCCTTTGACTGTAATTTCCTTTGCAGTGAATTTTATTTTGTTTGTTTTTAAAGTGAACTGAATGCTTACAATTCCTGAGCGTCGAATTACTATAAAAGCGAATGTTTATGCGTTTGTTTAACTTTTACACGAAACACCTTGGGATTTGGGACATGCATTTTTAACGTGTAATCAATATTAAAAAACACGTTTTGGCGAGTTGGTCGGTAATCCTGTAACGTGCTAAGAGATCCTGAGTTCGGAATTCGTAAAGGACATAAATGTTTCCAATATTGAAAACTTTCATCGACTGAGGGCTAATATATTTATAGTTTATTTATTTATTAACATATGCTATAAATATTTATGTAAGTATAATTCGTATTAAAAAAATATTTTGTGAGAGAATATAGATATTAATAAATTTCAAAAATAAAATAATCTATTAAGGTATTATTTTTGAATAATTCATTATTGTTATCAAATCTGTAACCGTAAATGGGTCACATTACCGTTACAAAGGGCGTGGTCAATACGGCCACTGCTTTATTGTGCGCATTATCTGGTTCATTGAAGAGTTTTGTTTGAGATTAATTAATTCCCATGGATATATTCTCTCCCACGCTCGCGATTCGGCTTCTAGCTACAGCCCACGATATTAATAAAGGTCGCAATTAGTACTCCCACTCTTTTATATGCTAAAAATAAAAATATGTAAGTATACGTGTATAAGATCGTATAAGATCGTAGTCGACTACAGGCAGAAGCAGCAAGCACGAAGCAACTGAATTCTATGTAGCTAGAATCCAGTTGCTTCTTCTAGAACGTCTACCTACCGTTCACACATATATGTAGATTAGACTCCCACAAACAGTCCGACCTGCTTGCTCATAAAGAAAATAACCCTGAACCTACTAATCACTCCTACCATTTTTAGAAAATGGGTTACTCGACCAGCTGCTGATATTTTTGTGGTCCAGTCGCGTTTCATGATATGCATTTCACTGTCTAACCAATTTTACGATTTGGTGACGACATAATTATGTAGTTATTTGAAGTTATTTATGTACTGACGATATGTCGCTAGCTACGGAAGGTATTTCATGGTTATTATAACTACAAGCCCTTGTTAGTAAAAGAGCCGTTTAGGCACTATCATTCAATTGGACGCCGAGACCTATCATTTATTTTCTATATTAAGTATGTAAAATAGTTCTAAAAATAAAATAATTGTTTTTGTCTCGAAAGGGTGATAGTGTTTAAGACGATTTAACAGTAGGTATGAAGCGATTCCATATTTTGTATTAAATGACATTGTAAATTAGGTTATTTTATTCTTCAACAAATAATTAAATTGTATTGTAAAGTGTTAATTAAATAAATAAATCATAATACATATATTATGATTTATTTATTTAATTTAACATAATTACACAGGGTTAACCCAATTACATAATTATGTATAGCAATTCAAAGCTTATATCTATTTTGTTTAGAAAAGTTTTATCATCACCATCATCATGAACAGCTCATATAATGTACCCCACATTTGGGGCGATTAGGCCCAGTCAACCACGCTGGCTGGGTTGGTCAACTTCACACACAAACTAAGAATTTGTTCATTATGTGTGTTCAGGTTTCCTCACGATGTTTTCCTTCACCGTAAAAGCGTCGTTTAAACGTACATAATGAATTCAAAATTTGAAAACAAATTGGTACGTGGCGGGGTTCGAACCGGTGCCTCCCGGGTGGGAGACAACGCCCTTACTCACTACGCCACTTACGCTTTCTTTATTATAATCAAAAATTAGAAGTTTTGTAGTTGTCCACATACACGTTAAAATCGGGGTAAGCCACAAGAAGGACATTAAGTAGGAATGCATCATATGCATACGACATAGCGGTGAGATTATTCTTAATTTTATAAATATACTTTATTTGAAGATATGTATAATATTAAACAATTTATTTAGTAGATTTATTTTATGCTAAAAAGTTTTTGATTATAATAAATCACAATGGATTTGAGTATTCATCGATAATGGATTGTGGAGGTCGATATTATAAATCACCTTTTTTGTCTGCTCAAATAATCGAGGCTATAGTCAACTTGTTGCGGTTTCAGGTATCGAACCATTGCAACATAAATGTTGATACCTTGAATACCGGAACGCGATGTCCATTTTTTCGGTGAATAAATGCATTGATTTTGATTTAATAGAGGTAAGCATAAACGCATTTGGAGCGATCGCCGTGTGGCAAGTATGTACAATCACGAGAAATAATAACTACCCACATTTGATAGTCCCTGACTCGTGTAGAAACTGTAATTTCAAACTTATCATAATTATTTCAATATTAAAAGCAGTTTGTCTAAAAGTGTGCTCAAGAATATTCGAAAGTATCTGCCTCGTAACGTAATGTTATCGAAAAAAAATCTAAAACTACACAAAATAAATTCTAAATCTGAATGTAATTGTCATTTCATGGGAAATTATATAAAATTAATATCAACATTATAAACACATAAATAAAATGTATTAAAATCTAAAAAAAATTATTGCCGATGAAAATAAATAACTATTACTTGCGTTTATGAATATTTATTTTATATTACCTATTGGTTTACGAACGGTTTCCGTGACTTGATTTTTGACGTTGGTACGGTATCGAAACTTACGAAGGCTGGCTTGGCTATTGACGAATACGAAAGTTTTCTTTTCGTAATATTTGTTCATAATGTTGGAGACAAAACTTGTGTCGAAAAAGAAAATTTTCGACACAAACGTTGTCAAAATCAAGGATTACCCATTTCGAGTGTTAGAGATCATTTTACGCGCCTCTGATCGCATTGAGGGTAGATCTAAAATCTTTCCATTTTATTAATACAGCAATACGTTTTAAAAGCTAGAACTTACCTCGTTTATGTGTTTATAGGTTTTGATGAGATCCACACTTAGCTTCCTTAGCGGTGCCGTTGAGGGATCCCGAAAATGGTGTGGTATTCGCGCTTGCATTGCCTAGACAATTGAGAAAATATTATTAATGAACGAGTACATTGCAATCAATTAATCAAATCACACAGAAAGCAAGACGATAAATAGCCAGCGAGCAATGACAATTTAAATTAAATAAATAAAACAGTTTGTTTTCAAAACAATGTAAATAAGAATGTAGGATATTTTGAGACACGAGACAGTTTGATAAATTACGGTCGAAGAATGATTTCTATGATCATAATTATCTATTACATAATATTTAAATTTTGATCTTAATGTTTACACTCGAGTAAGTACCAAACGCAAAGTTCATGTCGGATTATCAGATCATCCTATTTATAACTGAAATAATATTGATTTCAGTTCTAACAAAATTTTCAACTTTATCAACAACAATAATTATTTTCATCAGGTTTGCTTCTAAGTAAGCACTGTCTAATTACCTACTGTGGGTTATTTTTAGTTTTATGGCGTTCGAAAAGCTAAATTAAATCTCAAACAAAACCAAGGCAGAAGTTTCTCAATTCATTCATAAGTTATAATTAATAACGCAAAAATAAATTTGAATATCACGATAAAATTAAGGTATTGGATGTAACAGGTAGATTTAAATATTTTTATGGTTTTGAACGTGAAATTACAACTTATGAAGCTATCAAAACAGATTTTTATTTACAAAATCCAATGTAAGCACACGGCTTACACTATCGAGTTCGATAACATGGAAGTCTTATCAATCCATAGAAAAAATCGCACTAATGTTACCGAAATTATCGACAACAACGGTTCATAATTTTGAGAATAGATAAAGATGTATCGGATTTTAAGAGTTTTGGATAATTTTATCGATAGGATTTAAATCACCGTTGTTGATTATATTTTTCAGAAGATAACGTATTAATTTTTAAGCTAACTGATTATCATTAAATCTGTCGCTGATGTTCAACTGACGGGTTCGACAGAGAGACGAACGAAGAACCGATATGAAGTCGATGGCGCCGCGGTCGTGCGATCTTCGTAACGATCACGGTAGCTAAGCTAACAAGAGCGCGGTCAGTACTCGGATAGGTGACCGAAAATGTTTCAACTCCGATTCTCGAACTCAATTTTTCCACCGTGCTTCAGAAGGCATGTTAAGCTGGTGGTCCCGGGTGCTGTCGAAAGATAGCAGTCGTTCCCAATGAAGATTGGTGTCAGGCACACCGCCGTAATAATCTGATGCTAAATCCTATTAGCAGTATTATCAATATCAAAACATTCTGCACGGACCACGAATGGAAGCAGAGTAGGAGAAAGAAGAAGATATATTGAACTAGAACACTAACTTGAATCAATTTTTAACCTCCGACGCAAAAAGAGGGTTTTATAAGTTTGACCTGTCTGTATGTATGTCTGTGGCATCGTAGTTCCTAAACGAATGGATCAATTTTGATGCGGTTTTTTTTTGTTTGAAAGCTGGCGTGATCGAGACGGTTCTTAGCTATAAATTTATGTCGGAGGGTCACATAAAATTTTCAATGTTGTAGTTTTATCATATTGTCTCAAATGTGGATTTCATTGGAGTAATTTTTGTCTTGAGATTAGTATAAACTTATCATAATTTATGAAGGGATATCTCATAATTGAAATATAAAGAGTAAGCGAAAGTCGCCACTACAATCGTAAAGTCCATGAATCCTAAGGATATAGCAATGTATGCTTGTTTCGGCGCTTAATAAATGATAATTACTGCTTGTCCTCAGACGGCAGGCATGAATATATCCTTTGAAAAAATCTTCTTTTGAAAACGTGTAAAAATTTTAGCTTCATTTTTCCTAAATAACTTGAACAATTGATTTTTTAAAGCTCCGTTTTATTATTCAACATACATTCACATACAACTTATTCTATGGGCGGTCCATTGTTATTGCCAATAGCAGCCGAACTTGGAACTTCACTAGAAGTACATTTACATAATACTAGAAATTTGTAAGTTTGCTTTGCAAAGGTCACAATAGAGTTTGCAGAGTCGAGCTACACTTTGAAACATAGTTTCAGATGCTGCAAGGGAGCAATGCATCTCACGTTTTATTGAAGTGTTTTCATCAAAACTTGCTTAATTTCACAACTTGCCACATTGTAGTTTGTCTTCGATTATGGATGACAATGTTGTAAGCATTGCGCTATTAGTAAAGCTTTAAGTTAAGTATTAGAAAAATAAATTCCGAATATAAAATCACATTACTTAACTTATCTTTTAAAGTTCTGTTGTTGATAATTTTCACAACTCAATGCGTCGATATTCATCGGATTATTTATGCATTGTAATTCCTACTTATCTGTCGATACAAGAATACATTTTTAGCATAATGAGATAAAAAAAAAGGCTTAGCGCCATCGCCACACAGCTGGTATTGGTAGCGTAATCATAGCGTACTGTGCTGTGCGTATGCCGTTTGCAGTACAAGAGTGTGTCGATCCGATACAAGATTTAATAATCGACAATGATAGATCTACTCTGTACGTCAAGTATATTTTAAATCCTATTACGTCGACATAAAGGCAGCATAAAAGGCAGACTGTAAAGTTGAGTCTTCAGTACAGACTAAGCTCTCGTTGTAGGTACATACAGTGCAGAATCCGTACTGTCCACAACGCGCCTATAACAACGATTGTCTTCGAATATCGGAGCGTGCTCGCGGCTCGTGACATATATGGACAATTTGTTTAATGCAACAGTAAACTAACCATGTAATTTTTTAATATGCTTGAACAATATCTCGGCTATGACAGATCTTATTTTCATTTAATAATTATCATGTTTTTGGTCTCAAAACGAGGAATGATTTTAATAAAATTACCTACTTAAATTAACTGGAAACTAAAGATTTTCTATCATCGTTTCCAAGATGTAAGAGCGTTGGTAGGTACAGGTATATCACTAAATACGTCACGAACTAACTGAGAGCGAGATGTTAATGCCTTCGTGTTCATTGCGGACAAATCAAACGCAATATGTGTTCACGAGACACATTCGTACGTAGACGTAGAGCGCAAACCCCGCTTAAAGTTCTCAATTGTTTGCTCTGCTCTCTCGTACTGCACACAGCTGTACGTATGCACAACATCAACGTGCGTCGCAGGAATCTTAAATAAATGTTAGTGGTAATATCCTAATATAGCAATTATGGTAAGGTATATTCGCTGTCGAAATAATCTCACACCACCCGTCTATTTACATCGTCTGGTGAAGGTGGCGCGGCAAACTGCCTCGTGCATCATTTACCTTGGGTTGTCTACAGCGGCAGAAAGCACGGGGGCTGCGCTCAGTGGCGCTCACCTGTATGTCTGAGGGCGCGCTCATGGACGCGAGCTGGTCTTCTGCCACCAGCCGGCCGTACAGCGGCACGTGCCGCCGCTCGCCGCCGGCGGCCTCAGGCATACCGCCGCCGACCACGCCCACTGCAACAACACAATAAAGAATGTCATTCAACTGTTTATAATTACTAAGCTATTGAAACAAAATTTCGATGCGATTCTGTAGCTATTAAAAAAGGCATGTCAAATATGAACTATTAGATTAGGATGACCAATCAACATTGAGCTATGCTGCGCTGTGCCTACTACGCTCTATTTAGTCGAACCGCTGCTCTTAGATTATAATGAGGAAACAAAGAAAATTTGCTGTACTTCGCTTTGTGCGGTTGTGCTTTATTTATAAGATAAAACTTAGCTGAGTACACTATACAGCGCTGTATAATAGTTCAATGTTGATTGATCACCATTACGCGTATAGATCTAATGGTATACTGGTAGAGTAGAACAGCATCAGCCCATATCCTCCAATGGGTGTCGTAGAAGGCGACTTAATGGATCAGCAAAGGGGTATTAATCACCTTATGACAAGGAGAGGCCTTGTGTCACAGCAGTGGGTTGAATTATAAAGGATGTGATGATCATGCGGTGATTTCAAGAGCATTAGCTTTCTTGAAACCAATCAATGTTTGTATCAATGTACTCGACACTTATTTTAACTGGAATAGAGTCCATGTATTAGGTATACATTATAGGGATCCAACGAAAATAAATGATATTGGAAGTGTTTACACTGTAAGTGAAGTTCATGTCGCTGTAGCTATCTATGTAACACTTTAATAATCGAAGTACCTCATAAGAAACTATACAATGATAATCTCCAAAAGGAATCATAAATGTGTATAATACAGATTGATAAAAGCAAGCAGGCACTTTACTTAAGATAGGTAGGTACTTTTATATCTATCGCATTTTTTATTAATCATATAAGGATATCTGGTTCAAGCCGGTTCAGTGGTAGATACGTATTTTTATTGTGATAAGCAACTCAGTGGCATAGCAACACTGGCTCGCTACTTAGGTCATCTGCGTAGACTTCCTGGAAGATTTAGGCTATCTAGTCAAGTTGTGGAAACAGCCGATACGAAGGAGAAGAAGAGAATAAGATGTCTTCGGATAAGATAACGCTATTTTTAATCACATGACTTGGGAATGGGACTTAACGGAAGGAGAGATGCCCTATTACCACTAGGGCTAGACTGCATGAGGACTTCCCTAACTGAAGAGGCATCCTGAAGAACACCTACACCGTACAGAAGGCGTAGTAGGTAATTCGAAGTTAGAAAATCATGTTACTAGGTTAACGTCTCAACTCATTTAACCCTGTTCAGAGTAATTGCCAGTGAACAAAAGTTCACCTGATCACCCACGCTATATCGGTTCCGGCTATAGCATATTAAACGTCTGAGTCACTACAACATCTGTGACTAATGAAGGGTATCTCACAGCATTTTAAATACATCTAAAACTAAACTTCGAATACATTTTCCAAAGATGTGGTTAGTACAGAGTTGGTCGCGTAATATACTTGTCAGAGAATGAACTTTGAACATTTTCTTAAGACGTGAATTTCTTTAAAAAAGACATGAAAAAGACCCTAAAAGGTCGGCGCCCCTTAGCATTGCAAGTGCGAACGCTTGACAAGGCTACAGTGACCGCTTATCGTCAGGCGGTCCACATGCTTGATTGGGCAAACTTTTTAACGCCACCAATGTGATTAAAGAAGTTTGCCTAATAGACCAATATTATACCTAAAGTATTTTTAGATTTCAATAACATTTGGGCTTTTATAGTAATGCACAAGTTCAGCATGTGCAGGCCATGTGGCCTGCCTATGTAGGCATGACGCTGGTAATTTTTAACTGGGACTTAGCATTTAGACGTAAGAGTAGTTTTCATACTGCGTTAAGGCATCACGAACATCGACAGCGACGGATGACGGCTACGACGACGGTATACGTCATAAATCTTCGTCAACAAATGTCATAATTCATTAGCCTTTACACTAAACCATTTATCACAAAAGTAACAGCTTTAAATCACTGCTGTTGTCCCAAAGTTCAATGTTGGCTGACGTTAAAGAAAACCTAAAGAAACTTGATGAAGTAAATTTTAATCAGCCACGGACACCGTTAGCTTTGTCAAAGTTCGCTTTTACTTGTAATCCGAAGTGCGAGTGTGAACTTTACTTGTACAATCCAGAGGTCGCAGACAAGTTAATTCGGCCTTATTTATGTACCGTCTGGCACGACGTGACATTTCATAATAAAACGGCGAAAGGCGACTTACTCGTTTTGTGTCATGGTGACTTTCCGAGGAAAGTTTATAAACGTTTCGCGAGTACGAAATACTGCGATAGTTCTAATTACGTGACAGGTAATTATTGGTGGGTTGAGTTATGAGTATTCTACCTTTATCAACAGTATTGTACAAAGTTTTTCTATTATTATTATTACAAGTCGTTTTTAAAACAGTACGTTTAAAAAAAATGTCCAATTACTCATTTGTTTTTTATTTCGTCTTTAAATATTCAGATTTCCTTAGCCTCAAAACACAGATTATTTAAGTAAGCATTAAAAGTTTCTGTCACACATGCAAAATAAACAACACTAATCGATTCACTAGTGTGCAAGAACTAAAAACTAATAAAATTTCTAATAAATAGGACATTCAGCCAGTATCTGTTTTCGTGTGTAAAATAATAGTAGGGAAAACAAGAAAGGAATTTAGGTAACTAATTTGCCAAAAGGGCAACGTGTTGGTAACGCAACATGTGTTGGTCTTTACAGAAATCAATATAAGTAGGATTGCAGTGACAAGAAAAAAAGTTCATGTTATATCACCGCTTGTGCATTACATAGGTATCCTAAACACAGCATCTATAATAGTCCAGTGCGAAGGCCTCATAAGTGCACATGCGCACTACACGAGCAGCTATCGTCACTGCGAAGTAAATGCAACTGCGTAGTTGATTTATTGTGAAACTGAAACGCAATAAGGTAACGGTTTTAGTGTTATGCAATAAGTTTCAAGATGAAATAAAAAAGGGCGACGGAATTGTAAAATATCCTTGCCAATTTTATTCTAACTATTAAAAAAAAGTGGATTAAATACTATTTATGAAGGCTCCAAAAGTAGGTATCCATAATATTGACGCAAAATTTACGTGCCTGTAAAAATGCCGAAAACATAGAATCAAAAATTCTAGTTGTAAAACATGCCGATGATTTGATTAAATCGACTGGTAGACATTTATTTACAGAGATGATAAATGTTACAAAGATTAATCATTAGGTAATGAGAGGAAATTACATGGCATTTCGATGCCACGTAATTTTTCTGTGTGATAATGTTTTGAGATAACGGCTGGTTGCGAAATATAGAAGAAAACAATATAATATACTTACCGCTGGTCTAAATAAAATTAGGGGAAACTACAGGCAATTTAGACATTTACTATTTATTTCAAGTTTTATTTCTGAGGTAGGTATATAAATAAGAAATTAATTATTATTCACTTGATCACGTAAATTACAAAATATTATTACTGTGACGAAACCAAAGTATCAACACACGAACAATAACCCGCAATGCAGCAGAATTATGTTCGACTCGTAAGAATTGATCAATCAATTATGCTCTTTATGTACACAACGGCAAGATGAGAGTGGATTATGCCGATTGAATTGAAAATCAGGCCGCATCCGTCCGTTAGCATTATAAACGTTTTAAGACTTCCGTACTTTATTTATACGGATACGGGTTAGCGCGCCGTCAAGTCGTATGGCCACTTTAATCTAAACACGGAAATAAAAAAATATTCTGAATATGAGTATGTACGGGACATAATACGATTGTACCTAGTGGAAGTTTCTAGTTAAAACTCAGTTTTAAATTCAGGCTGAGTGAATTTTCTAGTGCCTAGAATATATCTAGACCCCGTTTTTGCAGAGAAAATGCTATTTTCGGGTCCTCCCTGCAGTACGGTGCCAACTGCTGCAGAGGTGTGTAGGGCTCAGGGTAAAGACCTTTCATCACTACTGACTATCACTCTTCCATGAGCATGATCGTGTACATTTACTGGAGGAAGAATATAGGTACCTAGACTCTACCTAGATTTACCTCTACAAGTATAGGCACTGGGCTATCAAAGGCCACATCCTCACTTGAGGTTACACGAAAATGTAAACAAATATTTTATTATTAAATATAAACTAGACTTCCTCTATACTACGCATACGAGAAAGTAAAAAGGAAGACTATTACAAATGTGAATAGAATGTTTTAAATCAATACATAGTTGGAATAAATACACAGACGGATAGCACGGTAATATTATCTATGCAGTATTATATCTTCATACAAACGGTCGGAAAGCGCGTCATGCTACGCGCCTCGAGTTCGCGGGGCACCCGGTGGGCATCCAGTCGCGAATGCGTCGCAGCGACTACCGAACGGTGTGAATTGTTTTTTAAGCAGTTAGCCGTGCTTAGACGTGCGATTTTTATTGTGAATATTTGATTGAATTAAGTAGATACCAACATAATTCAAAATGGCAAAGAGCAATATTTTTTATGTACCTATCTACTAGTACGTAATTTGTTTTTAATATTTCGGTATTTCAATTTTTCCATCGGGCATAATCTGGAATATTATATAAATAAGTGGATAGGGTGAAAAAAGACACAAACAAGTAACCTACCTACGCTCGCGTTAAAAACAAAACTACATAATACGTAGGTAGGTAGTTTCCTAGACTAGGCTATCTACTTACTTATGTACCAACATATAACTTAACTACATATATTATTAAATATGATGAAATATCATTATGAAATAATTTACGAGAGTAATAAATGGTAGGTATTGTAGTGATCGGATTTTTTTGGTGTATACTGGCAGGTTGTTAGGTAATTTGGAAAAGAGACGGATTGTTGACAGGGATATTTGTGCGGAGTTTAAAAAACAATATTTTGTTTGTTGATAATAATATGTAATTTCTTAAAAATAAAAGTGTTTCAGTGACAATATAGTACCTACGTCTCAGTCAAGGCGTAAATATTTTTGTCTCAAATCTATAACTTTTTTTTTTTAAATATTACCTAAAAAAACATGTATTTTATTGAACACTTCCTATTTCATTCACAACATATTTTTTTACATATAAGTAAAATAAAATATTTACAATCATAGAACAAGAAATGTAGAAATTAAATATAAAGTAAATAGTAGGTATATAATGTGTGTATGTTAGTTTTTGTTAACGTTTCTTTTCTTTATGTATGTGTTGTTATAGTTTATTAATAATTAGGTAATATCGTGCTCTGTGAAGGCCAATAAATTTATTTTCTTTCTTTCAAATTAAAATACTGTAAGCGGGCAGCCCTTCCGCGTGTTTACGCCCCGCTCGGCCGTAGCCAGTTATTTCAAGGACAGGGCTGAGACACAATACTGCATAGATAATATTACCGTGCGGATAGGCTTAACGGATTTGTATTCCATTTTTAATGTGATGATCTGCATTTCTCCGGGAAGATTTTATGTATTGTAATCGGTGGAACCCATCAGGAATTGAGCACAACAAATATTGCTAAGATGGATGCCACTTGCAGGGCAAAGTGGCTAACTAAAATAAGGGCATAGTGAGTGACTAATAAAAAATTCTCAATCACAACATGCGACAACACTGAACACAACCATAACGTTTTTTCAACTATCCATAAACAAAAGCAGTTTGCTTAACATAAATATGGAGTCAAATTATCGATGAATATATCAGACAAAATGTAAAAAGTAATCTTCGTTTCTTTCACGACTTTCTTGTTTTTTATATAAATTATTATCTATTACCTAAGTACTATCATCTTGCTTTTTATCTACTTAAATATTGATTTTAATTTAGAAAACGATGTCAACTTTAAATAAATCAAATAGGTGCCTACTTACAAGTTTATAAAGAAAAAACGTGAGAACTTGCACGTGTTCAGAATTTACGCGTACAAAGTTACTCTAAAAATACACAATAATATTAGATATTAAAAATAGCCGTCGGACAAACGTGATACTAATATGTGTTGATATTCGTCTCAAATTGTATGCTGAGGCACCTGGCTTCAGTTCATAACAAAATCATAATTTTCCAATTCAGTGCTTTAGTGTCACAGTCTTTGTGACGAAAATAACTTGATCGCCGTGTGTTAAGAGATTAGCGCCCCTAAACAGAAGCAGTTAGATACGTAAATTGAGTAATTATCATATTTTGGAGAATGTATTAAACTTGTCGCCTTACAGGGATGATTTGAATACTAACCTCTATAATAAGTAAACAAGCTGATACACGCAAAATTTAATTCGAAGCCATTTAATAAAATTCATACTGCGTAGTTAAGGTACTATTTCTGGACGATCTATTGCGAGCAATTACGATGTCTATATTTTTTCTTTAATTGGCAGGTAAGTACCTACCAAATACAACTTTTATTATACCTAATATACTTTCTATATCGTATTCACAGAGTAAAATAAAAATATTTTATGTCACTTACTTAAGATAGATTAAATACCAATCACATTTATATATATTTGTTATAAATGTACCTAAATGGTTATACTTTATTTACATTGATAAATCAACTAGAAATATCAATCAATAGTAGATTATTAATAGGTAACACTAACAAGTAAACATCTATACATATAATTTGAAATACAATGTGTATATTTTACTACATATTGTGCGTGACTCCGTCTATATAAAATTGTACGTGAAGATAACAGCTAAGCAGATGTTTATTAATATTTGTGTTAGATATATTACTTATTTTTTATATTATTAACAAATAATAACAACCAACAAAAGCTACACCTCTGTCTGTACTGCTTATTCAAACATAATTACGATTAATATTTTCATTAAAGACTTGTATGATTCATATTCAAGATAATCTGCAGAAAAATACCATCTTTGTAATACAATAACACTAGGTGCGTCTTTTTGTTACGACGCCATAACATGCTCAAACATCGACCAAATATACTTAAGTATGGCAGTGGTATTTGAGATAAAATTCGTATTTCGAGTCTAAAGTCCGGTAAGGGTCAGCATTTGCCATCGAACGTGGCGATACAACGTCACAACACAAGGCAACCGGCCGCTAGAGGCCGACAACCTGAGCGAGGCATGCGAGGAATGCGACTAGTGCCGGTAGATTGCCGTGGGAGGTGCAACATACGCCCGCCCTTCATGCACTTCGTTAACGTTTCGCACTTCCATAACTGATTAACCCAAACTAGACTAATCAATAAAACACCTGGACTTTAAAAGGGCATTTGTTACTCAGATACTTATTCGAGCAGACTTGCCACAAAAAGAGTGAAGATTAATTTATTTGCCGAACTCGGGCTCAAAGCACCTTCAAGGTCATTTTTTAAGGAAAATTGTTACGTTGATACCAGTTCTATTATTACTGACGTAAAAATAGATTTTCTAAAAGTACTCGTAGAACGCCTACCTATGTAATAAATGTAAATAATTAATGTTGTTATCATTGTATCTATGCTAACAATCTGACTGTTACTATGAGTATGATTTTATGAGTTGTTTAACAAGACACGAGCAGTATTAAGGGTAAATATCTAAGTTGTACCGACAAACTAACGTCGTTTGATGTTACTGCGCAATTCTCTGACCGAGACTTCGCGGAATCCATTAAGACTGTCTCCTTGACGCATTACACTGCTGGTGAAGCTACTTAGGAACCAGTTTGAGAAAAATCCAACAAACGATAATATTATAAACTTACTGTTGCCCTCGCCTTCCGAATTAGCAGACATCACTTAAAAACACTAAACAGATGCAATGATACACTATCACCTATCACTGTACACAATTGCTTTGTCTTAAAACAAAAGAGCAATAAAGACCACACAGGTAGGCTAGGTTATTAATAAAACAAAGGGGCAATTGTAGCATACGTGCATTGGAAAAATTCATTTTGTCTGTCTCAATGGGACCTCGGCTTGAGCGCTCTTAAGTTTTTTAAGCGTCTGGTATTGGCTAGTTTGTTTTTTCAGATCCGATGCGCAAAATGTTTTGTTAGACAATCAATCTGGTATCGCGGCGGTTGGTCCGCTTCGCCGCCGGCGCGTCCTTGCGCGCGTCACCGGCGTGTTATTGTTGTGAAACAATGTTTATACACGTGGCGATGTTGATGCGTACTTAGCGTTCGCGCCGATAAGGACGGTATGCCCGCGCGGACAGTCCGTCACTACTAACGCGTTAACCTAGCGTCAGCTTGTAATAACCGAAAGGAAGGTCACGTGATCCTGATGACAAACACGTCTAATACATCCAATGGTAAACTTTGCATTGACCGATCAACGCGCCAATTACGGGTGAATGATTCAAAACATAACTAGTTTAAATAAGGTTCCCCTGTGATCAGCAGCGTCACTGTCCTTTCGTCTTTAGTGTTAGTTCTCGTCAAGCAATTTTAATAAAATCAATACAGTCGGTTGTGTGTTCTGAAGATAAACGAACAAGACTCACTGTTGCAATCACGAAATACTACATACATATATATTTCATATTTCTCATGGCACATTAACCAATCATTACGCATGAAGAATCCAATCATTGGAAAAGCATACAGCCCGTATCCCGAACGAGTCATATGCATAAAACTACACGAATTCCTTTTTTCCCAGTTTAGTGCCAGCCACGCAATATCTCCGATTGTATGCAAATCCTCTACGCAAACAAAGAATGAAAAAGTACTGAGAATGCAGACATTCGCTCCACACCACCTGTGCGCTCGCTTCCCGGCTTCTCCGTTGGAGCTTCGGCTACCGTTACAGCGCAATCCGACCAAAAGCCGCACCGTAAACAATCTCACAGGATATTATTCCTACATTATCTTTACATATCGACCGCCACCATCTTGTCGAGCACGTTTTTATTAGCAGTCTTCAACTAGTGAATTATTCAGCAGATTTTCTATTAAGCACTTGGGCAGAAGAATAATGCATCTAGTAGATTTTCATAGTGCCTGGGACGGTCGGGTCGCCGCATAAACACACAGGGAAGTCGCGGAGGCCCCCGATTTGCATCACCTTGGCCCGAATGGCACTTGGCCCGAGAAGAAAATACAATCGAGCGCATTTGAATACGACCTATAAAGTCCATTTGAGACTGATGGACGTCTGATGTCAGTTTTACAGAACCGGTGAGATCGAGGGAATTAATTATAGAAGTTAAGCCAAAGATAGACGTTACAAATAAGTAATAAATTCAATAATTATCAAGCCCAGAATTGGAAGGAATGTGTAATAAACGTAGCGGAGGTAGATAAGAGGCCTTTGACGTCTCGTTCACACGGTGATCGATGTAATTTATCAGATAAACATTCTGCAATATCGCAAAATAAGCGCCACGATACTACTTCAAAATTATCGTAAACAACAATTTGTTGGCACGGCAATAAAAGTAAACGGCTTGGAGGGTTTCGATAGGTTTCGATAGTGCGGCGTGTTGTTTGTGTACTGTTTACCATGTGGTAAGAGAGGTGACATTGGCGCATCGGTGCGGGCCCCGCGAGGCCGCAGGACGGGTCCGCAGCAGGTTTAACGGCCGGCCGCCCGCCTGTCTGGCCGTTCACCCGGGGCCCGCGCGGGGGCGCCGCTGCCGCCCGAATCGTGCGCGAAAATACCGCGCCCGCGCCGTTATCGCCCGCGATACCTTCGGCTAGCCTAGATGCACGATAACGTCTCGTGTATCGCCGATTATGTTAACGAGAATTATTGCATCGCGTTGACAGTAACAAACAGCTTTTCGAAGAATGAAACATACCTACCAACTATGAATTCAACAACTTGAAAACATTATAACTTTGATTAGTCGTGAAACATTATTGTGATGCTATAAAAAACAATTTGATAGCTGTTAATTATTTTCTGGTAATCAGCAGTTATATCTATTTCGAAGGATCAATAACGCCGATTTACGTATTTTATAAATTTATTCATGGTTAAAAATATTACATCTAAAAGCATCTTAAGAATCCATTGGATTTATATGCGATTTCTAAACATATTTATTAATTAAGTAATTAATATTTTAAATGGTGAAACTTGAAATACTCGAATAAACTAGTAATAATAAGCATGTATATCTAGGATTACTAAAAAGTACCCATATCAAGATCTAAAGTTTTACAATCTATCTATGCCAAAGATATGATTAGTTAAATTTGTCAAGGCTTCATGAATTTTGCTAAGAAAATGGTTTCAAGGTCCAAATAAAAATAAATCTTCAGCTGTACCAGGTACCTAGACTAGAGCGAGTGGTGCTCTAGATATCGAAGCCTAGCGTTGGTGTGCAAAAACTGCCGGTCATCGACGTTGGGGCCCGATGGGATGCGAATCACCACCGAACACAACATTACCAGTGTTTTGTGTTTTATATCAACTTAGTCATATTGGACAAGCAAAAAATATCACACAATAACTTTTGGATAGGTTCACATTGTTGTTTACAGAAAGACGGAGTTTATTATTAGTTAAGATGAGCCGTCACATAAACAATGTAAACAAATTCTGTGATACGTCATGGATTTTTTATTTTGTGAACATTACCATTATTTTTTTTTATACCGAACATGAACATTACGGGTCATCATAAAAACTTTAGTTATAAGTAGTTTTTAAAGAATATTCCTCCTTACAATCTTGGGTAATTCAGAAGAGGCGTGAAGAAGTACCTTGCAGGTCGGAAAGGGGAGGGTGGTAGTGAGGCTAACTATCCCTTGTATTAGCTACCTTTGAATTTGGAGTTGGACTCGATTTCTGCTTACCTACCATCAGGTGGAATGGAGTGATTTGCTTGATTTTATTTACAATATTTAAAAAAATGCTGTTGGCCACAGATAGCTTTACAGCATCTTCGGGGATTATTAAAGCAGGTGAGAACATCGTGGTCTTCCAGCCTGTTGGGCGAACTTCCCATAGAGTTTCTAATTGACAGGCATCACCCGACAAGAGTCTGCTGTTATGTCTGAGTCATAGCACAGTCTATATAAGTTTACAGTCAGCCAACGGGCACGTCTAGGCCGGGCAATCGTGAGAAGGACGCGGGGCGCGAGGGACGCGGTGGCGCCACCGAACTTTTATACACTCGTTCGGTTGACGCTGGTTCACGCTGTCTAGACGAAAGCGGCATTTTCCTCAACTTCAAAGGCGTCGAACCACTGATCTTTACATGCTGACATGGCTCAGGCCCCGACTCAAGTGTGCACTGACGTTCATCGCAGTTGTAATTATAACGATTTATACTGACCAATCTGCACTATGAAAACATGATGGAATCACTACTTTTACAGTGGTTTTAAAGTTTGGGAAAACAATTTGGCTGTAAATGGTTCGGTCCCGAATTTAATACCAAGAGGAGTTCACGTATGCAATTGATGGTAGGGTTTCTCTTAAATCCGCCTGGCTAGCTTACCACCATCTTATCATAGTCTGTCGCCATAACAACAGAATTATAGTATTATTTTTATTATTTAATAGATCTATTGTGACTAGCCTCCAAGGAAGTCCTATTGGAGGCCTGACATGTACTCCTTTAGCTGGGCACTGTCGAAAAACGATAACATATTCCCAGCTTGGATTGTTTTGACAGTAATAATACGAAAGCTAATCTCTTAGTGGTCGAGGGTTGCAGGTGATGCTCGCTTCCAAAAAAAAATTCGGAAAAACGATCAATTCGTTATAACATTCGTTAAGAAAAACGTTAGCAGTCACAGATTGCATTCCGTTCTCAAAAAAAAAAAATTGTGTGCGTGTAACCTTTACGCGCGATTGAAGTAAAACTTCTTTGACGTAGATCACTGAAATGATTAAATTTTAACTGAAAAAAAAAAAATATGACAGATACTTACGACCAATCGAAATTACTATTTTTAAATAGCGGAAACTACACAGACTATAGAATACTGAGCGTTACTTCCGTTAGAAAAATCTGAGTTACCCCCTAGTCGCGCCTAAAGAAGTTTTACTTCAAAAATAAAAAAAAATAAGTCTCAAATCCGTACAGACAAGGCGTACACAAATGCTATAATAACAATAATACTAATTACACCGCACTCGGCGGAATACACGTGTTACTAGTTACCATGCTCTGGAGGCGCCATCAAGAATTGTAGAAACTTCCATTCGGGGTAGGGATGTTTGTCTCTTGTTATTCTAATGAGCTTGTACAATTAGGTTATGTAATTGCACACTTTACATAATGTTCCCTAACGAATTTAAGCTGCTTACAAAGTTAGGGTTTCTGTTACGAAACAGCCTGTTAACAAGTTTTGTTACAAATTAGAATTCTGGTTTATTGGTGTTTATTGCGAAGGTACAATTTATATTATTGTTTATTAAAGGACCGTTGACATATAAGTTTTTTTCTATTAAATTCTAATTTGGAACACAAAATGGATCTTAGTGGTTTAGCTAGCATCATTACCTCACCGTTACCTCACGTTACGAACTCAATTTTATAATCACATCTGTGTGATAATATTTGCCTTTGGTCGTCGAATGTTTAATGTATCAAACTATCTTATGTGGATTTAGCAATATGTTTTTATTTTAAATACGTACGCACATAAAAGTAATGTTAGATAGTACCTACCTACCTAACGGTGACGTTTTTTAGAATTTCTTATAGCTTAAATTCTAGTCAATTATAATGAAAATTTAAGGTCATGAAAACGTACAAATAATCTGTGCCGGTCACTGTGTGGTGTCCGTCCACATTAAACAAAATATGTAAAGACAAAATGTAACAGACCACTACATATCGCATTGTTTTTTAGTATGCGAATTTGAACATTAGCACTTAATGGATTAAGTATGATAAACTTGAAAACTTATCAAATGTCTGCAACAACAATAAAACGAGAGATAAATATTAATGTGATGCCTATATAAGCGAAGTTATCGACATTTACGAAGCATGATTGTGTTAAGTATTCCAAGCCAATGCCGAACAATTGTCATCGCTGCTCAGTGTAGATAACACGTAGCTCGAATACAGGAAGTTTAAGGGCAACGAACACACCAACGTGAAGGCCAAGGTCACTTAACTACCACTTGCTTGCTTAATAACTACCTACCTACTTCAAGTTCGCAAGCAAGTCCTTTCGATTTATTCTCGCCACGGGAAAAACCAAGTGCGTCAAGGACCTCATGATAAACAACTATTTATCGTTCACACAGGAACGCCTCTGTGGCGTTATTTTAATACTCATTCGTTATTAAAATAACAACACCGTTGGACGTACAAAAACCTTCGCGGCCGGTCGATGACACCGAGAGGCACTTTAGGGCTGACTCGACACACTCCGTCAATTTCGTGACTAATAAAAATACTTTTTTATGTTATTCCGAAACGGTTGATATGCGGAAACAACGTTACGCCATTACAAACTTTGATGTTAACTGTCAAACTTAATAATAATGTGCCTAGTTGCCTACACCTTGTCCAGCACACATGATCTGCAAGCGAAACTTCGTCCAATTAAAATGCAAATTATCGGTGCGCAATGAAATCGTTGCAGCAACAGAAATAATGGGTCGAGTCGGTGCTCGCGGGAGAAATCTCAACCATTTACATAGGGTACCTGAATGCCCACACAGTCATTGCCCGCGCGACTAACCCACGCATTGTCCTCGGGTGTTTGAATAAGCACCCTGAGCAAATCATATTTAACAATAAATCTGCGTGTTGAAATCTCAATATGAACTACTTTGGTATGCGTTTTCGAGATCTATTTCCGAGAACTCAACGGCGGCACTCAAAATTTCACTCGCAAAACATTTTTGGTGGGGCACAATGAATTGTCGTTCCGCATTCCGAAGTAAAATTCATTCACGAGTCAAACTCGTCTAGACAGTGTGTCGGTGAAAGGTGACCATTCACCGGCCAGCAAACCGAGCCGGCAAGACTTCACTTCAGACATGAGGAAGGCTCCGCAAAACATCGCCGGCGACGAGAGAGCGGCAATCTGATTTTAACGCAACTCATGCCAATTTAGTACGTATTTTATAAAATCTAACGTAGGTAGGCAACAATGTGTTGTAAAGATAATTGTTATATACACATAATGCATTTTTTCTTTAATGTTTTGAGCCATGGCTAGATAAGATTATAATTCGAGACAGATAAGTAAAATACTTTCAAAGAGAACGATATTATCTACATAACGCGCGCCGGTACACGAGCACTGGTTTAATGACAGAGCAACAGTGAGGCCAGCATCCGCATAGCAACACAGCTTTCAGACAGTGAATGAAAGTTGATCGCGTACGAAAAATGCGAGTCCGCCGACGGTTCCGGCATGGAAGGGGCGGCCGTGCTCGTAAATATTTGGCACTCGGGACCCTGCATTGTGACCCACTGTCATGCAATTTTCATTGCCATTCCACAGGTTTCGAATTTTTAAAACCCCGTTACCAGCATCGAGACGGTTTGTGTAATGCTAGGGCAAAAGTTGTCGGTGCTAATTTATTCTTGTAAAAAATATCAGATTCTGAGAAAAATTACCATGTCTTATTTCGGATTCATGAATTTCAAAGAGACTGTTATCTAATTTGTTGGAGCTTTGATTCTTTATTATCATAATAATGTTTATTAACACTTATATTCTTAATAAATATCTCTGGTTGGTTAGTTATTGAAATCTTTCAAATAATTTTCCTTACGTTTATTCTTGAAGCACATGTATGATTACGATATTTTATTATCAATATAGGTACCTACAGGTTGTCAAGTTGAGTAGTGGGGTAGTTTCCTTGTAGATTTTTGTTCGTTTTACAGTCACTACTCAAATCGAAAGTCAAGCTATGCTAGTATAAAAAAATAATTATTTACTTCATAAATAATTAAATAATCAAATCTTCAATTCATATTCGTAACAAAAGCAACGAGACATCGCTCCAGATCCCAGAAACTGTGTATTAAGAGCACTATCTTTGTGTTATTTAGAACTGGCAAATGCAGATCTACGTGGAGTGCCAAACGCGTGGGAAGTGATAAAGCAAGATTTAAAGGAAAATTGAATAAAGGAGTAGGTTTCAGAAGTGTTTCAACAGTGCCTAGTCTAATAAATGATTTATGGGTTTACATTTTTCACACAAAGTAAAGTTTACACATTTATTAGATGGGTCTACTGTTTTTATAAATTTATATACAAAACTTAAAATACCTATATGCAACTTGTACGTTATTGTATAGTAAGAATGTCAGGTTAGTGCATATGTGTTCAAGGTGCTTAAAAGGTGGATCCAGATTCCAGATTTAGTACATGTTGTATAACTTATGGTATATAACACATCCACATTTTTTAACATTGCTGTATAACAACTGCAACATAAAACAAGACACATGTAGACAATATCGTCCACACCAATAAAACATGTCATTAACTATGTTTGGTAACATGTTTCTTTATATGTATATAGTATGAACTCTCCTTAAAAAATGTAACAAACAAACCAGAGCTGTCAAAAGTGACAATGCAGTGGCTCTAAATCTAAGGGATTATTTTTACTGATTCATGATTTTTACTGATTCACTAAATCATGTTTTAAATGCACTTTTCCATTACAACTTACATATCTTTTAGATTATATGGCTATAATAGGAGTTTCTCCCGAAATCTCGTGGTAAAAACAGGTGTTCAGAGACTCCATTTTAACTCAATCTACCGTACAATTGTTTGTTACATTTATGCCCGTTTTCACCAACCAGTCCCTAACGGATCCCTAAGTAGGCATCTCTTAAACTAAGTTATACCTATAATAATAATATAATAATAAGTGCTTTATTCATTAAAAACATCAACTTTCAATTACAGTGGTTGGGGCCTCCTTTTAAGCACATACTGTGCCTGTGTCAGGAGGTCTCGCTCTTCCATAACTATTGACAAAATTTATAGCTACTAATTGTTCTTGATATAACAGCACTTTGGTTCTAGAGTAGACAATGTAAGTATACCTAGAGCTGAGTTTTATTACATTACAAAACAGAGAAGAAATAATAACAATAATATAAGAATAACTTTAAAGACTGCAGCGCGCATATGTGTGTATATAATATATGTACATATACTGCAGACTTCCCCTAACAAGAAGAACAACCAAACATAAATGTGCATTTTAAAATACACGACCACTCATACATAATAATTGTGCATTGCTATTGTTTTTACCGTGTGATTGTTACTATTTGTAAATTTATGTATTATGTCTTAACTATTGTAGCATAAAAGTCTTTCTACTTCATCGTATCTGAGGTTTTTTATCCATGAAATGAGTGTTTTTTTACACTTATAGGAGTTGAGAGAGTAAATATTTAGAGTTCACCATACCTAAATCGAATACTTACTTAAATTCATTTTCACAGTGCTAAGTGTTACCTAATAAGGGGACTCTTTACTAAGTGACAGCTTTGACATTTTTTTGTGGATAAAAGTGTAAATATTCATATATATCTTGAAAATTGAACACTTAGTAAAAAATAAAGACGAAAAAGGTCCAGATATTGTTAAGTTACAATGTTTTAGGCTCTAAATATACTTTTATTTACTACTACTTTGATCCCTAACCTATGATGACTGTCATAATAACTATGACCGAAGACATCAAGTCGTAAAACGGTGGCGTGCGGCCACGATTTAACTATTTTTTTTTTATACTCATTAGTTATTATAAAAAAACTCAATAAATCCAATGTTTAATTTTTTGTGGTATTTTTGGCAGTTGACTCGAAATCATTTTCACGGTTTCTAATTATTGTAATTTGTAAAATCTCAAATGAGATGCAAATTACTGCTTATTGAAGAAAAATACACATATTTTCTATACCAAAATTAACTCACGAATGGTAAACAAGGTTAGGGACCCGATAGGGAGAGCAAAATCGGGGCCTTAAATATTAAGAGTTCCTTAAGCTTTTAGGTGATACCTAAACGTTGGTGAAAACGAATTTCTCTGTAAGAGTTCCTTAAATTTCGCTTAAGGTAGTCCTAAGCATAAGAGACTGTTAGTGAAAACGGGCATGGCAAAATGTGTCAAAAAAAATGTTTATATATTAACTGTTGTGACATTGCTGTTTGAATTAAAATATTTTTTATATCCTATAAAATATTTAGTATAAAGGATTTGAACTAATATTCATGATACTTAAAGCACAGTATACCTCGTTACCTTGAATTTTCAATATCTGATAAATTGCTGTTTTAGATGACGGTTTACTTTTAAGATGTCACATTTGCGTACATGTTGTTTGAATTGGAAACATGTTTTCGAGAGTGTACAAATTGCATGCAATATTTACTTGAATATAAGTGGAGATGTACAACAATTGAATAGGATATCATGGATGTAAGATGTGTTGCTCTAACTCATTTTTCAAATAATAATTAGTCACCGATTGGATAAAAAAAGAAGCATAAACGTCTGCCTGTCCAGTGGGTTCAAAACTGTGTTTTGACATGTCATTTAAGAGCTTTCAGCACTTGTGCTGATGCACAAGTACAAGTATAGTTTATTGTTATTAGATAATAAATAAAAAAATCTTGTAATACTTGCAGACTGTTCAGTAACCTGGATGCTGTCTCATGATTATGGAAACCAAATTGTTTTTGCAGCCACAATTTATCTGATAACTTACAATAACATAACACATAATAGATATTTGAGTGAAACTTTTTTTACCCAACTAGTGCAGAGCCAAAAGGACGGTTTTGATTTTAGCAGTCTATGAGTGTATGTTCGTATTTACGTAGGTATGTTCCTTGGCAGCACCTAATCTATTCATTCGATTTTGATGAATAAGTTGAGCAATTTATTATGGTATTTAAAGGGCATGGGGGAAACCGGAGTGGTTTAGCAGGTATTCCCAGTGCTGTGGTGATTAGGCGATGGGCGACCCCTGCACAGGCCCACTTCTAGCCAAAGGTCCGCTGGTCCACTAGCCAGCGGTTTAGGGTATCGTCCGTAAGCGGATTAAAAAAAAAACATCAGCCCGCCTAGCATGACCACCGAAACACGATATGATATAGCCATCTATTGCTTTGAACTTTCAATAATCATTGGATATGAACTCAATCTTGAAATTATATTGATACTGTGAACATGTATAAGCCTTATACGTGTTCATAGTTTCAATAAAATTGCAAGTTGGCGGTTATATCCAATGTTCAAAGCTATAAATGGCTATATCATATCGTGTTTCGGTGGTCATGCTAGGCGGGCAGGCTACATTATTAACCCTTTCCATGCCAGATACGAGATAACTCGTAGTGTGGTACTATAACTTAGTGCCAACTATGAATATATTCGTAGATTTTGTTGGGCCTGCTATACAAAATAATATTTATTGGCACTACAAGGTGGGTTTTTTAAAGGTTGGCATTAGCAAAGAAACCACATAATAAAATCAAAGATGTGAACTTTAATGGAAAACTACTATGACATGACAAACATTTTTTTTGGTACAAACCAAAGAATGAATAATTCTGTCTTTTGGGAGTACTTGTAGTAAAAACACGTGTTGAGAGACTTAATTTTTTTATTCAATCTACCGTATAATAGTCTGTTACTCTAAGTACATTTTCATTTGACATTGGCAAAATACATAATCGTTATTTGTGGTGACAGCCATAATTTTAAAAGAACAAGAATTCTGATTTTTTTTTCTGTGCAAATGATTAGATTTGTAACACAGTAACTTCACACAGAGCTGAAGTTTATGGGCATAATGGGCAAAAATATTTTGTTTATTTTTGAGTCTTAGTCAATCAGTCTAAGTGACTTCATTCGACATTCTACTATGCCAGATACAATTTAATCTCATAGCTAATCAGTATGTATGACAGTATACAGTGCAAAAATATTAGAATATTTTGGCACTGACAGGGTTAACCAACTTTAACACTAAGAGAAGTCGATTTTACTTTGTAAGCCCCGATTTTAAACAATTTCATTGCTTTCTTTTATTTTCATGGTGGGGTTACAGTTTTTTAAACTTTTGTTGACAAATAATTAGGTGCAAATGTAAGATTATATCAAATAAACATTATTATTTTACTCACCCAGTTGTTATTTTGCTATTTCATTGTACCAGAGACTTAGTTAATGATATAATGAAAGATTAGTGCAATGTTAATAGTTCGACTGTTATGTTACCAAATCCTTCCTACTTGGATCTAACTATTATTTAAATAATTGTGTTTATACAGTGAAAACATCTATCCAATGTTGTCAGAAAAAACTATGCTGTTCTTTCATGAAATTGAAACAAGTGTAATACCTGTGTTGTATTTTTAATTTCTTTAGAATACCTAATAAGGTCAGAATATATTATGCAAATAATTTGGGTATCACATGCATGACTTTCCGTGCAATTTCAGTACATAGTTAATTGTTAATAATATGTATAAACATCATAATCACATGTATTGTTTTGCAATGAGAAAGAGAGATTTTAGGTCTGAGACAATAAACTTAATAAATAATTTGGCAATAATAAAATTTACATTATTATAGATAAACTATGATATATGATTTTAAAACACAATACTTAGGGCCAATGAAAAGGATTTTTTTAAAAAAGTAGCATGATGATACTTTTGTGATGGTGAAGCTGTACATTTACTACCTGTGGATATTGAACTATTGTTTGTTTGTAACTACAATAGTGAATATAAAAAAAGGCATGCTTACATTTATTTTTGGCATTCTCATCCATGAGCATGTTGAAGTGGTGGTGGCGGTTCCACGCAGCCATTTTGCCTTCGTGAGGAGCCCCGAGAAGCACCAGGGCCGCCCCGGCGGGCCCAACTCCGTCTAGGGGCTCCAGTGTCCTCACACTACAAATTTGTCACACACTCATAACCCAAAAAGCATAACAAGCACACACTCGCGATTAAAACGCCGTCGCCTCCGACGGCGGTGTCATCGGCGCCACAGCGCGGCGCACATGCCTTGGACACTTCCGCTACACGCACTTATGCACTCGCGGGTAAACAAGCACGATCAACACGCCGGGCGGTGATTCACCTCCGAAAGCCGTTGCGCGCTCCGCACTGCAGCCGACCGTGCCGTGCGCCCGCGGACCGAAGCCGACTGACACCCAAACACTCGTCCCGTGCCTGTGTGTCACGTGTGCGCTGCAGCGATCGACGACACCGACACTACACTATCCCGCACAAAATAATGCACCCACCACAAATCACTGTCTAATATCGCGATGTGTAATCGCCAGGCGAAACAAGACGACACCCACTTGTGCCCGACGCGATTTATTCCGTTCGATTCTATCCTAAGACAGACTCCAATCGAAGTCGTGAACAAAATAATAACAAATGTGCATGGGATTTTCACTGTATTATGTGCACGTGGGTTGCGTCATAACCCAAACTTTATATTGTTGAAATAACACTGTGGTGGATGCTAACGTCCTGAAACTCGCTTCAGAAATTCTTAGAATACAGACACAAGCGAGCCACCGAACGATTCTAAAAATGTTGAAATTGGTATTACACTGTCGCACACAGAGGTAGCAAAATGATCGATTGATCAAAAGTTTTGATAGAATAAATACAATGTCTTTAACTACACTATTTGTAAACAAAACACAGACCGTAATGCATTCAGAAAATAACAGTTTTAAAACAGTAAACGCGAACGCGTTGAACAAGCGCGACAAATAGGACAAAACATGGCAGACTGGAAAAGCACACGAACTTTGTCTGTGATCGTTTTATTTTTAAATGCTATGGTTGTAAACGTTCCTTTCCACATTATCATTTATTCAATTAAAAATATTATCATGAAGTTTATTTCATTCACTGTTGTATCAATGTAATTGTTTGTAATAAATATAAAGAGCTATGTTTCAAAACACTACTGTTTGAATTAACAAAATTTATTTATAAATATGTACCAGTGTGCCAAATCAATGGCTGTATGGACTGAAACATTTGCATTTTAAATAAATTAAGCTAAAAAACGACTCTATGCTATAATAAGTGTTGCGTGACATAAAAATAACCTATTTATTAGTAGGTTTTTGTGCCTTTTGTAGATCAGATAGGACGAAATTACTTTCAGTCAAAAACATTAATAATTTCGAAGAATATTACATATCTTATGCTAATAATAGCTAGCTGTTGAAAAATAGGTAGGTAATTATTATAATAAAATTATAAGTTAGACGTTACTTTGTATATTCAAATAAATTAAATTAATGAATAAGTACTCATAATTGTTTTAATGGTCAAACACAGACAACAGTTACGTTAGCTGAGGATTTGACTTCGCAAATGTCACAGCTGGTCAAGGTTTACGATGAGGCAGCGAATTGTCCAGCACTTCGTGATCGTCACCGTTGGCCAAGAGCTCAGAAAAGGCCACGAATTACTGATACTGAAGCCACCTGCAGACTACCATCGTGATAATGAGTTGCTGTTATGGATAACACGCTCCATACAATGAGCTAGAGAAAAAAAAAATGAAAATTACAGATCTAATTTTCTTTAAAGAAATTTTTTATTAAGGAAAGAAATCTAATAAAACAAATAAAAATTCAAAAAATTCACGTCTTGCCTAATATATCTTGATTCCTGTAACGTACTGGTACCTTAGTTTGTGGTATCCATTCCTGGCATTATGATCTTTTAATTATTATTGAGTTGATAAATTGATAATAGTTGGTATAAATCGAATCGCCAACGTATTAATATCGTTTTATAGCATAGGACGAATGACTCTTCCTATGTTTAATATATTATGTCGAGAATTTTCTGGCATTTTCGATACCATGCTTTTCAGCGTACTGTACTCTCGGAAAGACTTAAAACAAAAAAAACGAACATTTCTGCTGCCGTTTATTTTGTCAGAGTGAAATAAAATAAATAAAACTTAAACATGCTCAGTCACTTTACAAATGGTATGGTTTATGTTTACGTTTAGTATAACCTCAAAAACTTAATAAATACGTTGATAATCACTGTTTATCATTGATAAATTAACTGCTGGTACACTGTATTGTTTCAAAATAATATCCTGTAAAATCAGCTATACGTTTGTAAATATCGTTTAGATTCAACAAAAGTTTTCCGGACTATAAATCATGCATACAACGCATGAAAGCATTTACAATAATTTTACGGGTACCTCTACGAATTACATTGATCATAATAACGCAGTTTCACTAATCAGAAATCTAAATAGTTCAATATTATTAAAAAAACATCAAATGCCCCTGAAAAAATGTTTTTTATCGTTCCAAAAGACGTCCAAATGCGAAAGAAATGGATAAAAGCTATGAAGATAGTAGATTCATTTGGAGATAAAAGCAAAGTTTCTTGTTGTGAAGACCATTTTGATGTATGTACCTATATTGATAATCTTTAATGTAGGTACATACATAATAATGATTATTATAATCTTTTGTAGTTTGCATTTACTTAGTTCTTACGTATAAACAGAAAGTCGTCGCGGCGAACTAGTTTTTATAAACTGACATGAACTTTGTTCCAAAAGTTGAATGACATGAACTTTGTGCCAAAGTATATGAACTTTGTTCATGTACTTTGGCAGAGGGGAAGCGTCCGCTTGTCACGTCCCGTATTAAATTGTCTAAGGTGTAACTATTTTAGGCAGATTATCCGATTGCCCTTTTTTGAATCCTTCATTCATTTCATTAATCGAATATTAACACCATAAACTACATACTAATTAAACAATAATAACGTAATGCGCGGATGAAAACAAAACAAAATACTGCACAAGCTCCTTATAGCCACTGACCTACTGTCACCGCGTTGTGAAATGACGTCACATGCGGTCATGTGACCGTTAACGGGTCTCAATATTTATCGTAAGTTTAAATGCCTGTAAAATCAAAACTAATAGGTATTTTTGACTACAAGAAAAACTAGTGTATTTGTATACCTACAAGCTTTACTGTATCAAACTTTCAAGCGATTTGGCATACCTAATAACATTCTCAATTTACACATACTTTTTGTTAGTGTTGCCACGTAATGAAAAGTTTTAGTTCCCGAATAATTATTCTCTACTCTTTTATGTCGCACGTAAGTATGTATGTATGTACATACTTATAGATTATTTTAATCATGCTCACAATCCTAAACGTGATTTCATTTGTGTTGAGAACTCAGAAGAACAGTACTTTAGTTTAGTAGGTTAGACACACGCCCGGTCAAGTCCCTAACAAATTATTGTATCGTAACGATGACAGTGCTAGATTAGAAAGTGACATTTCCAGCTCCCCCCTCGTGTATTCTTCACCCCCTCGGCTTTCATAGGCGTGGTCACGTGGTCGGGTCGGCCATTTTACGATTTGGCAGGCATCCGCCATTGTTGTTTTTGTATAATTAATTCTTGTATTGTTTTATTTATTGTTTGTTTCATGAAAAGCTTTCTTTGATTAGTATCCGCCACTTCGAATCTACAAAACAGTGCAATTGGTTGTTTTCGATAATGTATCGCGAGTGTTGCGTACCCTAGTGCAGTGATTTACAGGACGTTAAGTTTCATCAATTTCATAGAAATGAGAAAACGAATAGACAGTGGTTTTAAGTTTCTAGAGAGAAAAACATAAACAATTATGTGTGCCATAAACATTTTAAGGAAAATGTTTGAAAAACAAAATTGTCTACTTGTCCAACTTTATTTTCGCAACTCAAGATATCCTCAGGAATACCATCAACTGTTCCCACAGAAATAGGTAATATTCTTTCAATATTTATTATTACTTTAACAATATATCCTTTTCACCATTATTTTACATGTGTAGTAGAGTACAAATTTAACTAAATGTGTAAACTGAAAATGTTTAGACATGATGTCATAAGAAAAGAATGTTGCATATTTATATTTAAGTAAACCTGTTAATGATATATTTTCATTTCATTTTCAGATCAATTCTGTGATAAGAGTTACTCGTGAAAGCGCCATGATCTATCTACGATCCTTATGAGCAAAAACCACATAAGATAACCCGAACAGAAGTTTTTGGTATGTGTATTATATTTTTTTAATATTTTATGAGATATTTTCTCAAAAGATAAAGGAAATATTTACGATTATTTCATTTTCTATTAAGTCTTGCCCTCAATTCAAAATCAGTATGTACTGATTACATAGGTACCTATGTAAAATACATACTTAAGACTACATTTCAGTGACTGTTTGGTCTCTTATAATATTCACTTCACTCTCTTGCCGATTGGAATTAAAACCCAAGTTTAGTGTTATCTATTCTTTTTAAAAAACCCTTTGCCATTAATGAAATTACTTACTTATCTATTCTTTTTATTATCAAATTTACAACCTACCTCTTGCATCAGAAAGCTTCACACAGCACTTTATATCAGGAGACTACTCACCTAATATACAAAGCAATCTAAATTAATACCTAATAATATATTACCACACTTACATCAATTATCTAGTCCAAATTAATAATCATTAATAAATTTTGTTATAGGTACTATAATATGAGAATAGTCATTTTTTAAAATAATTAAGTATACTTACATAATAATTTTAGTTATTTTTATGAATATTCTTAAATATATATTAAAAATTACTTGTCAAGAAATATTTGTGTCCATTACAAAATATTTGCCGCTACAGGAATAGAACCAGCAGGCCTATTCGCTAACTTTTTTTGACAGTTGAAAGTGATCATCACTGAGTGAATGACATATCCATTGCTGTTTTACACGTCACGCTATTACGGCACTTGTCGTGTAAAAACAGCAATGGATATGTTATTCACTCGGTGATCATCACTTTCAACTGTCAAAAAAAGTTAGCGAATGGGCCTACAGTAGGCTTATTTGTTTACTTTATTTGACAGATGAAAGTGATGATCGCTGAGTGATTTACATATCAATTGCCGTTTTACACTACACATTATTATGGCACTTCTGGTGTAAAAACAGTAATGGATATATAATTTACTCTGTGATCATCACTTTCAACTGCCAAAAAAAGTTAGCGAATAGTGGGTTAGTTACCGGGCTGCATAATGTGTTATCAGCGATACTAACCACTCCACCATAACAGCATCGAATTGATAATATGCCTAGGTTTATAAAATTTCTGAGTGCTTGTCTCTATTAAGAGGTTTCTTGAATTTTATGTGAATTAAGTTCATTGATTATAAGGATAATCCTGTAAGATGCAACTTAAAGTCTTATTGGTTATTTTATTTTTCAGATGATCATCAACAAAACCAATTGATGAATGACCTATCAGTTACTGTAATACCTCCTTTCACCTGATGCAGGTCAAATACTGGGACAGGAAAAAATATGTACCTAGTATTATTCAGTGACATGGCCCTGGAAACTGCTTTGACATATTCAGCAAGGAAGGATGACATTGTTGGATTTGTAGACTTAAATGGAAAAACAACTAACTTTGCAGACCATGTTAGTTTTACGTGAAAAAAATAAAAATAAAAGATTAATTTCATTGTTTTATTTTATAAGCAATCTTCAATCCTGGAGGAATAAAACTTTTAATAATGAGCAACAGAAAACCTAATTAAGGTTTTCTGTTGCTCATTATTAAAAGTTTAATAAAAAGATATGTTTTGGGTGTACAGACATGGAACTGAACGCATCCATGTAGGTTATTTGTAGAATTGTACCTTCATGAACGCAACCAATGCGAAATTAAAAAAGTAAATGTCATTTTCTATTCTAGCACTACGAACTAAAGCGAATGTATGGCACTTGGCGGTCTGATACGTAGTATCCTGTAGTCTGTGGTTAGACATTTTAACAGTGACAACACATGTCTATGGCATAGAGAGAAATCCTTTGCTGTGTGTGTTGTAAATTGTAATTTGTAATGGCGGAGGCGAATTTGACCTGCCTTGATCAGTATCTACGTAGTATCTTTTGGTAACGAAATCCACACAAACTCAGTGTTTTTTGATTAATCGGTGATTATAAAGTTAATAATTTATATAAAATAAGAGGAAATTTCATTGCAAGGTATATTGTGAAGTGAATTAAAAAATTTCGTTGTGGTATTTTCCTTTCACGTTACCTTGTTTTGGGAAGTTAGATTTAAATCAATTATTTCTTCTCTTGAGACTCGTGGTATTTTAAACCCTATCATGCCGAAACGTGGCGGAGGCAGACCTAGAAACTGGAAAGACAATGAACATTTTGGTAAGCATAGTTATTGAGATTTTTTTTACATATATTGCGTCCATGCTTAGGACGATTTCAGCCATAATTTAAAAGGTTATGAAACATGAGGCAATTTTCCTATATATTTTGCTAACTATTCTGTAATTGTGTTGAATATTTGAATATTTACTATCAAATGAAACAAACAAATTGATGCTTTGATCTACAGAACATGACGACAGAACACATACAAGCAATATGCGACGTGTTAGTTTTAAGCCAAACAGTTTTAAGACAAATAAAGGAAAAAACAGACGTGACCTGAATGATGCAAAGCTCCAATTATTGGACGATGATATTTATATGGGTGAGACTGGTGGCCCGCCGCAGTATCGGAAAGGTGGCTATAGAGGGCGAGGTGGCAGAATGATCTCTCCTGCCCCGAGGGGCATGGATAGACCAAAGAAGAAATTTATTATTGGCATGCTGCCCTGGTACCAAATAATAATACCTTATGGAGCTAAACACGAAAAAGATGTTATTCTACGATCACTTCTAAGTGTCATATCACCCGATGTTTTCATTCCCCATTATTACAAAATCAATGGAAACGCAGCTGTCTTTTATGTGGATGATGTTAAAATAGCAGAGAAACTATTTAATGCAGACAGGAAAATCACAATGTCAAATGGTTTTAAGTTAGTTATAATTGTGAGGAATGCAGTTCCAAATGTGACAATAGACGCTGAAATGAAGGAGAAAATGAAGATGACTATGGCAAAGAGATACAATCCTTCAACAAAGGCTTTGGACTTGACAAAATTCCACACTGATCCAGGTAAGCTTATAATCATGTATTTTTTGTATTGGTTATTTTTGAAGATTTCTATAGTTTATGTTATTCTCATTTTTCCAGACCTCGCTGATATATTCTGTGCATTGTTCCGTCCCATGATAATGTTGGCTGCCATTGATATTATTTCTGAGAATATACCCGATTTAGAAGCATTAAACCTGAATGACAACAAGTTACATGGTCTTGAACATCTCAAGATATTGTCTACAAAATTAAAGAACTTGAAAATTCTATACATGGGTGACAATAGGGTTTGTAGTTTTAGTATTTTTTATGCAACAATCACTTTTTTGTTATTAATGTGTGGGAATAGCTAAGCTAAGTATGTGTCATTGGGTGGTGTCCACCAGACATTCAGCCTTAAATCTTTGGTCAGCAGACTAAAAAACTTAAGTCATTATGGAGCCCATACTGACTTATGTGCTTTAGTCTGCCGACCATTCAATTATTTTGTTATCCTTGTAGTTTATGAAAGAAGTATTAGTTACATGTATGAATTTCTGTGAAATAACATAGGTAGTCTGGTGGCATCACATAGCTTGTCGTAGAAGGCGACTAATGGATCAGCAAAGGGGTATTGATCACCTTATACTCCAACAATCAATCCAGATTGGGCAAGTGTGGTGGGCTTCTGCATAAACCTCCTTCGATGAAAGGAGTTTTGTGTCCCAATAGTGGGTCGAATTATAAAGGCTGTTATGATGATGATGATGAACAGAGGTAGGGTATAAAGGATATGGATAGCCCGAATGAGGGTGGGAACCACAGATTTAACTCGTTAAGCCCCGTTCGCCGTCAGGAGCGCGAGAACACAATTAAAATCAATTGTGTCTGGATATTAATAATCGTCCAGGGATTAATAATACAAGGAGATAGGCCAAGCTGGCGTTTAACTTGTGACAAGTGTATGCCCTGTCGGCATACATTTCCACTACTTCGCCTTCCGATAAAGTCAAGTGAATACGTAACTCAGCGATTCAACAGATCTCCTTTGCAGCTGTGCTTAACTTTCATCGCTTCGCAGTCCTTAAGACGCGCGCTATGAATAGTGTATGCTCATCTAGAACCATGTATGTAGTACGGCCGCTGATCGCAACACTCAGTCTTCCTATTAACTCGGGGATTCGACCGAGCTCCTTAGATTGATATATCTGTGGTGGGAACAGTGTTTTTTATCCAAATAAATACATTTCAACAATATTTTTTTAACCTGGCGTCAATGACGCTGAGTCATATTGACCCAAGCTCATTTCAAATGGCCATATTTCGAATTTTGCGTACTCTATGGTTTCGAACATTCTAGTAGCTGGAGATACAGTCTCCCTCAACCCGTACTGCTAGTGAACTTGGTACGATGACATCTGCATGGGATGACACACAGGCGTCAAGTTAAAACCGGTCAATATGACCCAGCGTCATCGACGGCGTTGTTTTTTCGTGTCATATTTTTATACGTGTTTTTTTTATGGTTATTGATAATTATATTATTTTCGTTTGAAATTTACAATAATCTCACTCACAAGTAACCCTGAGAGCATATTGGACATGTTAGAAGAGTCAGATTAACAACAGTGAAAAATATGACGCTTTCTCAGACGTAAAGTTAATTTTTCCTTTAAAGATGCATTTTGTTGCCATGACATCATCGTCCTTTCACTCTCTCGAGCGTCGTATGGAAAGAACGTGTCGCGCGCGTAATATCTTTATATTTGATACTGTTATAGTTACAGATAGCAGCCAATTTTAATAACATAATAATTTTGGTTATATAAATAAACTTCTATTCTATTCTTTAATTATTGGCGTCGCGATCCATAAGTAACTAAAAATTGTACGGTATATTAGAGTTAAAAATGGAGTCTCTCAACATATGTTTTTACTACAAGAACTCGGGAGAAACTCATAAATAATAAATAAATAGTATTAAAATGAGCGTCGCCGCATCGGGCGACTGCTAATAAATGAAATGAAACTAATTCTAGTTTCATTCAACCTCAAATAAAAATATAATAATGAAGGTATGATTAAGTACAAATTTAGTGTTGACGCAAGCGGAGGGGAGTGTTGTAGAGTTCAGGGACTCAAAGTTGTGTATAGTTTTACACCATACTTAAATGTATTATAACTTTGTAAATATATGTTGTATCAAAGTGACATAAAAACTGTTGATTATTTAGTAGTGAGAATTATAATTTTATAAAGTAAAAAAATTCCCAAGCTCATTGGGGCACTACCTTTCCTCACAGAAGACCACAGTTGAATAACACTACAATTTTGTTCATCTATGTTTTCATACCGCCTTTCCATCCATAGTATCTCTGATTACTTACTGGGAAGCCTCGGCGTTAACACTGTAACCAAGAATTTTCGAATAAAACTATTTTTATTTATTTATTTATTTATCTATGAAAGAAGTGAAGAATGACTTTATTTAATGTAACTTTGAAATGCTTAAATTAAACTTCATATTTTATACCATACTCCAACAGTACACTATAATGGAATGTTGTGCTATAAATATATTTCTTTGTAGATACCACATCTGGGGTCCTTGGAGCCGTTGAAATCACTGCCACTTTTGGAGCTGTACCTCAAAGGCAATCCATTGGTGAACAGGTTTAATGATCACGAAATATATGTCAGGTAACATTTATATTGTTCGGTGGGTACATTATACTATAGCTACGGCAAGTAATGAATTATACTTAATGAACTGGAAGACAGAGAAAAGTTCTCCATAATCTGTCACAAACAGATTGCACTGTTTATGACACCATAAAAATGATGTTATGAGTGCTGACTAAAGTTCAGTTAGTGGAGAATTAACATGACAAGATTTGTTCTTTACTCGAAAAGTGAAAGAGTTTATAATTTCCTTTAATTTCATATTCATCATAGACCCCACTTTGCACATTTACTTTACAAGTGTGTCGAAACTAATCAGAACTAAGTAAAATTTGTAATGGTAAAAGCAATTATACTTAAAATGTATTCTTAATAAGACTCCTCAGATTTCTCCTGTGTCTCCTAATTTCAGATTGCATCACTCTCTCCACTCTCTCCATGGTTTCCCGGTAAAGGTTACCATGAAATAGTTGATGCGGTTCACCAATCATGCTTACCCTTGGTCTCTCAAAAGAAAACCAAAATCGGACTGTTTCTAATCTAATACAAATATGAAAATTCTGTCGAGTTTTCTGTGAGAAGTTACAGCTTAGTTAGACAGTGGTTAACAACATTTCTAGAAAATGTATATTTTTTAACAAATTTATTATAATTTGGTTATCTGAACCAAATATTTAAAAAAAGCTATGAAAAGTGGAATATCCCTTATAATACAGTAGTACAGTTGCAAGCAGTAATTAATGTTTCCATATTTGAGAGCGTGTGACTTTTATTGCGTAGGTAATAAAAATGCTGAACTGTTAATTTTGGGTGGATATTGTTGTTCATGACTGTACAATTTAGTTTGAACCAGTTGTCTTATTTTAACATTTCGGGAATTTTGTTTAAGATATCACTTTTAGGAGTCCAAGGATAAGCATTGTTGTGTATTACATTATCTTTAAGGTTTCGTCACACAAGTGTGGCGTGGCGTAGTGCGACTTGTCGCGGTCGTTTATAGTTGTGACTCGCCCCAACAAGCCATTTCTAGTCTCTTTGTTAACTGATACAACTGTATAAAACACAATTCTGATGGAGGCTGTACACTATGCCAAGAACACGAGATAAATACATTGACGAATTGGCTTTTTATTAGCAGTACTACCGTCAATGTATTGCGGTAAGTCGCGTTCTCGGCCTAGAGTAAACCGCCGCAGTATACCACGCTCACTGTTTGCCAAAGCCTTTATATGCGACCAACGCAAGGAACATATCCCTAACTGGAACGCTGACGGCAACCTCAAAATCTTTCCGAAGATTTAGCTACTTAAATGGATGGTGTCTCGTTCTACTAATGTGTCCATACTGTTGCAACAAAGAGAAACACTCCATTTTTGTCGCTGTCTGACGGAACGTTTTCCGCTTTTAATCTGATAAAATCAAATCTAGACCTTAAACGTATATGCATAAAGTACAATATTCATTTCATGACATTGTTTTTGAGCATTTCAGTTAGATATACAAGTTCCTTGGGCCAACGCAACTGCCACAATATTCAATATTACTAGATTGAGCTAAGCGTCCACTAGGCGCGCCGAGTCGAGTCGAATCGAATCGCATCGCAGAAAGTCGCTCCCTATATATTTACTATGAATCCGCGATTTGATTCAGCGACGCGCTGAATCAAATCGGCCGAGCGCATTAACGCACAGGGATTGGAGGAATAAATGCGATTCCGCTCGATTCGACGCGTTTCTGCTGTAGTCGACGCCAGGATTTATACAATTGCAATAGCATGATGAATTTGTTTATCATGCAAAATGAAATATGATAATTAATAATGTATAATGTCACTGTCCATGTGCGTTTTTCATCATACCATGTATAGGCATTTCATACCAGGGCTTTGAGTAACAAAATGAGCCAAGTCCAAACTACCAAATTTTTTGTACACTGTTACATAGTTCATTTGGATATTTAATGTTAACTTAGGGTTATTGGATTTTTCTATTTTTGTTATTAAAGCCCTGACAACCAAATACACAAAGACTTGGCTCAAAGTTATTTTTTTACCGACGTGGGACAGTGAACAACATTAATGATATTTAGTTTCAAGAAACACAATAATACTAATTGATAATTTAGTGAGTTTGGACAATAAAGTCCCGAGTCACTATTTTATCAAGTTTATTAAATTTGAGTATATTATCAATTCATGACAGTGAAGAGTGTGAATAGTCATAAAATTATGAACTATTTCATTAATTTTTTTTTACTACACAACTTGGAATTTCGTGATGTTGTGTAGTGAACTATTGAAACTACCAGGCTTCCATGACCTTTGAAAAGCTTTCTTAGATTAAATAACAAAAATATTATTATGTTTTAAAGAATGATCATTAAAGGTCATGAATACCTTGTGTTCTAATGGAATTCAACTTTAAAATAAAATGGTCTTAAAGGGCTAATTTTTCAAACTTAAGATGAAAGTTACCGGTCAGTTATATTAATAACATTAGCCCCTTTTAACCGGTTCGGCGTATTCTCGTTTCGGTCTCGATCGAATCTGCACATTTTTTCTGTTTTTGTATCGCGGAGTTTTCTGACTTCATTATTTGCACATAGATTGTGCGCGGAGCGCATACAAAATTTGTGCAGATTCGGTGGGTACTGACTAACGCGCCGGGCCGGTCAGAAATGGGCCTAATAGAAACAAATGTAACATGCATTGAATACAAGACACGAAAGGATGACAATATACTAGAAAAATGCACTGAAAAAAATCGACTTGCCTCAGGCGGGACTCGAACCCGCATCTTCCACAATCCGGGCGGACGCGTTGACGAATTACGCCACCGAGACACTGCTTTTCGCTGTCGAAATTTGTCAGTGCTTGGTGCTTATGTTTTTATGGTAAACATTGTTTCATCAAATCTTTGAAATTTGCACTTCTAAGACCCGAACGAAATATTTTTGCAAATATTTGACGCCCAGTGTGAAAGATGCGGGTTCGAGTCCCGCCTGAGGCAAGTCGATTTTTTTCAGTGCATTTTTCTAGTATTAATATTTACGCGTTTGTAAACGCAAAAATAAAATTATTCCATGATGACAATATAATTTAAATTTGTTTGAATAGTGCGATATCTGTTAAATAAAAAATATTAGAATTGGAAAATCAGCCCTTAGTCCAGCTCATGCTATCGATTTAATCAATAAGTTTTAGTTGACTTAATGAGACTTATTTGTAACTCACATAATTATTATGACTATTGACCTTCGATGAATAATTCTATATTTATTTAACTAATTTATTCACTTAAAAAAATTAAAAGTCATGGAAAAAGTCCTTAATTCGGGGCAGGGATAGTCTACAAAAAATTACCACTTTTCACTGAACATGAGATCTGTTATCCATTAAAAATATTTCCTATTTGTTTCATAATGAGTGAAAAGCGGTACAATTGTTGTTTAAAACATCCCTAACCTTTTTTTAAATGTCTATAATAATGTGATTTGAATGCAGCTTTGAACCCACAGATAGTGTTTGAACCATATAACCACCATCACATTTTCCAAGAGTTTTGACATGTACTAAAACTAACTTTTATGTGAGTTTTAGAGAGGATTCTTGTTGCCTTCTGTTGCCATGTTTTTGTTGTCTCCAGCGACGTCCGGAAGAAGTTTCCGAAGCTGATCAAATTGGTAAGTAGGCATATCTCTCAGACCTCATTAAATTTATATGAGAACAGCTCAAATAATGCAATCATAAACCACTGCAATCATTGTGACATTTAGGTGTAAGAAGCATATTTTTTAAAATAAATATCTAAATTCCAAAGCCTTCTAAATAAAATCAAAACATAAATACAATATACCCATCGCAACTTTATGTATGGTTGATTATACGAGATCACTTTCAAGGAATTATAAAAAAGAAAATATTAATTATTTTTTCATATTAACAATCACTTTCTACTAAGAGCCTAACAATGCTTTTAGACGAGCAGACGACGCGCATTTGTAACTAATACTAAATAGGGATTAGTGAGGACGTCGATGGCTCCGCGGTCGTGCTTTCTGCGTAACGATCATAAAAGCTAAGCTGCCAAGTGCACGGTCGGTACTCGGATGGGTGACCGAGTATTTTTCAACTCTATTTTCCTCCGTGCTTCGGATAGGCTGTTGTCAAGGAGGGTGGTGTCAAGCAGGTGGCTGGCCGTAAAAACCTAATGCCAAAAACAGTAGCAGTATGTCGATAGCAAGACATTCTGCACCGATCCGAAATAAATTGGGATCACGATAAGAGATAGACTAATTAGGAATCATCATATTAGCCGAGAGACGTCCACTGTTGGACATAAGCCTACCAAGGGTCTCCAACACGAACGGTCCTGCGCTGCCCGCATCCAGCGGCTTCCCGCGACCTTTATCAGATCGTCAGTCCACCTTGTGGGGGGCTACCAACGTGCTACCAACGCTGCGTCTCCCCGGTAGGCGGTCGCCATTCAAGAACTTTTCCGCCCCAACGGCTAATTTTGTATTGATACCATCGCAAAAGAAATGAGCATACGACCGACGTGCATAGCACGCACGTATATAAAAGGCGCTTGGTATATTCTCGTACCATAGATATAGGAAACTGTAGATCGGTAATGTGAAAGAGAGAGAGCATACTAACGCGTATATTAGTGTGAGATAGATAGACGAGACCATTTCACGTATACGCAGGCGGCCTAAGTCGGCCTTAGTAAAGACAGCAACTGTCAGATTGCAGTACTATTTTCCACGCACACATGCGCATTACTTACAAATTGGTCCCGCCCTAGTTGATTCTTTGCCAATCTATAAACGTCAGTAATTATAAATTTATGTATGAAACACAATGTGAAAAGGCCCTTAGGTAAATGAAAGTCGTAGTTTAGTTAAACTGTAAAGAACACATGACTCCTGGTAATTACAACACATCTCATTATTGTTTATGATCTACCAGGACGGAGTGGATCTACCCCCAGCCATTGGATTCGACGTGTCTGAAGACGTGACACTACCACCTCGTCAGCAATCTTTCTTAGTAGACCCATCAGGTCAAGACTTAGTGCGAGAGTTCCTAACACAATACTTCGCGATCTACGATTCTGAATCGCGATTGCAACTTCTGGAAGCGTACCACGAACATGCTACTATGTCTATGGCTTGTAATTACTTGACCAATGATAATAGGAACTCGCAAGCAAACAGGTAAGGCGTCTTTTTAAATAGTTTTTAGATTGTTTTTCATAAATAAAGTTGATGACTCGTCCCAAAGCAGTGAACTTTCCATTTAAAATCCATTTAGTCTCTTGCTACCGTGTGACCTGTGGCGGCTGCTTTTCAACCAGAGATGTGCTACGCAATGTTGCTATGGATGCGTTTGATATCCACCAATCATATTCATAGGTGCACATATTTTTTTACTTGTTTTCCACAGTTAATGATAATTATTTAAATTATTTATACACACGGTGAAACTTTAGTGGCCATTTTAACAGGTAGATCAATGCAAACAACTTTTGCGAAGGGACCATCATAGAAAACGCGAAAAAAATCTGCTATTTCATAATTTTTGGTCCCGTAGGCACGGTAATATTATCTATACAGTATTCTATCTTCATACAAACGGTCCGAAAGCGCGTCATAGCTACGCGCCTCGAGTTCGCGGGGCACCCGGTGGGCATCCAGTCGCGAATGCGCCGCAGCGACGACCGAACGGTGTGAATTGTTTAACTGCATAAACATGCGATTTGTATTGTGAATATTTGATTGAATTAAGTAGATACCTACATAATTCAAAATGGCAAAGAGCAATATTTTTTTATGTACCTAACTACTAGTACGTAATTTGTTTTTAATATTTAGGTATTTCGATTTTTCCATCGGGCAAAATCTGGAATATTATAAGTATAAATAAGTGGATAGGATGAAAAAAAGGACAAACGAATGAACTACCTACGCTCGCGTTAAAAACAAAACTACATAATACGTAGGTAGGTAGTTTCCTAGACTAGGCTATCTACTTACTTATGTACCAACATATAACTTAACTAAATATATTATTAAATATGATGAAATATCATTATGAAATAATTTACGAGAGTAATAAATGGTAGGTATTGTAGTGATCGGATTTTTTTGGTGTATAATGGCAGGTTATTAGGTAATTTGAAAAAGAGACGGATTGTTGACAGGAATAGATAGATGGAAAATTATAAAATAGGGATATTTGTGCGGAGTTTAAAAAACAATATTTTGTTTGTTGATAATAATATGTAATTTCTTGAAAATAAAAGTGTTTAAGTGATAATATAGTACGTCTCAGTCGAGGCGTAAATATTTTTCTGTCTCAAATCTATAATTTTTTTTTTGTTAAATATTACCTAAAAAGACATGTATTTTATTGAACACTTCCTATTTCATTCGCAACATTTTTTTAAGGTACCTGGGGGTAATATGGTCAGTCGGTTAATATGGTCACTTTCTTATATCTCAGAAAGTACAAGGGATATGCAATAGATGGCATTACTAGTTGACAGTCTATTGGTAGGCCTAGCAACATGACAAGTCCCGTCCGTGCTGTTTTACCGACTCTATTTTGACAGCTAAAAACGTTTGCACCGGCAGAGATTTCAAGTTTGCTTATTATTTTTATTAAAAAGTGAAAAATCGTGAAAAATACAATTTCAGGTGCTGTGATTTGTAGTCTGAGTAAGTACAAAGGTCAATTATTATATTTTCAAATGGTATTATATCCGTAATATGTTTCAGCAGATATTTTTTTTCGTTTTCAAATTTGTCGACAAGTACCTATTTGTAAAATATGGTCATGAAGTGACCATATTTGCAGTATGGAAAATATTGGTTATATTTTTCTTTTTATTTAATGAGTTTTGGATTTTTCCAGGCTATGGCTCGCTACGTAAGGAAAAATTTAAGAGGGAATTGGCGTTCAGAAGATATGAATGCTGCATTGCGTGCTGTGACTCAGGGCAAAAAATAATACAGCGTCAAAAGAGTTCCGAGTCCCGCGGCGAACCAAGACAGAGTAGCTGACATGAGGCTTTGTACTTCTTGCTGTTCCTATGTACATGCAGAGTGTGTAGGTCTCACGGCATCAGATGAAGAATCATATTTGTGTCCAAATTGTAAAGATTAATTATATTAAAAACCCATATTGTCAATATGGACACTTCGTGACCATATTTTCTGCACCTGCCGGAAATATGGTCATTTTCCCTTTTTTTTAAAGTTGATTTTTACCAAAGAGGTTGTTTGTTTTTAAAGATTATGTACCTTGTTTTGAATAACATACTAAACTAACTTTACGACTGTGAGTTTTTATCTCATTCCTCCTCTTAGTTTTTGCGAAGTATAAACTAAAAGCTTAGAGTGACCATATTACCCCCCTGTACCTTACATATAAAATAAAATATTTACAATCATAAAACAAGAAATGTAGAAACTAAATACAGGATGTAAAAGACATGAGCAGTCAAACGAAAACCATGTATTCTGCTCACCGTCATAACATTTTTCTTCCTTTAAACTATACCTGGGAAATTGATAGTTACGATTTTATTGAAGGTCAAAGTCATAATTTTTTTTTTCATTTTTTTATGAAAACGTATTCTATACGTTATTTCTTAATTATTGTCCAAAGATACATTATCATTTTTTTTAGTATTTCATAACAAAAAATGGCTTCAAAACGTTAGCGTTCAATGTAGCTCACTCGATGCGCACGGACACTAACGAACGGGGCCGCCGTCAAGCAAAATTATCGCGGTATTGCGAGTTGCGTGCGAGTTGAGCCCTTTACATTGCGCGGTACAATTTGCAATTTTTTGTAACACCAAAAAATAAAAATCATTTCCCAGCAATATTTTTTTTGAAATATGTCTTATTTTGATGTATTGAATACATGGTTTTCGTTTGACTGCTCATGTCTTTTACACCCAGTATAAAGTAAATAGTAGGTATATAATGTGTGTATATGTTAGTTTTTGTTAACGTTTCTTTTCTTTATCTATGTGTTGTTATAGTTTTTTTTAATAATTAGGTAATATCGTGCTCTGTGAAGGCCAATAAATTTATTTTCTTTCTTTCAAATTAAAATACTGTAAGCGGGCAGCCCTTCCGCGTGTTTACGCCCCGCTCGGTCGTAGCCACTTATTTCAAGGACAGGGCCGAGTCACAATACTGCATGATAATATTACCGTGCCGTAGGTGTTGCACTTTTCAACCGACTTCAAAAAAGGAGGAGGTACTCAATTCGACTTTTTTTTTATAGAACAGCTGTTTTTTTTTTCGCGATTTCAATGTTGGCCCCATAGCAATGTTTGTCTATTAAAATTGCTTCGGTTCGAGAGCCTCTAAAATTTCCCGTTATAGTTACTAGACACTAACCTCAAGTTTATCTTTCCAGACTAAACTCCTACATATCAAATAGCCGTAATATTCTGAGGGTAACTGAGCGGGAATCCAGAAAACGGTACATTAAAACTGGTCGACTGCAAGTGGTATCATTCTTGTCAGACTTTCCAAAGACCACTCACGATCTGATGGGATTTGCCGTAGATTTAATTGTTTTCACAGTGAGTAATTTATTTGTATTAAATATTATTAGCCATGTCTAAAAAGCAGTTAAAAAACATTAAGCGATATCTCATTACAAATTGGTTGTCTGTAAAGTCGGTTTACTGACGATAGTTGAACGTGACAACGTCTTAAGAAAATACTGATGGAATGGTAGCATTTTTCAGAAGAAAAATTTAATTTCATTTGTTTAATAGATTTTTGCTTGCACTTCGAGCCTTACATGGAACGCCTCAGAGCGAGGTAACGCCGCATGCGTCATGTTTTTTCGTGCGTGCAGCCGGCTCTATCGAATTATAAGACGTTGTCACGTCAAAAAGCTATATGTATCATGAATTCATGATGAGTGTTACTGAGAACAATATGAGTTATTTACAGCTTTATGTTATACCTATGTATGTAAAAAAATTAATTTTGTATTTTTATATCACCATAGTATTTATATGACTATGTGAGCATGGGGACTTTCAAATTCATGCTTGGATGTTCTTTGTACGAGCTATTTCCGCAACTCGGCGACTTTGCCCCTGTTTAGCGTGGGATTTTTTATGTTCAACATACATGAACCATGTCAATCTGACAATATTCGTTCATTGCTTTAATTTTATTTTCTATAAAGGTAAAAGTTCTCGCACTTATTAATTTAACTGTGTTTTGTTAATAGCCTGCAATGATAGTGCTGGCAATGAACGGCATATTCAAGGAAACCAGCACTCCAGGCAACCCGACCCGCTCGTTCCATCGAACTTTCGTCATAGTGCCCAACGCTAACGGTGGTTTTAGCATCATCAATGACATTATGTATGTCACAAATACTACTAAAGAACAGGTGTGTATACTTTTATTATAATATGCTAAAGGGCTTGTTTCACAGGTTTAAAGTAATTTCCTATTAGCGTTTATCCGACAGATAGTCCATACACATACAGGCTGTAAAAAGAATAAGACATAGCAGAAGTCTACGTTTCTATACATCAAAAGAAGAAAAATTTTATGTGAAACGATTTTTATTTTTTGGTGTTAAAAAAAAGCTATAAAAAAAATACCGCGCAATGTATACATACAGCGCGTCAGTCGCGCTTAGCAACTTGGAAACGTACACGATGTTCGGTCGGCTGAGTTGAATGACCCCGATATCGAGTGGTTACATTGAGCGCTGACGTATTAAAGCCATTTTTTGGTATGAAATACTTAAAATTTTGATAATGTTTCTTTTGACAAAGATTAAGATATAATTAAGTATAGTTTTTAGGGTTCTGTACCTCAAAAGGAAAAAACGGAACCCTTATAGGATCACTTTGTCGTCCGTCTGTCTGTCTGTCTGTCAAGACCCTTTATCTCAAGAACGCGTGGACGTATCAAGCTGAAATTCACATGAAATACTCAGGTCTATTGTCCCTTTAAGCTGTGAAAATATCAAACTTCTAAGCAAAGCCAATCAAAAGATACAGCCGATTATGTCGATATTTTCAACAAATTTCCGACACTCGCAAAGGAATCAAAACCTACAGGATACTTCCCGTAAACTCAGAATCTTGAGATTTGGCATGAAGCATGTCATATAATGCAAATATAGGAAAAATTGCAAAAATCACATTTTTTTAGTTATATAATATAATAAAAATATTTTAATAAAATGAAACTTACTACCTTATTTCTCACGAACGAATAAAGGTATCAAATTTAAATTTATACCAAATACCTAGGTCTATTGTCCCTTTAAGCAGTGAAAAAATCAAACTTCTAAGTTAACGCGATCAAAAGATACAGCAGTTTATACCGACACCTTAGATGAATTTCCGTCACGCTAGGGAATCAAAACCTACAAGGTACTTCCCGTGAACTCAGAATTTGATTTAATACGTCATAAATTGTAAACCGCTACGTTTGTACGGCGGAACCCTCGGTGTGCGAGTCCAACTCGCACTTGGCCGGTTTTTTCAATTTATTTTCATAAAAATCTTGAAAATATTTTTTTAACTTTGACCTTCAATAACTTCATAACTATTAACTTCCCAGGTATAGTGTAGAAGAAAAAAATGGTCCAAATGATGAGCGGAATACGTAGTTCTCGGCTTTGTCATAGGTCTTTTTACACCGGTTATGTCAATTTATCTGCCTGATATCTCCTAATCAGAACTCGTGAAATCTAAGTGTATTGCAATGCCATTATATCGTCCATTTCACCTGATGGTAAGCAGATGTGGAGTCAAAACGCAATTATAGCTAGTGCGAGAGTTAAAGCTACCTTCACCTTACGGACTTGCAAGGTGCTTCTTCACTCTTTTGAGGGATCTTGCCCATACAGCAAGGTCTTCAGGTTTCTATCTTATTTCTTGATGTTCGTATTAAAATGTGTCACACATTTTAATGCATCTAAGGAGTGCTTGGCGAGAAATGTTTGGCAACAGGCCTCATGGTGGTGACTGATGAGGTGGAAATCCCCCTATAAAATTTTCAATGTCATTCATACTACAAGTTGAGAAGCGTCGGTGGCGTAGTGCGTAAGGTAGTTGTGTCCCAGCTGGGAGGCACTGGTTCGAACCCCGCCACGTACTAATGTGTTTTAAATTTTTTTAATTCCACGCTTTTACGGTGAAGGAAAACATCATGAGGAAACCTGCACACACCTATGAAGAAATTCTTAAGTGTGAAGTTGACCAACCGGCACTTGGCCAGCGTGGTTGACTAAGGCCTAATCACCCCTAATGTGGGGTAGGCTCGAGCCCCTCGGTGGGGACATTACATGAGCTGTGTTGACGATGACATACCACAAAATCCACTCTGAAGAATTTTTGAAACATCGGAACAAAAATCGTCCTCCCAATGTCATGCGAGACATGACGTGGACGATTTTTGTTCATGAAGAGTGTTTGGCGATTTTAAGGAGATCACGTAAGATCCCATTTTTTACTTCTTTACATAGAAATGTGTTGCCAAATTTCTTAGCTCGTAAGCCATCCACATCTTTAGTGACCTTTGATTAAATCCACAGGAGGAAAAAGCCTTTTGCACGGGTGGTCCAGAACCTGCGCCGGCTGTAGCAGCCCCGCCCGCTATGCCTAATGCCGAAGACTCCCACAAGATAATGATTGGCATGCTCGGACAACAGACGGGCATGAACGATTATTGGAGCATGAAGTGAGTCTTATTCAGTTTTTATCTACTATATAAAAATAAGTCGGGTTTTCCTTCCTGACGCTATAACTCCAGAACGCACGAACCGATTTCCACGGTTTTGCATTCGTTGGAAAGGTCTCGGGCTCCGTGAGGTTTATAGCAAAGAAAATTCAGGAAAAATTTCAACAGAAAAGAAAATAGGCGGTACGAAGTTTTATCTGTGATAATGTAGGATTCTAATTGTGAAAGATTTTTTAAAAGGACCATGTCAAGGCATCGGGGAGTCTCTCACACTCACCGAATAATCTATGCCATCACCAATGTCAGTAAATGGATTTTCCTCATAAAAAAAGGCTTGTGGATGCCCAGGGATGACGAATTTTTGTCCAGTTTCGGTAAATTAACCGACTCCATGGTTGGGTGTGAGTGGTTCGGCGTCGGAATTAGATCTAGATTTCTGGATTCGAATTTCAAGGGAGTATAAAGTTGTGCCCGGTTTGAATGATGGTACTGTTGAAGAGCTACCACCATCTTATAAGTCTGTCCTCAGTCTCAACAGAGTTATTGTCTTCCAATTGCTAATGATAAGATATCCCTCATGGTTGAGGGTTCCAGTTGAAGCTCAATTCCATCTCGGCCTTATCGTCACTTACCATCAGATGAAATGAGGCCTAGAGCTTCTTTTTCATGTAAAAGGAATAAACAAAATATAAATTAATTTCTTTTTTCTATTCCAGCTGCTTGCAAGAAACCGGGTGGGACTTACAAAGAGCTCTGTTCATCTTTAACCAGCTACACTCTGAGAATAAAATACCACCCGAAGCTTTTGTTAAGTGAATCTTGCTACCAACTAAATAAGGCTGCGCCTCCTTTGTACATAATAATTAAGAAGATGAATTTATTTTTGCTAGAAATTCTTGACAATTAGAAAATGCTACCTTTATGGTTTTATTTCTTCAGGAAGAGAGAAGACAGGGAAGAATAGGCTAAGTGTATATTTTTAGTTTTTAAATTCAATCAGTAAACTTACTGAGTATAAGAAATTGATAAATGTAATAATAATTAACTTTTTAAGAATTCTTGTTTTGTAGAAGTTGTTAAATAATTAGTAGCATTATTGGGGCCGGTTTCACGGGTTTTGATTAGGAGATATCTGCTAGTTAAACTTACTTGAAACCTGTGAAAAAGGCCTTTCAGTAAATTAAATGTAATGTTTCCTACATATAAAAAAGTCTGATGATAGAAAAAAAGATGTTACCGGAAATTTTGTTTAGAAGTATCGATTCATATTATGTATTGTTGATTTTCATGTGATTTGTTTGTTGCATATAATGCGACTCATAGTAAAATTTGCCACAGAAACATTTTGAAATGCACATGTAAGTTTCTAACATACAAAGAAAGTTATTCAGAAAATTATCTATTGACTAGTTTATTTTCTGAATATCTTTATTTAACACCAAATTACTCACGAGTATATTTAGTACGATACAGAGGTATCTTAACATTTTTTTTATATTTCAAAACACAATTTTAATATATAAAAATTTGTGCTTAGGAATATTTCTATACACATTATTTGTGTTGTGAGAATGTTGTTAGAATGTTATGTTAGATGCTGTCTGTGTAATGTTGTTAGCACTTTAAAAATAGATAAATTGTTTGGTTTCAAGTTATTTCTGAATTTGTAATCGAATGAAATGATGAATTATGTTTAAAAACGCACAGTACGCCATATTTCTCAATTTTGTGATTTTTGTTTCTGTACTCAACTGTTGTAACTTAACAATAATGTGATAGATATAAAATATAAACATTTAAATGAAAGAATCTAAAAAAAAATCTAATCTAAAAAACTAGATAATAGAAATTTATTGTATTTTTTCGCATTGGGGTTCAAAAGTCGCTGTTTTGGACTTTGGCAATTTTTTATCTAGACGGCCGGCGTACGATGTCTTGCTATGTGTCTGTTTAGACCATCGCTGTATCTAGAACATGGTCTGTACGACCGGTGCCACAACGGAACCCCTCAAGGATTTGTCCTTTTTTGGGCTAGTTGTCTCGTGTATGGTGCCCATGGATATTTGAAGACACGTTGCCCATGCTGTCGAGTAGTGATCGCCTATGTCCTGCAGTGGTCTTTGGGGGGGTTTAGGGCTTTCAAATTAAGGATTAAGACTGTATAAATTTCTATTAAGATAATTACATCCTTATTTTATTTGATGAACTTGTTTTATTTCTATAATATTTAGTACTTACCTAGTATTTTTTTTAGATAGATACTTTAGAGCCGATTAACCGGGATGGCAGCGGTCGATAGTGCTTTATAAGTGATCTAGTTGTATTTTAATTATGTAGATAAAGTATAAAATTATTTCGCCGCCTCTCTATACCACATCGCGTCGCTGCCGACCCAGTGTTAATCGGCGTAATCGGCCCTTAGGAATTTCTAGCATTTGGGCGAGTGACATCTCTCTTAACGACTGTTTGTCGCTCAAACAGTCTAAGAGGTAGGGCACAGTCTTAGATAAAGGAAAATGTAGATCGGAAATGAGAAAGAGCGGAGTAACGCGTATATTAGAGCGAGATAGACGAGATCATTTCACGTACACACAGGCGGCCCAAGTCGGCCTGTCAGTCACGTAGAAAAGACGGCAACTGGCAGATTGCAGGTACTATTTTTCACGCACACGTGCATTACTCTCATATTGGTTAATTTTTTTCTTGGTCTTGCCCTAGTCGATTAATTGCTCATTGCCAGTAATATGAGAGCTTCGTACAGTTTAAAGTATTCTGTACGAGCCAGTTTTTTAGTATAAAGAACGTAACTATGTTGCGTAAAATTGAATAGCACCCTTAGCGGAAAAAAGCGCACATCAAGTTTCCCATACAAATCAACTAATATAGTTCCTTTTTTACACTAAAAACTCTGGTTCTTGTACCGTCAGGAAGAGGTCTTACAACTAGAGCCAGGGGCGCAATTCTCGTTTCGTTCGAAATAATCTCGAATTCGAGTTTAGTATTTGAATCCTTTTTGGACTATAAAATCTCGTAAATAATGTATTAGTATGTAATATGTATATAGTAGGTACATTATGTATAAGTAGGTACCTATTGAATATTCATGTATTTTGTTTTAGCCAACATAGGTACATCTAACAATAAACACTCATCACTCACTCATTTGTATTGATGTAGCTAGGTAATCAAATGATGTGTACAAAAAGCTAAATTAATAAAAATAAACAAATTAGCATACAGCATTTTGATGTATAAATCATAGATTACAGATAATAATTATTATTATGGTAGATCGTATTCGAAATCTGTCTCTACCTACTGCTACCAACCACTCGAAGCAATTCGAGTAGCTTCCCTTTGAGAAAAGTCGAATTCGAGATTTTCAGAATAAAAACGTCAAATGTTTTCAACGTTATGAAAACTCGAATAAATTCTCGAATTCGAGATTATTTCGAAGGAAACGAGAATTGCGTCCCAGCTGCGTGCGCCCTTGTGATTTTTAATAGACTGACGGTTTAGTCGCTGTTGTAGTTAGGAATAGGTAATTAGTACTTAAGTACTAGGTACTTATTCTTTATTCTTAAAAAATTAACAGTGAAATTATATAATATCTATCTACCTAATAATAATTTATGAGAACATTACCTTTTCTTTACCTTTGAGTAGGTATTCAAATTAAATAATTAAGTACAAAAAATTCACACAACAAAACAAACGACAAATCAAACAAAATCTTTTGTCTTCGTGTGCTTAATACTCTGTTGCTGTTATTTATTCTTACTAAGGTTACTAATGTATTTAATTTCTTCTTGAATGAAATGGAATTTGTAAAGTTTTAGCCGTAATTAAGTGGGAACACTAAAAGATTAATGGAAGTGGGTAGACACATCTAAATTAATTTTATCAATTAACGTCACATAGCCGCGGTTGTTCTATGTAGAACACGGAGTGCATGTAGAACGACTCTGTTTGTCTGCCCGTCATAAGACGTAAGTGTTGACTTACCGAAGATAATTAAAATTACAATATACGGAGAGGACAGAAGGGTATAATTGTTTATAAGTAGGTAATTGATAGACCATTTGTGTTAAATTGTCTAAGGTAATATCTATATTTTGACCGAAGCTGCATCATCATCATTTCAGCCGAGAGACGCCCACTGTTGGACATAGGCCTCCCCCAAGGATCTCCAAACCGGTCGGTCCTGCGCTGCCCGCATCGTGTGCATCAAGATGGCGGGATCAAGTCCCCAATTTGAAATGTATCACATTAAAATGTTTGTGCTACATATGTACCTACTATTTGTAACCCGAACCAGACATTTGTAAAAGGTAAATAGAATATGTCAAGATCTCCCTGATCCCGCCAATTTGACGTCAAAGTGGCGCGACCTTCTGAAAGCGCTACTCAGAGGAAACCTGCACACACTGAAGAAATTCTTAGGCTGTGTGTGTAGTCGACCAACCCGCACTTGGCCAGCGTGGTTGACTAAGGCCTAATCACCCCTAATGTGGGGACATTATATGAGCTGACTGTAATCTGACTGACTGACTGTAATCTATGATTTCTACATGATGATGATGACAAGAGCGCAAATTGTACAAAAAAATAGGAAATATCCGAGTGTTCAAACATATTATATGATGGTGTGCAAAAAAATCAATTTTGGCTCCAAATATGCTGCCCTAGACGCCAGCTTACTCAGCCTGTAGGTAGGTAGGTAGGTGCCTAAATCCGCCACTGCCCAGTATTGAGGAAGGAGGGATCACGTGTGCTGGGGAGAGAATTCCATTTCATTCTTGATTTCATTGAAGCTTATCATTTGCTTTCTTATTATTTTGTGGTTTGCCCGCTCATCACGAGACGTAATTGTTGACTTACTGATATCTAATAACAATAACGTTCTTGTGGAGTCTGTGTGTGTAATTTCAGATGATGGCAATAAATCTTGACTGTTTTAAAAAGTGATATCTAAGCAGTTGGAAACAATTTGTTCTAGATTTTAAAAGACGCCTAAATCTTTTTGCTCTGGTTACAGTTATTTAGGTGGTGGTGGCAATGAAAACAAGGTTATGATACCGTTGGCAAATGTATTTACGTATGCATAAATCTTTTTTGTTTTTATACTACAACTAGCGACCCGCCCCGGCTTCGCACGGGTGCAATGCTTATGTAAATATGCATGTATTATACTAAACTTTCCTTAAGAATCACTCTATCTATTTAAAAAAACCGCATCAAAATCCGTTGCGTAGTTTTAAAGATCTAAGCATACATAGGGACAGACAGACTTTGTATTATACTATGTAGTGAAGATGACAAGTAGGTACCTACGCATACCTTTTTTCGAAGGAGGTCAAATTCATTTACGCATCATCCCTGCTGGGTGGTGCCAACCGCAGGGGATATGTGGGACTCGAGCTAAACGCGTTCCCTCCAGAGCGCAACTACACGTAGACCGTCCCAACGCTGCCCGTTTAGGAACTCCTTGCACCAATTTGTGGCCAGCAGCCCAAAAGGACTACCGACTAACGCCATCCCCTGTGGGCCACTCGCCGACGCCGGGCTTATAGGCCGCCTCCTCCACCGACGGCTGCTCGACCTGGCGAGGACGACGGGAGCAGCCATCGGATCTCACCCGGGGGACTTCGGGCGCAGTCGTTGCCCTGAAAAGGGCCGTCCGGAACTAGCCGTGGTGGGAAAACAAAAACAACTCGACGATATGTGACTTTGAATGCCAAGGGGACACACTTGACATCAAAAGCCACATACCCGCCGAGAAAGTTTCCCCACCACGTTACCAGGGTCCGCCACGAGGAGGCTTCCGAATGTGGCCCCACCTACGCATACCTACACCTGCCTGGTAGTAGATAAGTTGTTGCTGCAGTCTAGACTCTAGACGTTCTATACTCTAGATTCTAGAGTACCTACCTATAGAACGTCTCGGCAAGCCAATGAGGTCCGAGTCTTTAGAGGTACCGTCAGATCTGTCTCGAACCCTCATTTGAATTTGCCCAGCAAACCATCAGTTTTCCTTTTCCATAGACCTATGGAAACCTTTATCTACATCTCGGCTAATCTAACTCTTTGATCATCTCTCACACAATCTATTAGATAATTTATTTCTTTGGATGAAGGTAATTTAAAATTAATGTGCGTAATTTTTGTACAGACGCATATAATTATCATCTATTTATTCTAGTAACAATTCCATACTATATTATGCTAATCGTTTACCACCTCTCAATGTCTGCCACTAAAAATCGGGAGTGGTCCTCCTTTGACTTTCTCGTGCTTAAACCGGAAACAACTCAAAAGTTGATAGAAACCTTATATTTTGATGTCATACATGCATGATAAATTTTGGTCACCCATCCGAGTACCGACCACGCACTTCGTTGCTTAACTTTCGTGATTTACTTATATTTTGATTTTTTTTCCCAAATTTAACATGAATAAATAATGTTAAATTTGGTTGCAATAAGTTAAAGCATACTCGAGTTATCGTGCTAACGCACAGACACACAGGCATACAGACACACAGACATAATTCCATAAACTGTATTTTTGGACTCAGGGAGGTCCAAAACGTGTAAATCGGTCAAAATCTCGAGTCGAATTTTTGACGATTACAAGACTAACTCTATACTACCTAAGTACCTATACGAGAGTAACTAGGTAGGTACTGGTGCTATATTCAAACTTCCTCTAATATTGATTAAATGAGAGGAAGGTTGATAATAGCACCAGCACCATTTTTCACTTTGTCCATTTTTGTTACTCCACACGCACACTAATTATGTTAAAAATAGTGCTCACTACCCATCATTTACTAAACTAATAACCGGAACGAGGGATTACTCTAATTTGATGATATAAGCTCAACCGTGTTGAAAATAAAACGTAACGTTTTTATCTGTGAATAATCCGTCGTTTTTTACGGTTCGGTGTCAAGAAACTGTCCGGATGGGTGAGCAGAGGAGTAACGGGGAGATGCTGCTTTTGATGTTTGCCTAACGTAACGAGAAATCGACACATTGTAAAATATCAGTTGTGTATGAAAACATGGAGCCAGTCTCACAGTTACTTAATTTTATGTTAGCCTCTACTCGCGACTTTTTGCTTGGACTCATGGTTATTTACACAGATTTAATAATACAAGGAGATAGGCCAAGCCGGCGTTTAACTTGTGACAAGTGTATGCCCGTGGGCATACATTACCGCCACTCCGCCATCCGATAAAGTCAAGTGAATACGTAACTCAGCGATATGACCGATCTTCTTTGCGGCTGTGCCTAACTTTTATTGCCTCGCAGTCCATAAGACGCGCGCAATGAATAGTGTATATTACGGCATGCTCAACTAGAACCATGTTATGCAGGCACCATCTACTACGGCCGGTGATCGCGACACTCGGTCTTCCTATGAACTCGGCGATTCCTTAGATTGATATATCTGTGGTTATTTCCATAGATATAGGTAACTGTAGATGGGTAATGTGAAAGAAAAAGAGCACACTAACACGTATATTAGAGCGAGGTAGATAGACGAGACCATTTCACGTACACGCAGGCCATGTTGGCCTGTCAGTCAGTCACGTAGAAAAGAAAGCAACTGTCAGACTGCAGTACTATTTTTCGCGCACACATGCGCATTATACTCACACTTCGTTGCATTTTTTTTGGTCTCGCCCTAGTCGATTCATTGCAAATCTATACCTAAACGTCACGGCAGTACCTACTAATAAATCTATGGTTATTTAATGGGATTACATAGCGCGATATACTATTTATATAAGCCCACTATGCGTTATTCAATCCATGGCGGACGACTCAAATGATTCTGAAAGAATTGCAAATGAAATGGTGTGAAAGTGGACTGTAAGGAATAAAGAGAGGAGCTCAAAGTAAAATAATATATTAATAAAACAAGGCTGCTTACGAAAATATAATAAACAGAAAACATAGGACCGCAACCAAAGCGGAGATGTGCGCCGATGTTCGAAGCGGAGACGAGAAGAGATGTTTTTCAACAAAGGTGTATCGTCCAAAGCTGAGTGGATATGCGTACTGACTAGATTGTAGCGGAGATGTGTGCGATGTTTGTAAATATAGCAGTTTAGTTCGATCTGACACGAAATCCGCCGTTATAGCGGCGCCGCTAACTATACGCCGCTCACATCTCTTCTCGTCACCGCTGCGGTCAGTCGGTGGGCGCCAGCTTGCGAGGCACAGCTCACATCTCCGCTAGCTCGATCGGGCCATACAAATATGATTCATCTCCGCTTGGTGATATCCACTGAAGCTGAGCGGTGACGAGATGTATGAATAACTACTTTCTATTGGTTGTTTGAAACACAGCTCGCCTCTCCTCTCGTCTCCGCTTTGGTGGAGTCCGGACCTAAACCTCAAATTAATTTTAAGCCAGTTTTTCCTAGAGGTAACAATTAGGTCTCTGTGTATACAAGCCAAATAGGAATTCTTATGGACTAATTCTTTGCGATCAGGAACCCTGCACAGAGAGTAGACGACAGTAAGCCTTCGTCACGGGAGTAGTACCTACCTTTGGTGTATCTGTCACCGGAAAATAACAAGAACCGCAAGTTTATAAATATCCTAGGAAATTTATCAACTTTCGTAGGATTCTAAACGAGAGATAAATTGTATTATTTTACGGCGACATTTTCGCAAATTGATAAACTTACCGAACTCACGCGTAAAATAATAAGTAAGCAATAACCAAACGTCATGTGCGCTCTGATTGATTGAATAAGTCACTTGTTCCTTCTCCTTTCCACCGCCATTGTTCGCCACGGAACATAAACAAACACATGTGAAAATAGTTTTTTTTTTGCAAATCTCATTGTTGCTAAGTCTCTGGACACAAGCATTGCCACTATCAACATCGACCAATCAGAGAGCAGTGTGTTATTTCCCGTATTTTAAAAAAGCGTAAAATTAAAAGCTCTGCTGTGATTAGTCGAAACGCTTAGAATTTTACGAATGGATATCCGTTAGTTTATAAATTTAACATGAGATGTCGCAAATTGATAAATTTGAGAAAATGTGACTGTAAATTAATACAATTTATCTCTCGTTTAGAATCCTACGAAAGTTTATAAATTTCCTAGGAAATTTATAAACTTTGCGTTATCTTCCGGTGACATATCCACCCACAAAAACAGTCATGGCTCATACACGTTCAAGAGATAAAAATCTAACTATGATTTAAAAAAAATGTTGGATTCATTTACACAAGTATCTATCTACCTACCTACGCACACAGAAAGTATTTTAGCTTGAAGAAATATTCAGAGAGTTCGAAGTGATTTTCATATTTCTGTTTCTAACTTCTCGTAAAAAAAATTTTAGATTATTGTACATCTGTAATATGTATCACATGCTAAATTTCAAAGGCGGAGGAATTATTTGGGATACATAAGCTCCATTGATTTGTTGGCCTATACAGCAACGCTAACCGGGGCGCGCTGTATGGTTATTCGCCTTGAACGACATAAAAACCCTCTTAGGCCCGGTTTTGCAGCTTCTTATATCTAGCAGACAAAAAGACAGTTTTGTATAGACTATCTTTTAGATAAACGCTAATGGGACCTTACTTGGAACCTGTGAAACACTCTTAAACAAGAGTACAACGACAGCGTTCACAAGAAAGCGATCAACAGCTGTCACTGTGAAATTAAAAACAAAGACTGCTCGTCACGTACAGTGCTCACGGTACGAGCGTTATTGTGACCCATTACTGCAGTTGGCATTTGAACTTTCCCGTTCGCGGCTATCAACCTCCTTTTATGGTCTTCTTAAATTTCAAGTCACTTCTTTGAATTCCGTAAATTGTGCGCTTTTATTGCGTCAGTCAGATTTTACCTAATTTAAAAAAAAAAGTAAAAACTAGTACTAAATTCATAATTTAAAAAGTCTATTTATTGTTATTCTAGAATTAGGTAAGTATGTGTTCGATTATATAATTGGAATTCTTCCTATTCGTGATTCCCAATACTTTTATGAATTGACAAAAAACGTTTGGGAATTAAAATAAAAATTAAGTATAAGTATTAATAATTAAGTAGGAAAATACTTAAAGTAACCGACAATAGTAATTGTACGGTAGATTGAGTTTAAAATGGAGTCACACGCGTGTTTTTCAAACAAGAACTCGGGAGAAACTCCCCATAGTTAGTCGCAGTAAAGCAAAATCGGGTTAACCTAGTTAATAAGACATAGAAAAAAGTTTATTATTCTGCTTTCCTTACAGCAAGAATTTGTCACAATAAAAAATAGACAAAATATACTTTAAAGTACCCATTGTCCACTGAAGTATTTCACCTTCAATTCGTCTTCGACATTATTTTAATCGGTAGGGTTGTCGGAAGTGATTTTTAAGGATTTAAATAGGCATATACATACTTCCGCGTAGTGAATTTTTGGAGTTTGTTTGGATTTCCAGACGACTTTTCATCCCCTATTTCATCACCACACAGGTAAAAATTTATCAAATCGGGCGGCATTATCAAATTCTATCACCATTACTGTGTTAAGAATTTCGACATGGTTCCGATGTTGGAATAGCCTGTCCCATAGCGGCAAGTTTCCTCTTAAAAATAAATGTTTTTTTTTTGATGAATATAATCAACTCATACATGCTCTGCGGTTTCGAGTATTTTCGTCAAGTCTTACTAGTGGTATAAAATATTATGTAAACAGTAGCAACCCTACGCGCGAGTCATCGACCTACTCTCGCAGATCGACTAGATTACGCGCAGTGCAGTATCGTTGAAAATTGTGCTCGGTACACTCTTTGACTTAAATAACATAACTAACTCAAGGTGTTCTGATAACATTAATTGTGACATGTGCATGTTTTATGTGTAGTGAATTATTAATTCCTGTTTTAAGTGCCTTTATAATTTTATGTTATGAGTTTACTCTGTTATCATAGTGCAACACTAACTTAAGATCTTGTTGGTAAGTTTTCTACATAAATGAATGCTTAACTAGAACAAGTATAAAAGTACACTGTTCGTAATTTTACGAGGCTTTGTTTTCAATAAAAATACATAAAATAAATAATTTCGCATTTCTACTATAGGCGACAGCCTGGCCATCTGTCACTATATTGGGAGTACTGTATGGTCCATACGGCCAGATGTGGCTTCGCGTGTAACTGAATATTACCTTTTGGGATTGTGAGCGTTATTATAAGTATGTATGTAGTTTTATATAAAGCGTAAGACTTTTAAATAAAAGAAAACGATATTTAAACCACGTACTTCTGATTTTTGGTAAATCCAATATTTCAATTTTAAAACAATACAAAGCGTCAGACATTTTTAACAGTAAAATTTTTGTTTGAATGTTTTCTTTACTCATATTTGCGGCTGCATTTACATATTTTCTGCTACGGACCGGTTTGCTTGCACTAGGTTTTTCTTACCTAGGTACTTCCTTGGAAGAAAACAAATGTTGTCATCCCCAATTGTGACATTTTCAATACCTAATATTAGGGGTTTAAGTATGAAATTGCCGTTTTGTATGGAGAATTTAACGAAAATTAATTTTTCATACAAATATATTTGCGATTTTTTAAGGAACTACAAATCTAAATTTTGTGTAATTTTGTGGATATATTTACACAACATTAAGCTATAGGATATTTAGAGAAAAAATTTGAGAATTGATACCTGTAAAATATATTCATATTTTTATAACGGAGACGGACACCTCTTAGGACGAGCTGTTTTTGAAGATGTATTTCTAGTGAAAAAAATATAAATAAGAATATGATTTTATACATAAATATAAGTCCTTGTGATGATGATGAATGAAGTTTAAAATAAAAAAAGAATAATGGACATAGCTATTGTATTAAAGGAATTATACACTAATGAATAATGAGGAAAAAAATCGTCAATTTCATACTTTAACCCCCTATTATTATAGTGAAGTTGTTATTATTATTTTTTAATGTATAATAAGGTGCACCGACAAATTGTGTAGCTATTATTATTCCATGCAAACTAAGAAATAATTTCTATGTCAGAGTTTCTCCCGAGTTCTTGTTGTTAAAACATGTGTCGAGAGACTCCATTTTTAACTTCAATCCACCGTACAACTGTCTGTACTTATAGTCACAGAACATAGATATAAGAGGTATCTATGTTCTGTGCTTATAGTAGTACATATTTTTACTTGACATTGGCGAATTGCGTTAAATATCGCGAACGCCATTTATTTAAAGAAGAAGAATTTCTATGTCGCCTAATAACATCCTCTTTATTATTATTCTTTTTATACTATATAATATCATTGAGTACACTTCCAAAAATGTCATTTGAGAGGGTAAAACTCAAAATCCAGAAAAAAATGTCGTTCGGATCTTAGAAGTGCAAATTTGAAACGATGAAACAATGTTTACCATAAAAACATAAGCACCAAGCACTGACAAATTTCAACAGGGAAAGCAATTGCCCTGTTGGCGTAGTGATTAACGCAGCCGCCCAGATTGCGGAAGATGCTGGGTTCCATTCCCGCCCGGAGCAGTTCGATTTTCATCAGTGTATTTTTTATAGTTTTAAAAATATTTACGCGTTTGTAAACGCAAAAATTATTCAATACTCAAAATCAACTTACTGAGTATTTCCTTTTGAAATCGTCACAGTGAGTTTTACCTTTAAACCGACGTAGTTGGTATTTGGAGTCCAATTCTGTTTACCATCAGATAGAATGGAGTCATTTGACCTATTTACATAAATACAGCTGTGTGATGCCTGCAGAGTAGAATAGCATCACCCCATACCTTCCAATGGGTGTCGTAGAAGGCGACTAATGGATCAGCAAAATGGGTATTGATCACCTTATACTGCGTCCACCAATCCGCATTGGGCAAGCGTGGTGGACTACTGCCTAAACCTCCTTCGATGACAAGGAGAGGCCTTGTGTCCCAGCAGAGGGTAGAATAAAAAAGGCTATTATGATGATGACTTATTACAATTTGTATGTCACTATTTTGAGGTATTACATAAGCCATACTGCCTGTGATGTATGTATGTGTGTAGATGTGGCTTTATGTGTATGTTACATAAAGCTCTGCTCAACCCTTTTGGGATTATGAGAATGATTGTATCTATGTATGTATGTCTTCAAGATGATAGTTCAGTCCCGTTCTTAACAACTACAAAGGAATTTAATATTCTAGTTAATTACTAGTTGTGTAGGTAATAACTGTGTTTATTCGTTACCAGTTTACTTAGGCAGATAGAACGGAGGAAATTTGTGATCATGTTGTGGATTTTATCATCAAAATGATAAGATAATATATACAAATAAAATAAAAGGATTGACAAATTTTACGCGGAAAGCAGGCAGAATATAAATGACAATTGTTTATTTTAGGTTACCCATATCTTTATTGTAATTTAAAAGATAAAGGAGAATATTCCTAAAGACGTTTGCACTCTCGTGATTCCGACCCTAACCCCTTCCATCTGGCAACCTTACGAACAAATAAGGTAAGGTATTGAGTGCCTCAGTTCGAGTGACTGATCCACTGAGCCCTGCCTCTCTTGAATTAAAGTTTTTTTTGCCATTAATGACATCCAAGTACGAGTAATCGTATCCTTGCCCCAATCGCAGGACTACACTACTACTACTCCTAACTAGAAGTTAGGAGATTGAAATGTTGTCTTTTATACTTTTATGCCTATGAATTATGATAATGATGATGATAATTTTAAATAATGTTATGTCATAACATTATTAAAAAATTATATTGTAAAATTATCATAATTCATTGTATAATAATCAAATCACCAGTCTACTATACATTAGTCTGATTTAAATAGTTAGTTACTGTTTGATAAAAGTAAAATTAAAAAGTCTTACATTTACGACACCGAGTACCTATTTAATTCTCAAGCTCTCCCTAAATAGCCTGTTATTAAATTTCAATTTGACATTAATTAGAACACGATCTAATTACACGTTCCAAAGAGGTAGGAGACCACTCTTACAATTTAAACGAAAAAGGAATTGTTTTTGGTGAATTGCAAATGTAAATTTCTTGATATTTTAGAACATGTTTCAAATAGAATTTAAATGCAAAAAATTAAGAAAAGTAAACCACGCTCTCATGCCTCTCACTTCCATAAACGCGACAGAATTTCTAAGTAGTGGGTTTTCTTTTATTTTTGTCGTAGGAAAATACAGCGGCATGTTTTTCAAAGTTGCTAGCATTTTTTCTAAAATTCCAGAACACGTTCGAATTACGATTTAAACAAAAAAAATAATTGATATACAAATTTTTTAAACCACTTACTTACCTACACAGCCACGGGATGCCTTTTGTATTTTGCAGATACTACCGCAGTCATTTGTTTGCGAAATTGCATGCAAATTCTGTACCACACCATCTCTGCTCCATTTTCGAATCCATGCGTGTTGTACCGAGCACATTCGATGCATTATCTTGATTCACTTATCTAAGGTGGGTACGTACGGTCGCAGTTCTTGTCCGCACACACCCGCAGTCAGTCGTGCCGCGATTTCTCGTTGTTTTGTGTTGTGTTGTGTGATAACGGTACGAGTAGCGGTCCACTGTAAAGGTAAGCCCTTCTACGTAACATGCGGTAATTCATCTCGAGCGACCTTTTTGTGCGTGGCTTTTAGCGCGAGTTTCCGCGCGATTACAATTTGCACAACGGAACAATTAATGGGTAGGTGTTCGAACGCCTTATTTGCTCTCTAATTAAGTTCATTTTACTGATCTATTTCGTTGGTTACATTAGTAAGTTCATGGAATAAAATAATACGTATAATTTCAATGGAAACGGCTAGCGATTCAAATTAGTTTTCTTGTAGAAGTTGTATTTAGTAAGCTTTATTTTTCAAGTTTGTTGACGTAATTTCAATACTACCTTTTGCGTTTTAAAGTTCTTTTCGCATTGTATTTTATTTAGAATGCTTTCAATGTTAATTTGTATTTCATCCGTTATTTTTTATTTGTGAAGTAGGTATATAGAAAACTAAAGTGAGATTTAAGATTGTAATTAGACTAAATAAGGCATCGTTTCTTTAGCTTCCTACCTTACATTTTCACCAAAATTATGATCGTACCTATTCTAAGTATTGTTTTAATCTCATGTTTTAAGTCACCCAATTTTCAATGCATTTATATAATGTCGTCATATCGTTGTTAAGCATAGTTAATGGAAACGTAGGTATTACTTTATTGTAGTTTTAATAGTGTGTACTGTTACCGGTAAACAAGTAAGAGTTGATTTTACGTCATTTTTGATCTTGAAACTGTTGATTATGGAATTGTGAGATAACATTATGTACTTAGTTTAGAATACTGAGTTTTCTTTTTAGATCAATGTTGCATTTATGGGCATTTAAATTTTACTTACCATGCCAAGCGCCATGTGATGCCGGCAGAGTAGAGCAGCATCACCCCACATCCTCCAATGGGTGTCGTAGAAAGCGACTAATGGATCAGCAAAGGGGTATTGATTACCTTATACTCCGTCCACCAATCCGCATTGGGCAAGCGTGGTGGACTATTGCCTACACCTTCTTCAATGACAAGGAGATGCCTTGTGTCTCAGCAGTTTGTCCAATTGAAAAGGCTGTTGTGATGTGATGACAAATATTGTGATGTAATGACAAATAAGAAAGCGTCGGTGGGGTAGTGCGTAAAGGGCGTTGTCTCCCACCCGGGAGACACATGTTAGAACCCCGCCACGTACCAATGTGTTTTCAAATTTTGTATTCATATGTACGTTTGATCGACGCTTTTACGGTGAAGGAAAACATCGGGAGGAAACCTGCACACACCTATGAAGAAATTTTTAGGCAGTGTGTGAAGTCGACCAACCCGCACTTGGCCAGCGTGGTTAACTAAGGCCTAATAGCCTCTAATGTGGGGCAGGCTCGAGCCCCTCAGTGGGGACATTATATGAGCTGTTGATGATGATGATGTGATGACACTTATCAGCTCGGAATTGTATCGCCTCTACTATGAAAAGAGGCGATGCGCTACGGTTCGTAGTCATTCGTAGCCGCTGTCGTAGCGTTTATAGTAAAAAAATAGTCGCTGTCTTTCCAAGATGATAAGTGTGTTAGGACCCTTAGAGTCACATATCAGTGTTTCAAACGTCCATAGACTATAGTGAGCTTACCATCAGTGGCCCAAGTCACATAAATACATTCGATCTAAAAATCGTTGTAGTTTAGAAATCGTTCATAATCCTATCCAAATTAGGTATTCACGTGTCTTTCGCAATACTCGGCTACATTTAGATTGGGCGACAACTCAATGGGATCGAAACTAAAGCACATCTAAACGACATGTCAACGAAACAAAAAGGATGCCCGTAAAATTATTTTATTTTATACTAAAAGGTTGAAATACAGTAATTTACTATAAATTAAATCAAACAAATATCGATATTATTTAACATAAAACGTGATACGAGAATTTTTTAGCAGAATACCGACCTAATTGAAGTTTCAGGTGCGATTTTAAACCGATTTATTAGCTGAATACGGTTTGACGATGGTTCAATGAAATTGCGATCGAGCGACTTCAAAAAGTTTTTAAACGACTAAATCGCTGCGATGTCGCTACGAATTTAATTACGTGAATTGGGCTACAGACGTGCTGTATAATTGTTGCCAAACATAATATAACATAAAAAATTGAACTTATCTGCACTTATCATAATAAACGCTACCTTCGTCGTTAATTTTGATAATTTTAAACTTTAATTTTACAATACCAAAGGTTATTGAAAGTATTGTAATTGGTATGTAGCTTATTTTTCTTTGTACCCGATTACGGCGAAGCCAAAAGTAATTATTTTAGCAGTCTATGTATGTATGTTTGTATTTACGTATGTTACACCGTAGCGCCTAAACTATTGATCTGATTTTGATGAATGAAGTGTCAATAAATTCTTTATGATGATTCGAGCAACATTAGCTACATTTTAACCGAGTTTGACAAGAGGAGTTTGAGAATTTTTCCTTGTAACTGATTTTAATTAAACTCCTCTGAATAATATTAAGAATAAAAGTATAGAATTGAATTGAAGTTTGTACATAATATCTCAATGTGAAATGGGCTAAAATGGGACTACGACTGTCATGTCAAAATGATGTTTGATTGTCGATTTCTATTAAAATCGAGTGATCGAGTGGAGTTTATAATAATTCCGTAGGTTAGGGTTACAGGGTTTTACACGTTTTGCTTGTTTAAATGATGCAAATTACGCTCAAGTAAAGTTGTAATGAATCTAATGCAGATTGATAAAGAGCATGTATTAAATTTATAAAGAACTTGCTGTGCCCGCGACTTTGTTCGCGTGTTATGATATTATATACCCTATAGCCTTCCTCGATAAATGGACTATCCAACACAAAAAGAATTTTTCAATTTGAATAAGTGGTTCCTGAGATTAGCGCGTTCAAACAAACAAACTCTTCAGCTTTACAATATTAGTATCAATAGATTGAAAATTTTATGAATTATTTCTATGTGCAATCGTATTTAATGTAGATAAACATTACGTGGGTATAGACAGCATGTAAACAAAGTGGGAATTTGTAGAAAGTAAGTAAGTAAGAATGTAAGAACAAAATGCTTACTCACTGACAGTGCTTTTCCAATTCAAGTTAGTGTAAATTTGTTGTGACAATTCGCCAACGTCGCGATCTTAGGATCCTTTCCACACTTTATTCTATCATTAATGATCCATATTCGCCTGGATATTTGAAATGTAGGTTTCAATATCTGGGTGCCTCCCATAATCGTAATCTTCGATCAGACAGCAAACTTACTCTCTCAACGCCTTTTCACCGTACTGTTTTTGTGTCTAACTCCTTCACTCTTCAGGCAATACGACGCTGGAATGCGACTAGACAAGCAGAGGTGTTTTATCATAAGAGCCTTTATAATTCGACCCACTGCTGGGAAACAAAGCCTCTCCGTGTCATCAAAGGAGGTTTAGGTAGTAGTCCACCACGCTTGCCCAATGCAGATTAGTGGACGGAGTATAAGGTGATCAATACCCCTTTGCTGATCCACTAGTCGCTCTACGACACCCATAAGAGGTTATGGGGTGTTGCATTTCGTTTTAATTATTAGAAATTATCTAAATGGATAAAGCTGTGTAGAACTTTAAGTTAAACATATTATTTTAATACCAACCTACTCTGGTGCTAATTTTCTATGTTCTGTGGGTGCTAATGGTACATTACATAATATAGTTAGTAATGTTCTTGGATGATCCGCTGTTAAAGCATACAAAAAATAAACATGCGCATCCACCGATAAATGATGCACCCATTCTGTGTTGTTGGATGCATCTATTAACTTTTGGCGGGATAACTAACATCCACACGTGCGGAATCGCTAATAAAACAATTCTTATCATGTTAAAAAGCTGCATGAAATTGATTTCCTGAAAGAAATTTGCGATTTCTTAAAGATGTCTACATTAATTTTAAAAGTTTTTGGGCGAGCACAACCGTGGCACAGCCTTTAGGTGCGAAAATTTTTAGCCCCTTGTGTATTTGAACCTTAGACAACTTAATTTTTTTTTTATTGAATGTTTTACTATTTTTTTTTCATCATCTCTGAAATGGAGACGAATCCTACCTACTCGTATATCTATCTATTAAATAAAAAAAAAAAAAATATGTCACATTGAGTTCATGGGATTCAGGTTTCTTTTTATTTAATTAATCCTAAAATTGAGTATGAGTTTTTTGTAGATAAAATTATCTTTTTTATCACACGACCTCGGAAAGATTCTGTTTGTCATTCTAAATCTGTGTAAAAAGGTAAAAAGTGCATTTTAACCGCGAGCGTGGAAAGAGTTTTTATTTTAAATTTCTTACATTTCTGCTTATACCATGTTAGTGCGCCAACCTCACATTTTTAGAATAATCGCACTGGCCAGGACGACGATTGCATGAAAAAAATTTTTTAAATTTTCTTTTATCCATCATTTTGATTTTTAATAAAATCGTAGGAAATCATAAAATATGAGCGTTTTCAGCAGCGACGAAGATATAGATTTAACACCCGAAGAGTTAGTGCAAGCGGTACATAAAACAGAATTGAGTTTTTTTCGGAAAAATCACGTGAAAAGTACATCTAAGCGTACAATTTGTTCAATGCATTCTAAACGCGCTAAAACGTTTTCGGAGACTTTAATGCTATCATACTTTATTGAACTATCTGAAACAAGGAAATCGACTTAACTTTCAATATTACCAAGTGCAGTAATTGTACTGAGGTGAAAAATTGTGTGTCTGCGGCAGCAAAGCGATTCTGCGTCTCGTACCTTTGAATTGAAATCCTCGCTACGTTTCGGATTTCATATTTAGACCTGTCGCTTCGCTCGTGGTTCAAATCTAGAATTCTTGCTCAGGTTTCAATATAAGTACTCGCGCCAAAAAAAACTTTGCAGCATTGCATAACAAATAACTATTTTTGATGCACATTCTTTCGTCCAGAAAGGTCATAGGAAATCCAGTAATTTAATTTTATATTCAAAATATTTTCTGCAATATCGGAAAACATAATTAGCTATCATGATTTTTACCATGATTTAAAACCAATTTATCTAATAGATAGGTACTCTTATTTACCTGCGTCAGAACTAGCGTCAAGTGATTCCCATCACCTTAGAAAGCGGTAGCCATATTATGCAAAAACAGGTGTCTAGTTCAAAGAAAACCAACGATAATAATAATGTTTAGCTTGTAGTGCAAATAATATTCTAGTAGATAAGATACACAATATTGTTAAGCCTAGGCGAATGTCTGCAAATCTAATTGAAAACATTAAAGAAGAGCCAGGGTAAGTACTCTAAATCGCCGAGCAATTTTATGAGGATTGTTATTAGAGTACTTGAAAAGGAAGAAATATTCCCTTGGGGGAGGTGTGTCCTAAAGTTTCACTAGACTTCTTATTGTAATCTCCAGTAAGGCGCCAGTTTTCAAAAAGGACTTCAAAAAGGAGGAGGTTATTAATTCGACTATATGTTTTTTTGTGTTTGTTACCTTATAACTCTTTACTGGGTGTACCGATTTTAAAGATTCTTTCGACCTTTGAAAGCTCGTGCTTGTCAATTTGGTCCCATTTAAATTTTATCGACATCTGACGAGTAATTTTTGAGTTATCCCTAATAATGCCTATTTAGTTGACATCGATGACATCGCAATCTAATCTTTAACACTTGTGTGTCAATCTCGAGATAGTTTCCTAAAAATTTATGTACTTAAAACACTAAAAAGCAAAAAAAAAATTATTTTTAAATAAAAAAAACCGCCTTCAAAACTAAAAACGGCGAAATAAAAATTCTGTTTATAAAAATCTAAATGTTTTTTGGAGTCGGTGCCAACCTCAATATTTGGAATGAACGTTGTCACTTGTATTTGGAAGCAACCTCTAAAAACATTTAGATTTTTATAAACAGAATTTTTATCTTACAATTTATTTATAAATTTTATATACTTTCGCTTAACATGGGCTAATGCGAAGCTATTAATTAAGAATAGAATAGGTAGAATAGAGTTTTTTATTGGATTTTTTCTTGATTCAGAAGGCTTTATAAGTTTTACCATAGATATAGGCAACTGTAGATCGGCAGTGTAAAAGAGAAAGAGCGTAGGTACCAACGAGTATATTGAGCGAGATATAGACGACACCATTTCACGTACACGCCGGCGGCCTAAGTAGGCCTGTCAGTCATGTAGAAGAGACAGCAACTGTCAGACTGCAGTACTAGTTTTCGCGCACACATGCGCATATTCTCTTGTAAAATTGCACAACACCTGAAGTACTATTTGAGCAGAGTTGTAAACATTCGGAAACACCAAACCTTATCTTCCCAACTTGGACATTGGCTAAATCATAGTGGAAGCTATCAAAGAAAATCATTCACACGTGCGCATTACTCAAAAATTCGTGCATTTTTTTGGTCTGCCCTAGTCGATTCATTGCTAATTTATAAACGTCAGTAATTATAAATCGATGAGTTTAACCAAAATGCTGTCAGAAAATCTATATAAAACTCTGAAGCTAAACTGCAGCAGAATAAAACTATGTAAATGATAAGAAGTTTTTTTTTATTTAGATCTTTTTAAGTGGTCACAAGGTCAAAGGCGTAAACGAGCTTACTGGGACTTTCAGCTATTAAGGAATCAGGGATTGCTATTTTGACGCCTTTTTGGTGGAGTGGTCAGTGTAGCTGTCTACACATCAAGCGGTCCGGATTCGAGTCCTGGTAGCGGCAAATATTTGTGTGATGAACACGAGTATTTGTTGACGAGTCATGGTTGTTTATATATTTATTAAAGTTTATTTATAAAAATATTAATTTAAAAAAAGTGTCCGTTATCTTGTATCCATAACACAAGTTCTTAATGATACTTACTTTGGGCTAAATAATTGGTGTGAGCGTGCAAATATATTATATTATTATTGCTAATATATTAGGTGTAAGTTCGTTTGTTGGGTTACTTTGCGCCGTTCGGATAGTCACGATAAATATTTTTGTGGCGGAATTTTTTTAACTTTAATTTAACCAATTTTTCTCAATCATCGCTATTTTAAACTGCTTTTGACGGATAAAAAATATGTGATATTGGCTGAGACCCACCCTCTCCCCCACGTGAGATTGGGTGAGATTCGGCTCGACTCCCTCCCCCTCTGAAGACGTCACTCCTTAGGTGTATGCTTTATTGCCAGAAATCTATATTATCTATACTAATATTAAAAATAGTAATCTCTGGACCTCTTTGAAAATTCTTCCAGCAATATTTAGAATGGACTTCCAGGGATAGTTTTTGTTCGTGCGGCTAGCTATGAAAATACGTTTATTTTTCGACCCGTTTTCTTTGAATGTCGTCTATTACGGCAGTATTACGTTTCAATTGTGTCTGATTACACGTAATACTTATGCGTATTTGCATTCTTATCCGTCTTTTTTCTGCCCGAGTTTCTCACTGAAAAAATTTCAAGGGTAAATTGCGTCAAGAAACTGAATAAATAGGTTTTTGCTGGTTTTAATTAAATGACAGGCGTTGTTATCACGTTACATTGTTTGTGATTGAGATATGTTTTTGCTAATTAAATGTGTTTGAGTTATAGATAAAATTGACTATCTCTTTTATAAATTATTCTTAAACTTACTGGCACTGTTTCGTTTGGAATTTACAGAGGATTCAATTCTTGAATAATTTATTTTTTGGGAACTTTTTAAAGATTTCCTTGATTTGAAGTCAGATCAGAAATCGAAAATAAAGGAATTCCGTTTATTTATAGTATCTTCATATAAAGCTATGTTAAATTAGTTATGCTACCATACACAAATTAAAAAAAGTATGCGTTAACTTGGAAAAACTGAGAATCGCAATTTTTTAATTTTTCAATTACCTACATACTTACCTGTGATGTTTAACAAATTATTTCAAATGCACAAACCTCCCACTTCTGTAGACAGATTTCTTTCCTTCCACTTCACGCCACACAAATTATTATCACCGATGGTGGTGGTGTCATATGGAATATTTTGATGCAACCCTAGTGACGTCTTGCTTGTAACTTGAAAGTAAAATGTTGAGCCAGCGGTGTCAAAGGAAATAGATGGTTTAATGTCGGTGGAAGGAATGATAGATTTTAGAACCCTGCCATACAAAAATGGGTCTTTTTTGCTAGTGCTACCGTAATTCTAACGTTACAATGTTCAGCCACCAATATTGACAGGCGATGGCCTGCTATATAATTATCGTAATAATTTTTCTATAACGGAACTTTCATTGCGCAAAACATGTAGATTATCAGGAACTACACGGAAACGGAACGCACCGCTTCGCTTCTTTCCGCTCCAATCACCCGTAGACATTTTCATCGGGTCGCAAAACAGATTGACTGTTTGTGATACGAATCGTCTAGAAATGAAATTTGTTCTTGTAAGATGGTACGGCACTTTCAAGCAACGATCGGCGCGTTCAATACAAAAATATAAAAAAAAAACACCAGCTCTGACCTGAGCTGACTACCGTTCGTCGGCTCTGGTAGCTAGCTTTATTTATGTAAACGCACTAAGAGTTTAGGAACTTCGGAATGCTTCGTTCTAATAGATATTTTGATGCTGAAGCTTTATATGTGTTGGCGACTATGCTAATAGTGAGCGGAGCAACCCGCGCCTAAATAGCACCCAAAACACTAAAATTACGCAGAAAACGAAAAAGTTTTGATTTTTTTTAACAAGATACTTTTTTCCCATATGAATATAAATATTGAAATTATCTACAAAATGTAGTTTCAGAGTTACGCCACTTTTTTATTTTGGTAAGATCTAATTTTGGAATTGTTTAAAATATCTAAACTAAAATGTACAAATTTTGAAATGTTGTCCCTTATTGGCGGAAAAAAGCGTAGTCACATGACAGTTTACAAATTCATAAAATATTTTTTACATAATAAATATTATCTACTTTTTTCAAGTAGTGAAATAGGTATTTTGGTATAAGTATATTTATATTTTTTGATATTCTTTTCTATTTCAATTCCTAGTTTTAAAGTTTAAATAGGCAGTACCTACCAACTTTGAATTTTGTTTTCTATCGAGTGGATTGCTGTCTTTTCTACGTGACTCTCAGGCCGACCTAGACCTGCGTGTACGTGAAATGGTCTCGACTATCTATCTCGTTCTAATATACGTGTTAGCATGTTCCTTCTCTTTCACATTTCCGATCTACAGTTTCCTATAATCTATGATTTGTCTATTATCTAGTATCCCTAACACAAGTTCTTAATAATAATTAATTTGGGCTACTTAATGTGATCGTGGAAATATATTATTTATATTATCTCGTTTTCATATGTTTTTGTGACAACGTTATAAGTGACGATAGCCTATGAAAATATGGTTGAGTTTTCTAGACCAATCACTTCGGAAACCGAAATGTAACGGTTTCAAGCGCCGTCTCATGAAAGGATTAAAGTATTTTCTTTTATTAAAACCTAAATCAGTACATGAACAACTCGTAAACTTTTGCGTTCATCACAAACATTACCGGAAACTCTCATTGTGTAAGTAGCTTGCTGATTACCCCAACAAGATGATCGTAGAATAATGTCTACATAGATGACCGTAGCGTTCGGTGGCGTAGTGCGTAAGAGCGTCGTCTCCTACTCGGGAGGCACTGATTCGATCCCCGCCACGTACCAATGTGTTTTCAAATTTTGAATTCATATATGTACGTTTAAACGCTTTTACGGTGAAGGAAAACATCGTGAGGGAACCTGCACACACCTATGAAGAAATTCTTAGGTTGTGTGTGAAGTCGACCAACCCGCACTTGGCCAGCGTGGTTGACTAAGGCCTAATCGCCCCTAATGTGGGGTAGGCTCGAGCCCCTCGGTGGGGACATTATATGAGCTGTTAATGATGATGATGAGATGGCCGTATACTATTTTAGGGAAAGCTATAACACCCGATCTTTTCAGCGGTTAACCGCAAGCTTTTTGGTGACGTCAGTTCACCTTATCCAAAAAGCTTAGGGCTTTTCGGTCCGCTAATGATATTGCCGACCCATTCACCCCGAGCGTGACAATAATCAAGATTTTGGTCCTCCGGTACAAAAATTGCTAGCAATAGATTCCACAACAATACACCAAAATTATCAATGCTAAAATATTCGTTAATCCAAAAGTTTAATAGCCACTTGCAAAACCAACACTCCATTGTTTCGCAAAAAGTTTGGCCAATTTTTTACGGCACTCACTTTCCAACATTAAGTTATTAATTGGCGTACTGACACGTACGGAAGCGATTCCATTTAATAGATTGCTGTGCTGTGTTTGCGAAAATGTGCGTGACTGTACGACGGAAATGGCCGCCTCTCGGAGCAGGCCTTCCGAGCACTAACGTAAATAATAATCAGATCAGTTGCATCATTTATGATTGTTTCCTAAAACATCGATTCTACGAATGCATGACAACCTAATTGTTCTCCAGCATCCCTTTGACCGTAATAATGTCAAGTTGAATTGAAAAATTCTATTAGGTGGTAGATGACGCCCCGCTCGTGAAATTTTATTTTATTTTTTTATTATTTATTCATTTTTACATGCCAATAACAGAATATAAAATACAAATACCTACCACGAAAACCTTTAGAGGTTTATCTGTGTAGGAGATTCGCACGTTGTAATTACAATGTTGGTGAAAGTTTCAGGTACTTACAAAGATAAGTTATGAATATTTAAATAATATCTCTTCAATTTATATTTAGACTTAGAGACGGCATTAATCAAATATAAGTTTTGCAAATTTTCAGGCAAATCGTTTAAGTATTTTGGAACAAGATAATCTATTTTTCTTGTGCTATGCACATTTTTAAATTTAGGCAAAGTGAATCTTTCTTTATTACGCAATTGTCTCAAGTTATCTAGTTGTTTATCTAGCTTTTGCTCGCGACATCGTCCCAGGGTTGCCAAGTTTTTTCCAAAAATATACCGAACAGCGAGCAAACAAAAAAAGCTCATTCCTTTTCTTACTTGTCGTATTGCCGATCCTTTCACTCGCGCACAAAAATAGAGAGCGCTGGGCAGTATGACGTACGGCATGACGAGCAAGTAAGGTTGCCATACGTCTCTGCCTCCTTTCTCGTCTCTTCTCTCGTCTTCTTCACTCGTAGAGTGTGCAACATCGATGCCGATTGCGTAAAATTTGACAGTCGATTCGTTTATCAGGGAGACCAATTTACCAGAAAAAAAAAATACCGAACCTCCCATACTTCGCTATTTTTGTCATACCGAACACCAAACACGGTGCTAAAATACCGAACAGTTCGGTAAAATACCGAACAAAGCCATGGGGTTAAAATTCGAAAAATCGTAACATACATCATTCTTAATGTATAGCCGATAAGCCATATACCAAGTGTTATGAATTTTACCATAAAAATTACGGATTTCCCATACAAACTTTCATCCCCTATTTCATCCCCTTAGGGGTTGAATTTCGAGAAATCCTAAAATACTCGTTTCTTAATTTTAAAAGGAAAAGCCATATACCAATTTGTATGGATTTCACTATAAAAATTATGGATTTTCGACACTAGCTTTCATCCCCCCTTTCATCCCCTTTGGGGTTAAATTTCGAGAAATCCTAAAATACATCATTCTCATTTTTAACCGAAAGGCCATATATACCAATTTGTATGGATTTTACTATAAAAATGACGGAATTCCCATACAAACTTTCATCCCCTATTTCACCCCCTTCGGAGTTGAGTTTCGGGAAATTCTAAGATACCCTTTTCTTAATTTTTAATCGAAAGGCTATATACCAATTTTTATGAATTTTACTTTAAAAATGTCGGATTTCCATACAAACTGCCATCCCCTTTTACCCCCTTAGGGGTTGAATTTCCAAAAAATCCGGCCTTATCCCTTGCTTACGTCATAAAAGGAACCTCTGTGCAAAATTTCAGCCAAGGGTGTCCAAGGGTAAGGGCTGGGCGTTGAGTCAGTGTCAGTCAGACAGTGAGTCAGGTTTATTGTCTTTTATATAATACTAGCTTTTGCTCGCAACTTCGTCCCCGTGGATAGTTACTTTGAGCAGCATTTTAATTTTTGATGCTTATTTTTTTACTAATCCCTAACTCCTAACTCCCACGTGAGATTGGGCGAGATTCTCTCCCTTCCCTTCTGAACACCTCACGTAATTAATGGACGCCTACTGACCACTCCACCAAGACGACGTCAATTGATCGTCATTTAATTTTGTAGAATCGTTTTGACACTTGATTGTCTTTATAAATAAAGGACAGCGTGTGATCTAATCGAATTAGATTTGATTGCGTCGCCTTTGATATATTCAGGTTACACAACACCAGGAACTAGATACAGACCTAAACTGTAGCATTTGTCACGGCTGGAGCCTGTTATCTTCAATTGAGACATCTTGGACTGTAAAGGATAGGGTTGTCGCATGTTATTATTTGAATATTTTGACACTTGAGGAGTTTGTTCGATTTTATTTTTTATTACAAAAATTTATAAGAATTTATGATGTGCATAATGTAATACTTAAAGATGGCATTTCGTAGTAAAAATTCTTAGCCAGCTTCGATACATGAATACTACTAATAATACCAATAATATATAATCTAATTAGCTGTCCTGGCCACGCGTTGCTGTGGTAATTTCATACTTCTGTCCTATAACATTGAAATTGCAGTTTAAAAAATGAGGACTACTTATCAAGATAAAAACTGTCCTATATTTCAAGTTGATCAAACTGCACACGGTGTAAAAATTTGATTATAATCGGTTAAGTAGTTTAGGAGTCCATCGCGGACAAACAACTTGACACGTAATTTATATATATTAAGATAAGATGTATAAAAATCTCGTGTGACGGTGTTTGTGGTCACACTCCTCCGAAACGGCTCGACCAACTTAAAAGAAAAAGAAAATAAAATAAAAATGGCAGAATATTTTGAGGGGTCACCTATATTACTTATCAAAATTCGGACTCTGAACAATCGGATTACCTTATCCAATCAACAGAATCACACATCCTTATGGGTTTATTAATTCTAGTAAGTAATAATGATTAGTGAGGGTAACGCCTCTATTCTTAAACAATAACTTAAAATGAAAAAGATAGTCTAATTTTTTAGCTATTCAAGCAGCTTAAAGTTTGAAGATTTTGTTTGGAGATATTTAAGTAAAATATTTTTAACGTTAGCTTGTGTACACCTTTGTCCAACTCCCAATGCGAACCCATACCAAGCTCGAGATTATTGAGACTACTGTGTTGTTAATAAGTCATTAGGATTAAACTTAAAAATATGTCACGTATAAGTAGATATCCTCCGAATATTATACATGTGACAGTTGAGATGATTGAATGTTTGTCCGCGTTAATCACGGGAAAACAATGTCAACAGATTTGCATAAAATTTGGTATACAGATCATTGTCATCATTGTATTCAAACAGGATATTTTTTTATCCCGCCATGTTCTTGTGGGATGAATTCACTACTTTATAGGAAATCTTTATAAATTATTTGATTATTTAGGCCAGTGCCAACCCTAGCCCATAAGTGGTTCTGTGACGTTAATCCGAGTACCCCAGTCCCAGACTGACCTATAAATAAATATGAACGTAATTGCACCAGAAGTGTAGGACGTGTCTATGAGAATATTTTTGTTCCCCATTTGAGTGGATGAGCAACATAGTGAAAAATATTACTGGGTTGTTCCGTAATGGGTGATTGCAGTTTATCGCTTTTTTTTCAATGGAAAAGCTTTTAAAACTTTGCAATGTGTTAGATGCCCATTGGTAGAGTTCTGTAGGACTTTCAAGTTAAACCGCTACAACCACTGTTGTAGTCCATCCGCATGTTGACTCTGGCCTCACGAGGAACTACGTAGACATCCGTGCGGCTCCTTCTGCGATCGACCTCAACGTCATTGGTCCATTTTGCGGTTGTGCGTTTCTGTTGGCGAGTAAGGTTGCCAGAACTCCACAGGGTAGGGAAGGAGACTAGGGCTGGGAATGCGCGAGTGTCACGTCAGTTTTTCAAGCGTCTATAGGCTACTGTGACTGCTTACCACCAGGCAGGACGTATGCTTATCGGCCAATCACACCAAAAAAGCAGTGTGAGTCTTGACCCAAAATAACTGTCCCTAAAGTTGCAAGTTTTTGTTCGACTAAATTCCTTAATACTCAAATAAGGAGGTTGATAGCGCCGCGGCCGTGTGTTCTTAGTAACGATCACGAAAGTTAAGCAACCAAGTGCGTGGTCGGTACTCGGATGGGTGACCGAAAATTTTTCAACTCGATTTTCCACCGTGCTTCAGAAGGCACGTTAAGCTGGTGGTCCCGGGTGCTATGGAAAGATAGCAGTCGTCTCCAAGGAGGGTTGGTGTCAGGCACACCTCCGTAAAAGTATTTTTGATATCAAGAACGGGGTAGGACGGCTCACTAGGTGGTAGACCCATATGTAGGGTCGTCTGGGTAGGTACCACCGCCTTTCTTATTTCTGACGTAAAGCAGTTCGCTGTGTTTCGGATTGAAGGGAAAGGTAGCCAGTGTAATTACTGGGCATGGAGGGCATATCATTTTAGTCCCCAGGATGGCAAACGCACTTGCGGTGTTAAGTGATTTACACTTAACATTGCAAGTGTCTATAGGCGGCGGTGACCACTTAACATCAGGTGGGCCGAAAGCTTGTTTGCCATCTCGTAACATAAAAAAAAAGAAAATTATGTGCGTGTGAACTGAGGGACCACACTGTTATTTTTCAAAATAAATTTCGAAGGATTTAGTAGAAGACTTACAACAAATGTAGGCCAAATCTTGAAAAATGTAGCCTAAATATACTAAAAACTATAGCCCATAAACTGTGGTCCCTCAGTCCTCACATACTCCTTACTACTCAAATGTCAATCATAACATTGTAACCTTCCTATCAAAATGTAAAGATTAACTTAGACAAAGTCGTTAGTAAACTTGGCTTCGGGCGATGCTTTCTCGGCGTCATACAGTTGATAACATCGCCATTGTTCCAAGTTTCTTGCGTGGGAAAATTCATATTTCCGTTTGGTCATGATAGAGGACACCGATACGTGACGTATTGAACAAACTTTTTGTCTTGTTTGTACAAGATAGTATAATGCATATAATTTGAGACGATTTGTTCTTCTTACGGGCTGTTTCCACATCTCGACGGCTTTGTGCCTGTTACGCCTTGACGTCTCTAAAGATATACAAGAATACTAGTCCACTACAATTTTTCGAAAAAAAAGGTGTAAAATCATCATGAAGTAATGAAAAGGAACTTGTTGAGTAATTTATATTTTTTATAAATTTGTTTACGTAGTAAGTATAGAGGAAGTTTTGTAATCGTAAAAAAAATTCGACCTCGAGATTTTGACGGATTTACACGTTTTGGACCTCCCCGAGTCCAAAAATACCGTTTCTGGAATTATGCCTGTGTGTGTGTCTGTGCGTTAGCACGATAACTCGAGTATGCTTTAACTTATTGCAACCAAATTTAACATGCATATATAACATCAAAATATAAGGTTTCTATCAACTTTTGAGTCGTCGGTCACGAAAGTTAAGCAACCAAGTGTGCGGTCGGTACCAGGATGGGTGACCAAAATTTAACATGCATGTATGACATCAAAATATAAGGTTTCTATCAACTTTTGAGTCGTTGCCGGTATACGAGAATGTCAAGGGGAGACAACTCCCGATTTTTTTAATTTTAACTGTTAGGTTAGGCAAAGGGATCTAGACTATACCGCCATGTCTTCAGAAATTTTCTTCTTATTCGAGGTGTGCATTAAAATATGGGTAGCACATATCAGATCTCATGATGTCGACTGAAAATTTCGTAATCCCACTATAAAATTCTCAACGTCATACACTACTCAAAACCTTTATTTCAATGATTTCTCATTCGTATCATGTAACTACTTATGATTCAGGTATCCAAGCGGTTCATCGAATAATAAGAAAATACAACTTTAAGCTTGCTGGTTTGAGGAAAAGTAGAACCTATTTAATTATAAATAATTAAATCTGTCTGACGCACTTATTACTACAAGAAACGGTAGCAATGTTACATCATCAGGGGAATCATATTGACCCGTAGCATTTTGGAGAGCAATTATTTCTATACCTACGTCAAAGTTAAAAAAGTTGATGGCAAAGTATTACTACTAAACTTTAATAATATGAGACTTTTGAGTACGGTCGAGTAACTGTGTCGTGTTGGTAGAATCTTTTCCTAACTTACTTATATTTCCTTTACTGTTATAAGGTACTGCCATAGCTCAAGATTTGCTCGATAATCCATACTATAAAAATTTAAGAGTTGGACCCAGTTAATAATCTTATTAGCAGTATATCCAAACATTGATTGAAGTCTAAACAAATACCTATAAAAAACCATTTTTAAAAATATGTTTTTATTTCAATTCTCAAGAAAGAAGAAAATAATAATAACTTTAAATTTAAAAGGTTATATATTAAAAGCTTTTATTTACCGATGATCGATGATCAGTCATCAGTCACGACAAGTTTTATTTTATTTACTTCGATCATCGTTTAGTTACTATCTCTTTGACGATTCTATCGCTCTTTATCGCCTCCATTCTCCTCTTTATCTCTAAATCACGCGACAAGCTTCTATAACATTAAAATTTAAAAGTTATTTTATTGTCTTCTTTTTAGAACATTTAATTAAATAAAAGGTTGTTTTTACGAATGTCTTTAAAGGTTTTTATTTTTTAGTCACTTTATTCGTATGCTTTGATACCCATATTATGGTAGTGTTAAAAACAAGTAGTCTGCCATCTTGGGTGGTCCGCCATTTTGGATTTACAGTGAAGTAATTTTATTTTTCGTATTCTTTTCAGAAAACCCTTTCATTTGAGTTTGTAAAAATAGAAAAAAAATATTTAGTACATAATATCTCAATGCAAAAAGATAATGTTTTCGTTAAGTTTCATTGGTTTCACAAATTTTAATTAACAAACTTTTTTAAAATGCTAACTAAAATTGACTTTTATGTAATGGTAATAAAGTTTAAGTTGCAAAAATGATAGAGCATGAACAAAAATCTTCACGGAAATCACACCACGACCATTTTGAAATAAAAATGACTGAAATGTATTAATTTGCATATTAGTAACAAACTACTCTTCATCTTTCAGTGTTATTGTAGCTTTAGCCTCAGTAGTGGGTTCGAATCTGACTAGATAAGAAGTTTTTTTCTGGATTATTTCGTTCCATAACGCCTTGCAACATTGATACCACAATAATAACGACAATAATGTTGCTAAATTTCTTTCAAGCGCTCTTATTCCCAAATTACAATTGATTACACTAATCGAGAAGGGTCACGGCTTAACTTTCGAATTGTATGTAAAAGTGGCCATTATACAAATGTAATGATATGTTTTCGTGTTAGTAACGTGATCGCTGTTAGGTATAGCGAGTGCTGACTTTGGTAAACGGAGATATTGGTGCGGAAATTACCTCTTGTGAATCATCATCATAACAGCCTTTTTAATTCGACCCACTGCTGGGATAAAAGGCCTCTGCTTGTTATCGAAGGAGGTTCAGGCAGTAGTCCATCACGCTTGACCAATGCGGATTGGTGGACGGAGTATAAGGTGATCAATACCACTTTGCTGATCCATTAGCCTTCTACGACACCCATTGGAGGATATGGGGTGATGCTATTCTACTCTGCCGGCATCACACGGCCTCTTGATGATATCAGAGACTAAATTGTGGGATTGCCCTCAAATAAGCGTTTTGTTTCTGTAAGACGAATCTCTTGCCCGCCTAGCATGAACACCGAACACGATATGATATAGCCATTTATCGCTTTGAACTGTCAATAATCATTGGATAAAACCGCCATCTTGAAATTTTATCGAAACTGCGAACATGTATCAGTTTACACATGTTCGCAGTTTCGATAAAATTTGAAGATGGCGGTTTTATCCAATGATTTTTGACAGTTTCAAGCGATAAATTGCTAGGTGTATCGTATCGAGTTTCGGTGGTCATGCTAGACGGGCTGGAGGATTTGTGGTTATCGAGTCTTTCCCGCCGGAAATTCCCTTTTGTCTCTGATGACATTTTCTGCGTCACCGGGTTTTAAGAAGGCGAAGACCTTGGGGGGTCCTCCAGCCTGTAGGTCGGACGTTCCTAGGGGATTACTGGGCGACCGAGCATCTCCCCCGTGGGGAGTCTCTCGACCGCCTAGCGTCCCTAGGGCGTCCGTGTCGGTAGGGAGCGACATGCCCGAGGGTGCCTCTAAAGGCTCGGACCTCGGCTCGGGCACATCGTGTCGTGGTGGAGGCGGGGAAAAGCGCCCCGCGGTACATGTCTGTACCGGGTATAGCGCGTCGTATGTAGACCGGGTCTTCGCACCCTTGTTCGACGAGTGCGGTGTATAACAAAGGTGTGTCTAGTGCTTGAGTGTGTAGTGTTTAACTGAGAGTTACTCGAACGGATCGGGGGAAATTCTCTCTATCGACAATCTTTTTGGTTTATGAGCCGAAATAGAGCGGTTCTTTTTATAGAAAGAGATTAACGCAATGTATGTTTCATATCAAATGCCATACGCCTAACGCTCAACTATCAATCGATAAAACAACACTTCAATAATAATAATAAGCCGTTATACTGAATACTTGTCCGAAATTAACCCATTATACAAAGTGATTTTTTGATATCATCTTCCCTAAAATTGAGAGATGTAGAAGTGAAAAATGTTATTAATAAACTTTATTGCACACAACATAAATAATGAACAGGAAGAAAAACTAAACACAGTACAAAATAGGCGGTCTTATTTCTTAAAAGCCATATATTCCAAGCAAGGCAACCCTAAGAGAAAGGAAAAACTAATAGAAACATTGAAAGGATGAAGAATTATTTCTGCTGTGAAGCAGTTCGCTGTGTTTCGGATTGAAGGGGAGGTATCCAGTGTAATTACTGGACATGGAAGGGATATCTATCTTAGTCACAAGGATGGCAACGCACTTGCAGTGTTCAGTGACTTACCTTTAGTATTGCAAGTGACTATAGGCGACGGTAACCAATTAACACAGGTGGGTCCTTAGCTTGTTTGCCATCTCGTAATATAAAAAAAGAAAAAAGGTCAATATCTTTACATGAAGTAGGGTTCAGTTAAAAGTAGTTCAAAAAACAGAACTTTAACAACACTATAAATTAAATAATGATAAGTCTTTGTTAATGTACACCATGTAATGATATCTTTAATTTATTTTATTATTTAATTTATTATTTCAATTATTTTAGTAAAGCACGCAGCTCTTAGAATAAGAAACAAACATTAAATTGAACGCATGTTCTTTGCCGGATAAATACGGCACGCAAATATTTGTCGGATCAATCCGACAGAACCGGTAAATAGGTTGATAGATTTTTGTGTGCAACTACGGTAAATTTCACGTGTGTCTGCGTACTTAGAAAATTCCCGTTATTCAAAAATACAGGGCCTTCTCCATTACAATATCAGTACTTTGACCCACAAATTAGACCACACGCATCGAAAGTTCACGTACGAGATTATTATGATCCGCAGCTAAAGACAATGGGGCGTAAAAATTGCGCTTGCGTATACCAGAGAAATGTTGGCTAGTTGAGTCACAAAATATGTACCAATATGTTTGATTAATTTTTAACATTCTTGTATCGTGATTAAGGAAGTGAATGTTGGTATTATTTTGTGATGTTCTTGAATGTAGTGGTTACAATTTTCGTTACCAGTGTTTCTAGGTTGTAATAATGAATGAATGAATAAGCTTTATTGTACACCAAAATTAAAGTAAATAATACAGACACAGTTCGATAAATAAATTGTACAATGGGCGGCCTTATCACTAAAAAGCGATTTCTTCCGGGCAACCTTTGGATGGAAAGAAATAGCAAGAAGAACAAATAAATGGGTTGATGGTGCATCAATTAGTTAATTATACCGTAATAAATATTATGACAAAATAAAATTATTTACCTGCTAATAGTATCCTACATAATATAACTTAAGTACAAACATATACAAATAATAAGTACCTAAGTGTTTTTATGTTTTATAAAGTAATAAGTACCTAAGTGTTTTTTACCCCGTGGAGCTCTGGCAACCTTACTCACCAACAGAAAAACAACATCACAAAAATGTAGTGTTATTTGACTGTGGTCTTCTGAAAGGTATTCAGGCTCTGCAAATTCGAATTATAGTGTACAGTTTTGCAATTCTGTGACCTCTAATGGAATAAAAAAACAAATGAAAGATTTTGAAACCATTTTATAATATACAAACAATCAAAAACAATAAACCCAACAACCAAGACAGATGTTACCACGATGTTACACTCTAAGGCCCGTATTACAGAATGACACTCAGAAGTCAAACATGTCTTGAGAATCGTTTGTCACTGTCTATCACGCTCAAAGTGACAGAGACGTAGGACGCTCAAGTCGGCGTTCATTCTTGAAACTCTTTCTATAATACGAACATAAGGCTGGTATTATAAAATGAGTCTCAAGAATCAATGCCGTACTGCGTACGTCTCTTTCACTTTGTGCTTGTTAGAAAGTGAAAAACTATTCTCAAGAAATCATGTCAGCAGTAGTGAGATAAAATACTAACTACTTATAACTTTACAAAGGTACTTCTTCCGGCAAATCCTCATCAAAACGGCAATTAGCTACAGGCGTGTGCTTATATCACAGATTGCACACTTCCTATCCTCAAAGCTAAAACTGATCGCTCAAGATCTAGGCCAATTAATATTTGGCTTGGTGTCGAAATATTTCAACACTTTCAACATATTGTTCGTGATCATGCGATAGGCAAAAGTGTTTCCTGTGATAAATGAAAATTGAGCCGGAATAAATGATGCTATTGTTATGCTGAAGCAAGGCAATTAATATTAATGCAAGTGCGTTGACTAAGAAAATGGTTTACATTTTGTTCATTCAAATCACCGTGTCGTAGTGGTTCGTCGACCAAATGAGATCCCAGAGGTCCCGGGCTCGATCCCAGGGGAGTACTTGTACTCGGTTTATTCATTTATTTATTTGTATAAATCTACATTCTATAAATTTTGGTTAGAAAAAATATTATAGGACACTATGAATTACCTTTACACGTGTACACGCATTACATTTTAGACGTACTATTACAAACAAAATTTCTAAATAATCAAGAAAATTAAACTCAAAAGCAGCGAGCAGAAGAAGTAACACATGACTACTACATTAATCCTTAACAACGTGAAGTAGCTTATTTCGAAATTTACTTAATGAGGTCTGGAAGATGTCGACCTCATAGCGATACCATTATAGGCGCTTTTAAGACGGTTCAGTGGTGAGTTTATGTTAGTCCGAAACAAAGCCTTGTAAAACGTCTTAGCCAACGGATATCTTATTTTTTTTCTAGGGTGTACTTATATTCCCATGCGCCAGTTTATATAGAAACAGGAGATCAAAAATCTTGCGTCTTTTTTCAAGAGAATCGAGGCCGAAGTGCTTTAGACGAGTGCAAGGGCCTGTCCACGCGCGATTTTTTTACTGCATGTGCGGATAGTCCTATAAGATCCCATGTGTCACAGAATTTTGCGAGAAAAAAATGTGCGGTGAAATATCGCTGTGCGGACAGGGCCTAATAGTCAGCTCTATAGGAACATTATGGAATAATCTTTGCGTTTACAAACGCGTAAATAGTTTTAAAACTAGAAAACACTGAAAAAAATCGTCCGCCTGGGGCAGGTCGATTTTTTCACTGTATTTTATCTAGTTTTAAATCTATAGGATCATGTTTTATCTTTGTATGTCAAAAATCTTGTGAAACTTCGCTGAATTCGTTTGGGTGGTGGTAGCACTTTTTTCAATACCGCCTGTTTAGCTACAACTATCAAAATTTGTCGCCATAATAATAATGTTAACATCATTATTGACCTCAAAGACAATGTGGATATTGAGAGGGAATGTAGGGCTCTAGCCGTCAGGTTTAATACGTATGCTGGCCTTAATACGTATTTAATACGTAGATTTGTACGATATAAAGACCAAGTAAAAATTACCCTATTTAAGACTTACTGCCAGTCTGTATTGGTATACAGACTGGCAGTAAGTTTTTAATCTATGGGTCAACTACACCAAAAAGTCAGTGGACGTGCTGCGTGTCCAATACAATAATGCTTTTAGAATGCTGTTGGGACTGCAATTCAGAAACAGAGTCCAAGGAAGCTACTTTTAAAATTTACGTTATTTCTGCTCTGTTTCTTCTTCGTGTGAGACCATCAGGTTAACGTTTTTTCTAAAGCACGGAGGAAGATCGAGTAGAAAAATTTTCAGTCTCGGTGGCTTAGCTTTCGACCTCCTCAAACTTATTTTGTAGCCAACTATATCAACATTATCGCACATTCATTGGTTGGCTGGGAAAGATCTCTTTTAGAGATAAATTCACCCTTGCAAACTTTTTTTTTATACTATCAGATGGCAAACAAGTTTGCGGCCCACCTGGTGTTAAGTGGTTACCGTCGCCTATAGACCCATGTAATATTAAGGGTAAATCCCTTAACACTGCAATTGCGTTGCCATCCTGGGGACTAAGATAATATGCCTTCCATGCCCAGTAATTATACTGGGCATGGAAGGCATATTATATGGCTACCTTTCCCTTCAATCCGAAACACAGCGAACTGCTTCACGGCAGAAATAAGAAAGGCGGTGGTACCTACCCAGACTACATATAGGTCTACCACCTTGTAATATTTACTAATAATATTTGTGAAAATCTCTGTACATCTTTAAGTGCAATAAAGTGTAAAATAATGATTATTGACATTGACTCACAAAAAGATGTATCCATTACATAATAGTAGTTTATGCAACTGTCATATAATGAAGGGTATTAAAACACGAGTGTGAGTTTATGAAACGAGCGCAGCTCTTAAAGGTTGGCTTTATTTTAGAATAATACAACTTCTTGATCTAACAGTATATTTCTTGAAATAAACACACACCATTACAGACGAACAACAACAGCAGACGGAACAGGATGTCGAATACAACCACAGATAATATTAAGACACAATATCTGCGTTCCATTTCTCAACACTCCCCCTCAATTACAGCGTTTTTATTATTCTACAACTAACAATTAACCAAAATACAAAACTTGTAATTGCAACACAACTAACCATACACACAATCAACTATAAGTGTCACACTTTTCATGTCTTCTGGTAGGTGCATATATATCTCTTCTTTAAGAACACCATGTAGGAACGCTGTCTTTACATCCATTTGCTCAATTATTAGGTTTTCTTGATTGGCAATTACTAGTAATGTCCGAAGTGTAGACATCTTTCCTACAGGAGCATAAATTTCACTATATTCTGATGTTTCATAGCCCTTTGCTACTAATCTTGCTTTACAAATGTTTTCATTTTTCTTCTTCAATACCCATCGGCTATGTATGATATTTTTATTTTGTGGTGTCTTTACTATTGTCCATGTACCATGTTTCTCATGCGACTTTAACTCATTACTAATTGCTTCTAACCACTTCTCGCTGTCTGGTCTCTCCAAAGCTTCCTTTTTAGTTTTAGGTTCATCATACAAGTAGTTATTAGTCATCAATGCCATGTAGTCACATTCATATTCACTTAAATATCTGGGTTTCTGTATAATTCTTTTGGGTCTTTCTTCTTGATCTTTTGAACTGCTTTCAGGTAATATTATTTCTTCACTAATATCTATATATTTTTTCTCTTGACAATTTTCTTGAACAATATCCTTTACATTTACATCTTCTAATAATATTTTCTCACTATTTTCTTTAAAAATTACATCTCTAGACCTCACAATCTTCTTATTCTGTGGGTCCCACAAGCGATACCCATTATCACAATAACCTATAAGGTACATTTTCCTTGTCTTTTCATCAAATTTACTTCTGTTTTCTTTTGGTATGTGTACATAACTTTCTGATCCAAACACTTGCAGTTTATTATACTTAGGAGTTTCACCATACCAAATTTCAGCAGGAATAACATTCCAACTTGTAGGTAATCTATTTATTATGTATACAGAGGTGTAAACTGCTTCTCCCCTAATTTCTTTATCAAAAGTTGTACTTGATATCAAAGTTCTAGCTTTCTCTATTAATGTTCTATTGAAACGTTCTAGTTTCCCGTTTTGTTGAGGAGTATAACTCATTGTAAACTCAATTGTGATACCTTTTTGTTTACAATAATTATGGAATTCTATATTGTTGTACTCCCCACCATTATCACACCTTAACCTTGATATCTTTTTGTTAAATTTTGCTTCTACTAAATTTACGTAGGTTTAAAAGTATTGAAATACTTCACTCTTCTTTTCCAACAAATACACTATGGCGAAATGGCTGTAGTCATCTAAAAATGATAAGACATATTTCTTGTTATCATACGTAGGTGGATTTATCGGACCACATAAATCTGTATGAATTAGTTGTAATGTGGAATTTGTACTTCTTGTGTTTTCTTTAAAATTTGTTCTTGTTTGTCGCCCTTTCAAACAAGGTTCACATAATACTGTCTTATCACTGGAATCAAAGTTAATCAATTTTATTGATTTTAACATTCTCATTTTTTCGGGTGAAGCATGTCCCAATTTCTTATGCCACAATAGTTCACTGTCACTAACTGAATATGCTTTCTGTGCTTCAACTTTTTCTTACTTTTTAATTCTAAAATTTATTTTATATAATTTGTTTTCTTTCTTACTTTCCACAATTACTTTATGACCTTTCATTATTTTCACTTTACTTTCCTGAAAATTTACAATGAAGCCATGTTTTTCTATTTTATTTACTGATAATAAGTTACACCTTAACTGCGGCACCAACAATACATCTTTCAGTGTTGCTTCAGCTGTTTTTATGTTACCTATTTTGTAGGCAAGAATACTTTCACCTTCTTTGGCTACACTAATTTTAATTGGTGTTGGTAACTCATGTAATTCAGAGAAATATGTATGGTCTTTGACCAAATGATCAGTGGCACCTGAATCTACCACAAATTGTAGAATATTATATTCACATTGGTTTTCTGAGGCAAGTGCTTCTCTAGTGGCTGTCATAAAAGATATTGATTGGTCTTCTGATTCTTCTGTATTATAAGCCTTTTTCTTCTCATTTCTCATAAACTTACAGTCTGCTTTCATATGGCCCCTTTTCCCACAGTTGTAACAATTAAATGGAAATCTGTCAACATTATTCTTCTTGTATTTCTCATTATTTTCCTTTTAAAACTTTTTCTTATTATTTGTCATAAACACATTGCTGCTTACTTCCATACTTTCATTGTTAAAATTTTTCTTCTTCATTTCTTCATCGAGTAATCTACTCTTCACAAACTCTAACGTCAGCATGTCTGAGGACATGGTTTCCAAAGCTGTGACAACATTCTCATAAGAAGAAGGCATGGATAGTAGTAAATAACAAATAATCTCGCTATCACTTGGTTTAGCGTTGGATGCTTTTAGTTCTCTCACACATTTATCAAATGTGATTAAAAATTGTTCTAGTGGTTCACTGTTGCTGTATTTCATTAGGAGTAACTTTTTTCTTAGCATAACTTGAGATGCGATTCCCGTTCTTTGAAAAGTAATTTTTAACTTTTCTATGATTTCTTTAGGAGTTGTGCAGTCCTTGACAACTTCAAGGTGGCTGTCAGCTATGCATTGTATCAGAACGCTTTTTGCTTTAGCACATTTCTTCAGATCTATTTTCTGTGACTCACTGTTGATCGTTTCTTCTAGTTCATACTCTTCTAAGACAGTCCTTATTCGGAAATACCAATTATTGAAGTCGGTTCCGGCAAATGGGGTGACGCCGAATTTGTTCAATCTTAATTCCATTTCCATCGAGTATGAATTTTCTTCTAAAATATATTATTTTCTTCAGAGCGTTGGCCTGGGCCCATAACCTCTTAAAGGTTGGCTTTATTTTAGAATAATACAACTTCTTGATCTAACAGTATATTTCTTGAAATAAACACACACCATTACAGACGAACAACAACAGCAGACGGAACAGGATGTCGAATACAACCACAGATAATATTAAGACACAATATCTGCGTTCCATTTCTCAACAGCAGCGAGTTTCATAATAGTAACGAGTGTTTTAATACCCGTGTTATATGCAGTTGCATACACTACTTTATCTACTTCTTCTTGTGTATGCTACTCACTTATGGAGCGAAGCCATAGAGAAACACGGTGAAGCTCTCGCCGTTTCCCTCGATATCTCCAAGGCTTTTGACAGGGTCTGGCATGCAAGTCTTATTGGCAAACTTCCATCATACGGAATCGCTACCGGGCTTTGCAACTGGATTGCTGATTTCCTGGGGGGCAGATCAATTCGGGTAGTCATTAATGGCTCCTCGTCGGATCTGCTTGGTATCAATGCCGGTGTCCCCCAGGGCTCTGTCCTCTCCGCAACTCTATTCTTGCTGCATATCAACGACCTGCTTTTGAATCCCGGTATCTTTGGGTACGCAGACGACAGCACAGTTTCGGAGAGGTACTTGTCGGATGCGAAGTCTGGAGCAGATGTCCGATCTTTGAGGGAGGCGATGGTGGAGGGAGTGAATGCAACCCTGGAAGCTGTTTCCCTCTGGGGTGAGGCCAACTTGGTTGGGTTCAATCCGTCCAAAACGCAGGCATGTCTCTTCTCGGCGAAACGGACTCCATTACATCTGAGTCCGACTTTCCGAAATGTCTCCGTTCCGGTTAGCGACCATCTGGACCTCTTGGGTGTAGATATCTCTGCCAATCTCAATTTCGGTCGCTACATCGAATCCATTGCTGAAACTGCAGCCAAAAAACTTGGCATTCTTTCAAAGGTGAAACGATATTTTACATCTGAGCAGCTCCTACGTCTTTATCGAGCCCAAGTACGCTCCTGCATGGAGTACTGTTGTCACCTTTGGGACGGATCCGCACGTTATCAGTTGGATGCACTGGATTCGGTGGAGCACCGAGCGAGGCGACTCATCGGCAGTGAGGCACTACTCGCTGAGGCTAATCTCCAGAACCTTGACCACCGAAGGCGTGTAGCTTGCCTCTCGGTCTTTTATCGGTTGCATTTCGGAGAGTGTGCGGAGGTTCTTCATAATTTGATCCCCCCAGCCCCTTTTCACCACCGGACGACCAGACGCGGCGAAGGTTTTCACCCTTACGTTGTAGATATACCTCCCATCCGCACGAAGCGCTTTGCTTCCTCTTTCATTTTGTTGCCAAGGTCTGTTTTCCCGGATCAATATAATCTGGATATCTTTAAGGCCAGAGTGAACAAGCATCTTCTAGGCGAGCGTGTACCATCTTAGGCCACATCTTCACTTCACATCAGGTGAGATTGTGGCCAAACGCTCAGCCTATCAAATATAAAAAAAAAAAAAACATAAATTCAAATAAAACAACAGAAAAGACAAATATTACGTTTTCCAAAACAAGTGCTTTTTTCTCATTTTCTATTTGAATATGCTTGTTCGCACCGTATTGGAAACACAGATTTGTTTATTTTTTACTAATCACCAAGCGCTCCGCCAGAACTGTCTAATCAGAAGCGCCCCGCCCGCCCGCCGCCGTGACGCGTTATGCAGCGAACCAATAAGAGGGATTTCTTAACGCGACCAATCGAGCCATAGAATAATTACACACTAAAAACAATAACATGAGGGGGCTCGTCAATTTTCCATTTAATTATTTTAAATCCTAATTAACCTTTGTTTGTTTGTTCCCTTTCTGTAAAATTATTATTTTTTTATTTTTCTGGCAACAAACTATTTGTTGTGGCTTTTTGCAAATTATTAGGAGTCAAATTTTTTGTATGGGTTAGATCCCTTTGCCTTCCCGAGTATTTAAGAAAAATAACTGTATCATAATGTAATGAGTCGAACCCTTAGACTAGCGATGGGCGATTGTTCCATTAAAAGTTATCGAATGAATCGACAATTGATTAATCAAATATTCGAATGTCGATTTATTCGTTCTTTCAACAAATTATTCGATAAAAATTCGACGTTCGAATAACAATCGACGGATCTACTAGCGAGAAAAGTACCTACGTAGTTGCTCCTGCGGAACGGCGCGTTTTCAGGAGGGGTGAGGGGGGGGGGGGGGGGGGGGTAATTTTGGTCACATTTGTCTTGGTTGTTGGTATTTTTGTTAGATTACTGAAGAATTTCTACTGTATAGCCCATAATGCTAGATGTGGGTTTGTGTGTAACTAAATGTTACCTGTAAAGCTTTGCTCAACCCCTTTTGGGATTACGAGCGTGATTATTTGTATGAAACTTTTTTGCTGACTGTACCGACATCTAATCTGGTTGTCGGTTAGCTCCTTGGATTCAATTGAGTAGATGGTGCGGCAAAAAAAATATTACGTGCTGTTAGTTAAGATGTTCTTAAATTTTTGTTGCTGACTGTACCTACACTAACGTTATTTCGCTCGACGAATCCCATTTTACTGTTTAGTTGCTGCTATAAAAAATCTCCATACCTACTCCTAACCGTTAAGGAGTTCTGTGCCTTCCATCATCAGCTTAGCACCATGAGATGATGACTTCCTGGATACGCAATAAATAAGAACATACCATAACATATGATTAAGTAAAGCATCAAAGACTACACGTGCCCATAATATTTGAGGAGTTCCCTCTGTTTACCTGGGATCTCATCATCAGATCCTACCTTGGTGACAATGACCTTGTGCTCGGGAGTATACAGTTTTAAACAGAAAAAGAATTTTCAAAATCGGTACACAATTGACGGAGATATCGGTGAATATGTATGTATCGATACGTTTGATGATGCGTGTAACAATTTGGGCGCAAGCACAAATCGCAGCAATCGAAAGAACCATCAATTGATAGGTCGATTGTTATTCGTTTACGCGCTACCGCAGCGCTCAGCGTACGCACGCAAGTCGATGAACACAGATTGACTCGATGCGACTGCAATAACAATCGACAATTTATCGAATAATATGACTTGTTATCGAATGCATTCGAATAAACAGATTATTCGAATAATTCGATTGTTTTTACTAACAATCGCCCATCGCTACCTTAGACAAAGAATCCTGGTCGAACCGGTGTTATAATGGTCATTATGTTACAGGTTGTTTTTTTAATTTTAATTTTGATTATCTGTATTAAAAAGTATGTCATTTTATGTTCACCTTTGATATCGTAATTCGAATATTATGACATGAGTGTAGATAATAGTACATTATAATACAAGTGAGTAATGTTAAAAATTACGTTCGAGGCTGACATTGAGCACGAGCGCAGCGAGTGCTTAATATTCAGCCGAGAATGTAATTTTTAACTGCTCACGAGTGTTATACGACGTTTTTCAATACCATTGCGAGTAATTAATACATAATGCAAAATATCTACTTGCAAAATAGTACTGAAAATTGAAAAATGGCGCGCTTTTACTTTTTCATTGACGGCTTTGTGCGCGAAAGACTAAGGTACCGACGCTTATACAGCCAAAACAGCAAATTATATAATTTTTACAAAATAAATATATTCTTTTAATATTTATGTATGACTTCTATTTTAAATAGTTGTAATTTTAAAAAAGGTTTTTATAATTGTATATCTTTAAACAGAGTGTTTCTAAACGCCAAACTTATTTAATTTAAAAAAATTGGTTGTCTGTAAAGTCGGTTTACTGACGATAGTTGAACGTGACAACGTCTTAAGAAAATACTGATGGAATGGTAGCATTTTTCAAAAGAAAAATTTAATTTCACTTGTTTAATAGATTTCGCATTATAGTATGAATAAACTTGTAATAAAATCTCTTTGGCTATACTATTTGTATCTGGCTGGTTTTGGTATCATTGAAAGTTTAAATTTTAAAGAACATAATTTGCCAATGGCAAATGGCAACACTAGCCTAAATGCCACACAAGAAGAAGAAGAAGAAGAACATAATTCCAAATTCAAATTAGAGAATTAGATTCAGAGCGAGGTAACGCCGCATGACGTCATGTTTTTTCGTGCGTGCAGCCGGCTCTATCGAATTATAAGACGTTGTCACGTCAAAAATGTTTCAGCATTTTGCATATAAATTCTCTTTGGTTCCTATTTTTTTTCTTATAAATAAAAGCGTGACTTCTTTACGAAACTATTAACTTTTGATTACCAAACTGTGCGGTAATCGAATTTGAAATTAGAACGATATTATATTGGTAATATGATACATTGTGAAACTAAAATTGGTGTAGTTACATACCAATTACGAGCAATGGTGTTGAAAATAATATTATTAAACATAAAAAATAGCAAGTTTAATAGGTACTTATATGTTTTTATACTATCTTCCTATCATTACCGGGAAAACAGTTTCGTTCTTATCAACTATGTAACTAATGAATTGTTATTATTTTAATATTCATTACATTTATCTTTATGCTGCATTGTTTAAAATTGATATGGGATATGGCTCTGTTTATGACGCTAGTGATTCGCACTGCCTTTGAAATAAACATTTTTAGAAGACAACACTTTTTTGTGAATAGTTGAAACGTAGTTTAGTTACAAATTAACCAATAACATTAATATATATAAATTACGTGTAGTTTGTCCGCGATGGACCCCTAAACTACTTAACCGATTTTAATCAAATTTGTACACCGTGTGCAGTTTGATCCAACTTGAGAAATAGGATAGTTTTATCTTGATAAGTAGTTATATATTTTATTACTACAGATACAATGTTATAGGTCAGTAATATGAAATTACCTCAGCAATGCGTGGCCGGGACAGCTAGTATTATATAAAACAAGAATATCATTATAATTAACACAATAGCGAGACAGCTACAGGCATTCTTTCTCACAAAATTTGTTGTGATCTGGTTGTAGTAGTGACGGTAGTTCCAGTACTATCCTTATGGCTATTCGTGCATTATTGTCACAGCATGGCAATTTGTAGATAGGATACTTGATTCTAATTGCACAATTAAGTACGAGAAATAACGCAAATAACGCAAAACGGTTGGTGGTACATGAAAGAGGTTATTCTAATGTCCGTTCTCACTTGGTTCGCTCAGTAGCGACCACACGTCGCTTCAAATTATTTGGATGCACTCCATGTGTGGTTTTGTATTTGCGAATACGCGAAATATTTGGAAAATAACCTCCTTTTTTAAAGTCGATTAAAAAATACTCGACCGCATGCCGAGTTGAATACCAGTTTATGTGGCTGGCGATTCTTCCGAAGTTTTCGCTTAACTAAGGTGAAAACTTCGACATCCCTCTAATGAAGTAATTATTTTTATATTTGAATTTACTTCTTATTGTTTTATAACTCCACTTAACTGAAGCGCATGAAATTCACAATGCAGAAAAAATGCAAAATGGTGGAAAGTAACAATTACCGACGTAAGTTACAACTTTCTACTATTAAAATAAAGGTGATCAAGTTAATATATCAGTTAACAAAAGCATTAAAGGAATTAGAAACCGTGTCGGCGCGGGCGCAGGTTTGCCGGCGTTGTATCGCACACGCTTCTACGAGTATGACGCCTGTACATGAATGCATTTACACCGTAAGGCGGGTAACGCTCGCGTACTCGTCGACTAGTATTCGTTCTAAACTATATAGAACCTATAAGAAACAATTTTAAGGCAAGAACGCAGCATATTTCTCACTGGCCCGTCTTCACATTTATTCTCGGCTCACGTGGAAATATTTTCGTATTTCCCAATAGCTAGCCTTTGCGGGTTTCGATACTGTACGTCTAAAGTCAAGAAAGTCACGAAAACCGTTCATAAACCACTAATAATTTATAAACCCCAGAAATATTTATTTATTTTCATCACGCTTTAAATGTTGTTTTTATTCTTTAAAATAATTTAATACTTAATAAGTGTGGGTTTATAATGTTAATATTAATTAAATATTATTTCCCAAGAAATGTTAATAAAATCCTGATTTAGATTTAGATTTTTTCTGTGTTAGGTTTAGAAAGTTTCTCTATAGGATTACGTTACGGAGCCCTCAAATATTCGTGCTTGAGGCACAAAATAGATTATTCTTTATCGACTTACACATTGGAATTCGTTACCTACCCGTTGGAGATAATTAGTAACAATTATCTAAATATATACAACTCAATGGCCGCGTGATGCCGGCAGAGTAGAATAGCATCACCCCATATCCTCCAATGGGTGTTGTAGAAGGCGACTAATGGACCAGCAAAGGGGTATTGATCACTTCATACTCCGTCCACCAATCCACATTCTGCAAGCGTGGTGGACTACTGCCACCCTCCTTCATTGAAAAGGAGAGGCGAAAAGGAGAGGCCTTGTGTCCCAGCAGTGGGTCGAATTATAAAGGCTGTGATGATGATGATATAACTCAAAGGTGACTAATATAGTGATCTATCAACGCACAGCCCAAACCACTGGACGGATCAGGCTGAAATTTGGCATGCAGGTAGATGTTATGACGTAGGCATGCGCTAAGAAAGGATTTTTGGAAATTCCACCCCTAAGGGGGTAAAATGGCCACGCAGACGATGTCGCGGGCGGAAGCTAGTACATGATAAAAAAAAATGTAGCACTTCAGCTTTCAAACTGTCCGAAGTAGACACCCTTGTGACATCACTGGTAAAAGTACCACGTAAACATAATTAAATGATGAAAATTTGAATGCAACGTTTGTATCTAAAAACTAAATTGTTTTAAGTTTTATGCCGGTACAAAAAAGCGTTGTAACTAGTATGTGTAAATGCCGTCTTAACGACATTTGTTTTTATGGTGATTCACACCGTCCAGTGACTAATGATTTTTTCTTTGTTTCTTGTGTTCTTGTCTCAATGCATTTCTTTCTTTCCAATAGGCTTTTTTTCAATGTACATTTGATTTTCTAATTTAGATTTTCTAATTTTCTTCGAGTGGTTGACCTGAACAGGTTAGTCTGGTGTAAGACATTTACAAGTCGCCATTTCTGGCTTGTTTATTTTCATACTGAATTAAGGCGATATTAGTCTAGGTTATTATTGTAGGTGGGAAACCTATGATCTTTAAGAAGCTTTATATATTTTAACAATGATGTTTTTTAATATAACTTGATGACAAATAAACTAACTTGGCTGTTTTATTAGGTATCCGTGCTGTACTTTGAACCGACTGCAAAAAAGGAGGAAGTTGTCAAATCTTATTTTTTTTACATTGAATATATTTCTTATGATAAAATTCGCATAATAGGTAAATAATTAGAATAAAAAACCGGAAACCCATACTGCTGAGATTTAGCGTGGCCCCACACTAGCCGATCGTTCTTTGCTACCTTGTGATTGTAACGCGTACGCTTGTGAGCGTGATTATATTTGTAAAAAACATAATAAAAATAAAATGCTTTTATTACACAAAAGAAATGGAAAACATGCAACAGAGATGTACAGTCAACAGCACCTCGGGCTATACAAAACTGTAAAATTTCTCCAAATGATTGTCAATCTAACACCATTCAATATAAAGTGCATAATTGATTGGGAAAATTTGACAGTTTGTGGTAACCCAACGTGCTGTTCTCTGTACATACCACACGACCTTATCACACCTTAGGGCTAAAAAGCAATATCTTCACATGTATTGGTATGTAACTAGGACAGCTGTAAGTTCATTTTAAAAATAAGGAAGTACATAACTATTTTTAATAATACACAATTTTTTCCTGTCACAGAGTACCTAAAATATCATTTAAACGTGCTAATTATAATTACTCCAATTAAAACGTCTCTGATTGACGTCATAACATAAACGTGGATATTATCAATTCACATAAATTTATGTTTTCAGTTACGAGTATGAAACGTTTACTGTAAATAATTAATTGATTTGTTGTGTTGCTATTTCAGTCAACTTTAATTCAAACTGAAATATTTGGGTGGTATAAATGAAATAAATGTGATTGTAATAAACAACAACGTGTGTTACTTCCTTTGTTTTTGAGAGACGTATTTAAGGAGATTATATAGAAAGCGCCCTGCCGCTTAGTATGACCACCGAAACACGATATGATAAAGCCGTTTATCGCTTGTGAACTGTCAAAAATCATTGGATAAAACCGCAAACTTGAAATTTTATCGAAACTGCGAACATCAATAAGCTGATACATGTTCACCAGTTTCGATAAAATTGTGGCGTGTTTATCCAATGATTTTTGACAGTTCAAAGCAATAAATGGCTATATCATATCGTGTTTCAGTGGTCATGCTAGGAGGGCTGGGCTCGCGGCCGGGTTGAAGATAAAATAAATGGCCGCCCAACGAACGAAATATACTTAGAGTCGCGGGCGCGTGCCAACTCGCCATATATTTTCACGGCGCGCGCCCAGGCACTTTCTATATCATCTCCCTTATCAGTCTTACCTATAGTGCTGCGAATACTTTCGTTCGAGTCGAGGTGGGGCACAGCAGACTAGCATCTGAAATTTGGAGCACACCACAGTCAAATTACACAATTTTTGTGGTGTTGTGTTTCTGTTGGTGAATAAGGTTGCCAGAGCTCCACGGGGTGAGGAAGGGGACTAGCACAGAACAGATAAAAGAGGTTAGAAGTCGTATCAAGCGATGTTAATACCAGAGAAAGTGTCGCCACACGCGACATAATATTTTTTCGATTTAACAGTATATTTGTACTTCTTCTTCTTCTTCGCAACGGGCGGTCTCCGCAAATCGACGACTGTTGCGCCTGTTTTGCGTCGGAGGGTGTGGGGCTGGTTCACTCCAGCCATCCTAATTCCTCCAGGAAGTCACCCAGCGCCTTGACGTCACCAAATGCCTCCCGGAGGCTACCCGGGGATCCCAGGTATTTTGCCCGGTAGCATGCCACTCCACTGCATTCCAACAGAACGTGGGCGGCTGTCTCTTCTGTCACCATGCAGGCTCTGCATAGTGGACTGTCCGTGATACCTAGGTTGAAAAGGTGTCTGTTAAAATTGCTATGTCCAGTCAAGGCTCCAGTAATTAGTCGGAGTCGGGATCTACTTAGCTGTAATAGAGCTTTGGATAGACGAGGCTGTATGTTGGGTAGGGCGAGTCTCGCCTGTTTACAGTCCTCTAAATTGTTCCAGTATCGCTCATGTAAAACTTTGGTCCGTTGACTCATTCTACCTTTGAACCAGCTCGGAGGAAGGGGGATGATTGGTTCGGGACCAACCGGTGTCATGCCTGACCCCCTTCTGGCTAGTTCATCCGCAGCATCGTTTCCTCGTGCACCACTGTGCCCTTTGATCCAATGCAGGGTGATAGAGTTCGTTGTACCTGCCATGTTTAGTCCCAAATGGCACTCGTGAATGAGGCTAGAGCGAATCACGTTGTTGTTTAGGGCTTGTAAAACTGATTTGCTATCAGAGAATATGATAATGTTAGTGTTTGTTACATCTCTCGCTAGAATTGCCCTGGTTGCTAAAATGACGCCCATACACTCAGCCTGGAAGACTGTGCTATGAGCTCCTAAGGGCATTGTGATTTTCATGTTAAGATCCTCAGAGAAAACACCCGTACCTGTACCTGAGCTCATTTTTGAGCCGTCGGTAAAGATGGTTAGTGCTTTGTGAGTTGTACTTTGACTGGATATCTCCGATAATTGTATTTTATACTTCTTATCAAAGATGAAGATAGGTTTCACCTTGTCGCTGACGGCCTCAGCCAGAGGTGTGTCTATCCAGTCATGTGTTAGTTTATCAAAATGTTTTACCTTTTCATACTTTACCAGCTTTAGGTGCTTCAGTCTCAGCGCTGACTCAGCGGCTGTCTGTTGTATGTGCATGTGTAGCGGGGGCATGTTAAGCATCGCTTCCATTGCTGCTGTTGGGGTTGTTCTCATACATCCTGTGATTGCACAGCATGCGAGTCTCTGGAAGCTTTCCAGTTTGTTAGCACAGGTCGTCAAATTCGTCCTCGGCCACCATACTAGAGCTCCGTAACTTACCATGGGCCTTATGACCATATCATAAAGCCATTTGAAGATTTTTGGTGCTAGTCCCCACCGTTTGCCTACCATCCTGCGGCATTGCCATAAGACGATGCTGGCTGACTTTAGCTTACGTTCCACGTGACTGCTCCAGTTCAGTTTGCTGTCTAAGATAATACCCAGATATTTTACCTCTTTTGACAGACTGAGTGTTGTTCCAAACATCTTGGGCAGGCTGAAGTTGCCTAGGTTCCGCTTGTTTGTGTACATTACCAGTTCCGTTTTGCTTGGGTTAACGGTTAGGCCGTGTTCTCTGCACCACTTTTCCACAACTCGTAGTGCTGATTGCATGGTGTCACATGCTACGCTAGCACATCGCCCTACAGTGAGTATGGTGATGTCATCTGCGTAGCCGACGGTGAAATAGTATCTGGCATTGAGTCGGGCAATGAGCTCATCAACCACCAGGTTCCACAAGAGTGGCGACAGAACTCCACCCTGTGGACATCCTCTCACCACAAAGGCCCCTTGGTTACTGTCCCCGTATACCCTTACATACCTGTTGCGTAACATGTTAACTATCCAGCCCGAGAGAAGCCGCTCTACTCCATGTCTTAGTAGGGCAGCTTCAATGCTGGAGAAGTTTGTCTTGTCAAAGGCCCCTTCAATGTCTATGAAGCCACCTAGACAGATCTCTTTGTTCTGCAGCGCTTGTTCGATCTTACCAACTACCTGATGTAGTGCCGATTCCGTGGATTTGCCGGCGCTGTAGGCATGCTGGTTTGCGTGAAGTGGAGCACTACTCAGTGGTCCACTGCGGAGCTCCCTGTCGCATAGTCTTTCAAGCGTCTTTAGTAAAAACGATGTTAGACTAATGGGCCTGAAGGACTTGGGATCTGTATAATCAGACTTACCTGGTTTTGGTATAAATTTTACCTGTACCTCTCTCCACTGATAGGGGATGTACTGGTGGGCCAGGCAGGCCTGAAGTATGTTTGTGAGTGTGAGAGTAATGCTCTCGCCCCCCCACTGTAGAAGTGCTGGGAAGATGTTGTCAGTACCTGCTGCTTTGAAGGGTGAGAAGCTATTTATAGCCCACATTACCTTTTGCTTTGTGATAATCTCGCAGGCTAAATTCCAGTTTTCCTCTGTAGGCATAACGTGCGTGTCCTGCCAGCTTACCTGATTTGTGGAGTGGCAATCTGGAAAGTGTGTTTTGAGGAGGGTCTCCATGTTCTCATCTGGGCTGAGTGACATAGTGCCATCAGGTCTGCGTAGGTTGCCCATTTCGCAAGTACCCTGTTTGGCCAGGACTTTCCTAATTCGATTTGCCTGCATGTTGGATTCTATTTCACTGCTGAAACTTCTCCAAGATGCATTTTTCCAATATCTAATACGTTTTTTGTACTTAGCTTTGGCTGCTTTGTAGTTGTCCCAGTCTGTATCGTTTCTAGTGTTCATAGCTCTATTAAACCTTTTCCTCACTGTTGCGCGTAGCCTTTCCAGCTCGGGTCCCCACCAATGGTTTTTTCCCGGTTTGGTTACCTGCGGCTGTTTTAGAGGGCAGGCTATTTCAAAGCTGTGCATGATGGCATCGTTGAGGTCCTTTACCTGTTTTTCTATTTGTGTGACGTCCGAACATCTACCACTGTAGTCGCTTGCGTTTAGACGTGCTGCAATGTGCTGTGCATACCGCTGCTTGTCTGTGTTTCGAGGGTACCTACGAGGTATGACGGTAATGAGAGGTACCTGCAATGTGAAACAGATCCACCGATGGTCGGAGCAGGAGGCCTCATCAGAGACATGCCACTCAGCTATCTGCTCAGCCGCTTTTGGCGTTGCCAGTGTGAGGTCAATGATAGTCCTACAGCGTCTTCCGACGAAGGTAGGTTCGATGCCCCTGTTTAGTATTTCTAGGTTAGTTGACAGAAGGAATTCAAATAAAAGGTTACCTCTGTTGTTAGCTTGATCCATGCCCCACAGTGGATGGTGAGCGTTGGAGTCTGTACCGATGATCAGCTCAAGTCTGCTTCTTTCGCAGAAGTTTGCCAGACGAGCCACTTCTTCTGGTGGGACCTGCTCTCCATCTGGCATGTATGCTGATGCAATGACTTGGTCAAGGTAGCTGTTATCTTGGTTAGGCATTAGTCTTACGGCACATAGGTCTCTGGAACAGAAATCCATTAGCGGCTGTATTTTAATGTTATTTGAAATGTAGATACAGGCCCTTATGTCGTTGTTTGCGGCACACACAAGCTTACCTCCTAAACCGGAGAGCCCTTTTACTGTACCGCCTCTGATCCACGGCTCCTGGATCAGAACGACGGCCGTGTTGTTGACCTCCAACCACCTTCGCACTTGAGCCGTCGCCGCGACGCTATGGTGGAGGTTGATTTGGAGGACGGGTGCGTTAGAGGGGAATGCCATCTTGGCTGTCATCCCCTCCAAGAAGGAGCTCCTCAAGATTGGGGAGCCCGTCCTCGATGTCCAGCTGGACCGTTTCTTGGGCTGGCCCGGGTTCGTTGCCTGTAGGCTCCTTACCCAGCTCCAGCACTGCACTCGGACTCGGAACGGTTCTCGAGGGCGCTTTGGGCTCGCTCGCCGGCGATGTGCTGGCGAACTTCCCCTTGGCATCTCGGAATTTCATATAAACCGTTCCGAGTCCGTAGCAGAATATATTTGTACTTACCGGTGAAAATAAATGTCTCCATTAGTAAGACTATGAGTCTTACTTTGCTTCCTGCCAGTTACAATAGTCCAAGACAGTGTTTTAGATTTATTTTTTTAAATAATAATAATAAACATACTTCCACGCTCACACCAATTATCTGGCCCAAAGTAAGTATCATTAAGAACTTGTGTTATGGATACTAGATAACGGACATTTTTTTAATATACATAATAATTTTAGATATTTTTTTATAAATAAACTTAAAGAAATATATAAACAACCATGACTCGCAAACAAATATTCGTGTTCGTCACACAAATATTTGCCTCTACCAGGATTCGAACCCGGACCGCTTGATGTGTAGGCAGCTACATACTGACCACTCCACCGCGACGGCGAAATATTTTTCCTCTTCGAAAAGGATCGAATATGAGTGTTTACTCATAACCAGCAGCGCGCGTCCCGCCTACTTACGACTTCTAGTTCTAACCTCTTTTATTTGTTCTGTGGAGACTAGGGCTGGTACTTAGTGGCACATCAGTGTTGCAATCGTCTATAGGCTAGGGTGTATGATTGTCTGCCAACCAAATAACAAAAGAAAAACAAAACTTCCATTTGTGAGAATCTCTTACAAGCTATTTAAAATAAGTACCGAGATAAATGCGTACATTAAGAATAAAAATACCTTTAGAAACTTCGGCAGAAATTATGTGGGTAAATGGAATTCTAGCCAGCACGCACAAAGGTAGGTGCGTCAAAATAAGTGTGAAGAAGCATTTTCGCAAGTAAGCAAGGTACCTTATTCTTATGCAAGGGGCTGAGGCTGTGTCGCAGAGCACTTCTACCCTATGGTATCTTTTGTGCTTCCCCTTTCCTATGACCCATCCCCGCCAACATCCAAAACATTTTGTATGAGTTTTACGATGTTGGCGGGAATAAGGTCTATAAAGTCATCTGGTTTAGGGTAACCTAGACCCAGGACCCTTGGTCGCCTATTGGCTAGTGCATCGCAGTCACATAGTATGTGCTCCATGCTTTCTTCCTCCTCACCACACATTCTACAGATGGGGTGTTCAGCTTTGCCTATTGTACACAGGAGTCTTTTAGTGGCAAAGTGGCCAGTGAGAGCACCTGTGAGGCAGCGGAGTTAGCAAGGTAACTTTAAGTTAGTAAGCAAGGCATATATTTAGAAGTTTGGCTACTACATACATCTCTTCTCATAAGTCTTTCATAAATAAATTACGAAAAAAATTAATGACTGATTTCAATTATTCAAAAATTCTTTCGTTTTGCACAATGAAAGTATTCTTACGCTACCGTGTTATAAAAAAAAAAATCATAGTTTCATGGTGTGTACGACGTTGGGAGTTTTATAGAACCACATCAGTCGCAAATCTGCTGCAAAATATTTTTCGTCAAGCATTTCAATTACAAAGAATATTTACAAAGACATGTCTGTATTGGCAAGGTCCTTTTTCCTTCCCTGAAAAGGGAGATTTTAAAAATAACACAAAATAATAATATGTATGATACTCGATCTAACGTTATACATAATACATACAACATTATACATACAACGTGACCATGAAAGGCTAAATTGTGATACATCCGTTTGTGTTATCAAAACAATTAATTTCACTAAAATATTAACACAATACGTTATATGTATCGCTCCGTCAGTTTTCACCTTGTATATTATAAATGATGAAACAAATCTACAATGCCAATTGTAATGTTTTTTAATAAATTAAAGGTCGCCGCTTCTATTTCCATGAATGTTCTATGATATGGTGTTTTTTTCATCACCATAATATTGACCTATTTTTTCTATCAACATCTTGTTTGTCGTTGTTCTACGATATAAATATAACACGGTGTTTCGTCCATATATGCTAATAAAGTCATATATATACTATGGTCAAGTCAAAAATGGTAAAATTAAAGACCACATAAATATTGATCATATATGTAATCAATGTTGAAAGGATTTTTAAAGCAATAAAATAAAATTAAAACAAAAAATTTAACTATCCTTCAAAAATGTCTAAGTTATATCTTTGAAATATGAAAACACAACATGTTGGTGTGTACCTACCTGATGTATCAATTTTAATTCGAAAATAAGTTAAGAATGATAAAGACTATATTTTGTTCGATGGCAAACAAATGAGTCCAATAATTTGATAATTAGTTACATTAACATTTTTTCAAACTTCTTTTATTTGAAAACTTAAACTTACATGAGAGGTAGGGTATATTATATTCATTAAGCCATTTAAAGTCACAAAGCAGTCTCTCTTGTTTTGTAAATATATATATAATAAGTGTTTAATTAGCTGAAGATGCAATTGTAAATGTGATAGTTAGTTAGTAGAAATTACAGTTTCCATTTTGAATCCACAGTACCGTAGCTACACGTTCCGGTTAATAGGATTCCGTGCTAAAATTTATAATATAAAAAAACCGTTGGCATTGTATTCATTCTGCTATTAAGGTGAAATTAGAACTCAATCGTAAACTAGTTCGAATTCACCTGACAACTTATTTCAATTTATAAAGACACAGAAGATCACCAACTCACTGAAAAATAATACAGGTACTTAACGTGCCTATCTAAGATCACTAGAGCTGACAGTAGGTGGTTAGTTTTCAATACTGTTTACACACCACTACCTCATGAGTTTTATTTTATTTAAAAGATTTTTGTTAAGTAATTTTTTAACATACGTTCAGAGAATTATTGTAATATATGTTGTACTAAACAGTACACGGGCAATTTACTAACATATATTTTTATTTCATTGATTACAATTTAAATTTAAAATTCTGTGTATAAAAATATTTTTTATTTACGTCCATAGTACTACAATTAATTTCCTCACCATCACGATGATCAGCCTAATCAAATGAAGAATTTAAAATTGCCAGCTTAAAGCCTGCTACATGAGGGACAAAAGTTTTCAAAACGTGGTAAAAGTGACCACCTTGCACAAACAAGTGCCTTTGTAAGCCACAGGCGTAGACGATACTTGTTTAGCGGAAGAAGTTATTTCTTTAAGAACCTACTTACTTACTTACTTTTTTCAATTCCACATTTATTTAGTCTGCATATTCATTATTAAGTAGGTAGGTAATCCATTGTAAGTTATTTTAAGCTAGTTATAGAATTGTAGCATCGCCATCTTCCCTCTTTTCATTTGATTTAATCCTGTCCACCCAAAGGCTGCCTGGAAGAAATAGTATATATCTCATAGCGATAAGGCCGCCCATTGTGCATTGTACTTTAAATGGTTTTACTTTTATCTCTGTAGAAGTGCAATAAATATTAATTGCATTATATTCTATTCCTTTTTCTGCTTTTAGTTCCTCGTTTGCGTTATTCGATGCATTTCTAATTACTACTACACTTACGCGATCTATGAATACGCGGCGTTAGCGCGGAGGTAGCATCAGCGCCAAGCACTGCATCGTAGTTTGAGAATAGAGTATAGATAAGTCATCAGCGTACACCTAAGCAAGATAGCAATGTATCTACATACTATACCTATAGCTACAACAATAGACTAAGTATTGGCTTTTACAGCCAATTTATACAACAATTCACCATTACTACAAACGAAATCACACAAAATGATTAGATTGTTAGAACTGACATAAAATCACTTAAAATGATGAGAAATATCAAAGCACCACGCACTTGTCTGCCACCAAAGCAATGGTGGCAAATATAAAAATCCGATACGCATACAGAGACAAAAAAAATGTTTTGGCCTGCTAATTTAATATGTGAGCTGTTGGTGTACCTAAATAAATAAATAAATAAACACTGTCTTACACTGGCGCAGACCTATACCAATTACTATACAGTTCACAAAAATATTAAATAATACGGAACACTGCGAGAACACGAGGCCCGCTTGACGGCATTTTCCAATTCGGTACGTCACTAACAAGATATCTGTTATGCAAACTTAGCGAGTGATAAAATTTCACATCACTTCACTTTCTTAACTACATCTCGAGTGCAATAAATGCAAGTAATTCTATCAGATAGCTGCTGCATGAAAAATGGGAATTACGTTGTTATTGTAGCTGGCGCGATTATAAAATTAATTAATTACTAGATTCATAGATGTCCATCCATTTTTACAAGCTGAATTTGTAATATGATTATTGCGATACATAACAAGAAGATAGGCTAAAATAAAATTAGCTTAGGTACATGCGCGGAAAAAATATTCACAATCAATAGGGTAACGCTAAGCCTTCGTAATTGGTTAAATCAATAAGTGACCGAAACATAAACTATAGGGTTACAGTTTGGAAGGTAAGTAGTAAGTAGGTTTTATATAATAATAGGTTTTCGTTAAAAAACGGCTTAATTTAAAAAAAGGCTTTTCTGGTTTTTTCGTTCGCGAGATATCAAATCAATACCTATGTCTATAGCACGGCCGGCCTTGCCTTTTCTTTATGAGTAATCTGAAAATTAAGTCCTAATTGATTGACGTTGTTTATCAATCTGTCGCATATAATATTATTTAAGGTGATATATAATTAAAGATACGATGCAAAATTATTATACGTATGTTATCAAAATTATTATTATATTAATAACAATAAATACTTACTTTGCCAAATATCATAAAGATATCAAAACCGAATGTCAGTGTGCATTTATAAAGCAAATCTAACCAATAAACAAAATTACATTAAAAGCGACATTCGTTAGGTTTATTGCTTATTCTTACGAAATGAAAATTTGTCTTTGAATCATAATTATAAAATATGGGTAAGATGGAAATGAAGTAGCAAAGATATACATACATACATATGATCACGCCCGCAATCCCATGAGAGGATAACACTTTGTTACACCTGAAGCCACATCCGGTAGTATGGGCCAATGCAGTGCCTCAAAATTTCCCCAGCCTGTCGCCTACATTGCTCCTTTTATGTATATTACCAAACCCAAAAGGCAACAATCCTTTAGTAAATAATATAACGCAAAATCCAACTACCGACAGATATTACATCAAAATCATCTCAACAGTCCGGGTAATGATGATGATAATAATACATGTCCGAACATGATATTTGTATATGTTGGCAATTAAAAGCTTGGAAACGCAAAACTGTATTATAAAAATGGTCATCTCATTACTACTGAACTACAATCTCCATGATACAATGTAATCGTATCCATAATAAGGAGACACAGTTACACTCCCATAGATTTAATAGGCAAAGAGAGCGTATGTCACCGTGTTTGCATGATCGATAATTTTACCTTATCTTGATATCTAGGTCGACGAGTATGTTTGTGAGTCTACTGTGTTTATGTCAGTGTGGACATTGTTGAGTACTTATTGAATTAATATATAGTACTTTGAAAGCCAAATTGGCACTGTACTCAACTGTAACTTTTCATGACTAGGTGTTATGTATTTTGCTAACTTCTTTACTAGTTAATTTACTAGCTGAACGTAATATAATTAAAGTGCTTAGTAAAATGTATCTGCTACTGAGATGATTGAGTTTACTAAAGGTTTAGTAACTTTTTAGGTTTCATGCTCCGTTTATATGGGCGATAGGCTGGCAACCTGCCGCTATTTTGATGCATCACATGGTCCGTATTTCCATTTCTATTATTTCTATTTTTTATGAATTGTGCAATGCATATTTAATCGATTTATCTAGCGCACATTCTTGATTCACATCATATCATTTATTTTAAGTAAAAATATAAAAAAATACTTACACTGAAAAAAATCGACCTGCCTCAGGCGGGAATATAATATAATATATTTTCACGCTCACACCAATTATCTAGCTCGAAGTAAGTATCATTAAGAACTTGTGTTACGGATACTAGATAACGGTATTTTTTTTTAAATATACATAATAATATTAGATACTTTTTATAAATAAACTTAAATAAATATATAAACAATCATGACTCGCAATCAAATATTCGTGTTCGTCACACAAATATTTCCATTCTGACCACTCCACTACGACGGCGTCGTATTGTTATAATATGTAGTTTTATGCGTAACCAACCATTTCACTGTAGTAATTAATGCCTTTAGAAGTACCATGAGGTGTGCCACTCACATTCAATAATGTAAGAAACAAACATACCCGCAAGTCATGAAAAATGAAGTTATTTTCAGGTTCCTCGTATGAGTACTTATTTGACTAATTGTAAAAAAATATTAAATAAGTGAAAATATATGTTTACATATAATGCAAATATATTTAATTGAATTAAAGTCAATGATCGACGAGCGATCCCAATTGATCTCCAAGCAAAAAATAATGACAATTATTGAGCGATTTGACGATTAAATTTGAATCAATTTATTACTAGATTGCACTTTATCACGTAAACTTCCCGTTTTAAATGACAAAAAATGGAATGAATGGTATTTTTATGATAATAAGGCAATAATTCATGATTATTAGGACTAAAAAACTTCGCAAATGAGAAAAACAACAAAAAATGTGCGTTTTATTTATAGTATATTATTATCTACGAAAATACGTCCATAGCTTAAGTTAGGAATATAGAAATAAATGTTAATTTATATCGAAAGAAATATCTCAAAGAAACCAATAAAAAAATAAAAATAACCTTATATACATAAACACTAACATACAATTTGCTTAAAATCACTTAAAAACATGCTGTCTATCTTCAAACAGGATTCGAAGGAGAAAAAAAGTAGAATTTTCTAGCTGTAAGTTTCTGGCTAAAGTTTAAAGTAAAGCCCTTACGATAAACTCTTTTATTAAACGTATAAGTGTAATAAAGTTCAATATTTTATAACAGTATTTTCAATGTAGGTAAGTTGAATTTTAGATCGCATTTATTATGCCACTACCTCAACAAAAAAAACATGTTATAAGACATGCAAAAACATATCTTGTATTTTCAAATGTGACATAGCTATATTTTACATTGCTTTTATTGTATCACTATATAAGATATCTGTGATGATATCAATCAATAAATCATCTAAATATTTAAAAGCAGTCATAATAATTATCATTTTTGCTACCTGTCTAAGGTGTGAATAGTTAAATATAGAATAGGTACATAACATAAATCATTTTATTGATTATCCAAATTAATTTTCGAAGCGAGAGAACGTAGTAGTTCGTTTTACAGAAGATTTAATTTATTAGACTTAGCAAGATTTTGCCAATTTTCCATATAAAAACCTCGTGAGTTCAACTTATGATCATGACGCTAAGTAAACCACACAAGTAGTTATGTTATAAGCTAATACTTTACCGATAACAATATATTTTTTCGTGCGGAAACAATGTGAGGATTGTCGTTGTAATCGAGACAATTTGTTGTTAGATTGTCTAAATTAAGCTGTTTTAGAGCAGTAATGCCCTTACGGCAAGGCTGGCTTTGACGTCACACGAGGACACTGCGCGGGAGTCAATAGTGCGCAACGTGCGTGGATGCGGCATTTTAGTACAATTAGGAATCTGGCACTAATGTTTAATTAGTTGTTTACAGTAGACCAGATGTACGCTTCGGTTGTGGAATGAAGTCCTTGTCTGAATTTTCACAAAGGACTACAACATGGACTTCTTAAAGAAAGGCGTCGAAGAGTTCTTACAAGGTTTGCCTGTCGTCAAGCATAGATACGGTCCGTTTCATGATAAAGTCATCGCAGTCTTGAGCTTTGCAATAGCCATCCTTGTAAGAAGACTATGATGTAGGTTGTAGCCCTTTGGTTACCATAAGCATACCACAATGGTTGTAACCAATGAGTATAAAAAGAGAACTCCTTACTTCTTCTTTTTATTTTTTTTCTTCTATTAGATTCTCCTTACTTAGTCGTGTACTTGGTCGCTTACTCTTTCTGAGCTGCGGAGAACGTTTTTTTGGTTTCACATACTGTCATGTCACAAACTCTTCTAAAATGCCAAAGACAAAAAAAATAAAAGTGAGTTTAATACAAGTTGTGAAAATTACAAAATTTTATATCGACATTGCCTTCTGCTAATTTTTCGTAGATCGCGTCACGCGATACCAGCAAAACTAAACATAGTAACACAAAGTTATGCACAATGCGCAAGCGCAGGATACCTACGTTTATTTACCAGACACACCTAACATACAGATTGCCTAGCAGAATTGATTGCTTTTACCAAGCGTTTATTTCGCTGGAATTATGAAGGATTTCAATATCACGTTTCCATAATTGGTAGGTAGGTCAACGTGTTGAAATGTCATTGACCCGGTCGACATCGTTGGTTACGGCATCGAATCCTGGAGTGAAAATCTGATTCACTCGACAGGTCATGAATGTTTTGGTAAATAGCTTGTACCTATAGCTTAACAAATATATCGTAGTATTGCTAGGTATTAAGTTTCTTATTTAATTAGTCCCTTTTCATTATTCCTTCTTTGTCATCTGAACATCCCTTTCCCAACTTTTGTCTTCTTTCAAAACACAACTTTCAACGGTCGTTGCCTCACTGAAACCTTACAACACTTTAATTTCCACAACATTTCTGCTTTTTGTGTGTTCTTCTATGATTTCTATGTCACCTTTATTATCACTTTTTATATTATTTATTAGATAGGGATAGGTGTTCCTATGACTGTTAAAATAACAATAATATAAATCATTCGATATTATACGAGAGTTCGTAAGGCAGAAGTATTAGTATCTAGGTACTTATTGGGCCAAGCATTTTAACTTGTCATTTTTTTCTCACAATTACGTTTGCGACACAGAACATAGTTCATTGACAGCATGATTGTTCTAAAAATAAATAACATAATATCAGTTGTTTTTCCAAAAATAGAAGGCAATGTCTTAACTCATCTTTCGTTTTTAGGAAAAACCAAATTACAACGTCATTTACTCAGAATAGGCGGTTTGTGACAATGGAAAGAATTCCAACACGATTAACTATGGACACTGCGTCGATGAAAATTCATTTCAAATAATGGCGTGTTGTGTTGAAACAATATATGACTAGGTAATACTTATAATTTGTTTTCCGAAATACTCTGCGCTTTTGTTGGATTTTTTACAAAATTTCCGTTTGCTAAAAGGCCTGTTTCGTTATTCAATCCACAGATAGATTCCCTAAGAGTTACCAAGTAACTGGTGCAATCCGGTGTAAACATTAATTGTTGGATAACAAAACTTCAGTTAGCTTACTTTTATCTGCGGACAGAATATTGAAATTGGCCGTAATCTGACATTTCATCATCAGTGACAAGATCTGTTACTTGTTTTTTCGATTACATTTTTAATCATTTCAAATCATACCCAATATACCTTAAAACCATTAGAAGATCTCATCAACACAACAAATAAAACAAATGTAAAAATATCGATGTCGACGATAAATTGTTGAAAATTGCTATTTTCTCATTTAATGGTAAAAAGTCAACATCAAGAAATAGTAATGTTGAGCAACTTATTCAACTCATCATTTGTGTCAAACATTTGGAGTCTTCGTAATATTTTCTTATACCACCGATGTCGACCAGCCGTCTCATATCAACATTGCCATCCTTCTTTACCACATCATCTTTGACACAGACTATCCATCTGTTCTTCAGTCTTCCTCTTCTATGTCCATTCATTCCCCTTGCATTCAAAAATATATTACTAAGGAAGATTTGACTGAAAGTTTTCAATTATAACAACATTATGGGCAACGTGTTCAGTAATTTATATTTTGTTTTGTACATATAAGTGCTTGGATTTTTTTTGAGATGTTCTGAAATACAGTGTCCATCCAAATCTGTTTATATTATATGATGATGATGATAGAGAGAGAGAGAGAGAGAGGAGAAAAATGTCACGGAGCAGACACGTGTCTTTTGAATGCATGCGGATATAATGCTTCGATGATTGACATTTATCTTCTCATTTGTACTTACTGTACTCTAACAGTTACTTAAGGTAAAGACAGATGGATAATTAATGTTGAGATGACGGCTGATCGAGAAAAGTAGAAGGATAAAACAGATTACGCCGACTGCAAATAGAATCGGGAGCAGGAAAATTATGATGATATTTTATTTAAACACACATTCAACACATATTCTTTAATCAGCTTGCAATATTTGCTGTAGAACTTTTTATTATATCGTGATAAAAATGGTATGAAAATATACTCAGACCACTAAAAATTGGTCTGAGGAAATATATTGTTTTACGTAGAGTATGAGCTGAGCTTTGAATGGACCAAAATAAAATAATGTATCAGACTTTTCCGCTTTAACTTATTTTGTACCACAGTTCTCACGGGAAAGCTAATTTGTAGTACGTACAATAGAATGAGTCGTTCGTTCTTGGAAACGTTGATTGCTGCATTTAGATGCAATTTTGATGGAGTTCAACGGCAACTGAGGAAAATCCTTAGAGTTTAATTACTTTCAAGATTCAAATTTTCCTGTTTTTGCGTAACGTTTGTGCGTAACGTAACGTGCGTGTTTAGTTGATAAAAAGTGACTTTAGCCTTATACGCGAACACGCAATATATTTTTTTAAATTTTAAACGCCTATTTGTATTCTTCCGTTGATAAATCATCTTTAAGTTGATAAATTAACGGAATTTTTTATTACCTTTCACGAGGCTTCAATCAGACCTATAACAACTAAGGGATTGGCTATTTTATCTCTAACTGTCAATATAGGGTCCGAAATAGGTAAATAAGACACAAAATATCAAGGACTATTTTATATACCGAATTTTTGATTCGTTATTTTTACATATCATTTGTTAAGATTTTCAAAGGCTCCAAGACTTACGCACAAATACAGTTCATATAAATTCATTCGTTGACACACTTTTAGATTATGCAGGCCCGCGTCATTTTCCTCTTTGTGACGTAAGGAAAATGATTTTCATTTCCACAGCAAATTGTAATTTGCGTAAGGACAGTTTCTGAAACGTGTTATCTGTATTTATGAGAGAATTCAATTCCGCTCTTATCATTATTCAGTCTTTCTTTTGTTTTTGTTTTCAGATCGGCTGGAGATGATTGGCTGCTAAATATAGATAATTGGAAACAAGAAGACTGATAAAAAGGTTCGTATTCTCTTGTTATTATTTTGAACAAGAGTCAAGGTTCTAGTTGTGGTTCTAGTCTGAATAATGAACTATAAATATTTGATTTCTGTAAATTCTTCAACTCCAAAAATTATCCCTTACGAAATAGAGGCAAGTATCTAAATAAATAAAGAAAGAAAAAATGTTTATTCAGTGCTTCACACATTAATTAAACAAACATTACAAGTTTAATATAATAAGAAGGAGAAGCACCAAAAAGGTCTCCGCTCAGTATTACGTCTTAGCACCTAAATATGTGTCAAGACACTGGTTTTCTGCGAATAAATGTCTTATATGTAAGAAAAAAAAATTGCAAAAGTTTCTTATTGTTTTGAAATAAAGTTCAGATCTCTCTTTAGAACATTGACCTAACTATAATTACCTAATTAATATCCGCTGAAAGACAATCGTTGAAAGACTTTTATATCAAGCATTGTTCTTTTTGAACTTTCAGCGCAATGCCTCGTCTAGAACAACCACCACCAGAGGATTTCCGCAGGGTGCTGCGTGAGAAAGCGCTTAGCCACAGCTTGTTCTACTTGAAGCTCGGCGCAGGAGTGTCCCCGGAGTGTGCGCGCGAGCAAGGTGCGCGCGCGCCAGCCGTTAGTGCGAGCGCACGCGCGCCGCCGACAGGCCGCGTCCGACACGCGCAGCCAAGGATCTCTGAGCTCCTGCGCCGCTTCGAGCCGGCACCCATGCAGTATCTTCGGCCGCCGCGTGCCACTTCTCCCCCTGAAGACATCTCCTCTTCAGATGACGACGACAGAGCCGCCGTTCGGCGAAGGAGCCGTGACCTGAGCGACGACTCCGCTGTGGAACTAGACACGCGCAGAAGGCATTCCCATCCGAGGGACGTCACCCCGCCGCCTGACGCGATGTCGCCAAGACGGGAGAGGACTTTGATTGAGGCTCATGTGGTGGAGTTGGGGAGAAGAGGCAGCGAGGGTTGCGAGACTAGAGGGAGGTGCGTGCGGACTCCTAGCGTGGTGGTCAGTGATTATTCTGACGGAGTTGCGGTTGGCGCTACTGAGGAGGAGGTGGACTGGCTGAGGTCCCGGTCTCTGTCAGCGGACTCCGCGTGCTCCTCCTGCTCCACTCTCTCCAGTCGCGAGGACGATGAGTACGAGTCTCCGTCTATGCCGAAAAAGGTGAGTCTCTTGTTGTTTGTTTTTATTATTTGCTCTTTATCGATTTATTTAGATGAAAATTAATTTAAACTTTTGATTATTTTTAATTTATTGGTCCTATTTAATCTTGATGTATTTATGTATGAATGACTAATTCTAATTAAATTTTGTAGGTATATGTGTTTAAATTATACTTCTCAATATTAATTAAGCTTCGTATTTGTAGAACTTTTTACGACATTCTTCAGCGTCAGTGCAAAAGAAACGCGTGGTTCTTATCATTAAGGATCGCTGCACAAATTAATAAGATTTATTAATGCAAAAACTTTGATATTTATTTCCCATTTTCTCTTCGTGAGAATCTTTGGTCTTATATGTAAAATGTTTTTTTATACATTGATTTATCTTTTCGTCTGTTTATACTTAGTAAGTGCCTGACACGCGTTTCAGGCGTGACTGTAACTCATCAACTATGTTCTATGACGGTCTTTGTTTCATCGAGCTCATTGGTTAAATTGTCCCAGCACTTAAATAAACTGCTGTACACAAAATAAAAGATTATGATTGTAGATCTGGATTATTTTTAGGACACCCATAATTCACAATTAAAGTTTTTAACGTCTTTAGCACTGTCGCAGAGTTTTGACTTTATGATTAACGATGTTATGTTTTGATTGTAGCATTATAAAGCAAATATTTATTATTTTTAGGTTAGTTTATACTTAACGATATTTTGGATAAATTTCTGGTACCAGAAAAAAACTCTGAAAAAAATTATTTAGTAGTAAGTTAGATATGTTAATGGTTCAAAAAAAAGTACTTAACAAAGCGAGCTGCGCTGAAATTTGGCACGCTGGTAGTTAGTGTAACCGTAAAAATAGGATTTTCCAAAATTCGACAAAAAATAGTGTTTTAACAATAACAGTCCAGTGACCCCAGTGTAGGGTTACGCCAGTTTCCTCATACAATCCCTTTTGATACGGGTACATACCTACAATTTAAAGAGTTTCTTAAACTTTTTGATGTTATGGATTACTTCCAGAATTTAAAATATTCCACGAACCTCCGCTTGGGCATAAAAACAATTACCCTAAACCTACTGATCACCCCTGTCCACCATTTTATGATATTACGAGACATTTCACGATCTGGCTAAAACGATCGAACGACGAAAGTACAGGCAGATCACGATCATCCCAGTTCAAGACTTGGCCTAGCCCATACATAACTATACACCGTAGCACGTATCTCAATTATATTCTACTCTGGTTTTGAAATAGTTTGACTTCTTTCAGAGTAAACAAAATACATCAAGGCATCGTACTTACGCTAATGAAATCTTTTAATTCTGTAATTATAAAGTCTGGTATTGTTCGACAACCTAGTCTACAGATTCCTCTTTCTGTCATCCTGACTCTGGGCTGTCTGGCATCCTCTACCAAGGTGCATCCACCCTTCCCTCGATTTGTCGAGGATCCGAGAAGATCATTATAAAAGTAATATACTAGGACCACTAGCTTTCCGGACGTCGATTGATAGCAGTTCCGCACGAATTTCACGCTGCCTAATTTTGATATAGTGATGGTGGATGTGGATTGCTATCATCGACTAGGGAATTAGCAGCGAAGGACTCTTCTGCCAGAAAATCGGCATATCGCCAAAAAGTGTCATAGTCTATGCCTCTTTAAAAAAACACGTTTGAAATTTTTTATACTCTAATTTACTTTAACTCTGAAATACTGTTATCTATCGCCACAAATAAGTCAGGGTCTCCTGTAAAGATAAATGCAAACTGTAAGGTGCAGTCACACCGTACGACGCTCGTCGGATCGCATTTTACAATCTTCTATTCTGTCCTTAATTAATGGCCTCACAATACAAAGGTTACGCGTTTTGCGAATGCCAAGTGAAAATGTATCTAAAGTAACAATAAATTGTACGGGATTGAGTTAAAATTGGAGTCTCTCAACAAGTGTTATTACAACAAGTACTCGGGAGAAACTGCTTTTACAAACTTAAGCTGAGTTCTAATAAATTGACAACCATACTTTGATGCTGTCGATCATATGAGGTCAAAAAAAAATTTCGCTGGTATAACAATGAAATCGCTCATGGACGATATATTTATATATATTATTCTTTTTGTTTTAAACATTTTTTTTTTGAAAATTTTGATGGGGTATTATAGAAGCGATCTTCACTCGTGACACAAACTTATGAGAGATTGGTTATCTTACCACTAACTCGTTAATTGATGTACTATGCAATAGTATAAAACAAGGTGGTAGACCCATATGTAGGGTCGTGTGGGTAGGTACCACCGCCTTTCTTATTTCTGCCGTGAAGCAGTTAGCTGTGTTTCGGATTGAAGGGAAAGGTAGCCAGTGTAATTACTGGACATGGAAGGCATATCATCTTAGTCCCCAGGATGGCAACGCACATGCAGTGTTAAGTGATTTACCCTATTGCAAGTGTCTATAGGCGACGACTGGTGTTAATCACCAGCAAGCTTGTTCGCCATCTCGTAATATATAAAAAACGTCGCTTTTTCTGTATGTACGTTTAGAAATTTAAAACCACGTAACGGATTTCAATGCAGTTTTCGTCATTAGATAGAGTGATTCCAGAGGATTGTTTATATGTATAATTCGTTAAGCTTAAAGTAAGTACTCCACTATTCGCCGTGCGAAGCCAGGGCGGGCCGCTAGTAAATAATAATCTTTCTAACCATCTACACACAGTTTTGCGTATACCAACTGTAGAATGTTGTATTGAGTTTCACTTGAGTTCTTGTTATAAAAGCACGTGTTGTAAGACTCCATCTTTACCTTAATCGCTACTTTAAATACATTTCCTCTTAACATTGGTTAAAGAATAAGATAAGACATTGTATTGAAATATTTTGTATACATAGATTATAATTAGCAAAAAAGTCCGTATACATTGATGAAAGCCAAAGGTAATAGCAGTATTATATTATCTGTGGTAATGGATTGACTTTTTGTAAGCAGTTAGTTGAACGCAGTAAGCAGTAGACCGCTGTGGTAGAGGTATTCCTACCTAGTTCAAATCTTTTTTAGGCTATCAATGACCAGAACCTTTCATAGCACTCGTAAGATGGACGAATTGGCGGGCTTAATAAGACATTTTTTATTGGATTGGATAACAACCTTGATTGAGTCGAGTACGCTGTACTGAAAATGTTTAAAAAAACAATTAAAGTATTTTTGTACATTTTGTACGCAGGCACTCGCTTTAAAATAAAGCTTAAATAGTAAAATAAACTTTGTGTTCTGTAAATTGATTTTTATATTTAAAATGCCCTCCGACTTACGTCGCTAGATGTAAACCGTACTTTGCGAAAACAACTTACGACTTTAGTACTCACTGTTAATGGCGTTGTAAGAAAATTAGCAAGGCAAACTCATTATTATTGTGTCGATAGCTAAATGTGGAGGTGGAAGCCGACTTATCGTTGCTCATTCTAAATAAATTGCATGCTGCTAAGTATGGTCCTTGGTTTCAATTTCCACTTACTGGAGTAATTATAAGCTACTGCCAAATAATACTAAACCTGAAAATTCAGAAGAGTATTTTGTTATGATATTTTATGAGGAAGCTCTTTGCCATCACTTCACCTGATGGTAACTGATGACAAAGCCGAAGGTGAACCCTCAGCCACTGAGGCACTGACTATCTTATCATTAAGGTCGTAGCACACTTGTCAGCAATGTAAAACCAAATATAAAGATGATATATGCATAAAAATATTAATGTAAAGTGTGAATTTATGAGGAAAGGGAGTTTTAAGGGAGGATTACGTAATAATCATAACAGCCTTTATAATTTGACCCACTGCTGGGACACAAGGCCTTCCTTGTCATAGAAGGAGGTTTAGGCAGTAGTCCACCACGCTTGCCCAATGCGGATTGGTGGGCGGAGTATAAGATTTTTTGCTTTGCTTTGCTAATCCATTAGTCGCCTTCTACGATACCCATTGGAGGATATGGGGTGCTGCTATTCTACTCTACCGGCAACACATTGCTAAGCATTACGCAAGAGCCACAAAAAATTTAATCGTTTTCCGAACAACATTAAAATGATAAGTGGTTTACTGTTCAAGAAACATTTAAAAGCATGGCTGATTTGGAAATGATATTATAATTTGCACGAATTTTTTTGTGACAAATTCTAAATAATGTATGTACTAAAATGTTGAAATAATAATAGTATTGCATGCATCCAATTATGTTTAATTATAATTATGACTAATTAATATTATTGATGTACGTCCGAAAATGTGTGTTTTCTAATTGCAACTAATATATTACACCACATTTGTACGCAGAGAACAATATACTAATTTAAGTGATTCTTTTTTAAGTACGTCGAGATCAGAGATGGCCCGTATAAATTGTATCGATATAAATTCGACCCTTTTTATACAAATCATTTATAACAAAAAAAAGTTTTAGTTAAAGTTTCCTTAAGTTTTAATGAGCGCTTAGTAGTCCTATCCATTTTCAATAAAATATACTAAGTTAGGGTAGGTTAAGGAAAGTTTATTTTGCTTAGGCTGGCACCGACTCCAAATATATCGGAGTATGAATTATAAATAAATAATTATAAATGTGTATCAATACTTTCCTTGGTTTTCTATGACGCTCTTTTCAACTACTAAATAAAAATATTATTTATTTATTACTTTTAAGTATAAATTTGTACGTCTTGAAGTCGGTTTTCGTATTTTTTTGCTAAAAATATTTTATTCATTTTGTACTACGTAACCCTAAAGCCAGTATAGTTAAATACCAATGCCGGTATAAAAAATGTTCTATAGACCGTAAGCAATCGAGTGTTTCCTTGACATCGATACAATCAACATCACAAATGACGTTAGGCTCTATTAGTACATTTCAATCAAACCGTCAGACTGTAACGACCTCACGGTTCTAATTTCCATTGAGTATACCAAATCGGAGTGAGGTACTCAAGTCTACGAACGAACTCCGAACAAGATGCTGTGTTAAGAATAATTTACGAGTTACCTTTTTTACTTTCTCGTGTACGTAGTATAGAGGAAGTCGTGTAATCGTCAAAAAATTCGACCTCAAGATTTTGACGGATTTACACGTTTTGGACCTCTCTGAGTCCAAAAATACCGTTTTTGGAATTATGTCTGTGTGTGTGTCTGTGCGTTAGCACCATAACTCGACTATGCTTTAACTTATTGCAACCAAATTTAACATGACATCGTATGACATAGAAATATAAGGTTTCTATCAACTTTTGAGTCGTTTCCGGTATACGAGAAAGTCAAGGGGATACCACTCCCCATTTTTTAATCTTCTCATCTACACTGTTAGGGTTGCCGACTTTTTTTTACAAGAAATAAAGTATTTTAGGTCTAAGGACGAAAATAAACAATATTTTAGAAAGAAAAATATACACAAATATGTTTTATTTTTTAATGTTTTAAAGTCATATTTATATTGTTTCTTGCACAACTTACGTATCAATTTTGTATTATTTTTAAAAGCCGCATAGGCCGCAATAAATGCTGAAAACAGTATTTTTTTTATTCAACAGTAAAAAGTTTAGTGTAGTGAAAACAGTATATTACTGTTTTTAACAGTATAGTTGGAACCCTATACCCTGCTCCTAATTCATTTGGGTCGGTGCAGTTTGTCTTGATAGCGACAATATTGCTTTGTGCTACTTCTCTCGCTGACGGCTCGTCCACGCGATTACGTCTTTCCGTAGCCAAGCCTACGGTGTAGCAAAAGGGGTGCACGACTTAGAAAAAAATTAGTATGGAGCTAGGTCTTAAAATATTTTTGGATGTTTTCATATGAAACTTCAACTTCACGGGGCCTTATAAATCAAATTCTATTCTGTACGCTTAAAATCAAATTCTAGAGATAATTTGAAATGATGTAGATTTTCAGGCATAAAATGACTACAGCTTTTCCCAATTTAACACTTTAACCTTAGAGCATTTATCCTAAATGCTCTAAGACGTTAACACTTGTAATTATTTGTGAATGGTCACAACAGCCATAATGTACAAAGAATCTTTTTAAATTTGGAACTTGTCACCGCCGCTAACCATACCGCCGAAAGAGAATACTCATTAACCAAATTCAGTTCTATTTTTAAAATTCATTCCCGCTATAGGGAAGGAAGCAACTACTATGAGTGTTTCCCAGCCTGTGGAGGGAATTACCGTGTTCCACCCAATACTTAGATCAAATAAACGCTACTTTCCGAGTATGAGAAATGAAAAATATTTAGCTAATATAGTTATGTTACTCGTGTAATAGGCATACATCTAATATCTATCTTATTATATAAATGAATACTGACTGACTGACTGACTGACATATCAACCCACAGCCCAAACCGCGGGGTCTAGAGATTCCAAATTTGGTACATAGGTTCCTTAAGAGATCCAGGGGCACTAAGAAAGGTTTTTTTGCAAATTCACCCTCTAAGGTGAAAAGGGGGTGCAAAGTTTGTAAGGAAATCCGTCATTTTTAAAGTAAAATCCATATAAAATGGTGTTTGACCTTTCAGTTAGAAATTAAGTAAGAGGTATTTAGGATTTTTGAAAATTCAATCCCTAAGGGGATAAAATAAGGGATGGAAGTTTGTATGGAAATCTGTCATTTTTAAAGTAAAATTCATGAAAATTGGTATATGGCGCTTGGGTTAGAAGAAATAATAAGAAAATTTAAAGACTGCCCGAAGTAACTATTCTACGCGGACAAACTCGTGGGCAAAAGCTAGTAAATACATATAATCAGTCGATCATAATCCCAAAAGGAGTTGAATTGATCTGAGTCATTATAACTTATATTTTAGTTAGGTTACACATAAAGTCACATCTAGATGAGTGGGTTAGGGCTGCCTAAAAATTGAGACAGGTTGCCGCTTACATAAATGGGGCACCATACCCAATAAGTTAGCAAACCTTCAATGAACAACAAACAAGACAGATATTACACTCTATTAACTCAGCAGTCCACCGTTAAATAAATCCGCCGTTTTAAACACGTCCTGTTATTTTTTAGTCCACGTTAGGGTCATGAGTTCGCGTAGGTGTAAATTGTAACTAGGTGTCAACAAACAACGGATTGTCAACAGGCCATTCATCGGCGCTCCAGTTACCACGTACAATGAGAGACCCGCGTAAATGACGGATGTCGCCTTCCTGCGAGCTAGTAAGCTTACATGTGTTTTTGTTTTATGGGTGACCAACATATACATTGCTTATAATACCTAGATAGATACACCATCATGCGTTAAAGCCGGCGCCAGACATGGCAATCAAAGTTTGAACAAAGTTTGATCACACATTTGAATGTCTATCACATTTAAAATATTTGTATGTCTTTTTGACTTCAAATGTGTTTTAAAACTTTGCATTTGCAATACTCAAATGCCCGTGGCACACTTCGTGACTTTGTAGGTATTTGAACACATGTCTCTGGAGATTTGGTATCCCTTTTTAATATGTTATCTCAATTTTTTACTAATTTGGGCCATATACAACATGTAAACTAAACAAACAACACCCTTTTTTTTTAAAAAAAAAACGTTTTTTTTTATTGAAATCAACTCAGAAGCCGATCCCAAACCACCTGTATTCAGGAAGTTGGTTATTTAGTTTACATGTTGTAGTGGTTTAGAATAGTATATTTTCTATTGGAAAATCAATTTTTGCAAAGTATTGTTTGCCATTATGATGCTGGTATTTCATCTGAAAGATAGCTCCAAACACAATACCACACATATCTATTTTTTAGAGTGGTTTTCATCAATAATTAATCTTCTTATAATATTTAATTACTTTGCAAATTCTATTCACATCGCTTCAACATTAGGTCTGAAAAATCCATGTGACAATTTTGACGTAAGTCAAGTTTTTCAGACGCCCTTAAGAGTGGTTATTTATCGTACTTTATAACAATGAAAGCTCCGACATCGATACCCAGATGCACTGTATATATCAAATTAAACTATTGACATTAACAAACCATGAACTTAGAGCTATCAAGCGGCGGATTAAAGGATGCATCGTCGACCAACCAGCGCGATACGATATCGTTACATTCCGGTAATATCGCACCAACATCCTGCGTGCTTCCGTTTGAATTATCGTAAGCACTAAAGATAAGTCAACATATATATTTTGATATATGTTACTAGTCCAACTGAGTTCGTGGGCAAGCATAGAAGTCAGCAAGCAGTAGCTTGAAATTCCAAAAAGATATAGTCCATCCTCGATGCATAATTACATATACTTATTCTGGAGCAACGTTAACAAATGTTTATTAACCGTGGAGACCTATGGAGCTAACTTTCACTATTAAAAATTTGTATGTTTGATTGATGACCTGAATGGTCGTCCAAATAAATAAATAAAATGTACAGAATAGAAATTATTTTATTAACGCAGCACAAACTACGCGCTTACACAAACATATAAAACAAGTGTAACGAGAACTATAACTAACAGTAAAAAAATAAGTAAACATAACTTAGGTAAATATTACAAAAGTTGTTGTGATCGCACGTCGCAGGCTATGCTAAAGAGGTCCACACTCAGCTTGTTGCTATGTTCCGGCACAGTCGCAACACAGCGCTGGTTTTCACAAAGCTTAAAGTAATTTGTTGTGAGCATTTATTTTCCCGTGTTAATGCATGTCCAACATTACCTAACTTTTGTAAACAGTCAATTTGGGGTAACATCGATGACATTAGTTACGATGTTGACAGCAAAATAAAATAACCCTTGTTAAGAGAATGGTACAGCGAGCCCCGTCTTCATACAGACGGAACTGTTCGTTTTCCTTTTTTCATAAACTTTTTTTTCATGATTACTTTGAATGTCTGTTGATGTTTGGAAAAGGGGAAAACGTACAGACATAGTTCTTTTCCTAGAGTGAACATAATATGCCGTGCAACTAACTCGCGTGTTACTGAAAGTTACTCTTTGCTATATTTTGTTAAGCTCTCGAGACTCTTTTTGCTATACTACTCTGTCCGGAAAGTACCGGGAAAAGATCAATAATACACAAAATGTGAGTTATTCATCCAAATTTATTTTATCACCTTTAAAGTTTGCTCCTTCAGTAACGATACACTTACGGCAACGAATAATCCAATCATCAAAACATTTGTTAAACGCTATTTCCGGAATTGAGTTCAGTTCTCATTTCAATTCTCACTCCTTTACGTCTTCTACCGATTGAAAACGGGTGCCACGAAGTGGTAATTTGAGTTTAGGCAAAAGAAAGAAGTCGGCTGGAGCCATATCTGGTGAATATGATGGTTGCTCGATGGTATTTGTTAAGAGTTTGGTCAAAAATTCGTTCACAATGACAACCTTGTGCGAAGGCGCATTATTGTGGTGCCACAAATCTGGCCCTTTTTCGTCGAATTTGCTCTCTTAAACGCCGCATATTGCTCAAATAATATTCTTTATTTACCGTTTGACCTTCCTGCAATAATTCCGAGTGCACAACCCCGCGACAGTCAAAGAAAACAGTCAACATGACTTTGACTTTTGATCGACTTTGGCGTGGTTTCTTCGGTTTCGGTTCAGCTGGAAGACGCCACTCCGAAGCTTGTTGACTAGTTTGAATGTCAAACTCGAAAACCCACGTCTCGTCACCAGTAACAATGCGTTTCATGAATGTTGGGTCGGAATTGACTCGCTCTAGCATGTCCTCAGCGACTCTCATGAGATTGAGTTTTTGGAGAAAATTCAGGTCTTTTGGGACTAGCTGAGTGGCAACATGTTTCATACCCAAGTGATTATTTAAAATGGTACGGATCGATTCGTGAGAACAGAAAGTTCAGCGGCTATCTCTAACAATGTTGAATGAGGATTTTCAGTCACTCTTTTTTCACTTTTGCGATGTTAACTTCAGTTGCAGACGTTGATGGCCTACCAGAGCGAGGCGAATCTTCTATCACATCTCGACCCCTTTTGAACACTTTGTACCACTCTTATGCACGTATTTTTGATAAAGTCGATTCACCGTAAGCCTTCTGTAACATTTTCAGTGACTCCGAACACGAAATTCCATTGGCGATGCAAAATTTAAGACAAACTCTTTGTTGGATGTTTTTGTCTATTATGAAATTCGCAACACACACTAGATATGAACAGCACTGTATTTAAATAAATAACAGATGCAAGTCAAACTCTGCACAAAAATGGAAAACAGTTGTGCCAATATAACAACAACAAAAAAAAAAACAAAAAAAAATTGGAACCATAAAGAAATCATCCATTGCCGATACTTTACAGATCGTTTAAGTACACCCCGTTTCAAACAACTCGCATTGACTCTACGTAGCCTTATTTCCGTCACACAAATACAAAAGACTCTGTAATTATATTAATTTCTTTTACATAAGATTTACGTGTCACAAATCAGTGAAAATAATATATGAAGGAAATAATTATGAGCCATATTCACAACTTTCACTATTTTCACAATTTTGTCCATTTACATGTAAGTAAGAAAATTGGTTTATTATCATTAGATATTGGTTGACCTACGAGTATATGTTTCGTCTGCTAGCCTTACATGATAGTCTACAAACTTAACTATATTATAAGTCAAACCTATCTAGTAATATAAATATTAGCAATGTTAAGAAAACAAGATGACTTAGATGCATGTCTATTAAAGAATACACATTGATTGTGAGTCGCGAATAAATCAAAGATTTTTCGATGTTATCATTCGATATTGCAACGCTTCTTATATTTAAGACCAAACGAAAAACATCTTTGTTGAAGTTGGCTTTAAATCCATTTTTATAATAACTTCTACGTAGTTTCTGTATCACTACCTCACACGTTAACGGTCTTATTATTCTTAACAGTCTAGGTGTAAATGCAATAGGGAGAAAATACTCCTCTCGTGTCGTTAACGCCGCTATAAAACATTTCCTAAGGTGATATGGTAAATAAAAATTTATTTTTAATCAGCATCTCATCTACTGTTAAAATCTAAAATTTTTATATAGATATTAAACTAAGCATTAAAAGCAGCTCTATAACTCTAGAAAGTGATAGAGATACTTATCTTGTGATCGCCTATAAGGTTACTGTACCGCCCCAGTGAATAACACCATTTTTCTTATGCGTTGTTTTTTGGGCAAGTGAGGTAAACATAACTTTTTAAGTAGTTAATCATCATCATCAACCTGTAAGGTATCCTTACATATTAGGAAGACATGATAATTCAATGCGAATTGGTGGGAAAACTCGTATTTAAAAGCCGAGAATAACACAAAATACTACTTCAAAATACACCCCTTGAAGACTAGCTAGTGCTGCAGCATTATTCTGCAATAATAAAATTTATAAAGAGAGCCACGATGCTGTTGATATGCTAAGCGTTATCTAGGCATTATGCAGGCTGTGTGTTATCGGACGGGCAGTTAAGTATTAGCATGCCTATCTATTGTACAAATTCTTCTAGAAAATGTACTTGCAAATATTTTTATCATTTAATTCACGACGTTTCTAGAATTTCGAATACTTACTTTCGCAAATATATTCAAGTGCGTATTGTGGTGTAAATTGAAATGATTGTTGCATAATTGTTATAATACGCGTATTGCGTCTAATTTGAATAAGACTTTGTAGTTTGTTTGTGAAGCAGATGGTGCACACTGATTGTCACACGGTTGCTTAAATGCTATCTGGAAATTCTATCGCTTTCTGCTTTTGTTAATCCAAAATGCTAATATGTTTGCATCAGTCGTCAGTGCGTTCTCAATTTTCCATTGAGAGAAAAAACTATCACACGGATGGATTTATGCAATCTTCAACTCACCTCATTACATTTTTATCTACACTCATACCAATAATCTATACGTAGTAATTTTGAGATATTTTAATAAATAAACTTAAGAAATAAAAATAAAGAAATAAATTATAGAAGCAATCATGACTCTGACAAATATTGGTGTTGATCACACAAACATTTGTTGCTACCAGGATTTGTATCCGGACCGCTTGATATGTAGGCAGCGACACTGAGCACTCCACCACGACCGAGTCAAATTCTTCATTCACTAAAAACGGTTTTTCTATTAGCGTGATTTAATAAGTTGGTTTTGCGAGTAGTCATAATCGACTTTTAAGTTACATTCCTGCAATGGGTATGAATAAATGTTCTTCGTCATTATCATCATCTACTTGTCAGCTTGTCACAGATATGTGCAAGCTCATTTTTTTTATAACAAGGTCGAACAAATAACTTTATTCCACCTGATGGTAAGCAGAAGTGGAGTCCAAATACGAAGATAGCTAGTGCAAGAGATAAACTGTCGCGCTAGCTCTCCCTCGCCTTACCGACCTGCAATGTGCTTCTTCACGCATCTTTTGTATGACCCATGATTGTAAAAAGGAGGGAACACGTATGCTGGCAGTGAATTACATTTCTTGATTGAGCAACATAGAAATTAATTTCTCAAAGGTTAAGTTTTCACCAATAAAGATGCTTGTTGAGGTTTTTATATTTTATTTAATAATACACTATGAGCATTTGTGTCTGTACGAAAAAAAATCATGGTCTAAAGTGACCAAACAAATACGCAGTTTTAGATGGTGGCTAAATTGCAGTTTTTCCTTCTCATTGGACTGGATGCAAACTACTCCAATACTAAAATACAAAAAAAGTTTACTCGGTGGTAGATCCATATGTAGGGTCGTCTGGGTAGGTACCACCCACCTTTCTTATTTCTGCCGTGAATCTGTGTTTCGGATTAAAGGGAAGGGTAATTACTTATTAAGGCATATGATTTTAGTCCCTAGGATGATAACGCATTGGCAGTGTTAAGTGATTTACCCTTAACATTGCAAGTGTCTGTGGGCGACGACGGTTACTACTTAAACACCAACACGCAGTATAAAAAAAAATGAGACTTAAGAGCTAAACTTTGCTTAATATTCTTCCTCCAATTTAATAATAAAGCATAATAATTCCAGTGTGTTCTATGTCATTGAATTTTGTGTTTATCTCTGTTGGTTACAAAATGAGCGTGGGAAGTAAGTTTTTTGAAACCGCAATGTGATAATTAATTGGTCGAACAAAATAATGGTCTTCAATTTATTGTTGGATTTGAATAAAATACTGGTAGTGAGTATTTTACTATGCATGATTGTGTCTTCTGAAAGTACAGTCATCTTCTGTTTTATTTTTTGCAATAAACCATTTTTTACTTATATCTTAATGATGGTATCACGCTACCCTGGGCACAAGAATTGATTTGGGGTTGATACTATATTAATGCTCCTTTGATTTTTTGCTATCAGCCACTATCTTATAATCTCGTTCTTGATAATTCTTCATTCTTTACACATAATACCATTTTTTTATGCGGTCTTCTTGTTACCTCCCATTTTTCATTGATTAAAATGCGTCACTCTCCTATTAACATGCATTTAATTCGATATCAAGTTAAAGAACATAGTCATTGTGTTATCGCTGTAGGTCAGTCTTTCTCAAAGTGGGCGATAACGCCCCCTTATGGGCGTTGGAGACCTAGCGGGGGGCGTTAAGTGATCCAGATAAAAATGGGGGGCGTTTGCGTAGTTTAGGGGGGCGTTGGTTGATTTGTAATTTCATTTACTTTATATCGTAAAATTCACTGATATTAAAACTTACCTTACCTACTACTCAATATCGAATAATTAGTATATATTTCTGCCCGGTATGATATAAGAACTAAAAATACTTAACATAGATTTCATAGGATAGCCGTACGCAATCAAGTTGTAACAAGTTTTCGTTAAATAACGCTATTGGTGCAATCCGGTTGCAATTGGCGGGTTCATCGAAACTTGTCCTAAATTTCTCAGTACGATTCAGCGTCGAAAGAGATAAACGAGTTTGTGCCTTACTCCTTCTTACTGACTAAACGCCCCCTTATTAGTAAGGCTATCGGAATCGGAAGCAGCCTCAGGAGGAAGGGAGGTGCAGAAGTTTGTGTAATTAAAGCAATGAAATCGTGGTTTTTAAGTTTTAGGTGTATAAAAAATTGGGGGCGGTGAGAAATAATTCATTTTCATAGGGGGCGGTAAAACAAATAAGTTTGATAATCTCTGCTGTAGGTTCTAATGAATTTTCAGTTTTGAAATCGTTGTAGGATGATCAGTAAGAGATTGGAAGTCCTGAGAACAGTAGTTATTAGTACAATATGCACAGCGGATAAATATGAATATACTGTTAAAATTAGCCAATTAAAATCAACAAACAGACAACAACAAACCAACTTAAGTGTTTGGATTCTATGCTTTTTCATCACAGCATTAACATTGACATTATTTTATTATATCACCTTATTTCATAAAACAACATCTGTCACATAGTAAAATTCCCTAATTAACATATCATTTTAATTATTTCTTTGACATTGTAGATTTCCATAATTGACATGATATATGATTTTAATTATTTCTTTGACATTAATTTAATTTTCTTTGTTATTAATTTAATTTTGTGACTTTAATTGACATTGTAATATTCCTGATTGACATATATCACTTATGTAATTAAATTTGACACTAACAATATTTCCAAATTAAAATAATATGATGGAATCTTAATAGTAAGGAATTATACTATCTACCTATTGTGTAATTTGACATTTATTAAATATTTGCATGCCTGACTACAGGCTGAATACATGGAACTAAATATAACTAAATATAAAAATAAATGATTGATTGATTAAAGACCAATTGAGGACTGAGGAGAATCGAAAAGAAAAGCAACGTGTTCTTTTGGATGGTTGGTTAAAACTTTTATAAATATTATGATTAAGGCACGTTACAGGCACCTGTCTTAATGATGAGTGTAGTAGTAGGTACCTTGCAAAAATATCGAGCCCAAAAATAGACCTAATACTTTAAAACGATTCCACCCTATTGTATAAGCATACAATTGGGAAAAACCCTTAAAATATCTTAGGGATTTTGATTTATATTTACGATCAGTCAATATTACAGCGCTTCTGTTAAAACAAAACATATTACAAACAGTTGTTACTAAAGCCACACTTCGATGTGTCATTAAAACTGTTCCATCTGAATCTGCTTTGACGTCATCAGTGCGCATTCGGCTTAATTCGAGTCGAGTTAAACGTATGAAATATTTAACGCGTTACTCAGCTAGTAATCTTGATGCAATGTTCGTGGAATATTTAGTAATTAGTAACGCTAAGCAATGCGTTTATGCTAGGTGCTTTTAACGTAAATATACTTAGGTCTTCAAACGAGCCTGTTGGTATTAGAAGGTCAAATGAATACATAAGCTGATCTAGAACATCATTCACATCCATTATAGAAGACTATATAAGGAAACCTGTTCAAACTTTTTGAGATTCTTTTTTAAGAATTTTATTACGTCACAAAAAACACATTATTGGAGAATATCATCGTAGATATCCTTCGCTAATGTGGTATTCGTGACGAAATTTGAATATCAAAATACGTCAACATTTTGAAAATTTATGTGTTATTCTGTTTGTGGAATATTGATAAGTTTTTATAGGCCTAATATAGTTATTAGTATGCGAAAATGTTTTCGGTTGGCTAGATGAGGTACTTAAGAAGTGTTAACGGTAAGAAAATGACGCAGATTGTATTATTCAAAATAGAATTAATCAAATTGTATGAAGTATAGTACAGTAGTACTTAGCGGTATTAGTAATAGAATATAGGTATCCAATGACAACCACAATTAACGTAATAGCGACACACACGTGCAACAATAAAGTTGACATTGTTACACTAAGAATGTCGTAAGTATCTTTATCTACACTCATGTCATAATATTCGAATTACGATATCAAAGGTGAACATAAAATGACATACTTTTTAATACAGATAATCAAAATTAAAATTAAAAAAAAACAACCTGTAACATAATGACCATTATAACACCGGTTCGACTCATTATGATACAGCAACCTGTAACATAATGACCATTATAACACCGGTTCGACTCATTATGATACAGTTATTTTTCTTAAATACTCGGGAAGGCAAAGGGATCTAACCCATACAAAAAATTTAACTCCTAATAATTTGCAAAAAGCCACAACAAATAGTTTGTTGCCAGAAAAATCGGACGCCACTACTTTATCTTCACTAATGCAATTAATCAAACAACAAGAGTAAAAGCATTAGTGAAGATAAAGTAGTGTATGCAACTGCATATAACACGGGTATTAAAACACTCGTTACTATTATGAAACTCGCTGCGCTCGTTTCATAAACTCACACTCGTGTTTTAATACCCTTCATTATATGACAGTTGCATAAACTACTATTCTTATTACTGCCGTGAAGCAGTTCGCTGTGTTTCGGATTGAAGAGAAAGGTAGCTAGTGTAATTATTGGGCATGGAAGGCATATCATCTTAGTCCCCAGGATGGCAACGCACTTCCAGTGTTAAGTGATTTACCCCTAACATTGCAAGTGTCTATAGGCGACGGTAACCACTTAACACCAGGTGGGCCGCAAGCTTGTTTGCCATGTTAAAAAAATGGTTCGGTAAAGTCAAGGCAATAAAGGAAGATTCTTTTAACATACTCTATTACTCAATACGTGAGACGTGTGCTTCAGTTGTGTCTGTTTAGCGTCTAATTCCAGATACAGCGATTTCAACTTGATCTATTTCACAAACCAACGATTGCATTTCCGACTATTAAAATCTCAAAAATGCTTTACGTACAAGATGTACGTAATTGTAAAGCATTTTTATGGCATGATTTGGGACTGTATATATCTAAATCACACATTTAATTAGCGACAATAATCCATACAAAGGAATCCTCAATCATAGATACAAGTACAATGTCTTTGTCCGTGTATGCGGGTACCATTGCACGCAATCAAGTCGTTCTAGGTAGGTCATTATCTCAAAAAGCTGTTAATAATCTGCAAATAAATTAATCTGCTACAGAAATGGAAACAATAGCCTGTTATGGTTATGTCGCTTTTTCCGCTCGTAGTAAATTGATAGTTTTATTTTTTTAACTCTGTCCCCACCCACCATTGACGTCAATGGACCGGTTACTTTACGTTTGTGGGCGTGCATGCGTGTCTGTGTGAGTGCAGGGCCGGCGCAGGGCATGAGATCGTTTTTAGTTTCGCAATCAATTGTGTGAGCCGCGATCTTATTCATAAATTAGGTTTAAACCGCTTTATCGTCATGTTAATTGGCCTCGTGCGAATAAATGAGAGGCTTGAGAACGTCGTTTGCTATCTTACGATTAAATTATGCACGTATCTATTAATTTTTTTTTAATAAATACAATTTTTATAAGTAATAAATATTCATATTTTAACGAAAGGGCCCCAGTAGTATACCTTGAGGGACCCAATTTAAATAAAAACAACTAACATTTCAATAATGTAGATGTAACATGTTGACCGTAATCAATCATTCCGACGACTTGAGGAGGTTATACATGAGCTTCATTATATTATATTATTTATTACCACAATACTATTTCTTTGTACTAATTCTCCAAGGAATATGCAACCCTAGCTAAAACTACAACGATTTCTTTCATTTTAACGGATTATGTCAATACAATAGGTGATTTTTGTGGTAGGTAATGTATGACACGCTAATGTGTACATTTTATTGTTTAACCTTGCACTCTAATTATATTAATATTTAAGTTCCTCAACTAATGAGACACTGGTAGTTTTATCGATATAATGAGATAAATTATAAAGATAGGATAAGTTATTTCTTCCAAACTATACTTTTTTATTTTGAATAGACAAAAGAACTTAAGAAGATTAAGAAGAAGGTACTTAATTATTATAAAAGGTTTAAATATTAAAGTTAATTTTGATTTAGAAATAACAAATCTATTTCCCATTCCCGGCTTTAGAGTCAATTTCTTCTTTATTGTCTTCAGCTCTCATTTCGGATTTCCATTTTTCAATATCGATAATTTGGAATTATTACCTTATACGGAATACCGACAACCCTGGCAAGGATTAAGTAAGTGTCAAATCGCAACAGTCACCGATTGCCCTGTACCAACACAGGCAGTTAAATTTACGCGTCTGTGTGCCGTAATGCCCAAGCGAGCAATCACATTGCCTGGTATCATTGAACACGATGCTAGAATAGTTGGTATAGAGATATTTGTGTATGCCAGTGGTATGTATGCCAATAATGACGTACCTATATATGTTCCAAAGTAGACAAAATCAATTATTTTTTCCCTATATTGAATATTGTTATTAAATTATTTATTGCACTTGACAAATTGGTGTGTCGGATTATAAAATGTAATATTTGTTTGGATACGGGTAATCCAAAAAATATGAGTAATTAACAATGAATAGCTCCGAACACGAATTGGGATATTTGAATCAACTAAAAACAATCTCATTAAAATCTCATATTCTTCTAGTTTGCGACGATACACTTACAAGAACTGAAGACAAAGAAGATATAGACAGAACAAAGCCTAGAGGTGCTTCCATCAGCACAAATATCAATGGAATAACCTCTAAGTTTTTAAAGCTAACTTTCCTTTGTCTTCGGTTGCTAGCAGGTCGCTCAGGGTTTTAAGGCTTATTTCCAAATGAATTAAAGAGTAAAATTGCTTGTTCCAGATGCTAAACGCTGATTGAGGGCACCTTGACTCCTGAGCGACCTGCGGGCAGCTGAGTTCGTGAATACATGGCTAGTTTTAGTTATAGAAAATTATGTTAAGGCAAATTTTTGAGAAGGTAGGAACGGCCATAATTGGGATTAAATTATGCTTGTTACCATTTTGGTAATATTTGGTTTTAAATTCAGTTTATAGTCGACTATATCATGAGTTTTATTTATTGTTAATTGCATAAAAATATTAGATAATGCAAGTATTGTATTAAAATCCAGTTTAATTTTATTTTAGTCAACATCTCAATTATGGTTGTTTATCCTGACCCATTTTAAAGTATTTATTACAACTTTTAAATGTTCGAAGCTAAAAAAATTAATATTATGAATAAATGTTAATAGTTAGTGTGTCAAAAATTTTACTCTGGTAATGTTACCGTTATTAATGTATTGATATCGAAAATGTTTTTTGCAAGTTGATTACCATTTTAGTTGTAAATTTATTTAAAAAGTTTTACTCATTTTTATTATTTATTTAATAAGCAACCAAATGTCTATAATAATTATAATTTTACTGTCTGAGTAAAATTAACTCGTAATTTGTACTCTTATGATTACCGAGAGAAGTATTATTGATAGAGTAGTTTTTTTTTAATTGTAATGATATCCAAAGAGCGATCAAGAATATCAATGGAGAATATTAACATATCATTTGCGTTAGTATTATTTATCAAATATTAAAAAATATACTTTTAATGTTAATTATGTTGCTTTGATTACATTGTGTCAAGTAAAAATTGCTTATTGAATCTCGAAAATAATAAAAGTCATTTGACTGACAAAGCTAAAAACTAAACATATATTTCAAAGTGCATTTTTTACTTATTTTTATGCTATTTCAATAAAATGCCAAAACGTTATCTTGCCTTTTTCATTATAGCGCGTTTTAATTTTCCTTAATAACATTATAATATTAAAGTCAATTATTGTACATTCCATGATACTACTTTATTTACTAAATGTATTATTTAAATGTAAGAGAAATTTGTATATTTGTATGACGTCAATCAAATTATGGAATCTAGTATTGTTTGTACGTATGGTATAGTAAGTTACATAGTTGTATCTATACTGAATAAATTTTATTGATTGTTTCTTTGTGTTTTGCATTAGTTAGAAATGGAAAAGCAACGATATAAAAAAGGCGATGAATTAATACGTATTTAACAACAGTAGAGGTAAGAATTAGCTATATAATTTTATTTACCCATAGTTCCATCCATGCTAATATTAATGCGAATGTAACTCTGTCGGTTATCTTTTCACAGCTGAATCGATTTAGATGTTAGATATGGATATAGTTTAAAACTTTTTTTGTAATCCGCTTACGGACGATACCCTAAAGGCTGGCTTAGTGGACCAGCGGACTCGGCTAGACGTGGGCCTGTGCAGGGGTCGCTCAGAACCTGATCACCACGGCACTGGGAATACCTGCTAAACCATTCTGGTTTCCCCCATGCCCTTACTGGAGACGACCCGGGGTTTGCCGAAGCATTTCATCGAGCCACCTCCGGATAGTTAAAACCCTAGGAAGGATATAGCCACATAGGTGACAGCTGGTAAAATATACGCAAATCGTATTGACCCGGACTGCTGAAATGATTTTGAGTATAACACATGTCGTGGTCGTTGGCTTTTGTTTGTTTATTTACTGAAGGATTTATATTTTTTGGGTTTGGTGCCTCTTCTGTGTAGACGGCAGGCTGTCAACTTGTAGTTCTACTATTTTGGGGTAGGTACTGTATGAATCGAATTTGCCAGATGTGGCTTTAAATGTTAATTAAAGCTGTACGCGACTCCTTTTAGGATTATGAGCGTGATGATGTATGTATGTTAGTAATTATTAGGCAAATTTGCGTAGGTACTCCTAAGAAATGCGTACTCTTTGGTGGCTTTACCCTATCTAATCTTCGTAATGCGATTCATATTCATTGCTTCCTAAAACTAAATTGTTCATTATATCAATCTTATTTAATCAATAGCTACTAGAAGCGAGCATCAAATTAATGATATGTAGCAAAAACATGTTTAATTCAAATCACGTTTGAGCGCTAAATTATTTCGTATTTGTATAGGCAGTATTAGAAGCAATACGGCTTTAATCGACAACTTGGTTCCCGGAAAAGAGACCGAATGCCCTTTTTATAACATTAATGTCATAGGTAACATAGCTAGTGACGTGCAAGACGACCTCGTAAATTGCATCTCGCTCACTCGCGAGTAATTCGAAAAGGATGCCAGCCAGGAAAAGCTTGTATCCACCTACAGCGTGACGTGTTGAGACGAAGTGGAACCTAGTTAATCGTTGGGTATTTAAATTTATTTTTAGCCTTGCTGACAGATGCGAATTTATCGGTGATATTACAGAACTCATGTAAGTAGGTTTCCGCCCGTGGTAGACCCTTAGGTAGTTTGTCCCTTATGATCGGGTTGTATACTGGGTGTAAAAGACATGAACAGTCAAACGAAAACCATGTATTCTATACATCAAAATAAGACATATTTCAAAAAAAAATATTGCTGGGAAATGATTTTTATTTTTTGGTGTTAAAAAAAATTGCAAATTGTACCGCGCAATGTAAAGGGCTCAACTCGCACGCAACTCGCAAAACCGCGATAATTTTGCCAGACGGCGGCCCCGTTCGTTAGTGTCCGTGCGCATCGAGTGAGCTACATTGAACGCTAACGTTTTGAAGACATTTTTTGTTATGAAATACTAAAAAAAATGATAATGTTTCTTTAGACAATAATTAAGAAATAATGAATAGAATACGTTTTCATAAAAAAAATTAAAAAGAAATTATGACTTTGACCTTCAATAAAATCGTAACTATCAATTTCCCAGGTACTTATAGTCTAAAGGAAAAAAAATGTTATGATGGTGAGAAGAATACATGGTTCTCGTTTGACTGTTCATGTCTTTTACATCCTGTATAAAACTCGTCTTCACAGAATAAGCAATTCCTTTGTGGGCCAATGTATACGTTTTTACAATAAGCTTCCGAAGAATATTAGATTTGCCTGTTAACAAAATTTAAAAAAAACTGTAAATACTAAATTATATAAAAAGGCTTATTACAAGATAAATGATTATTTAAATGATACAAACACCTACGTGGGAGTAAATTCTACCCAAAAACGCATTCAAAATTGTAATTTATTTATATTGATATATATCTATTGACCTGTAATGATGTTTTGAAATAATTACGAAATTGTAAGCTGTGGAGTTTCTTTCGCTATTTCTTCTCCATCTCAGCATATTAATAATTATTTAAGCTAAATAATTATTCGTCCCGAAATGGTGGTAGGGATTTAAAAGTACTTAGCAAAGTCCATTTAAATAAAGAGATTTTTCATTTCATTTTCATTTAATTTCACAGTGATAAAGTTCTATCAAGGGTTTGCTCGATAGTATCTCAATTACTCCTCCCGAGTAATATACGTACTATTGATATATTTTCAACCTCCAAATAAAAAGAGGACTGTTCGTGTATCTGTGTAAAAATATCATTGTGGCATCGTGGTTCCCATAAGGATGATCCGATTTTTCGTTCGAAATGTATTTTGGTCAGGATGGTTATTAGATATATAATATTTCAAGAATATCTGTTCAGCCGTTTGGAGAATACCAGCGCTTTCATAGCTTACGAAGAGAGTTGAACTACTTCCAAAGGTCTGATTGACGCCAGATGTGGCTTTATAGTCGTGACTATAATTGTGAATGTATAGGTAAACCATAACCATAATTAGAATTATTATTGTTTCTGCCCGCCTTGCATGACCACCATTGATATGATAAATTTTATCCAAACTACGAACATGTAATAAACTGATACATGTTCGCAGTTACGATAAAATTTCAAGATGGCGGTTTTATCTCATGATTTTTGACAGTTCAAAGCGATAAATGGCCATATAATATCGTGTTTCGGTGGTCATGCTAGGCGGGCTGGAGTAATTAAACATATAGACATGTAGCCATGAACCTTGCTACATGTGTCCAGGAGCACTTCGATGCAGCTAGGTACATAAACAAAAGCTGACCATGAGTACGTAGGTAGCTGGAAATTATTGACATACAAAAATAAAAAATATTTGCATGAGTGTTCATTGTTTACTTAATAGATAGGTAATGACAATGAGTAATGACGTAAGTCGTACACACGTACACAATGATTATTGTACCTATTTGTAAATAGATATTGCGTTTTAATTGTATAACTTATACTATATTTTGATAGTGAAAAAGAATGCACAAAATTAATGGTTGAATTCTTCAATATTTGTTATCGTTAATTCATACTATTTACTCTATTGAGCTATCTCTATGAACAAGTCTTTGTTCATAGAAATAGCTCATAATTAAAAAAGTTTAAGCAGAGTAAAACTTTTAAAATAAACAGGTAAAATCTGGTTACACAAAAAGGTCACATCTGGCAGTTTGGGCTATGCAGTGCCCAAACAGTGACTGGTTGGTAAAATGGCCACTAAGCCCAAAAAGCAATAAAACCTTCAATGAACTAACAAACAGGTCAGAATTTATTTGACATTAACACAAAATGGTGGTGGGTATCAAACATTTAATTACTTAGTTCATTAATGTGATTAATTAAATTCTTCTTACAAAATAAGCTATTATATAAATAATCCAAATGCGTGGGAGTAATAACTGCTCAAAATTTAGGTACGCATGTAAAACCGTAATTTTATTTATATTGATAATATCTTTTGACCTATAATGATGTTTTGAAATCATTACGAAATTGTAATTTCAAGCTTTTCGCCATTTGTTGTCCATCATAATAATTATTTAAGTAAAATAATTACTTCGTCTCGATACAGTGGATGGCTTTTGGCGATTTAAAAGTACTTAGCAAAGTCCATTTAATTATGGAGCTTTTTTATTTCATTTCAGCTTTGTTGGTTGGGACAGGATGCGTCCATTAAATATATTATTCACAAATTTGCAACCATCAGCTACCTATGACATTGCTGAGTGTCTGAATTTTTTTTTTTTTTGATTTTTTTTTTTTAATGAATGAATGAAATGAATGAATGATGAATGAAATCATTATAATAATATAACGATATTATAAAAATATTATAAATACAATCGCGACTATAGTAATACCGTGATAAGTGTATGTTTTTTGTGCGTTTCCAATCTCTGCCAAATTAGGTTTTTAGGTCTTTACAGTCTATCTACTTTTATAGAAGGAAACGGTCCTGGATATACCCGGACTGCTGACAGGATTTTCTGGTCGATGGCTTTAGTTGGTTTCTTTACTGAGGGATCGTTAATTTGGTTTGGTGCCCTCTTCGTGTAAGCGACAAGTTGGCAACCTGTCACTATTTTGGGGGTACTGTTTTGCCCATACTGTCAGATGTGGCTTTATTTGTAACCAAATATTACCTCAACCCCTTTTTGGATGGAGCGTTGTTTTTATTTTATAAAAAGGCCAAGCAAATGACTCCATTCCACCTGATGGTAAGCTGAAGTGGAGTCCAAATACGAAGATAGTTAGTGTGAGAGATAAACCACCGCGCTAGCCACCCTCACCTTGCTGACTTGCAAGGTGCTTCTTCACGCCTCTTTTGAATGACCCAGGATTGCAAGAAGGAGGGAACACGTGTGCTGGCAGCATAGGCTGGCAGTGAATTCCATTTCTTGATTGTGCGACAAAGAAAAGAGTTGCCAAATTTCTTAGTTCGCGTTATTATTGATGTAGTTATGTAAAAAATGGACGACAAAATTGTCGTATGAAAGAACCTGTCTTTGTTTACCTTTTTTTCAACACCTAAATGAACAGAGTACGAATTATGGCAGGTTAAAAATTGCTCAGCGAAAACAGTTCCTTACAGAAAATGGGATATTTTACGCAGCTCAGTCACTTTTTGCTAATAGTTGCAAGTATTCAAGTATACCAAATTTTTAAATATGCTTCAAAAATAATGCACATGGGATTAATTCAGATTGCCACGTACCTATGTTCATTGGACTGTAAAATGCAACTTTTAAGGGCGCGATATGAATTGGCGGCCTTGGCCATACCAAATGGAAAAAAGCAACCAGAAAAAGCTAAAAATTCTTGATTTTTCGTAACAAGATGCTACTTTTTCACATATAAATATTTAGATAATCGAGTTATCTTTAAGATCAACAAAGTTTTATGAAAATAGTTGCAGTAGTTTTCGAGCCATGTCACTTTTTTTTCGGTAAGACCTATTTTAAATAGTTTTTTTATACACTAAAATGTACGAAATTTGAAATATTCTCATACTAATTTGTTGTGTAAGTAGATTAGTTTCATAAGTATATTTTTTCGAAATTTACGGTCTTATTGTTTACGCGTGATAATCGCTCTAAAATTGTGTGTTACCCCTTATCTAGCGCTTAATACGTCGACCTACAGGCTTGAGGACCCTCCAAGGTTTTCGCCTTCTTATAAACCCGGTAAAGCAGTGAATGCCATCAGTGGCAAACTGCAGTAGCCATAGAAAAAAAAAAAAAAAACTTAATACGTGTGTAGAAAATCTCCAGATGCTTATGATCATCTTTTCATAGTCAAAAGTCTTAAACAAGAGTTTGAAGTTTGTGGTGTTTATATATGTTAGGTGTAAAGGCCTACGTTAAAATTCAGTGAGATTTCATGCACCTTAGCTAAAAATACAGCAATGCAACATTGCCGCTAAAATAGCTATAGATAACTTTTGACCCGCAACGCAATAACTTACCAGTAATGCAACATTGCCGCTAAACAGCTATGGATATCGTTTCAATCACTAAAATTGTTATACTTTTTTATAATCGGGGTTTTATATAAATCTTCGGGTGTGACTCTTTGGGATCGACTATAAAAGTTGTTTCCCAACATGTAACAGTTGTGGTGTGACACGATGGGAACAAAGATTTTATATAAAAGTTTTAAATGGAACTAATATCAGGTCCCTACAAGTGGTACATTTAAATCGTCTACAACCTTATATAACAACCATAGGTAATAAGTAGGTAAAGGATCTATCAAATTTTTAATAAGTATTATCTAACCAATATTTTTTCATCCCTTCTATTAGAAAAGTGTCGCTTTGTTCCTCTATAAGTGGGAACAAAATAGCTCTTTTCCGATAAGAACTTTTTAGCGGGCGTAAAAGAGATTTGAATTTAGAACATTATCATTCATAGAAATCGAACGCAAATTTTGTGAATTATTGTCTGGTGCGTGTTGGCTGCACGGCACGGGGACCCGCACTAACTAAAAAAAACAAAAGCGCGCGAATTACTTTTCTGTTCTTGTTACCTCAGTACATATTTTATTGTATTTTGCAAAAATAATGAGTTCTGCTACCTCGAGTTATGAAAGTGATAATGCATTAACTCCTGAAACAATAACTATAAAAGTTAACAACGTCGTACAAATTCTCAAAATGTAAATGAATCGACAACAATATCGATGCCAAATAAAACAGTGACAATAACTTTTAATAATTGCGCTAGCTTATCCAATATAGATATAAATTTGTAATAATTTTTACGTCATTTCAAATGTCCTACTAAATATATTCATGTTAAATTAAATATATTCATTAATTACATAACAGCGTCTCTTATTTATTTTCTCATAGAAAGGGGATGAAGAGTAGAATATATAACTCGAGAGCAAATTATTTTTCCCTCGGGCGATGTACTTTGAATCCCTCGTTGCGCTCAGGATTCTACGGTAGAATTCCTCGCTACGCTCGGAATTCTATTCTAGAATCCTTCGCTTCGCTCGTGCTTCAAAGTAGCGCCCTTGCCATAAAAATACTATTTTGCTCCCTTGTTATACAATCTACTATTTCATCTTTTCTATTCGAAAAGTGTCGCTTTATTCCTGTATAAGTGGGAGCAAAATAGCTCTTTTCTGATAGAAACTTTTTAGTGGGCGGAAATGAGATTTGAGTTTGGAACATGTATCAATTTATCTATATGAATTACTGGTTGGTACGTGTTAGCTGCACGGCGCGGGGACCCGCGCTAACTAAGTATAAAAAGAAACAAAAGCGCGCCAATTACGTTTCTGTTTTTGTTACTCAGTAAATATTTTCTCATAGAAAGGGGATGAAAAGTAGAGTATGTGACTCGAGTCGAGAGCAAATTATTTTATACTACACCTGATCGGAACAGTACCTATTATTCCCTCAAACTGAAAAGAGAAAGTTGATCTTTTCTTCGACCCAAAATATGTGGGAGGAAAAGTTGTATGAAAATCCATTTCTAACGTATTTTAGCGGGAGGAAAAGTTGTATGATAATCATTTCTAACGCGGTCCATTCACACCCACCATAACTCGCGCTGCATTTTGCTGCAGAGTCAATTAATTATCAAGACCTTCTACGAATGCGCCATGCCATGCCAAAAGAAAATCCTCCGTGGGCAGCGACGTGCATCTTAGTTCGGTATTTAGCGCAAGGAAAGACTGCAATCCAACATTTCTTACCACATCGCAACAATAAATATTCTGGAAAATCAATGCCTGTTACTGCAAATGCCTCTCCGCAAGTGATAGGTAGGTATATACATATCTATTTTTTTTAGTTAGTGCTGTGCAGCCAACACGTACCAGCCAGTAGTATTTGCGTTCGATTTCTATGAATGATATATGTTCTAAATTCAAATCTGTTTTACGCCCGCTAAACAGTTCTTATCGGAAAAGAGCTATTTTGTTCCCACTTATATAGGAACAAAGCGACACTTTTCGAATAGAAGGGATGAAAACAACTTTTCAAAAAAAAGTCCAACCGACTTAAAAAAGCATAAAAATAACATATTATTAAAATGTGTGCTAGGTACCTGCTGTACTGTTTGAACCCGGTGCCAAGCCATGCCAATCGTTCAGCACCACGAGCCCCTCGTCACCTAAGCTGGCGCGTTCAGTCGGTCGCAATCGCGGGATGGTGTGATCAATGAGTGTGATGTGGCAGGCGGACCTATAGAATACCTAGTTGGCTTGGCACCGACTTCACACAGTACAGCAGGTACCTAGCACACATTTTAATAATATGTTATTTTTATGCTTTTTGAAGTCGGTTGGACTTTTTTTTGAAAAGTTGTTTATTTTTCTATTTTTAGTGTTTTATGTAGAATAATTGTTGTTTTTTTTATATATATTACGAGATGGCCAACAAACTTTCGGCCCACTTGGTGTTAAGTGGTTCCGTCGCCTATAGACACCTGCAATATTAAGGATAAATTACTTAACATTAAAAGTGCGTTGCCATTCGGCGGATTACTTTTTGGGTTTTGTGCCCCTTTTATGTAGGCGACAGACTGGTAACCTGTCACTATTTGGAGGCACTGCATGGTTCCATACTGCCAGAGGTGGTTTTATGTGTGACAAAATGTTACAGTTTTGTATAAGTTTAACATCTAAATACTAAGTATTACGGTGCTTTGCCTTCCATCATCAGCTTACCTAACAAGCTGTTAACAACCTTTAATATTTAAAGAATTATCATCCAAATCGTAATCGTTATGGAGTTTCTCCTTCCATCATCAGCTCACCTGAATAGCCTGAAAGAATACAACTATCGCTCTTTAGGTACCTTTAATATTTAAAGAATTATCGTTCAACTCCTAACCATTAAGGAGTTTTACATTCTATCATCAGCTCACCTGATTAACTTGAAAAAATACAACTAGCGGTCTTTACGTGCTTATAATATTTAAAGAATTATCATCCAACTCCTAACCGTTAAGGAGTTTTTCCTTCCATGATCAGCTCACCTGAATAACTTGAAAGAATACAACTATCGCTCTTTGGGTACCTTTAATATTTAAAGAATTATCATCCAACTCCTAACCATTAAGGAGTTTTTATTTCATCATCAGCTCACCTAAATTACCTGAAAGAACACAACTACCGGTCTTTAGGTACCTTTAATATTTAAATAATCAACAACCAACCCCTAACAATAAAGGAGTTTTACCATCCATCATCAGCTCATCAACATGAGATGACTACCAGACGCAATCATACTAGAACAGCTTTATAAAAAATATGAATAACCCTCCCTTTCCGTTGTTTTTCGAGGGTTGCCCTCGATTTTCCTAGCTTTGCATCATCAGATCCTGACGTGGTGACAATGGGACCACCTTAGGAGTATACACTATCGAATAAAAAAAGAATTTTGAAAATCGGTCTACAAATGACAGAGATATCGGTGAACATACATTTACCTTCCATCATCAGCTCATCAACATGAGATGGTGACTACCAGACGCAAATACTAGTATAGCTTTAGAAAAAATATGAAAAACGTTGTACATGCCTATAAAATTTGAGGGTTGCCCTCGATTTCCCTGGCTTCCCATCATCAGATCCTGACTTGGTGACAATGGGACCACCTCGAGAGCAAACACTATCAAATAGAAAAATAATTTTGAAAATCGGTCCAGAAATGACGGAGATATCGGTGTACATACATAAAAAAAAAAAAATACATACAGACGAATACAGAACCTCCTCCTGTTGGGAAGTCGGTTAAAAAGGTACATTTCCTTTTGCTATGCGCCGTAATTCGACTATCCAATACTTTCACAGAGCTTAAGTAGGTATTAACTCAGACTGTGACTCAGACCAATAAAAAAGTCTTTGTTATTGATCTGACTGAGAATATTAATTAGGATTTGGGAATCGACGTGTAGAAATTCAATATGCTTGACTAAACGCTCAACAACTTTTGCTTGGATATATTCGTAATTATGATATTCGGCAAATCGGATAAGTTTTTGCGGTTTATTGGTTTGGTTTATATAAATTGATTTGTGGTTTTTTAAATTCATAAATGATAAAACAAACTATCTTAGGCATTTTTAGCACAGTACTGTTATTGATAGGAAATTAAGTACAGTGTCGAGCTTCAGTGTTCACGAAGACGTATGAGGTGTCAGCGGGTGATTTATTTACACGCTCGTTGCGCCTGCGCAAGTCATTAAGTATGGAGCGAGCTTTTGAAATCACTAATTTTCTCTCTCAATGAAAAATGTTATGGCTAAAAAAAAATATGTTTGTTACCTCTTAACTCTTTACTGGGTGTACCGATTTTGAAGATTCTTTCAACCTTGTCCTGTGATCTCATTTAAATTTAATCAAAGTAGTATTTGAGTTATCCCTAATAATGCCTATTTAATTGACTTCGATGATATCGTAATTCGTAATAGCTTTATTAATTGTTAAATTAAAAAAAAAACGCATTCAAAACTAAAAACGGAGTTATAAAAATTTTGTTTATAAAAATGTAAATGTTTTTTTTCATTTCCGTGCCAACCTAAATATTTGGAATAAACGTTGTCACTTGTATTTGGGACCGACCTTAAATAACATTTAGATATTTATAAAAAAAGAATTTATTTCTGCATTTTAAGTTTTAAAGGCGTTTTGTTTTTATACTACGAGATGGCAAACAAGCTTGCGGCCCACCTGGTGTTAAGTGGTTACCGTCGCCTATAGACATTTGCAATATTTAGGGTAAATCACTTAACATTGCAAGTGCGTTGCCACTCTGGGAACAATGATGATATGCCCTCCATGCCCAGTAATTACACTGGCTACCTTTCCCTCCAATCCGAAACACAGCGAACTGCTTCACGGCAGAAATAAGAAAGGCGGTGGTAACTACACAGATGACCCTAATTATGGGTCTACCATAAACCATTTTTCATAGTAAAAAGAGGCGGTACGGTTCCGAGATGATAAGTGTGTGACCCCTTGATGCGATGATCTGTACGGGGTTCAGAAATGCCCTGTCGGCTTTAAGAACACCCACGTAATGAGAAGGGGTAATCCTATTCTGATCGGGTACTACACTTACCTTACATTTATCTATATTGGTACTCTATTATTTATTGTACCTACATCTATTTTCAAAAGAACTATCCCTTATTATCTATTATTATTCTTATTTGCATTTGAAAGGTATATAAATATAAGTAGGAATTAATACAATAAAATATTTCACCACCTTTTCAGTCATATATTAGGTATACAAATATGGAATGGAATCTATAAAAGTAGACATTATTTTGTTTTGTCAGTACTTGATTATGATAATTTGTTATTATATTACAACTTTATAACGTTATTACATTAATACATTATATATATGATTGAACAATATTTGTCATGGTTCTTTGTCTAATATATAAAAATCTCGTGTCACGGAGTTTGTGTTCGAACTCGACCGATTTTATGATTTTTTTGTGTATATTTGGTAGGTATGAGAATAGGTCTTAAAGAATATTTCATACCGCTAAAAAGAAAGAAAAATATGTCAATTTTCAGTAAGCAGCAAGTTTACGGGGTCAGCTAGTAATTAATAAATTTTTGTACAGTGCAGAATGTATTTTCTATTAAATTAAAATTACGTAAAAAAAACATGTTATTAATTAATTGTACCTGACTTACAAATACCTAATATAACTTAAAAGCCTATTGTTTAAGGATATTATTGTCAGAATATGAAATCCGATTCCATGTTTAAAAATTAATTAATTACGTAAAATTCGGCAGTAATTAATGTGTCAGTTGTTCCACCTTGGACAACACGTAGCGACCTAATTGGCAAAGAACTCGTCTGAAAATGCTCCCAAAATCTTATCTGTCAAATAATAACATGCAAACAACGAAATAACCAATTATTTTTTTATGTAACACTAACTAAAATTTTGGCAAGGAATATTTATGACTCTACTCTCTTCCTTTATAAACAAGTTGAGTAAATTATTAATTATTAAAACAAGGTCTTGCAAACGATTCCATTTCACCTGTTGGTAAGCAGAGGTGGAGTCCAAATGCGAAGAAGCTAGTGCGAGAGATAAACCTATTTGCTGATGCAAATTAATAAATCAGCAAAAATATTATCTAATGCGGTAAAGTGTCAAACACATGCCGTGTGATGACGGCCGAGTAGAATAGCATCACCCCATATTCTCCAATGGATGTCGTAGAAGGCGACTAATCGATCAGCAAAGGATTTGATCACCTTATACTTTATGGAATAATTTTATTTTTGCGTTTATAAACGCGTAAATATAATACTAGAAAAATGCACTGAAAAAAATCGACTTGCCTCAGGCGGGACTCGAACCCGCACCTTCCACCCGGATTGTAGATGGTGCGGGTTCGAGTCCCGCCTGAGGCAAGTCGATTTTTTTCAGTGCATTTTTCTAGTATTACACCTTTATTTATTTATTTATTTATTTATTTAGGTACACCAACAGCTCACATATTAAATTAATACAAAATAGAAATATTTCAAAGGGTTACATTCTGATATATGGGCCAATTACAGGCATACTCAACTTTTTTTTTAAAACAGTACTTTTATAAAAATATTAAACTAATTAAAGTTAAAGCAAATTACAATTGGGATTAAAACAATATAAAATGTGAGATTAAAGAAAATAATATGACATCATCATTTTACACTCAGCACGTCAGAAACCTCCCATTTAAAATGTCTGAAAGAGCCAGAGAAGATATCAACGCTATTGCTGATCTCACCATAGGAAGAGCACAGTCGTATCAATGGTGCATTTACTCCGAGATTTGTCCTGCACATTGTATGACCAAAAAGTTTCTTGATTGGGTGTCTAGGATAACAATATGGAACATTCAGTTTGATATTGTTCACCATGTACGGACAGTCTATATCACCGTGTATTGTTTTGTGTAGAAGATGCAGATCGCGTTGTTTACGCCTTATACGAAGAGAGGTCATCTTAAAAAACGCAAGGCGGCTATCATAATCGATCCTGTGTGATATACCAGTACAAGAAAATGCAAGTGATCTTGTAAACGAACGCTGTACACGCTCGATTCGTTGCGAGTGGCAGCTGTAAAGTGGATTCCATACAGAAGACGCATACTCAAGATGACTACGTACTAGCGAATTATATAATACTATTTTCGTCATCAAGTTACTAAAGCTTTTTGAGTTACGATGAATGAACCCGAGCATTTGTGAGGATTTTTTTACTACTGTCTCTATATGAGATTTGAAAGTAAGTTTTTGGTCAATGGTAACACCCAAATCACGTATTTCATTGACTTCTTCTAGGGGAATGTCCCCAAGGTAATATAACCTTTTTGATGTAACTTTTTTCCTAGTGTATTTAATGTAAAAGCACTTTTTTGGATTAAGGGTCATCCCATTTTCTCTACACCACATGTTGATGTTATTGATGTCCTCCTGAACAAGACCGGCATCATTTAACGTAGTGACCACTCTATATATTTTTAAATCATCAGCAAAAAGGCTATACCTACAATGCATAATTCGATTTGTAATATCATTGATGAAAATAGAAAAAAGAACCGGTCCAAGAATTGATCCTTGCGGTACTCCAGATTTAGCAATGTACAGCTTAGACTCAAAACCGTTTACCACAACAGATTGGGGGCGATTATTGAGGTATGACTCAAGCCAACTGAGAAATGAGCCGTGTATACCGATTTGCTTGAGTTTGTTTAAAAGAATGGGATGACAAACTTTATCAAAGGCATTGTTAAAATCGGTGTATATTGTGTCAATCTCGCACCCTCTGTCAATTTCCGTCGAAAGCTCGTTTACAAAAGACACCAAGTTAGTTTCTACAGACCGTCCCATTCTAAAACCATGCTGATGTTCTGAAATTATCTGTTTCGTATGACTAGTGACGATTGGACATACAAGAGATTCAAATACCTTCGGAAAGCATGAGAGAATTGACACGGGCCTGTAATTTTTTACATCACATAAATCGCCTTTTTTATGCAATGGCATAATACGAGCCTGTTTCCACTTATCGGGAAATTGCCCCTCTGCAAGTGAACGATTTACTATTAAACTAAAAGGTAAAGTTAGGGCAGCAGCGCATCTCTTAACAAAAAGCGGAGGAATGCCATCGGAACCAGGACCTTTATGAATGTCCACCGCTTTAAGAGCATTGAAAATTTCTTTTTCGGTAAAGTGAACCATACCCACGGTGTTGCACACAGAGATACCCGCTAAGCTAGAATTGCATTGCATTGACACATTGAAAGCCGATGGAAGAAACGTGGATTCAAAATTTTGTGCGAAAAGATCAGCTATACCGGGGCCGGTATCGGCTGCAATGTCATTCATATGCATTATTGCAGGAAAAGTTGACCTGTCACTTCTTTTATCCTTCACAAATCGCCAAAACGTTTTAGGATCCTTGATAATATCGCTCTCAACCCTTCCCATGTAATCCGTGTAAAGAGCATCAGAGTAACTACGACAACGTTCTCTTAGGATTTCATATTCAATCCGATCACGAGGGTTTTGATATTTTTTAAAACGATTTCTAAGCTTGTCCTTTTGTTTTAACATGTTCTTTAAATTTTTATTAAACCACGGTGGAAATTTCTTTTTGTCTATGTTTCTTTTCTTCGGTATAAACATGTCTATTATATGATTAATTTTTTCATAGAATATATCTGTCATTTCATTAAGATCTCTGGTCACCGAAAAGGTATCTTGCCAGTCGATCTTTTTTAATTCAGACATTACGATTCCATAGTCGGCCCTAAAGAAATTATAACCGCTAACATTACGCTCGCGAAGATACTCAAATACATTATCCGATAATGAGATCAACAATGGTGGATGTTTAGGATCTAGCTTACTAAGTGTTGTTAATGGCTTTGAGACACCAGTTCCATGCAGTGTGCTAAGTATAAGATCCAATGTTCTGTCGTCTTCATTACGTAAATTGTTAAATTGACTAATATTGCACAGTGACATGAAGTCTACAAATATATTACCCAAAGAATTAGCATAATTGTTGGGTATCACAAATTTATCATTATTATTAGTTGATCTATTCCAATTGATAAATGGAAGGTTAAAGTCTCCAGCTATAAAGACATCGTCGACATGGTTGATAAAATCAGTAACGTTTTCCAGAAAAATACTTAAGGTATCTAGCTTAACGGGGGGAGGCATGTAGACAGCACATAAAGCGATGTTTTTTATTTGATTTTTTATACGTACTTGAATCTTGACCCACAGGTCCTCGCATGTGGTTTCCCAGCATTGAACGCGAAATGACTTTATCTTTCGCGATACAGCTATCAACACACCCCCGCCATCTTTTTTGACACTGTTATTACCACGATCACGACGATACACAATATATCTCGAGTCAATGAATTCACCACTCGCGACACCGGGGTTCAACCATGTTTCGGTGAAAATCAGGATATCATATGAGTTTTGTAGTGCAATTGTTTTTACACCTTATACTTTGTCCACCAATGCGCATTGGGCAAGCGTGATGGACTACTGCCTATACCTCCTTTGTTTTTGCCGCACTAGCTACCTTCGCTAAGCCGCCCTAGGTGCCTCTTCACGCCTCTTTTGAAGGACCTAGGATGGTAAAAGAAATCTCATGGCAGAGGATCGTTCGATTTATTATTTGCGAAAAATCATTGTCAAAACTTTTTTTTATACTACTAGATGACAAACAAGCTGATAGCCCACCTGGTGGTAAGTGGATACCGTCGCCTATAAACACCTGCAATAACAAGGAAAAAATCACTTGGTATTGCAGTTGCGTTGTCATCCTGAGGCCTAAGATGATGCCCAGTAATTACACTGGCTACCTTTCCCTTCAATCCGAAACACAGAGAACAAAAAATTATCAGTTGGACCGCGGTCCCCGGGTATACCCCTTGCGCGGTGGAAGCACTTCTCTTTGAACTTCCTAAAGTAATAAAGTAATAATCTATTTTTGATGCAGACCGTACGAAGTTTAATATAATTATGAAGTATATCGTCAGGTTATCTTTGAAGGTTAAAATGATCATACTCCGTATTACCTTAGCCTTATAGTAGCTTTTTGTCTATGCTCTTATCAGAAATCATTATAATAATATGAGTAATTGATTCATAGCTCTATCGCTATTTATTTTGGTTCTAATGTCACTTGCCCTATTAAGTAATATGTTTATCTTTGTTCCAGGTATGGAAGGCGGTATTATGAGGTTAAGCACTGAGCATGTTTAAATAGATTTGCTAATAATACACAGTTTCTCACAATTTTAAACTACGGGCCAGGAAGCCAATAAGCGGCGTAAGAAACTCTTCTTTTTGTCTAATTTGACAAGTTAATCCCTCAACTTGTCAAAACTACAGCCACGCCTATGAGTACCGGATTTGGGAAGGCAGACGGAGCTACTGCTCTGGGACCTCCACAAGAGAGGGGTTCCTACAATAGAGATAAAAAATATCCAAAATTCGACGGGTAAACAACTTTTCTATACTTACCTGGAGCCACTATGATATTCGAATCGACCGAGCGTATTGCTCGACAGGTGAATTTCTTCGCCGATGCGATTCGATTCAACTCGTCGCGCCTCAGTCAACGCAGGGAAACGGATGCGCGTCAACGAATTTTTATAATTAAAATAATACAATCATCACATATTTTAATGTTTTTCATAGGATAAACTAAAATACTGAAAAGAAAATAACAGGGTTCTTTTTCAATATGAGTAATTTGATTCGATTCGTCTGAGATGGCCGCACAAGGAATAAACGCGTTGCATTAAAAATGGTTCCGTTGTGGTACAAAATGTCGATGTGGTTGGTTTGTCGTTTGTTTCTGCGAGGCGGCCAGCTTCTAGTGCGCGGTATCTCCCGCCCACATCGCAACCACCAGTGCATCGCGGTTGCGATATGGGCAGTACCAACCGTACGGTTGCGTTTGACGGCAAAATGGTCCATGTGCATCAAGCTATAAATTTTCATACAAATTAGCTTACGCCCACGTGTTGACGTTATGGTGTGTTTTGTGGTTGACCTGTGGTTGTGACACGGGTGAATACTGTCTTATGCTCTAATAACAGGTAAAAGAGTGCTTGCCGCGCGTAAGAATGTGTTTTTAAAACAATGTCCTGTGGAATTTATGTTCGCATCAAATCAAATTGACTCTTGCTAAACAACAGACGAAAAACGTTACACAACATGAGGTGCTCACAAAAATATGTATTAATTGATTTGGTACACAATCTATGGTCACAAAAATACAAATTTTAAAGTTTAAAATTGTTCCACCAGTAAATATAAGTTCAGTGTGGCCGAATGCGTTAGTATCTTGAGGCTCGCCGCTTTTTTGTCAAATGATTTGCCGATGCCGATTGCCTGATAGTTTAGTTTATCTTCAAATAACTATTAACTTCTTCAGGGTGGACTATGTAACAAAGGGAAATTATAAAAGATTGACATAGGTACGTGTACTGAAATACAACAAAAACATACAAAATAATGATGAGCACTGATAACAACTTACGGAACATACAAGCGGTCGTTTTGCGGTCGGTATTTTACTTATTACAATAACGGGTACATACAAAGCAAAAAAATATACATCAGACGTAACTGTATATGATAGATCTATTTGCCTTTCGCACACGCAGAAAAACAAAGCAAAAAGACCATTAATTTGAGATAAAAATAGATCAAAAATAAATTCTGCTTTTAGATGGTTACATAAAACCATTTTTTAAAGATGGTTCTGAGTTACTTATATCATTTAACTCACGTCACCCGGTTTTTTGTCTGCATGTTTTTGTCTCCTTAACCAGGTTTTGAACTGGTTTCGCATTTCGCATTGTGCGTGGACCGTCCACCACATCCATGAGCTCAAATATACTCCTTAAAGTAGAAGTATTAGAGTTGTTAATTGCTACTATTTGTGCAGTTGCGTGTTCTCGTTTGTACGGTTTGTGTTTGTCAATTTATATGTCGAAGCTTGCACGTCAAGTGAGAGGTACGACGAGGTGAATGATTTGTTATATGAGACACAAATTATATTATAATCCGAAAAACAGATTATTTTTAATTTTGTCGGGGCAGCTCTGAGCATTCATCTAACATGATTGTAAGTAGTGATAAGGATATAAGTAACCTATGAATCACTGACGGACTGGTTATCTTATCAACTGAGCACAAATATTTTAATCCCCTGGCGATGGAACCCAGGACCGATGGAACTGTCGAACTGACACCAACTCTCCTTAGAAATGCTGTTGTGGGCGACTCCGCGCGAGTTACCCCTTGATGCGATGTTCAGAAATCCACTCTGTCAGCTTTCACGACAACCACGGAATGAGAAGCGGTAGTCCTATTCGTGACAAAGAAACATTATTATTATCATCATCTTTCTGTATTTAATTAAAGCGTGATTGCCTAGACAAGAAGCAAACGCTACAAAGCGTTTTTGCGAATGACAACGCCAACTCTGACATTTGACACGGGACGGTCGCCATCTCAGACGAAGGATCGTCTGAGGTCGCCATGGTATTTTCTCTGTAATATGTCAGTTTCATATAAGACCAAATTTTAGCGACGGCGAGCGATCAAGGAAAGAAAACAGCGATATCAGTGATATAAACGAGTTTACTGGTAAAATTTAAAGATAAAATTAATTGAGAAAAACAAAACAAAAGGTATCTAAAAATGACTTTGACGTTGAAAATGAAGGAACAAACAAACTTAAACAATATTAAAAACTAAATACAAAAAGAGGTTTGGTTTGCCACATTTTAGGTGAAGATGGCAAACCGTTAAACTAAGATGGAATGACCTAGGCAGAGATATTTACAATCTTTTTTTACCAGTTTATGCAAAGTATCCCCCTTGCTTATAACATTGACCACCCTAGCAGTTCCATCTCGTCTTGGGAAAGCACTGGTTATACGTCCCTTAGGCCACACTCCTCGAGGTAATCTTTCGTCCGCAATTATGACAACGTCTCTAACATTGATGGGGCAAGGGTGTGGCAGACGAGTGAGAAGCAGCGGCAACGTATCGCTCGCTTAGCAAACCTAATCACAATGTTCCGAAATAGACATGTCGTAAATAAAAATGTTAAAATGGACAGCGATACTTATAACGTATTAAATTATGTAATATAATTTACGAAGCAAACAATAAAATATGTCAAGATTTGATTTGCTAAAAGATATTATCATATACGAGCGCTCGTGTAAGGCTTGCTGTCTATGTGTCAGAAAGTAATTTATAGTTTCGTAGTCGCTTACTAATAAAAGATTTTTCTTCATATAGTTTAGATAGTCTTATAGTGATAGCCCCTCTTTTATATAAAGCAATAAGTTAAAGCATACTCGAGTTATTGAGCTAACGCACAGACACACAGACAGACATAATTAAAAAAAAAATATTTTTGGGCTCAGGGAGGTCCAAAACGTGTAAATCAGTCAAAATCTCGAGGTCGATTTTTTTAACGATTACAAGACTTTTTCTATACTACGTATAGGAGAAAGTAAAAAGATAGTCGATACGAACAACTTAACATGTTTCAGTGCGAAACATAGATATCGAAACTGTAGATCGGCAATGTGAAAGAGAAAAAGCACACTAATGCGTATATTAGAGCGAGATAGATAGAAGAGACTATTCTGTTCTTAATTAATGGCATTCGCGACACTTAAAGATTACGCATTTTGCCAATGTTAAGTGAAAATGTAATTAAGAATTCCTTGCACCGCGAAAGCAATGTAGTATGGTACAAATTGGAACAGTAACCAAAATTGTACGGTAGATTTAAGTTAAAAATGGAGTCTCTCAACACGTGTTTTTAGAACAAGAACCCGAGAGAAACTCCTAGAAGAGACTATTTTACGTATACGACGCTGGCGGCCTAGATCGGCCTGTCAGTCAGTTTGATAAGACAGCAACTGTCAGGCTGTGCATAGGACAGTACTATTTTTCACGCACACATGCGCATTACTCGCGAACTAGTACATTTCATTTTTGGTCTCACCCGATTCATTTCAATATCAATCTACTATGGTACCTAAGTATTTATACATATATGTACCTATAGTTTGAAATAATAACATTTTATGACCTATTGTTGGACATAGACCTTTCCTAAGGCTCTCCAAGAGTGCGTTCCAAAACCAGGTGATTCCAAGTAGACAGCGTAAGAAAGCTTTCTGATTGGTTTAAAATAACTATAGTTTAACAAAACTAACCAATGGTGTAAGCGCTTCTTAATAACGACCAATAGTGAGCTATAATTTACTCTACCCCGAGTAAATTCAAATCGTTTTGGAACGCACCCCAAAACGGTCGGTCCTCCGTTAGACATATTCTTTCTAATCTGTGGTCCTCCGTCATCTAGAACTTATTTTCTCTGTCTACGTTATCATAGTATCATAGCGAAAACTTTGTCTTTGAAACAAGAGCGCAATTCACTATGCCATGCCAGTATGCCAGCTAGCCAGTAGACAGACATGTGTAAAACTATGAATAAATGAAGTACGAGTATTTTTTATAATAAGCTTAAGACAAAAGCTATTTAAGAAGAACAATGAGTTACATACAACGCATTCGGAGAAGGTCAGCGACCTTTTAATGTTTGAACCGACTTAAATGAGCAATCTAAATTAAAGTACCTATTGTATTATAAGTTAAGTTCATATTTCACTCCTTTCAAATTCTTTCGTTCACATATATTTGGAGCCCCAGCTAAGACATTTTTTATTGTGAACATAATTTTTATCTAATTAATGAAAAATGCTATCATTATTCAAACTTCAATGTGACTTTATAAATTACTTATATTATTATTTTACCTTCTGGTATTTTTAGTGGCGTTTCCCTATTTAGGCATTTTATGTTTGCATTACCTTATCGTGAAGGCATATTGAAGGTGCTTGACCGTCTAAGAAAAAGTCAATTCTAAACCTTGCTTATAAAGAGTTTCAATATGTATTGATTAGTATTATATTATCTGTGATTTTACTAAGATATCATCGTACTCATATTTCGACAATACAAATAGAGTTTTCGAGTTAATATTCCGAATTATTAAAAGCAAATAGTAATATATATTTTTAATAATAATACCTTTTCTCCATAGGCTAGCCAACAATAACAATATTTTATGTTGGTAATATTGTTTTTGTCGCGTGTACAATCAACAACAAAAGTGATAACGAAATTCATTCAACGAAACTTCTACTCCACTAATTACTAATATTTTTAAATTATAATAATTACTGCTTCAATTACACAAATTATAAATTCAAGCGTAATAATTAGAACAAAATATTGTTTTTATTTGTTAATTTTTCTATACTTACATGTAATTATATGACTGTATATACCTAAACAATACGGAAAAAGGTCACTTTATCGATAAAGCAGTGAAGTCATCCCACACATATTACCAGGATAAAGATCCGTTCAACAGTTGTCGCGTCATTGATGGACTAACATTCTTTAGCTTTCATAATTTATAATAGATATATATATATATATAGAATATCTGTATATCCTACTCATATTATACAGGGTGGAATTACATAATGCAACCTGAAGGGAAAGTACTCTTAATACTGTAGATAGAAAATTTTACTCAAAGGAAAATTCCTTTATTTTTGAAAAGAAAGAAACCTGCTTTCAAAGGTTTTCGAAAATTCGCTTGCCACACCCGGGAGTCGAACCAACTAAAATCTGTAAAAATTACATTCTGTACTTTTATTGCATCGATCGTTAGGGTCAATTATTAAGACGAAATCTCTGTATTAAACTTGATAAATTAAATGAAAGGAAAGATTAGATATGAAAGTCGTAAATATTATAGACATAGGTAAGTAACTGATTACTTGAGCGGAGACCCTTTTGGTACAATCTGTTTTATGCTAACGTATGTTGTTTTTATTTTGTACCAAATAAAGATCTATTCTATTCTATTCTTGATTACTAACCTATATCTGTAATATTTACAGACGCATACACAACACAGTCAAAAGTGGCGGCGTATAACTCGATCCCGATTGCGTTTCGCTGATGAATGTTTCACCGAAAACCCATAATGGGTATTTAACAATTGCCTCGATTGAATTTGATAAACAAAATTGAATCTTAATATAATAGAATTGTTTGACACAATTTGTACGTAGCGGAGGTAAAATATATAAGCTCCTTGTAGCGGAGTGAGTATCTGTGTGAAAGTGTCAAACAGTTATAAATATTAAGATTCAATTGACACTGTAATTTAAGTCTATTTTCCTTTAACAAACATTTAAAGTGGAATATAATTCAGGACAACTTAACAGGGTAAAAGCTATAAGGTCTAAGACGGACCAAGCAAAATACAATTAGAAATTGCATTAAAAATGGTTCAGTGGTTTTGGAGATTTGTCTGCAAGTACGAACATAGTGAAAGTACATTTTTATATGTATATAAAGATTGTTGACTATAAACATAGGTAACGCTTTTTGCTGTTGAGTGTACTCAACTTATAAGCTTTATTAGTGACGCATTAAGAATTTAATTCTCTTATTATGTCAACATTTGATGGATTAAGCAGCTCCAGAACTGGTGTGACCACAAAAAGCGTACATGGATCAGATTTTTTGTTTGCACTTTAATTTAACATGTGATTACTTCATTGAAATGGACAGTAGTTTAAATCTTGTTAACATCAATTAATTTCGGTACTATACTATTTATTTGTAAAATTCTTAGAACCGGTCTTTACAAATGGCAATTTGATTAAATTATACTGAATAGTTTGAACTAAGTTCTTGGTAACGATCAAATCAAATAACTTGACTAACAACATTACATTACTTTTACAAGCACTTGCTGACGTCATAATAGTTTAAATAATATTTATAGTAAACCTAAAGCTGGGTTCGGAAAACTGAAAGAGCCTTAAATGAGAAGAGGTGTTGTCTCTTAATATATATGAAATAAATTATAATATAAATAACAAAATCCCTAAAATAAATACTTAACAAATTTAAAAACAATACATTAGCTAAAGCAATGAATAAGTATATTTTTTTAATTCTTTTTCTTCAAGGTACCTACATATTTTTGTTTTAACTAATCTTGCTCTTAGTAATTAGTACAGAGATCGTAAAAGTAAAGTGATTAAAGCCGCGATTGGTTCTCTGATGGATGACCAAAACTTTTTAATATCACTAGGCGACACAGTGAGACAAGGAAGAAATGTAAGAATTTCAGAAGAGTCTACTAGAAATCCTCTAGGGGAGTAGAGAACTTCTCCTAGAGGATTCCTTAGAATTTCTCAGAGGACAAATTAATGCATGAAAATCTCTGGTGACGCTGTAGTGGCCAATTGTACACAATAGATTCAATGAAATGCGTCAAAGGCATAAAAATTATGCTCGCTTCTTTAAAACGTGGACTCCTTACAGATATGTCATATAGTAACATTTCTTACGCTAAAACTCAAATGCTTCAATTGAGGTTTAGCGATGATACTCATTCAACTGAATCCCGGGTCTGTAACCAGCAGAAATGGAATACACAACCGCGAATCCCATAAGGTCTGTCCATCATCTTCATCATCATTTCAGCCCGGAGACGCCCACTATTGGAGATAGGCTTCCCCAAGGCTCTCCAACAAGATCGGTCTTGCGCTGCCCGCATCCGGCGGTTTCCCACGACCTTCACCAAATCGTCAGTCCACCTTGTGGGGGGCCTACCAACGCTGCGTCTGCCGGTACGCGGTCGCAACTCGGGTGCTTTACCGCCCCAACGGCCGTCAGTCCTCCTAGCAGTGAGCCCTGCCCACTGCTACTTCAGGTTCGCAATTATTTGGGCTAGGTGGGTGACCTTGATTTTCCTGCGGATCTCATCATTTCTGATATGATCATGCAGAGTAACTTCGAGCATAACCCTCTCCATTGCCCTTTGAGCGACCTCGAGCCTTCTTATGAGGCCTGTAACTGGCAGGAATGTATTAAAAATTAATTAAACCCAATTTTGTCCTTATTTACTAAAAATAAATCATACTCATAAACATAATATTATCTTATACTAGACCACAATTAGTTGTTTACCTATTTTAATACAATATAGTATTTTTATCTCACAAACGCGAGTGAGTCATGCCTGTTTGTGTAGTTACACATGCAATTTGTCGGTGTGCACTGGAGAGCGTCCGCATTGCAACGCTAAGGTAACATTTTCTTTTTTAATTTATAATTCAGCCCCCTCTATTTTAAGTATACAGCTTTTTTCCTTCGTTTTGTTTGTTTTTCTATTTATATAGTTCTTTCTTATAGGTAAGTAATTATGTATGTCATTTTCTGTTGTAACTGCTAGTATACATTTCTTTTTATTTCTATAGTTTATGTTTAACAATTTTATTGTTATCCTTTTACATCTCATTGCTACTGTTACTTTATTTACTGAAATCTTTATGACCTATTTAGTTTTTCTTACTGTATTACAATTTTGATTCTGAAGGTATGCTAATACAAATGTTTGTAATCTTTATATGTAACAACATACGTGGCATGCCTTTTAAGTTTTGTCGTTTGAAGAAAAAAACACAACTAGAACCTTATAGTACTTTTTATTGTTTTTCAAAGTATTTACCACGTAGCTTAATACACTTTTCCATTCGCTCAAACAACAAAAACAAAATTCCACTCTAAAGTGGGGGTGTTCAAAATGACTAACTTGAAAGCGTCGAATGCTCCTTCACCGGACTGGAACCTTTGACCATGAAGACTTTTCTTAATTTTAGGAAATGTAAAGAAATCGTCAGGGCTTAGGTCAGGACTGTATGGAGCATGGTCAAGAATTTCTACTTTTTCCTGCTTCAAATACTCAATCGTTTGACAAGCGCTTTGTGAGCTTGCGTTGTCGTGGTGCAGGATGATGCGTCGCTTTGAGTTAGATTTTCGAGGTTCGGCGATGACTTGTGGTAAACAAACTGTGGTATACCATTCTGCGTTAACTGTTCTACGATCTTGAAGTGCAATAGTCGCAACATGGCCGGTTTTTCCAACGAATGTGGCAACCATCTTCCTTGAAAGTGCTTCGACAACGAACAACTTTAGTCGGCTTTGGCTTGTCTTGGACGACCCCGATTGTAGATTGTTGTTTGGAATCAGGATCGTTGGCATAGATCCAAGATTCGTCACCACTGATGATGTCGTAGACGTGATTTGACTCTCCTCGGTTGAACCTTTGCAGAGTTTTCTTACACCATCTGACGCGGGCCACCTTGTGATCGTCGGAAAGCAGATGCGGTATCCAACGGCAAACTAGCTTACTCACACCAAGCGCTTCATGCAAGATCTTCTGAATGATTGTCCCTGAGATGCCTAATAGAACCTCTATCTCTCGATACGTCACATAACGATCTTCGAGAATTCGTTGTCTCACAGCAATGATGTTATCTTCAGTGAAGGCGGATTTTGGGCGTCCTTCGCGAGATTTGTCACTAACACTAGTATGTCTACGCTGGAATTCTAAGTACCAGCGTTCGACAGTCCGCAGACATGGGGCTTCATCACTGAACACAGATGTAAGCTCTTCAAAATACTGAAGCCGTGTCAGGCGTCTTCCAAAGTTGTAGAAAATTATTGCACGAACATTTTCCTTAGAAAGATTCATTTTCGTACGTAACCTGACAGATTCCAATCGACGCTGTGACTAAACAATAGCAATAATCCTAATACTTTCAACTGTTTTGAGATTCTAAATTTAAAGACATTTGAATATAGTACAGTTCCAAATTCAAAATTGCCGGGAAATATGGGAACGACAGAACTTAAAAGGCATGCCTAGTATTTAGTTCTGCAGTTGTTATTTTGACAATTCTATTGATATCTTTGTTCTGTGCTAAAAAAGCCTCTAACAATGTTTTATTTCTTAACTAAGATAACAGTAGTAAGGTAGCACCTCAGAGGAAGGGGTAGCACAGTATGCAAGTTGGTAAGCAACACCCATCAATCAGGAACAACCTTGAAATAGGACTGGGCAATAGTAGCTCAGAATATCGCATAGATTGTAGAACTGAACAGTGATTGGTTCTACTGTATACGTTATCTTCTTCTTGCTACTCTGCTCCTAATTCTTTAGGGTTAGTGCAGTATGGGGTGCTATGTGCCGAGACTTCCCCACGGTGCACCCTGGGCAACGTTTGGTGCCCTCCAGACAGCTGACGTGGATGGAACACGGGAGGAATCTTTTCAGGGTCAGCGGACATTTGGGTTGTGGATTGGCCGGCCGATAGACTGGTTGGCCGCCTTGTCCAGAACTGGATGATCAATCGCTCTTGACATGTCTCTGCTCTCAGAGGTCTAGGATGGATGCGACCTCTGGTTGATTTTTCTGTGACGCTACCCTGTCGTAGCCAGCGCCTGGTGCCTACACGACACAGCCGGACCATATCGATAGAGCGGCTCCTCGTGCGGGACCGCGCTGCTGAATTTCATCCCAGGCACCATTGGCACCACTGTGAGCGACCCAGGAAAAGGTACTTTTGAGGGTCAGCGGAGCTCTGTACTTGGTGGCCGCCAGATTCCAAGACCGGAGGTCCATAGTCCGGTATTTACGCCGACATCAGGCGCGATTGAACGATACACCGGTGGGGCTCAAAAGAGCGGACACATATGACTTCCCGGCGAAAGCGAAAGCTTCGCGATACCGGGTCGCCGTCATAGTATGCCTTGGCAGGATGCCCGGAGAGGATGTTTAGTTGGAACTGAGGGGAACGCCTTTATCTCTGAGCCCCACATACCCCTGATTGCATCGTACTGCAGGGATGATGAGTAAATGCATCGGGCCTCTGTAAAAAAAGCATTGGTCCAGTATACATCTTTCCATTCTTTTCTACCATCTGTCATCTCATAGTCTACTAATTTAATTTGTATAATTTCTTACACAATCTATTTTTATACGGATTTCCTCATTCATTCCATCCTTCAACATTGAAGTTCATTGCAATGCGTGAATTACAATTATAAGTTTATTTGTTTGTTCACAAGTCATGATCTCGCGAGATTTCTTTTACGGCTACAGTTGTTATAATATAAGGTACCAAGACTATATTTAGAGTTTTTACTCTTGCTTCTCCTTCGGCCGTTTTGCTTTACAAATATGAATAATAACCGTCGGCATATCGTCACGTCCTTCACTCGCTCTTCCAGCTTCAGACTATAGTTGGTCATCGTCTTAAGTTAATTAAGTTAAGGTGAGACTTGTTTCCTCAAGCAAAAAGACTATTCGGTCAAGTGCAGTAAACGGTGCTCGTAATCTTTTTTGTCTTGTCAATTGCTTTTTGAATACCGTAATTAGAGGTAATAATAACGAATTTAATGTGTTATAATTTTTTTGTTAGTTGATCTAATTGTCAAATATTTTAATTAATAACTGTTTATATCCTACGCTGTAGGCGGGAATGTATACCTTAAGCACTAAATATAAGTTCGTATTTTGATGGGCTATAAATAATTGACGTTACAGTGTATTTAAATGAATTTAAGTATTTTATTAATTAAGACTGGTAGGAATTTTTAGTGCTTGTCTTGGTAGACGTACCTCCGTTTCAATTAATATAAATAAAAAACTGAAGCACTTAAAATAAGGGTGCATTTTTATGTACTTACTTTTGCTGTGTTGTGTTTGTGTTGGATACTTTTCAAAGGGATACCATCTGGGTTTCTGATTTTCGCATGTTACGGTGTTGATAGCTTCCTTATGGTGGACGTTTATCATCACACAAGCTGTATTGTCGTCTTTGATGTAACAATGTTGACCATAAAAACATAAGCACTAAGCACTGATAAATTTCGACGGCAAAAGCATCTTTTTCAGTGTATTTTCTAGTTTTAAAAGTTACACACCCAAATTCACACAACACTACTAAATTGGTGATTCTGGAAAAGGTTAGGTTAGGTTACGCTATATTGATTGAAATTGCGTTTCGGCATCTCCTCTTGAAATTCTTTCTCCGATCCTGCTTCCGATGTAGGTACTAATTTGGGATCGGTACAGTTGGCTCGCTATCGACATATCGCGTTCTCTCCCTCTCTCTCTCTCACACACACACATTTTTATTCTCTTTACTTAATATTCAAATTCAAATAGTTTATTAAAACACAAAAATTACACAGTTATTGGTACATGCATACATACATATCTTTCGGCCTTAATCCGTGGATCATTATAAAATCCAGACACAATAGTTTTTAATTGTCTCGCGGTAGATATCTACCAATCTACCGAGCGGGAACCAAAAGGTTAAAGTAACATAACCAAAACTAACTTGGAATTAAAATTATTGTAAACAGTACTAAAAAAATAACAATATAAAAAGGTCCTTACTAATGCGACACTATAAAACGAAAACTCACTTATTTATTAGTAGTTACATACATTTTGCAAGTATATTTTAATAATCATTTCTGTACCACGAAGTCAAGTATTATTGTATTGTAGGTAATTATTCATGACTGTGTTGTAAAATTGTAAATATTACGTAATTAGGTACTTAATTATTTTATTCAATCACCTAATTTGTCACTGGAAGGTAGCCGGTACTTATAGCACAGGTTAATCCTAATTTAAGCACCGGCAACATTATTGTTGATTGTATAGTGGAAGTTTATTAACAAATAAGTCTATATAAACTCTTCATCAACAGCTCATATGTATAATGTCCCCTCCGAGGGGCTCGAGCCTACCGCACATTAGGGGCGATTAGGCCTTAGTCAACCACGCTGGCCAAGTGCGGGTTCGTCGACTTCACACACAACCTAAGAATTTCTTCATAGGTGTGTGCAGGTTTCCTCACGATGTTTTCCTTCACGGTAAAAGCGTCGATTAAACGTACAAGTGAATTCAAACACATTGGTACGTAGCGGGGATCGAACCAATGCCTCCCGGGTAGGAGAAGACGCTCTGACGCACTACGCCACCGACGCTTCTAATAAACTCTTGGTTCAAATAAATTATTATTATTATTATATGCTATTGATCTTTGCATTATTTTATGGTCGACCGCCTGCCTGACACCAAACCTCAAAATATCTTTCGGATATATCAATAGAAGTCCAATAGATAAGAGACCTAAAATTATATCAAGAAGTTATTTATCTCAATAAGATTTATGACTCGTTTGAATTGTTCGTACCATATTCGGCCACCGCCATATTAGAGAAGCAGGCAACTACGGAGGATTGCATTTGTATAGTTTTAAATGAAGTTGCCTTACAGAGAGCTATCGAGAAATATTGCTAACAAATTCTAATATATTTCTCGCGTGTGATATTAAATGTTAATTATCCGCTTAAAGTCAAATGATGAGTGGAAGTGGATACAAAGTTATGTCTTGATTATTGGAGAATAAATTTTGTAAGTAATTGATTGTTTATAAGTGATAGTCAAACTTATTAAACTTTGATTGCAACCAAGGCACCACTCCCGCGCTGCGACCCTTAACCTCATTTATTATTCTTTTTATTACCCCGTGAGGCTCTGCTAACTTATTTCAATATGAAGATATACATAGTTTTGTTCGGCAGTAAAGTGGAGGTACTTCTGAAGAACTCGCGCTCAAATTTCAACTAGCGGTTTTTTTAATACATTACATACATAGAGACACGCTTTTCTCCCATAGATAGGGTTGACAGAGATAACTTTACATTTGATACGATCCTATTTCCGTTATATGTGGCTACGATCCTTACATAGTTCGTATTGTTCACTTCATATATTCTGATATAAGTTAGGCGATTTGAGATAATTTTTCCTTAATGTGTTTTATTTTAAATTGGGTTACAAACGTTCACTTAGTTTCTTATAATAATAATAAAATATCTGAGGATATTTATCGATCTTGCACTTGACCTGTGTTTGATATGTTACTAACATAACAACTGGTATACACCATAGTTATGATAATCTCAAATAAGATACAAGTTTTCAAGTTTCATAGTGACAATGTAACATTTAATTACGAAGTAAATTATCTTGGAATATTATCGTGAGTATTGTAAGTAATAAATAAATTCATAATAGTTGAAGAACTAAACATTAAACTATTAATTATTGTGTGGTTCTCCTTGGTATGTACAAGTACACCATAGAAGTTATGATGAAAATGATAAAAGGCGTGGGTGGCTAGGTGCGGCAGTTAATCTCTCGCACCAGCTATCTTCGCATTTGGACTCCACTTCTGCTTACAATCAGGTGGAATGGAGTCATTTGCTTGACCTTTTTATACAGAAATAATAAGTATGAAATTGCCGATTTTTTCCTCATTATTCATTAGTGTATATTTCCTATAATACAATAGCTATGTCCATTATTCTTTTTTTATTTTGAATTTCATTACAAGGACTTATATTTATGTATAAAATTTTATTCTTATTTTTATTTTTTTTTACTAGAAATACATCTTCAAAAACAGCTCGTCCTAAGAGGTGCCCGTCTCCGTTATAAAAATATGAATATTTTTTTACAGATATCAGTTCTCAATTTTTTTCTCTATGTATCCTTAGCTTAATGTTGTCTAAATATATCCACAAAATTACACAAAATTTTGACTTGTGGTTCCTTAAAAAATCGCAAATATATTTGTATGGAAAATGAATTTTCGTTAAATTCTCTATACAAAACGGCAATTTCATACTTAAACCCCGAATATATATGATTCATATATATTCGGGGTTTAAGTATGAAATTGCCGTGTTGTGAGGGTCATGGGTCTATGTACAAGGTACCTACATATATTTAGTAGTATCTATATCACAAGTCGTTACATACCAAACTTATGATAATTATCTAATTGGTCTTAACTTTTTCGTAGTAAAGTTAAATTGCTGTTGAATTTTTTTATACAATCTTCCGACAGAAATGAAACCATCAGTAACCATGTGAGTTAACAGGCGCTATCGACTTCCTAAATAAAGACTTTTTAACCAAAAGCTCAATAAAGAAGCGACGGTAATTTACATCTCACAATTTGCATTAGAACTACGAAAATATAGCCGCTCTAATAGCACCGTATTTAACACATTTTACATACAGGATCCATGAAGATGCCATGTACATAAATCGCAGAGGCTGTCTCTACACCGGCTTCGTTTATTTATGTTGCTCGTAGTCTTAGCGAGTTGCGGTCGACACGAATCAGTTGTGTAAAAACGACGGACCAGAAAACACGTCCTGTACGTACAAATACAGTTAATAACGATAAATCATGTTTTGAAAACCTACAACCACATTTGGTGACATAAAAACTATTTAAAGTTACACAAAAGTGCCGGTACCGGTTGGACCGTGTAGTTATCGATAGGATTTCGATTTTCAAAAATGTAATCGGTAGTGACGCGCGTGACTCGATAATCGGATTGATGAATCGTTTAAGTGTTCGAATAGTGATCGGGTGTCAGTGTGTGGTGAACAATTGTGTTACTGTGAGTTTAAGTTCAAAGGTGAAGTTTCAGTAGGTAGCATGATTAACTTTGTTGATAACCTAGTTTAGACATCATACTTATCGATATACACATACACTACACATAGTATTTTGTTATTACACAATACAACAAATGTCCAAGGGTGCCAAATAAGTATAGGTACTTATATTTTAATAAACAAAATATCGAAACAATATAATTTTATCATAGTACTTTGCCATGTAATTCATATTCGCGTATAAATAATATATTCGCGTATAATTAATAAATAACTTTTACATTTACACGGAATCACGATTAGAAACAAAATACGTTATTAACGTATTTTGTTTAACTTACTTCTTAACTACTTGTGTTATTGTATAATGAGAATAATATCATCATTATAATAGGTTGGGGAAAAAGTTTCTTCGCATTTTTTAAGAAAATTCAAAATATTTTTTAATATAGTTTATTTACATTTAACTAAAGTATGTAGGTACCATTTTGTTCGATAACTGTTTGCCATCTTGTAGGTAGGGACATGATCCCATTGCTATAGAAATTTTGGGACTTCTGGTCAAAATACCGCGACAAGTGGTTTTGGCAGTCCTCTCGTGATGTTAACCTGACACTGCCTAAAGAATTCTGAAGAGACCGAAACAGGTGGAAATCTGAAGGTGCAAGGTCAGGACTATACGGCGGATGCATTAACACCTCCCAGCCAAACTCTCTTAATTTTTGCTGAGTGGCTAAAGATGTGTGAGGTCTAGCGTTATCATGATGAAAAACCACACCCCTTCTGTTGATTAATTCCGGCCGCTTTCTCTCAACTTCTTGCTTTAATCTCATCAGTTGTTCGCAGTAGAGTTCAGAATCGATGGTCCTGCCTGGTGGTAACAGCTCATAATGAATAATGCCCTTCCAATCCCACCACACACACAGCATCACCTTGTTGCGAGTTAACCCGGGTTTCGCCACAGTCTGTGAAGCCTGACCGGCCTTTGACCACGACCTTTTTCGCACGTTCTTGTCGTACGTGATCCACTTTTCATCACCAGTTATCAGCTTCTTCAAAAATGGTTCGGTTTCATTACGTCGTAATAAAGAATCACAAATGAGTACACGGTTCATTAGGTTTCTTTCAGTGAGCTCGTGAGGTACCCAAATGTCGAGCTTTTTTGTGTACCCAGTTTTTTTCAAATGCGCCAAAACTGTTTTGTGGTCAATTCCCAGTTCTTCAGCTACGTCGTAACTACTGACATGCCGATCTTGCTCCACTTCTTCAAAAATGGCATCCATTTTATCTGTAATAGGGCGACCAGAGCGACGTGCATCTTTGACATCAAAATTTCCGGATTGAAAACGCTTAAACCAAATTTGTGCTACTCTCACAGACACTGCACTAGGTCCATAAACATCGCAAATTTTTTTCGCGGCTTGCGTTGCATTTTTACCTTTTTTGTAGTAAAATTTTAAAATGTATCGAATTTCTTCATTAGATTCACTCATCTTGGCGGTACGAAAAATAAATGAAAATCACCCTTTTTCCTAATTTGAATTTGGAATTATGTTCTTTAAAATTTAAACTCTCAATGATACCAAAACCAGCCAGATACAAATAGTATAGCCAAAGAGATTTTATTACAAATTTATACATACTATAATGTGAAAAGACTTTTTCCCTAACCTAATACAATAACACAATACACCATCAGAATAATGTATTCATTTTACAATGCCAAATTTAGAAAAAGAGCAATCAATGAACAAAAAAATAAAATAAAGAAGAACCTATAGTTGAAGATGAAGATATTTTTTTGTTTTTTTATTTACTTATTACATTTTTAAAATACAGAATATTCCATTTTAGAAGCTCTTTTAAATGGGTGCTCGTATGTAGGGTCCAAAAAAGATCTATTCATTTATTAGTATGTCAATATACCTAGATGCTACTCACGAATCGCAAAAAAAGAGACACTCCATTCAAAGCTCTAATGATAAACAAACAACAGTTTTACAATCTCGTTAATTACCTAGCAAGTGTCCGATTTCTCGACTCGATTGATTGAAGTTATCGAATAATCGATCTTCGCGCTGTCCGTGACGCTAATTGCCACCAGCGTTTATCGATACCAAATCTCGATCGTAATCACAGCATTAGTTATTAGAAGCTCGAAAATAGCGGGCAAGTGGTGTGAATGAGATCAAACGGACAGATAAGATAACATTTAGCTCTGGAAATGTAACATTTTATTACTTAATTAAACATGTATAATTATTCAATTGAGATATTGGACAGTGTTCATAATAGCCATCGACCAAATGCGTGCTGGGAATGAAACGCACGGTTACTTTCGTAGGCTCTGAGACTAACAAATAAGAAAATCTTTATCAAATTAAAATGACAATAAGCAAGTACAGAAGAATTATATAAAATCGAACCAGTCCGCAACATACGAAAACTTTTTAACCTATTCACCCTTTTTTTTAACCATTAACTTTTTCGCCAATTGTCTAATACTAAAATGTCACATAAAAGCTGTACTATGACTTTTAGATAATGGTTAACATAGTAAATCAGATTTCAATTCAAATTGAAAAAATATTTTTGTGATGGATAGTCCATTTATCGAGGAAGGCTATAGGCTTTATAATATCATAACACGCGAAGAAAGTCGCGGGCACAGCTAGTTAATGATAAGAGAGCCAGTCCCTCAGTGGATAAGGGTTCCAGGACTACCACGTGAAGCTCGATTTCATCTTCGGTCTTATCGTCACTTACTATCAGGTAAGATGCAGGCCAAGAGCTTCATCAACGTCATCATCAATGATGTTCTGAGATTTTTCTTTATGACAGTGAAAAAAGTCAAGAACTATAAAATATGCTATACAAAATAATGTTATGGCAACATACTTTAATAAGATGGTGTACCCAGTTAGCCAGGTGGATTTAAAATAAGCCCTACCCCACCAATAATCGATATCTCGGGAGGATTCGATATAGAACTAGTAAGACGAGCAGGTTGCGGCGGTTGTAAGGCCTACGCTTCCCACAAGTACAGGAAGAGGATGCTGGGCCAGGGTGTAAGGCTGGCCAGCGACGATATGATAATAGGTAGGAGGTAGCCCAAGGCAGGCAGCATGACGGTGATAGGAACTGCCCTAGGGAGTAGCCCTGGCAGACAGCAGCGGGGAGGTAGTGAGACCCAACACGGACGGTTGAGATCTGTTTATTATTGCTATTGATTATGTTTATATATTACATTGTTCTAATGTACACATTGAAGGGTTTTTGTATGTCCCTCATAGGTGTAAGTAGCCGACGATGCACGTAGTTACTGATCCGCGGAAAGTGGTTTGTTGCCTCGCTGCTGACCACGCAGCCGCAGCGTACAATGTGCAGCTTACGGCAACTTCGAACACCTAGCAATGTAACAAGCTCCCGTAGATGAGATGCAGTGACAACGAATTTGTACCATTGTTCTTTTAAAAATTTATCTTTTCTCTTGTAAATACTATTTGTTAAAAAAGGCCAATTTGCAACACTGCCAAACAAAATTCAATTTTGTAGATACCTCCTTTTGGCTTTTGGGGTTAACCCGGGATGAACTATTAGCCCACAAACAAAGGTAATTTTAGTCCGAAATCCAGCAATGACGACTTTGCAACAATCTTAATGTGTACTCGTATTTGATGTAAATATTACTACACTTATTTACATTTCAGAATATTCTCGCAATAAAATTAGTAATATTTCGTGAAGACTACCGAGATTTATTCGTATGAAATGTAAACAAAGTATGGGCTTAATGCACAAAACATGGCACAGTATCAACATGCCACATCTGTTCTACACACAACAACAATTTTGTTCGAGAACGTACTTCTTTCGTACTTTATTATGTACTACATTATAATTAATAACATTTTCCTAACAAATCTCTACCTCCGTATTAATTTACAAAACTTTTTTATTTCATGAAAATACGTTGAGCTTAATTTGTAAATAATAATAGAACGAAATTAAATGTTTGCACCGAAATCGAAATAAAATTTATAATTAAATAATGGGAGTTTCTCCGAGTTCTTGTTTTAAAAACAGGTGTTGAGAGACTCCATTTTTAACATAAATAAACCGTTAAATTTTTGTTACTTTAGTTACATTTTCACTTGAGATTGGCAAAATGCATACGTTCAATGCGTCGCGGCACCATTAATTAGGAAAAGAATAGAATTAAATAATGAATGATTAAGCTGTTCTCAATTTGAAAAAAACTCAAAAAAAGAATTTACATAAGTATGAAAAGATACAGAATTGTTTGTTTCTTTGTTTAGTTTGAGATGAGGCATCTATACTTTATTAGTATTATAATATGCAAAACCTGACTTACGAATTACTAATTATCTGTGAAATGGAATGATTAAATAAGATTGTTCTTCAATCTTTTAAAGCCAAAATACTCTAAATTATGACTCTTTGTGCCTTTGTGTCTCTTACAAAACGTTCTTAAACGATCGAATCATATTAATCAGCCCTTTCGAATTAATTGCGATACTCGGCGATGCTTTATGGGTTATGTTGCTATAACATGACCGTATGGCTGGATAAATCATAGTTACAATTAATGACTGACTCGCGAGGGCTTGACCACGGCAGGATATAGAGTTATTGAAACGACCGGTCACGGAACTAAGTTATGTTAAATTTTATTTACTACATCATACTTTAGGATATGGCACATTAAATACTTGAGTTTTATAGATTATGTTAATGATTATGGATATCATGGTGTTGTTTGAGAGTCTTAGATTTCGAAATTACAGCACCAATCGTTCCTTTTAATCCAAAATATGAGAACACATTTTTTAAACATAAACATCTCCCTTTTACGGAAGGCGCGTGGAGTTCAGACGTGTGTTAAAAAATGTTCATAGCTTTTACGATGATATTTGTATTGTCGTTATTATTATACAAAATAGTATATGATTTTGATTTCAGAAGCTTTTGTAAATGCAACTGACAAAGCAATTAACTTTTAGATTTCATAGGCTTTTGCTATTTGCTAAGCTGTAACCATTATATGTATAAATACATATATGTATGTAAAATCGCATTTGATCTTGTTAAAAATATTATATTTGAAGTGCCTATTCAATACTAATTCAATAATTTAGACACACAAACTCGAAGTCCAAATCAATCAAGTTTGAACATGATAGTGTTTATAAGGTGCAACTGTTTTCTTTTGTAAATATTGCATGTAGGTTAACTTCTTCTTCTTCTTCTTCAATCAGGTGGTCTCCGCAAATCTACGAATTTTGTACCTGTTTTGCGTATGTAGGTTAACCTATTTGTGTTTAACTTTACAATAATATTAAAAAATAGAATATTAAAAGTAGTGCAGATTTCAGTCCTATGACACTTTGCTACATTAATATTTAATATCATTGATCATGATGGCAAATGCCTAAAATACTCCTTTAAAAGGAAGCGACAGTTTCACGCTTTCTTTTTCAGAATAAGTTATTCATATATACTACAAACTCAAACCTGTAGTTGACGTTCTTGTTATATGTATGATAATTTATTAAGTAAACATACATAAGTATTTCTATTAACACATACAAAAAGGGCTTATGGTTTCTTTTGTAACACATTATCCAGGGGATAAGTATCTGAATAAGGCTTTTCACACACCTTATATTTACTATATTAAACATAACTTACCGAGGTAAGACCTAGTTTGTTCGAACCCGAAAGGAGATTGTTTACTTATAGTTTTTGACGTGATACTGTCTTATAAATCGAAGAACGCGCCGGCTGCACGCACGAAGAAGCATGACTCATTGTCACGTTCCGCCTGAGCCGAGCGTGCAAGCGAGAGCGGGGACAAGCGATAGAGAGGCACGATCAGCTTAAACATTCGGCTTGTGTATGACATTAATTCAATTCAATTTAATTCTTTATTCTAAACAACATACATTGTGTGGAATAACAAACAGGCATACATTTTTATCCTTACAATATTACAATCTAAATAAAAAAAACAATACCGTCCAATAAAATGTTAAGATCAATAAAAAAAACTAATAGTAATAATAATAGTAATAATCAAATGAAATGTCAGGAAACAAAAAAATTAAAAAGTCTAGTGCAACCGAGTCATCAAATAAATTATTAATACCTAAATGTTCATTATCACGTAAAATTATCGTCCGTAAACAAACTTTACCGACAACCAATTTTTTATTAATATTTTAATGAATTTATTACTACGTATACGTTGAATACGTGGTTTAAATATACATATACGATCTCCTACTCATCCTTTTATGATCTCCACTAAATTGTGTTTTCATTTTATTCAAAAGAAAACTCTCAGAATTAAAGAATGCCTTTTCGAATTATTACAAAAGCAAGTTATAAGAAATCTGGAAAAAATAACCATTCAATTATAATACATCCGGTAATTCAGTAGCAATGTAGCAATGTGGTTACGCTCTATTCAATGCATGGTAAAAAATAAGTATGCGATATATGAGTATTACGCGGTTATAATGATTATTATATTTAAATAATTTATTGAAGTCATGCCATTTTTTGAATTTCGTTTCACAATAATTATAGTGAGTCAAAATAATACATAAGAAAGTAAGGTGTGCGAAAACCCTTACTTCATCAGTTAACCTCTTAAACCTTAACTTATTCATTAATTCGTAGATAAAGAAACGGGAAAAAATAAACCGAATAAAAAATCCAAAATGAGCGACTAAAAATACTAAATGTGCGACTAGTCGTTTGTTAGTCGCTCATAAATGATTTTTTGTCGCCGACTTAGTATTTGCATAGGTTTAGGTTAGGTTAATCTGCTGACCAGTTATATATGATTCATAAAAACTAGGAGCTAACAGGCTGAAATAAATAAATATTAAGATAGCAATGTAGTAGGTAAGCTTTTTTTGTAACAATGGCGAGCATACATTTCATAATTATATATATTTTCACCAGAAAATATAAGAAAAATAATACTATTAAGCGGAATAAGCTGGTTAAAGTTTTTGTGAATGCAATAAGTTTTAATTGCTTATGCTTTGTTGACTGAGGAGATTTACATTATCTTAATATATATAAATTACGTGTCACGTTGTTTGTCCGCGATTAGGAGTCCTAAACTACTTAACCGATTTTAATCAAATTTGTACACCGTGTGCAGTTTGATCCACTTTGAAAGATAGGATAGTTTTTATCTGAAAAGTATTTCTCATTTTTTTCGCGAAATTCATGAATTACCACAGCATCGGGTGGCCGGGACAGCTAGTAAAGTATATTATTTCCATTTAGCAGCATAGTTTTTCGTCATGTCAAAAGCATTGTTTTTAATCAGCAGCATCCAGCAGACAGCGATAAGTATGCCAGTGTTTGAGGGTTCCGGGTCAAACCGCTTCTCTTTCCGCACTTTGTCCTCACTTGGTATTCCTTGAAATGAGAGCGAATAGCTTCCCCGTTAAGTCAAGCAATCAAATAATAAACGTAAAGTCGAAACAATAAGCAATGTGTACATATTATTGGTCATGAATTAGGTAACAGAACTTAAAGTCTTGAATACATTTCATTAATGATAGCCAGTGAACGCATTCACTGATGATAGCGTAATACATTATTAGTAACATTTTTTTCATTGGCTATGAAGTACAGTCAGCATCAGAAGCAGGTTAACAATTTAGTAGCTTGTGATATCAACGCTAGCGCTTCGAGCAGCAAAGTCGAAATTACGTGGTTCAATTTCGGTTCAATATTGCTTTCAATTACATTGGTTCAATGTCCTTGAAACGAGTAAATTGCTCAATCTTATTAAAAGCTAAAATTTACCGAACGCTTTCAATGGAATTGCTTCGTATTCTTCAATGACGTCATCGTTCAATGCGATTGAAACATGTAAACATGAAGATTGTACCATCATGCACGGCAGCGAAGCTTTCTCGAGCACGAATTGGCGCGACATCGATCGCATTGCGCTAAGTGAACTTTGAACGTCATTTATATGATATACGTGTAAATTGGAAATGTCGTTCAATGTTCAATGCCTTTCAATGTCATTGTTCAATGTGATTGAACCGTGTAATATCGGTTTAATAGTTTCTAACATTTTGACTGAATGATTGTTATGACAAGGTGTTAAGAAGTGTTCATCTCTTCTGATGCTGACTGTACTTCGGAATGATCGAAAAATCGTTATCATTTTAATATTAAAATTAGGTTTTTGTGGGCCGGTAGTAGAGGCCGTCGTATTTGTACTGCAGTGCCTGGTATAAAAACAAAAGAACATCATTTCCAACTCCCTGCCTATACATGTAAGTTTAAATTGACTTGGAAGTGTTAAGTCATGGACCGTCACCATCAATGTTGTTTATTCACGGAACAATGGACACTATCTCCGTCAGATCTTACCGTTACTAAATGAGATAGAATGCGTGACAGCGCCTACAGAGGCGTTAACTGCTGTACCTTCTATGTATAATAAGATAATAAGAAAAGTAGGCTGTGGTTTTATTTTTGACTGACTAACTGATGTTGGCTGCAGATGATTTCTCAGCCTCACTGGTTCTTTAAGACGCCTTAAAGAACCAGACCTTAGAAAATAGAGCAGAATATATTTTCTTTGCTATAAACTTTTAGATTATCAAAAATACATACCCACTGTTCTCAACGACAGAGATTTGAAAACAACATTTAACCACTGACTTTTTATTTTAGAGTTGCCAAAAGTGAGAAGTAAAATCACTTTTACCCTACATATATTTAATTTATCCTAAAAAAAACCTCCTTAGATGACAAGGAGAGGTCTTTGGGTCTAATTGTAATGGCAGTTATGATGATCCTAAAAATCAGATAACAAAATATGCGTAAGATTCGAGAGGAGTATCGGTTTAAAAATTAAGGCTATTGCCTTAATTTTTAGAGCACAGAAGGCAACGTTGCAGCTGTCAAAATGTATGGGAACGAAATTTTTGTATCAAAGTGCACTGTAGGTACGTGTTCATAATTTTCATCGATAACAAATTATTCTTATCATTTTAATAGTTCACTTTCAATGGGACTTGGATATAATAAATATCATTTATTTTTTTGTATGCACATCATTTGAACATATGTTGCGTATAAATCTTCTTGTTAGGGTAATTGGTCACGCAGCGCCTCGCTAATTAAACATGCAAACATTGTGTTCTATAATGAAACCCAAAGTGAAGCGTGTTAATGACGTCATAATATGTGTAAAGTTATCTTTAGTGAATCTATCTAAAACTTTACGTTACCTAAAATAGTAAAGTACTACACGTCAGGATATGAATTCTTATCAGGGGTATTATGAATATATGAATACTATCACCAATACTTACTACTGCCGACGTCTGATGATAATCTATCTATATATAAAAAAAAAACAATTGTGGTTCGTTTGTCTCGCTAAAACTCGAGAACGGCTCCGCCAATTTAGCTAATTTTGGTTTTGAAATGTTTGTCGTAGTCCATGGAAGGTTTAAACGGTGAGAAAATATGGAAAAATTGCGAGGAAGATAGTAAAATAAATTAATTTCATTTTCCCATATAAACTGTTATTATTTAGACCACAACAACGTGTGGCGGGTCAGCTAGTACAAAATATAAAACAACTTGCATTGATTACTTCAAGTTAAATATTTGAAATATTTCACTCCCTTGTTGGGTGGCTTTGGTTACTAAGTTCCCACCTGCAAATTACAAAAGAGAAATCACCGTTTTTGTAATTAATTACAATACAGAGTTTGCAAGATAATAAAATGCATCGTTCTATACAGGAAATAATTACATCGCTAGATTAAAATGTTTCCATGATATTATGTAGACGCATTACTCATGTTTTAGTCCTGGAACTCCTTTTCCTGTAAACATAAAATCGGCCACACGATACTTTGAAATTTCTCAATAAAACCAGTTTAAAAATTACTAGGCGCTTAAGAGTAACCGCGGCCATTGTTGCATTCCTTATGAGAAAATCGCGTGACAAGACCGATAATACCAAAGTAAGGCAGCGCTGTTGGTATCTCGAAGTGCTTAAGATTGTGGCATGGGTGACATAGCGGTACCTATGTTCCGTAAAATAACTCCATACTGTAAACTTTGTAATGTCGATTTTTCTGACACAATATTCAATGTAATATTTTCTATTATTCTTCAATTCAATTGAATTAACTTCAAGTGAATTGGTGGTAGACCCATATGTAGGTTCATCTGGGTAGGTACTACCGCCTTTCTTATTTCTGCCGTGAAGCATTTCGCTGTGTTTCGGATTGAAGGGTAAGGTAGCCAGTTTAATTACAGGGCATGGAAGGCATATCATCTTAGTCCCCAGGATGGCAACGCACTTGCAGTGTTAAGTGATTTACCCTTAATATTGCAAGTGTCTATATGCGACGGTGATCACTTAACACCAGGTGGGCCACAAGCTTGTTTGCCATCTCGTAGTATACAAAAAAAATACTGTATATCCAAATGCTACTTTTAAGTTCTTGAAATTGATACCAAATATAAAACGAAAAACATGGGAAAACAAATCCTGTCATGGATAAGTGCTGAGACGGGACTTGAACCCGCCATGAACCATGACAAGATTTTTTTCATTTTCCAAGTTTTGGTTTTCTATTCAATTTGGTATTAATTTCAATCTGAACTATAGATGCCAATTAAAAATTAACCAAATCAGAGTAGCAGTATTTTCTTCTTCTTATTTCTACTCGTAACTTGGTCCCAATTTATTTAGGTTTACACATTGCTATATGTTTTTGCATAGTTTTGTAGACGACCTCCTGACACCAAATCTCCTTGAGAATGGTCTGTGGACCCCTTGGTGGTCTGCACAGGGTCCAAAAACGTCCTTAGTTGCGTAGGTAGCTAGGTACTGCTTATATAATAGGGGTTAAAGTATGAAATTGCCGATTTTTTCCTCATTATTCATTAGTGTATAATTCCTTTAATACGATAGCTATGTCCATTATTCTTTTTCTATTTTAAATTTCATTACAAGGAAATATATTTATCTATAAAATTTAATTGTCATTTTTATTTTTTTCACTAGAAATACATCTTCAAAAACAGCTCGTCCTAAGAGGTGCCCGTCTCCGTTATAAAAATATGAATATTTTTTTACAGGTATATATTCTCATTTTTTTGACGTGACAACGTCTTATAATTCGATAGAGCCGGCTGCACGCACGAAAAAACATGACGCATGCGGCGTTACCTCGCTCTGAGGCGTTCCATGTAAGGCCGGCAAAACAAATGAAATTAAATTTTTCTTTTGAAAAATGCTACCATTCCATCAGTATTTTCTTAAGACGTTGTCACGTTCAACTATCGTCAGTAAACCGACTTTACAGACAACCAATTTTTATTATGAATAAAGACTATACTGTTGAATTTGCATGTAGTAACATTATAATTATTTAAATGTTTAATTCAAAAAATAAAATAAAGTGGCTGTTTTATATGGTCAGCAGAATCAACTCTTGGAATCGTTGTAACTTATGGGCAAGCTTATTTTTTCTCTAAGTATCCTATAGCCTAATGTTGTCTAAACATATCCACAAAATTACACAAAATTTAGATTTGTGGTTCCTTAAAAAATGGCCAATATGTTTGTATGGAATAATTAATATTCGTTAAATTCTCTATACAAAACGGCAATTTCATACTTAAACCCCTAATATTTTCGGAGACGAGGCGTACACTGTGCGCCGTTCCCAAAACGTCCGCACAAAGGGCCGATGGTTTTTAGTGGGTATTCCCGGGAACCCCCGGGAGAGCCTCACACACGCCGCACTGTCTAGCCCACAGTGTGGTACTGTCCATAAAGAATTTCCCATCGGAAAAAAGGTACTCCTTATCTGACTTTTAGCCTAGACCGGACACGACACGACACTATTAGTTAATTTCCATTATTCTTTATTTTTTCTTTTTTTCACCTGCTGTATACATACTGCTATACGTTTGGCATTAGATTTTGCCGGCCGCCTGCCTGATACCAACCTTCCTTAGGATTTTTTATTTATTGTTATTCTATTTATAAAATTTAATTATTATTTTACTTTAGTAAATATTAATATGAAGAGTTAGACAGCTGTATCAAGGCATATCCATAATCTAAAAACATTGCTTGGGTACTTTTACAGCTGGTTTTAAAGCTTATTTGTATCTGCAGATAAAATATTGACTGAAATATTAGTGAAGTTTTGTTGCTTTTCAATTAGGTATTGTTAATGTACTAAAAATAATAACGGTTGCTTGGCAACAAAACTCAGGTTGGGCGATTTGTCTGCGGATTGAATATTGAACGGCCGTTAGACAGAAAATTTCAAAATGGGAATGTCTCCTCATACTGTATTTCAATAGAAAAAGCTCAAAAGGAAAGACAAATACAGTATTCAACAGGAAAAACATTTCTCAACTATCAGAGAAAAGCATATTTTTTTAAGTCTCCCAATTCTTCGTTAAAAGATAATAAGACGTGTTATTATTACACAACAAAGTTCCAATTCTGTCGTGGAATATTGATTGATGCCATTTTATCTTTGGCCAATTAAAAGTAAGACACGTTTAAGACTCGCCTTGTTGATGTATGTACATTTTTGTCATTTAAGATTACGAAAATTACTTTCAGATTTTGCAAAAAAAAAGGAAACTGAGTAAGGTCTTGTTCATTTTGTACAAGATAAAGGTTTATTGGTTTTGCTTCAAAGGCCCGTATTATATATACTACTAGCTTCCGCCCGCGACTTCGTCTGCGTGAACATTTTACCCCCTTGGGGGTAGAATTAATCAAAATCCTTTCTTAGCGGATACCTTCGTCATAACATCTACCTGCATGCCAAATTTCAGCCCGATCCGTCCAGTGGTTTGGGCTGTGCGTTGATAGATCACTATGCCAGTCAGTCAGTCACCTTTGAGATATATATATTTAGATAATATATATGTATAACTCACGCCAATCTTTGTCTATAATAGTATATAAAATAAACAATAAATTAAAGATATCGGATTGATTTTAAACCTATCTTCTCTTCTGTCGTTTCTGCATTGGTGGATTCTGGCCCAAAGATAAAGTTTCAAGTTTGTAAGCTCAGTCATTTATTTTCCCTCTTTAGTTAAGAAGCTAGATATCTAAGAGTCAAAGGTTTTCATAGTGCACATTTATATGCTCAATTTTTTACTATTCTTCTTTGTAGCTTAGTCCTGATTAATATTTCTATGGCTAGTAATGTTGGCATGCCAAAGATTTTTATTACCGCAAGAATCGTGACGACTCTGTATAAAAAAGCTACTCTTTTGGTAGACTTAATATCAAAGGATATAAGGCTCGTTTTTCTCCGATAAAGATTTGTATCCAGGTATATAGAAGTCATAAAAATTCTATTGTGACTAGGATGTGATAGAAACTGGACAATTATCATTCTTGAGCTTCAAGAAATGCCTTCGGAACTCCCATGGAGTCCAAAGAAAAAAAGCAATTAAAACGCGGCTTATCAATACCTGAACGCATAATTAAGTTACTATTACTTAACTCAGGACTTAAAAGGAGTTTTAATTGAAGGTTTTGTTGCGAAATATTGATCGATACCTTTTATCTGTCCAATTAAATATTTTAAGATTTTTTACGTTTATTCCGCAACTTTCCTTGTTAATTTATTGCATAGTCTTTGCAAATTATGTAGCGCCGTACTCTGTTTCATATATTTTTAAAAGTAATTTGATTTTAAAAGGTTACAAAAATGAATAGCACATTTTACGACGGAAAAAGCATAGCAGCAAAGTAGTATGATTTCTGGTTTATTAATTAAATAACTTCTAATTTATTCCAGAATGTGTTTGTTTTACGATAACAATTTCATCTAACGGCATAAAATATAACATCATCATCATCATCATCATCATCAGCTCATATAATGTCCCCACCGAGGGGCTCGAGCCTACCCCACACATTAGGGGCGATTTGGCCTTAGTCAACCACGCTGGCCAAGTGCGGGTTGGTCGATTTCACACACAACCTAAGAATTTCTTCATAGGTCTGTGCAGGTTTCCTCACAATGTTTTCCTTCACCGCAAAAGCGTCGATTAAATATAACATATAGAATTTTATATTCCATATAGAACCTCGATAATTCACATGTACCAAGATAGTACAAGAGAGTTAAGTGCACCATCTTGTTGACCCGTTGACTTCACGACTATATTTAAAGGAAAATAAATTTAATGCCCATCAAATAATAGTACATTGCTCACCAAAATGGATACTTTGCTCACCAACAACTTTTGGTGAGACTTTATACTTTTTTTGGTGAGCATTCATCCTTTTTTGTGGGTTAGGTTAGGTTAGTATGGTGTTCATTTAAATACAAGCCTTTTTAAAGAGTTTGTAAGAAGGAGAGGACACCATGCGCTGACAGTGAATTCTATTCCTTGTTTTTTATTATTCTTTAAGATATTTTAGAACATTTTTAACATTGTAAAACAATATGTCCGTTTCCTTTTTAATTTTTTTTCAATAAAACTTTGAACGTGTGTCGGATTTTGAAAAATATAAAAATCTGACCTATACTAATGTTATAAAGCTGAAGTGTTTGTTTGTTCGTTTGAACGCGGTAATCTCACGAACTACTCATTAAAATTGATAAAAATATGTTTTTGTTGAATAGTCAATTTATCGAGGAAGATTTTAGGCTAAAAAAATCCGACAATAACGCGAGCGAAGCCGCGAGCGTTCACTAGTATATCGTAAAGATCTGATAAGAAATAGGGGTAGTGACACATTTTTTTCGTTTGGCTTCGCCGTACTATCCTCTTAATAGAAAAAATCCATGTTCCATAGTGGGTAACGAGTGCATTCTTATTTCTCAATATTGACAGGTATTCAACACAGAATACCTGAGATCTTAGATAAAGCCATAAGACTCTCTCAAAGGCAACAATATACAAAATCAAGCCAAGTAATAAATCTTACCCGAAAAAGGACCACGACAAATTGCGAGAATTGCTGGTTTTTCATGAATATTGATTGATTAGTTACATATTTGATGTGGTCTTTATTCTTGAGGGTATAAGAGCGAAATTTGAATTGGGAGCAATGTTTAAGCGAGGCCAATGCTTGAATGTTAATTGCAGTGTTTATTAGGTATATAAACAGTAACTATTTAATTGGTTTATGCTTTGGGAAAATGGCTTTATACAGAAGCACCGCAGCTTCGTCTTTTTAAAATACGACTAACGTGATTACGAAATAATTGTCTTTTACTTAATCAATAAATTGGACTATTTATTTAAGTAACCTCCGACGCAAGAAGAGAGGTGTTAAAGGTTTGCTGTATATCTGTGTCTCTGTCTGTGGAATCGTAGCTTCTAAGCGAGTGGATCGATTTTAATGCAGTTTTTTTGTTAGAAAGCTGACACGATCGAGATGAATCTTAGCTGTGTTTATTGTTAAAATTTATGTCCGGTTACATAATTTTTGTGTTATCTTATACACATATGTATGCTGCGAATATAATTCGAAAAGTACATCTGACATTTTTGTATAACAATGTTTTATTTTTAGGAAATACTAAAGATAATAAAAGCCGTAGGTATCTTCATCTACACTTTACAGAGTCCCCTATTGATAGAGTTCCTACTACCATTTATTAGTTTACGTCCGTACCGTCATATTCATATTCATTTATTTTGGTCGTCGGAGAGTAAGATCTTCAGCGCTATTGGGCTAAAAGGCCTTCAAGGGGTTCCAAGACCGACCACCTGCCTGGCACATTGGGTATAGTTTGTTATAAAATTTTTGACACTCTAATTTGAGTACAAAGAAACGTTGAGTATTGGGTAGATATATCCTCAATTTATCACAGAATATGCGAGAAATATTTGCCTGTAATACAATTCAGAGCGTCAGTTGTATTTCACTAACCAAAACAGCAGCAAATAAATCTCGAGAGCGATCATATCATCAATTACGGCTGTCGCAATATGAAGTCATAAATTCAGAGGTAGTATACACTTTGTCAAATGTTACACTAGAAAATATTATGAGGTGTGACCGCTACCATAGGTCTCTTTACACAACCAATTGTCGAAGGTAAATGTTGATAACTGACAACGAGCTGACAACGCATGGGAAAAACGGTAGGTATGCAAATCTTAGATGCAAATAAATAATGTCAAATTTATTAAGAAAAGGAAATCAAAATAATTAAATAGACTAACTAGTAAAGTAAAATACACATAACTTATTTTATTTTTAATTTAGTTTAAATTCTTTCAACGCAATCATAGAGTGAGTACATTTCGATTAGAATTCAATTTAATTTCACGGTTTTAATATTATCTTAATTTAACATGACATCGTAGTAGAGGCTTACTATCTTTTGGATTCGATCGAGCACACTTACGTTTCGAGATTTCGCCAGGAATTTATTCTTGTTCGAAACATATTTTTTCCCATGCTGTCTCGTTATGGTCGCGCGGGTTCAGCAACTTATTTGTACACTGTACATATTGTACACCGATTTGTAGGTACCTCAATATCAATCGTTCCACATTTCGATCTAATAGTATTTGTATTATTAGACCGCAATTTGCTGTTCATTTAGACTAGTTTATTTAGTTGCTAATAGTAATTACTGGTATTTTCTTAATTGAAAATTGTCAAGACTAGGTCCTGTTAACTTATAGCAATTACAATTATATATTTTTTGCAATGACTGGCAAATAAGCATACTTGATAGTAAGCAGACGCTGTAGACATCCTACTAATATTTTAAATACGAAAGTTTGTATGGATGGTTGTATGTTTGTTACTCTTTCACGCAAAAACTAGTGAATAGATTTTAATGAAGCTTTCCAATATATGGCTAATACAACATTAGGCTACCCTATAACACGAAAAAATGGCTTGAAGGGATGAAAGTTTGTGAGGATGTTCTTCATTGTTGAAGATAAAACCATGAAATTTTGCATTTAGGCACTTGATAAGGAAAAAAATATATACAAGTTTTTTATGATAGCGTTTTTGAAATCTTGACCGGTGTGGGAATGAGATAGGGGACGAAAGGTCGTATGCAACTCCAAACAAAATCCAAAAATGCTGCCCAAAAGAACTATTCTACGCGGAGTAAGTCACGGACAATAGCTAGTATTAAACAGACGCTTGCCACCGAGGTGTCACTCGAGTACTGTTTAACCTAACCTCATCGCTTATCCTGGATTTAGGGAAAACTACTGACCAACAAATAAGAAGAAAGAAGGCATCGCATATTTTGTATTGTTAAGAGGATACCTCGCGAATATTCAACATTTTCAATTGGATTTTAATTCTACTTCTCTTCCAACTATTGTGCTCATTTTCGAATATGTTATAGTTGACTATTAAATTACGACATTCTCTAGAGCCAAAACACGATTAATAACAATTTTCTCGATAGAAAAAAAACCTTCCCAAAACATTAGCCCCCCGGTGTTAACGGTAGCCCCTTAACACCGAGAAATTATTTTCGATTGTTGTTCGAAACACCGTTAAGTTTTATTACAATAATAAAAAGCTACGACATGGTATGTCGATTCAAGTGCCATAAAGGAATTGATACAATGGAGATTGATACTTACATTTTAATTTTATTATTTTTAAATTACTCGGGGACTTACTTAGATAACTATTTAAATTGCATTTTTCTTAAATATTACAAGAAAGAGAGCTTCCATGAAACTGCATCATAAAATATGCCATAACAGGTAGAAGACACCTTGCCATAACCACCCATAACTAAGTTATTAAAGTCGCGAACAATTGTCAGTTTAAAAAATCAATTTGCAAGTTCAATCACGTCATCAATAGGTACACGCGAATAATTACCATATTTAGATTTCGTACGTCACATTCGATAATGACGTATTTTTCTCATTGTACCAACTAAACCTGAATAAATAACACCAATATGCAAATATTTGTACCATTTACGGAAAACGTTGTCAATTTTTAATTTAAACAACCGGAGATATGCCAATTCATGTGATATGTATGTAAATCGGAATGGCTACTGTATATCTTGTACGGCAAATATTGCTTATCGGTATTCCGATGATTTAAGAGATTTACTGCTATGTTAATAGATTAACTACATACATAAGCTAAAAAAACCACCGACATACACTGGACATATAAACCTTAATAGCTTCCAGAGTATTTAAATTAATTTTATGAAAACCTATGAGAATAAAACGCTGCCGCGAAGCGAGGCTGCGGAGCGGAGAAACGAGGACATATTAACCAATAGGAATGCATAAAGTCTTCGCTCTGCTGCAGTGAACAGATTTTATGCAATCCTATTGGTTATTATTTCCTCGTTTCTCTGCTCCGTAGATTCGCAGCTCGCTCCGATGAATCGAGATATAAGTATACTACCAATTATTTAAGACCTTTAATATAAAAGGAGATACCTAGTCAACATTGAACCTCTTCTCTTTGATAGAATTGTGCCATATAGCGTTTCTACATTATCCGATCTTATACTGATATCAGAGGCCAGTAAAATGTATGAACTATGTCCGTCCGATATCCGATATCGGATCAGACAATATAGAAACATTATTATAGAGAGCTTATGTGGTCTTGTGGGTCGCATATCGGAATTACATGCAGAAGTTCCGGATTCGTCCCTGGGGATATAATTCTGGATTTATCGGAAGTAAACATTTGGCTTCAAGAGTACAAATTTGGTCGTAGGACTTGTTTTCACGTGCTTACCATCATCTCATTATTGTATCATCATAAAAATAGTGTTAGTGATAAGATAACCTGTTCCTTTCATTAATTTAACGTTATGGACGTGTGTGTGTGAGATTGAAGGCCACTTTGTCATCATCATTTTTCTACCCTGATCTCTATTTATTTGTGATCGGTGTAGTATGCCTTGATATCGATAATACTGCTTAAGGATTTGGCATTAGATTTTTACGGCGTGTACCTGACACCAACCCTCCTTGGGTATGACCATTTTTTTAGAAACGTCTATATTTATATTGAAAAGGCCACTTTGTCATATCCCCTTGAAAATGTAAGTGCTTACAAAAGACCGGCATCATCAAACAACAGCTCATATAATGTCCCCACCGGGGCTTGAGCCTACCTCACATTAGGGGCGATTAGGCCTTAGTCAACCACGCTGGCCAAGTGCGGGTTTGACGACTTCACACACAACCTAAGAATTCTTCATACGTGTTGCACACACGTAGGTTTCCTCACAATGTTTTCCTTCACAGTTAAAGTGTCGTTTAAACATACATATGAATTCAAAATTTGAAAACACATTGGTCCGTGGCGGGGTTCGAACCGGTGTCTCCCGGGTGGCAGACAAAGCCCTTACGCACTACCTGTAGGTGCATGCGTGACAACCGAACGGTTTCAGAAGCGTCTTTGCCCCGTGGGAACTTTTTGCCAACAACGGTTTGAGTAAAGGCAGGGTACAGCGGACTACCCGCTCGAATCTGAAGCAGCCCGAACTGGGGTAGTACATCCACCTTACAGAAGACCACAGTCAAATAACACTACATCTTTGTGGTGTTGTGTTTCTGTTGGTGAGTAAGATCGCCAAAGCTCCAAGGGGTAGATAAGGGGACTAGGATTGGCAGCGAGTGAATGTCACGTTAGTGATGCAAGCGTCTATAGGCTACGGTGGCTGCTTATCATCAGGCACTCCGTATGCTTTTCGAAGTCACATGCCATCGTCGAGTTGTTTTTGTTTCCCACCGATGGCTGCTACCGGTGTCTTCGTCAGGAGGACGCGCCAGGTCGAGCAGCCGTCGGTGGAGGAGTGGCTGCTGGTCACCAATTGGTGCAAGGAGTGCCTAGACGGGCAGCGTTGGGACGGTCTCGATGTAGTTGCGCTCACGTGCGCAGATCCCGAGTCGTCCCGTAATAGCGCAGTGAAGGTCCGTCCGGGGAGGATGTTCAGTGGGTATGGAGAGAACACCTTTACCTAGAGACCCACATATCCCCTGCGGTTGGCACCAACTCGCAGGGACGTTGCGTAAATGCATTTGACCTCCCCGTCAAAAAAAAAAGGCACTGCGTATACTTATCTGCCAACCACTTGACATAAGAAAACGGAACCTTAAGCCTCAATGTAACGTTTTCATATTTAAGAAAACATACAGGTGAATAGAGAACCTCCTCCTTTTTTTTGAAGTCGGTTAAAAATATGGCGCCAAATGACACATATCTATGGTACAGATACCTAACGGTTACATTAGTCGGTCGATGTCAGGAAGTTTGTTATTAATTACTGTTTGTAAACACAATTATCAGTAATTACGTAATTAAAAGCCAAATTGTATCTCAAAATGATTGATGACTCGACCCGAACTCCGCGCAGCTGTTATTTTATCTTTGAAATACGTCTTTGATCTTGTATGTCTTATACAGGTTGGACTGTAGAATAAAATAAAATAGAATAAGCTTCATTCCAGATTCGAAAATCCATTAATAATTAGTTACAATTGCACTACTTATATATAACGTTCATCATAGAATTTTGTATAAGAGAATACCGGCAAAATAACGGTTATAATTTAACGAGTTGATTTTTCATTTTGAAAAGATGATACCCTTCAATCCCACCACAACACTTTTTCAAAGAAAACTTTAATTGGACATTTAATTTTATAAGCATATTATAAGTAATATATGATTAGTCTTGAATGGGAGTTAGTTTTAAATTGGAGACATTTCTTATGATTTTTTGACGAACGTTTGTAGATTTTACTGGAAAGTCTGTTCTTACATACATAGGTACATACATACAATCACGCTCCTAATTGCACAGAGCAGAGCCATAAATAACATTTTATAATACGTAAAGCCACATCTAGCAGAGCCATGTAGTGCCTCAGTTGCCAGCCTGTCGTGTTTATAGAAGCCCAAAGTCTGTTCTTTGTGGAGGTATAAGTCAAGACTTCATGATGACTACTCGACTCGGAGTCGTTTCGGGAACGACGGCGCACGTGTACGCCTCGGTAGACTGTATGCCGTTCCCGAAACGTTCCCACAAAGGGCTGTGAGGGTACTGATAATTTGTAGTGGGTATCCCGGGAACTCCCGGGTGAGTACCCCACCGTACTGACTAGCCCACAGTGCGATACGGTCTGTAAAGGATTTTCTATGGGACAAAATGCTGACTTCTCAAGGTCACCTTTCCAGAAATCATTCCTAGTCGATGAAATCCGGTCGCCTCTCACTGCACCTCTTGTTATTATTGGAAAAGTTTAAATGAACTTTTTGGCCCATCCTGTGTTTAAATTATTTTGTAATGTAACTGACGTATATAAGCGATTATTGTTTTTTACAGTAATTAGAGTGACAAGCGGCTGGTCAACTTTACATATCTAATAACGCCAAGAGAAATAAACAAAACAAAGATATGGAATATTTTTTCCTTGGTATTTTTTTTACCTTATGAGCGGCTAACTAGTTTTACCGTACCTGATGGAATGGAAGTGGTTACCATAAATGATTGAAGTAGGTACTAGACCATATAACTCGTAGTATATGGGGTGTAATATTTATAAGAGTTACGGGAGGATAGTCTCTTAGAGTTCAGTATCCAAAGGTAGTGTTCGGACAAAGGCAGCGATACTTTTGTTTTGTCAGGGAAGGCAAAGGTATCCTATACAGCCCAGTTGAATTGTTAGGCTCCAAAGCGGTGGGCATTTATATAAATTTTTGTGTTACTAATTTTTTTTGCTATATGAGTTCAATGTGTATAAATAACCAGATTTGCACTTCTTTCCGCTAGGGACACTTCCCATACAAATTGAGCTGATAACGCAACTAAGTTTTTACGTTTTTTAAACTAGAAAATCAAAGACAATAGAAAATTTACACTATGCGTCGCTGGAAGGCCGGGAGGCGCCGGTTCGAACCCCGCCATGCACTAATGTGTTTTCAACGGTGAAGGAAAACATTGTGAGGAAACCTGCACACACATAAGTTATGTGTGAAGTTGACCAACCCGTACTTGGTCAGCGTGGTTGACAAGGCCTAATCGTCCCTAATGTGGGCTATTCTCAAGCCCCTTGATGGGGACATTATATGAGCTGATGATGATGATGATGACGAGCACTGGAAACCTTATTCGCCAGAACCACAACTCTACAAAAAGGTATTTGACTGAGATCTTTTATAAGATGTTGGGAGGCCCCAGGAGACGCGCTCTAGTTTATAGTGGCTTATCATCATCTTCTTCTGTCTACCCCGGTACCCAATTACTTGGGGTCGGTGCAAGATGTCACCATACTGCTAAGGCGCTATGAAGACAAATTCAAATCTTTTATTGCATACCATAATTTTTACATGGTTTCTTATGTAGTTACAGTAAAGGCACAATTATGGACCCTAGTGGGTACAGCAATAATATAAATGATGAGCTGAGGAGAGGGTAGATTTTTTCATAATTTAAACAAAATGCTGTTGTATTTTTACAGAGTGTGAGTTAGGTACAAGTCAGGTAGGCTATCTTTAATTAATTAATTTTAGTGTTAGTATATATTATATCATAAGAATGTATTTATAATATCTATATGTTATTTATTTAATATAAGTATTTGGTTAAAAAATATTATATAGGTATCATTATTATTAATTTATAAATTATTTTACTTTGTTTTGAGCAACTTTAGTTGAAGAAACTATCAACATTTTAATGGTTTTTTTGATTTCGTTCAAAGTGACCAGTTCCACCAAAAAAGGCCCAGTTTACTGTTGCCACGATTCTAAATAAACATTTCAAATCTTCTTCTTCTTTTTTAATTAATGGCGTTCGCGATATGTAACGCATTTCGCCAATGTCAAGTGAAAATGTACTTTTAAGTAGCAGACAATTGTACGGTAGATTGAGGTTAAAAGTGGAGTCTCTCAACACGTGTTTTTACAGCAAGAACTCGGGAGAAACTCCTATTTCAAATCTATAATCAACAGTCAGTGTGACTATCACAGATTTTGATATACATGTGGTGACTATGGATCACTTGATACAATTAGTACAAAAGCAGTTGCTAGTTGCGTCAATTTGAAACTGATTCTGTCCTCGAGTGTAGCATCTAAGAACTGTTGTCGACCATTAAAACTCACAACTAGAGTTGCTATGTCTACGCAGTTTCTTTATGTATAACCCATAGATTTATAATTACCGACGTTTATAGATTGGCAATGAATGGACAGATGCACCAATGTGTGAGTAATGCGCATGCGAGCATGAAAAATAGTATTGCAGTCTGACAGTTGCTGTCTTCTCTACGTGACTGACAGGCCGACATAGGCCGCCTGCGTGTACGTGAAATGGTCTCGTCTATCTATCTCGCTCTAATATACGCGTTAGTATGCTCTTTCTCTTTCACATTGCCGATCTACAGTTTCCTATTATCTATGGTCTAACCTCTGGACCAAAAAGTCTGAACGAATTCAGGATTCCCCTCAGTGGGTTTTTACTAAACCCACGGTTGAAATGGTAGTCCTATTCGTAATTGAAAACTACAATAGCTTGCTTAAAATTTTTAAACAAAAACACCAAACAAAATGTTGGAATCTCAACCATCGTAGTCAATTGTAGGCTGCCCACGCTTAGGTGAAGACATCAACGAGCTCCCACTCAGACAATGAGATAGATTGATAGACTCATTGAAGCGATAACATCTTGATTACGACTCTAATGCTAGACAATAAGGTACTACAAAAACTGTATGAGGATTTTTTATTGTGTCAGTGCCTGATGGATGTATTAGTGAAGCGAAAATTACTTGGAATGGTCATCAAAATAGCTTATCATTATATTAATTTTAAATAACAAGTAGTATTACTGCGTGAAGATTTTAAGGTTGTGTTTAATATTTTTAAATTTTATTTAAATAAGTGGCAATAAATTTAATGGATTGGTTACTATCGGGGGGTTTAAGTTAGGAGTCTTTTATCGGTTCATTCCTAACTTGACCTGAAATTTTAACTCGCTCGCGGGTTAGGTTAGGAACTTGAAAAAGTTATAATATTTGTTTTGAATGTAACCCTTTTCCTAACCTGACCCTTCTGTACGTACATATCTGTATGATTGGTTCAGGGTTTTTATGTTATTACCAAGCGGAGCCAACCTTTGAGGGAGAGATACGTCGGGTCATGTCGAAATAATATTGTCAATCTCTTGAAGTTCCAACCCTAACCTGAGACCAGGTTATGATTTCGAGTCTCTTATAACCCGTATTTGTAAACCCTAGGTATATATACATTTCGATTCCGTACGGAACCGGCGGACAGTTCCCAATATTTTATGGTCGCTGTCGTGGTGTAGTGGTTAGTAACCCTGGCAACATACATCAATTTCAGACCTAATAAAAAGTGAAGACAGAGCGCTATATACCTAGTTAGTGCGTAAGCTGATGTTTTTTTATGTAAGGCATAGTTACGTTACGTGTATACGTGTAATATATACGTACGGGCGAACGGCGAGGTGTAGTTTCATTTTACCGGCCTCAGTGCGTTCTTCGCAGAAAACTTTTTTATTTGGTCTGAGACATCAAGTGGACTGGACTCGAATTCTGTTACAAGAGACAAATGTTTGTGTGATAAACATGAATATTTGGGCTAGATAATTGGTGTGAGGCTGGAAATATTTTTGTTATGTTATTTACTGCTATAAGCGTCGGTGGCGTAACGCGTAAGAGCGTCGTCTCCCACCCGAGAGGCACTGGTTTGATCCCCGCCACGTACCAATGTGTTTTCAAATTTTGAATTCATATGTACGTTTAATCGACGCTTTTACGGTGAGGGAAAACATCGTGAGGAAACCTGAACACATCTATGAAGAAATTCTTAGGTTGTGTGTGAAGTCGACCAACCGGCACTTGGCCAGCGTGGTGGACTAAAGCCTAATCGCCTCTAATATGGGGTAGGCTCGAGCCCCTCGGTGGGGACATTATATGAGCTGTTGTTGATTGGTTGTTGATTTGATTTACTGTTATATTTTTACGTCGGTAATGTACCTACCACTAGTTATCACGTCATTCCTATCAAAACAATTTCCCGTTTGTATCAACTCGTTACCTAATTCGTAATATCGCAAATTACACTCGTATTTGCCCATAACAATTCCAAGTACACGGTAAAATTAATTAAAAATAAGTATCGACTTGAAAACAATTTGTATTATTCGTAGAATCTGGGCCTAGATAAGGCGACATTCTTCTCAATTAATTTCTCGTGAGGCGAGCATTAATCATTAGTCAAAATGTTTTTTTACTCGCTCGAGTACAGTGTGGCGCGTATCGGCAAATTGACAACTAAATATATTGAGCTGGTCTAAACAAATAATTCATTAGCATAATTTGAATGCCCTGAAAAGATTGTCATCTAAGCCCGCGGTTTGTGCTTGAGCGCAGCGAGCGGCGATGTAAGTAGATTATAATAGTACATATGATAATTATATGTGCGGTAAGATTAAAATTACAGCCGAGGCGATATTGCTAGCCTGAGCCGTAGGCGAGGGCTACAAGAAAGCAGAGGCTGTAATTATCAAAGCGCACGTATTTCATTTCGACGATTTATAAATATTTGCGAGGAAATAATTAATAAATTCATCACTATTTGACGACATTTTCAAATAAAAACAATACAGCGAAAAGAAAAAGCGCGCCGAATAATTTTTACTTGTTTACAAATTAGCGATGCGCGCGCATCAGTGCTTATTTTTAGGCAACGGCACAAAAACAGCCAGTATTACTAATAAAGTAAATTATTATTTATGTGTTTTTGTTACAAATAAATGGTTGTAATTTATTGTCGAAATTAATTAAATTAAAGAATTAAATATTTATTTATTATATTTTATCTCCCAAAGTTAATTTTATTCATAAAATGATGACCATTTTTCCGACATAAAAACTCTTTGCTAAGATTTAAAAAAGTACCGTTCGTTTTTAGACGGAGCTTCTTGATAAACCGTGCGTTTTACTTTACAATAACGCACAAGTACGTAATGAAATACAATACGATATTGAAATTGGTGAAATAAGAGACCTTTTATGAGCATGTGTTATAAAAATTATTATGATTTAGAATAGAATATAGCTTTATTGTACATCCACCAAATAAAAGACATTGTAACCTTTGAATTAAGCGTACAAAGGGCGAATATTTTTCTATACAACTAGTAGTCCAGTCAACAAGTTCAAAAACGTGAAAAATAGAGATAAAGCTCCTAAAAATATGAGCAATAGCTCATTGGATTCGGAACGACCTCTAGAAAAATGAGTTTTGAGGATTTTACTGCACGTAAAAAATTGCAATTGTTATTAACAAAATAAGATGAAAAAAAAGAGGTATTTACGTTTTTGTTAATAACTCATAAACTATTAATATTTAAGATATTTGGAAAAAAGGTCCTTAAAGAGGAGGAAATTTCCAAAAAAAAAGTCCCAGCTCCCGGAACTCTACCTCTATTATTTATAATTTTAATTTAACGCTGAAAATAGGGCTCCGCGCAGCCATTACGGCATGGGCGCACTGCCGTCAAAGACAGTTTCTTACATAAAATTATTTTTTATAGTAACAAATATGAATTTAAAAATTTAAATAAATTATGGTGTCATCCAGATACTTGAAAGAATATATTCCCGTTGGAAAAAAAAAATTTAAATTAATTTTTCAAAAAGTTATGCCATTGTTAATTAACGAATTTTTTTCCTATCTCCGTTTTCATAAATGACGACATAAACATTTAAATAATAAACCTATAAATTTTTGGCTCTGTGGAGCTCTTCTTATATATATACTTAACAAGATCCCGCGATAAAAGTTTATTAAAGTTAATTATTTTGTTTATAACAATTTTTTAAAGTTAACAAAAAATGAAAAGTCTAAGAAATGTTATTAAAAAAATTTTTTTAAACAAATGTTATATTATTGCTGCTTTCTTATCCAACAATGGCATTAAGTAACATCGGAAAAAATTTTTTTACATCATTTGTTAAGAAATTGTTTATAAACAAATAGACAAGTTTAATATTTAAAGAAATTTTTTTTTTACCATTATGTTGTCTTGGCAAAATAATGATTTTTAAAAAAAAAAAATTTTCTTAAATAAATTTTTTTATTGTTAATAATCGTTTTTTTTATATTTCGATTGTTTAAATAATTAGTTAAGGAATGATTTTCTCTTTAAAAATCATAATTGGCATTTCTTCATATGTAAATAGAAAAAAAAAAAAATTTTATCAATAATTTCATTGTTTGTTAACTTAACAATTTGTTATAAACAAATTCTAACTACCGTTATATTTTTTTTCTAGAGCTAAAAAAAATAACAAAAACAGCCATATATATCAAAATTCTAAAAAAAAAATTTTTCTATTTTTTATAACGCTTTTAAATATTACCCGATTTTTAGTATTTTGATATATATGGCTGTTTTTGTTATTTTTTTTAGCTCTAGAAAAAAAATATAACGGTAGTTAGAATTTGTTTATAACAAATTGTTAAGTTAGCAAACAATGAAATTATTGATAAAAAAATTTTTTTTTTCTATTTACATATGAAGAAATGCCAATTATGATTTTTAAAGAGAAAATCATTCCTTAACTAATTATTTAAACAATCGAAATATAAAAAAAACGATTATAAACAATAAAAAAATTTATTTAAGAAAAATTTTTTTTTTTAAAAATCATTATTTTGCCAAGACAACATAATGGTAAAAAAAAATTCTTTAAATATTAAACTTGTCTATTTGTTTATAAACAATTTCTTAACAAATGATGTAAAAAAAAAATTTCCGATATTACTTAATGCCATTGTTGGATAAGAAAGCAGCAATAATATAACATTTGTTTAAAAAAAATTTTTTAATAACATTTCTTAGACTTTTCATTTTTTGTTAACTTTAAAAAATTGTTATAAACAAAATAATTAACTTTAATAAACTTTTATCGCGGGATCTTGTTAAGTATATATATAAGAAGAGCTCTACAGAGCCAAAAATTTATAGGTTTATTATTTAAATTTTTATGTCGTCATTTATGAAAACGGAGATAGGAAAAAAATTCGTTAATTAACAATGGCATAACTTTTTAAAAAATTAATTTAAAATTTTTTTTCCAACGGGAATATATTTTTTCAAGTATCTGGACGACACCATAATTTATTTAAATTTTTAAATTCATATTTGTTACTATAAAAAATAATTTTATGTAAGAAACTGTCTTTGACGGCAGTGCGCCCATGCCGTAATGGCTGCGCGGAGCCCTATTTTCAGCGTTAAATTAAAATTATAAATAATAGAGGTAGAGTTCCGGGAGCTGGGACTTTTTTTTTGGAAATTTCCTCCTCTTTAAGGACCTTTTTTCCAAATATCGTAAATATTAATAGTTTATGAGTTATTAACAAAAACGTAAATACCTCTTTTTTTTCATCTTATTTTGTTAATAACAATTGCAATTTTTTACGTGCAGTAAAATCCTCAAAACTCATTTTTCTAGAGGTCGTTCCGAATCCAATGAGCTATTGCTCATATTTTTAGGAGCTTTATCTCTATTTTTCACGTTTTTGAACTTGTTGACTGGACTATAGATGACAAACTAGCTGACGGCCCACCTGGTGGTAAATGGAAACAGTCGCCTATAAACACCTGCAATAACAAGGAAAAAATCACTTGGTATTACACGTGCGTTGTCATCCTGAGACCTCAGATAAAATACCCTTCATGCCATGTAATTACACTGGCTACCTTTCCCTTCAATTTGAAACACAGCAAACTGTTTCACTGCTGAAATAGGAAAGGTGGTAGACCTACCCAGACGACCCTACATACAGGCCTACCACCTAGTTATCGTTATGGTTGATTTAATACACTGTGATTTTTTAACCATCACAAATATTTCAAGGTGTAAAAGTGCTAGTCAATAAATACTTGCTATGCGACTAACATGCAAAACAATCACTCCATACATTTTGGTTGCGTAGATGTTGCACTTTTGTATGTTGTCTTTTTTCCCCGCTGTCTTTTTTTCCCGATTTCGATGTAGGCCCCATAGCAAGTGTTTGTATTGATTTGAAATTTCACACCTTAAAATATTTGCCATAGTCAAAACTCAGGGCTATTTCCATGGTTACACTAATTATCTAACCGTCAACATTCATTAACAACTTCTTTTATGGATACTCAAGAGAGGTAGCTATTCTTAGGTAGAGAGGTATTCTTAAGTTTTTTAGTTATAGTCATAACTATCTATAAACCAGGGACTTAGTTTAATTCCAGTCTGACGGCCCAGTCAAATGTCTCACAGTATCCATCATTTAAATTATAGTAATAAAAGAATTCTCTACTTACTCACGTATAACAATGTTGATGATGCATGACATATCATAATTGTATACCACTCAATTTAAAAATTGTCGACAAGTAAAATTATACCGTCCGTGAAGAAATGAATGGTTGGCATTGGTTATTGTTGATTGTAAATCTTGAAATAATACAACTATATGTTATTAAAAATATGCGGACGAAGCTACGGGCACTGCAAAAGCTACTCTAAGCTTTTTGCCGTCTTACCCGAAGTTAATGTATCCCACAGGAACATAATTACTGCAAGTATCTTGTTTCAATTCAGGCTACGATTTATTAGTATACTGAAGAACATACAATCACGCTCATAATACCACAGGGGGTTGAGCGGATAGTGATTCCCATCTGGCAGTATGTGCCATGCAGTGTCTCAAATAGTGGCAGGTTGCCAGCCTGTCGCCTACATAAAAAACGCATCCAACTCAAAGAATTATCAGTGAACCAACAACAGTGACAGATATCAAAATCTATATCATCTGAACAGTCCAGGTAAAGACCTACTGAAGAACAGATGCAAAAATATAAAATCAAATCAAATCATTTATTTTTTTGTAAACCATTAGGTACAATACATAGTGATGAAACAATTTACATTATGGAGCCTGTATGATTAACCATAGCGGCGTACAAAATAATTAAAATTAGAATAATCCTATTACAATTACTTTCCTGCCAAAGTTAAAACAACAATAGTTTATCAACTTGATCCATTGTAACACACATCATATATACTCACACACTTCCATATAATCACATATACAGAAAATTAGAATTCACGCACAAATAATAAAGACGTATAAGTACTATAATAATAATTTAGACTGTAACATATTGCATGCTGTGTTCACCTTTAGGTAGTTGTGCGTTAAATTAAGTACACAATGTAACAATTGTTGGTGATCCAAATAAATAGAAATAAAAGTAAAAAACAAATGCAATACAACAGTCAAGTAAAATTATGAATTAATAGTATATATAAAATCTAGACAGCAAATGAAACAAGTCAAAACAATTACTATTATGTCCCAATAACTAAGTATATAAAATTAGTGTAAAATTAAACTATGTCAAATAATCAATATCTAATGTGAAGAAAATTTGCGCCAATTTTCTTTTAAAACCTATAATATTCAATTCTCGGATGGTTTTTGAACATACCTGAATGTTTTTGAAACGTCTTTATAATAAAATATACAGTTTCTAACGTTACCGTATTCCCCTCTTCGATGCAGAGAGAAGATAATGATATTCCTAAAATACAAGGCATTGTGATTGATAAGGGGTTTGTATTGATGAGGTTGTCAAGTCACAAAGACAAAAGTCTCAAAACATAATGGATGAAAAAATCTGGACAGATATTACACTCTAAGGGCCAGCACATATTTGACTAAGTACAGCGCAGCGTATTTTTCAGTGTCAAGCCATTATCAACTTGCGTTGAAATAATATTAGAAATTGCTGCATGCTCAGGCGTAGTCGCGCATTCCAAACTTTTATTTTTTTTATATATTGGTTGATATTGGCTTGACCATATGTACCATATGTGCGCCGGCCCTTAAAACTAAAATTTATATTCAGTCTTATTTAATTAGTACATGAACTTAAATACGAAAACAGTACCTAAAGCTTTCACGAAATATTATCACGACAAAACATAATTGTCGTAATAATTTCAATGACAATTGTTTTTAAAAAGTCGTATTAAAATAAAAAAGCCACCAAAACGTCTGACTTAATTGTAATTGTTATAATAAAATAAAAAAAAGCCTTTTAACGCAATGTCTTTTTTATAAGTTGAGGCGTGTTTTAAAATGTCAGCACAGATGTCATATAATTTTACGATTGAATTGAACTTTTGAAATGTCGCCTTAACTTTCACTGAAATGCATTATATCATAATGAGGCATAAAGATTAATAAGCAAAGATAAAAACGTAAGCTGTCGACTTTAAATTTCACTTTGCAATTGGCACATGTAAAGTTTAGGGTGCGCGAAAAATTGAGCTTTCACTTCATGAGCATAACGTACACAATTCTACGTGTGACTTCAGCTTGCTGTGCGCGGATAATTTTAAAATAATTCATCTCGGTAACTACCAGAATACAAGTGACGTATAATTTAATCATTTTCCTTAAGGTTCTTTTTACGACAAGGGTGATAATCAGACACACTGCCCACTCATTACAAGAGGTATAAATAAAGATAAAATATTATAGACCCAAATTAAAACGTATTAATGTAAACATTAAAAATAATGAAATTGCTATCTCGTACAATAAATGTTCTCACGCTGATAATAAATATTTTAGCATTAATTGAATGTTATTGAAATTAAAAGATTGTATTGCACATACAAATTTTAGGTTCCTAAAAGAAAAGTGCCCTATACAACTGACTTCGTTATCTAGTGATCTGCCTAACGGAAACGAAAAACGAATCCAGAATGCTGTGCGAATAGAAGGTGTCGACGGCTCGTGCGCTGACGTAGGTAATTGTCTGGGACATAAAACCTGTAGATTTGCTTAGCCATCTCAGGCGAATACACACGACTACACAGCACCTCGACTGCCGATCGAATTTCTTCGTGTGCGCTTCTGACTTCTAGTGAATGCATACCTTATAAGCATTTAACAACATTAGATTTTTGTACATTTAAATATGAGCCAGTCACTGCTAAATACCAAATATGCCAAGACTATATTTCTAACTATTTAGTTCAAGAGGCTAGGAGATTCTTATCCGTGATATCGATCGGTGAATCCAAAGTCACATACCCGTAAAAGGAGAGATAACATGCAATTCTACCCAAATGCGCGCAGTACTAAAAGCTGGGAACATCAAATTCTTTAGTAAAAAATTAATGTATAGGAATGTTCAAATCAAATTAGCTGGATTTGGTTAAAACGTTTTTCTTTGACGAAGTGTAGATGGCAGTTAATCTTCGTTTCGTTAAGGTTGTCACGGATGCCATATAAAGAGGATTATCTTTAGAATTTTCAATATATTTTAACTAAGGATTTTTAAGTCGGAATCCGGAGAACAGCTTCACTCTTCTGATGATGCGGAACACGCCTATTTTGGCCGGTACTGTATGGTCCATTCAACTAGATGTGGCTTTATGTGTAACCAAATAATCTAAAGTTCTACTCAATCCCTTTTGGGATTATGTGCGTGATAAAATGTCTGTATGTGATCAACGTCGGATCACGATCACTTAGGGACTTGATCAATTCTCTGTTATTATCACATCCCTGCAACATATTATATCCCTCTTCACCGGACGCATACTATTTTTGTCAATGTGAAGTGTATCTACAATGTACTGAGCTTAAGCTCATATTAGAATGCTCATTTTCTGTCGTACACGAGCTCTGTGGTATAAATTGCCTGCCCTGCCTTTATGTAACATAAAGCCCAATAATAACATAAGTTCCGCTCTGATGAAACTCCCTTTACTTTACTGTAGTTTCATTACTTCCAAAAACAAGTTAAAACTTTGTAATTATTTGCGTTATAGATTAAATCGTGATAAAAAAGGTGTACGCAAAATTAAGAAAATTATACGCTTTTGATGTTACTTTACGAATGAGGTATGTGCTGCCAGAAAGTAATTTGGTAAAAATTGGAAATTACCACTTGCCGAGATGCTTTCGGCGGTGTTGCTCGATTTTAAGGAAAATGTACGGTTTGAGTTAATATCTTCAAAGATTCTGATGGGTAATTACATTGAACTTTGTGTATACGTGATAGCGACTGATGGTCTGCATTAGGGGCGATATTGATGAAAACACGATACCTTTTAATGTAAGATAGTATAGTAAAATGTCTAATAAAATTAAATAACAAAATAACCATGAACTCTTGAAGGAACACAAACTCAAGTACACAGTGACAACTCCTTCTTTTAAAAATACAAAAAAATTACTTTATCAAAACCTAAACCACATGATTAAATATCCTAAAGTAAAGAGTCGGCCAGTCAGTCGCCAAACGTACTCCACGTTTGATCATAGTTTGTTAACGATCACCGTAGCGTACAGTACCCCTAGTATGAGTTTGTTAGTTTTCAAGCTCGATCAAACGTATCGTATTTTTCATACATCCCACTAGCGCCTCTAGCGTAAGCTATCAGAAACAGTGGGCAATGTATGCAAAGAGACGATACGTTTGATCAAGCTCGAAAACTATCAAAACTCATACTAAGGCCTATGACGATTGAAAAACTAAAATGGAAGTCACACACTGTTTACCCTAATCATCATAACAACCTTTATAATTCGACCCACTGCTGGGACAAGGCCTCTCCTTGTCATCGAAGGAGGTTTAGGCAGTAGTCCACCACGCTTTCCCAATGCGGATTGGTGGACGGAGTATAAGGTGATCAATACTCCTTTGCTGATCCATTAGTCGCCTTCTACGACATCCATTGGAGGATATGGGGTGATGCTATTCTACTCTGCCGGCATCACACGGCTACTTACCCTAATCCCATCCGCTAACTCTTGGAATTCTGGCAATCGACAGAAACGTCATACTTTCTTCAATGTATATTAAAAAAAAATGTCCGTTATCTAGTATCCATAACACAAGTTCTTAATGATACTTACTTTGGGCTAGATAATTGGTGTGAGCGTGGAAATATATTTAAAAAAAGCCTCCACGCCTGAACTTAGATGCTCTCTCACTTTTCAAATATTGGCTGATTCGATTAAGTTAAAAATTCGTGTCTTTTTTTTTGGTTGTCTAATCTTTCTGACGGACATAATAGATTTACTTTATTTGTAGGTACCTAGTAGTTTTAGCCATGTGGTGCCGGCAGAGTAGAATAGCATCACGCCATATCCTCCAACGAGTGTCGTAGAAGGCGACTTATAGATCAGCAAAGGGGTATTGTTCACCTTAAACTCCGTCCACCAAGCATGGTGGACGGAGTAAAAGCAAAAAAGAAGTCTATACCTCTTTCCATGACAAGGAGGCAAGCTAGTTTGGTCAAGGGAATTTTATATTGGAGTTTCTCCCGAGCTCTTGTTGTAAAAACACGTGTTGAGAGACTCCATTTATGACTTAATCTACCGTACAATTGTTACTTTAAGTACATTTTCACTTGATATTGGCGAAATACGTAATCTTTAATGTGTCGCGATCGCCATTAATCTATAATATAAAAATGAATCGCAAAATGTGTTGGTAAGCGCATAACTCAACAACGCCTAGACCAATTTGGCCAATTCTTTTTTTTAAATGTTCGTTGAAGTTCAAGGATGGTTTTTACGGCGAAAAACATTGGAATAATTTCTTTATGACAGGACGAAGTCTATCAGGTCCGCTACTTTATAATAAAACAAAGATGACAAGGAGAGGTCTTGTGTCCCAGCAGTGGGTAGCATTATAAAGGCTGTTATGTTGATGTACCCAGTCTCATTTGTTATAATGGGGCTGTTATCGTGTTTTTGCATTATTGTGCGTAAATACGCACATTATCTAAGTTGCTAGAATAGATGCTTCACATGAAACATCTATTCTAGCAACTTAGTTTCCCCACGAACGTCAACAGACCGCTGCTAAGATGCCTCCCGAATGAATGATAATGCTTCTCTTGACATTCCATAAGAAGATGCTATAACGTTTATTTTGTTCTTATGCACCCTCTGTATAACTGTAGGGCAAAAGGTGTTCCCGGCTTCCCACTAAACAACGAACGATCGAACGGAAGCATCATACGGCAGTGATGATCCGTAAATACGTTAAGACCTCTCCGAGAGGAAGGGGCAACAAAAAGGTTTAACAAGCGCGGTTTTAACAGCGGTGCTCAATCAAATAAAAAAGGTGTATTTGAACAAACGTAAAATAAATGCAAAGTTCGGTAACTCATTTCCATTTTCCACAATCAAGAAACTAATGGATTTCTTCGCCATCATTCGTGTTCTCTCCTTACAGTGGTGTATCGTTCAATATATTAACTTGAAAGAGCATTTGCATTTATACTGGGTGTAAAAGACATGAACAGTCAAACGAAAACCACGTATTCTATACATCAAAATAAGACATATTTCAAAAAAAATATTGCTGGGAAATGATTTTTATTTTTTGGTGTTAAAAAAAATTGCAAATTGTACCGCGCAATGTAAAGGGCTCAACTCGCACGCAACTCGCAAAACCGCGATAATTTTGCCAGACGGCGGCCCCGTTCGTTAGTGTACGTGCGCATCGAGTGAGCTACATTGAACGCTCACGTTTTGAAGCCATTTTTTGTTATGAAATACTAAAAAAAATTAAATTGTTTCTTTGGACAATAATTAAGAAATAACGTATAGAATACGTTTTCATAAAAAAATTAAAAAAAAAATTATGACTTTGACCTTCAATAAAATCGTAACTATCAATTTCCCAGGTATAGTCTAAAGGAAGAAAAAAGTTATAATGGTGAGCAAAATACATGGTTCTCGTTTGACTGTTCATGTCTTTTACACCTTGTATAATTCCTAGGTATTTCATTTAGACTCCAGTTTTGCTTTCCCGCAAATGGATATTTACACTAAACATTTAAATAAAAACATACACTATCTGTGAATAATCAACCGCGACTTCAAGTATAAAGTCAGTTCATAACACTAGATGGTTGTGTCCTACAGTATAGTTACACCTATTTAAGACCTAAATGGTGGGCGGCTGGTCTGTATAAAATGCCCCAAGCGACAATTTCGGACAATTTATTTGTGACACGCAACGCATTTATGATTGGTTTATTAAATTCTACGGTTGGGCTTTTTTAAACACGAATCTTTAATTTCGGAAAGCCTGTTCCTAATGTAGTCACTGAAAGTCAGTAGGGTAATTTAACTTCATAATAAGTAAAATATCCACAAAAATGTACATATACAGGAAACAGAAAATGGTCACAAAAAAAACTAACCCTACCTAACCTTTCAAAACTATTTATTTTTAAATAGGTTACTTTGCACAAAATTCTCTTAATTAATACAATTAGGCCCATATACAGAATGACACTCAGACATCAATGATGTCTTGAGAATCGTTTGTCACTTTCTATCAAGCACAAAGTGATAGAGACGTACGACGCTCAAGTCGCGTTGATTCTTGAGACTCATTAGTATAATACTAGCCTTAGAATTTAAGATCTCAATTTGATTTTACAACTAATGAGGAATAAAATGTTCGTGTTCCTCTCACAAACATTTGTCCCTACCAGCCGGCTCACCCGATGTGTAGGCAGCGTTTCTGACAACTTCACCACGATGGCGGGCGGCGGAAATATACTTATATAATAATACATATCCTACTAATATTATCAACGTGAAAGTTTGTATGGATGTATGTGTGCTTGTTATTCATTCACGCAAAAACTACTGAACGGATTTTAATGAAACTTTACGCTAATACATCAGAATAACATATATATATTTATCCGATTATAAGTTATCCGATAAACGTGAGCGAAGGCGCGGGCAGCCACTATTATTAACCTGAAGTCGATGGACAAACGTTTACCAGGAGCAACGCTTCATGTGCACGCAGTGTTACAGACAATTCTACCACGACAGCGTTAGATGTTTTTATTATCATTATTTAAAAACTTAAAAATTAATTATGTTCTGTAAAATATCGTTGGTATACACTCTGCTAATTTATTTATTTTATTTTATTTTATTTGTCTATTAAATTACAATGAATGTTACACAGTACAGTTAAGTGATAATTGTAATATAAACGAAGATTATCTGAGGTGTCGTTAACTATGGCACAATCATCCATTTGTATCGGTTTATATTTCAAGTGTCGTAATTTTCATGAAATTGACGAACTTACTCCAGTTCCCAGTAATGAGATAAGAGCTCATTATATGTTATTTATTGGCGTACAGATGCAATAATGAACGACTTTTATCCTCAATTATGACATTTAGTGGAGCGTTTATGTAAAGTAAAAATACGTTTTGGAGACATGTAAACAAATTTATAATTATATTTCGAATGTTGGTGATATACATGGCCCATAAGTGAGAAATATACATATATCTAATACATTATATAAACAAAGTTTAAAAGTAACGCAAAAGACAGGAAGATTGAGAGATAATCATGGTATGGCATATAATAAGAAGAGATGATGAGCATATTACAAATAAAGTGATGAGAATGAATAATAATAAAACACTTTTATGATCGCTGATCGGTTTTTAAGAAGGCGAAGACCTTGGAGGGTAAATCATTTATTTGCATTCATGTGGTAAATTCAGATGATAATAATTATATCCAGTACCATAAACATGAAACCTGATAGGGTATCGCAGTATTATAAAATAAAATATAACTATATTTATAACTCTATTTGGTATTACAAACTCATCTCATCTTGAAATAATAATTAATATTAATGATTATGTAGATTCTTTTCATTATTTTGTTCAGTTAAGCTCACGTGAGCGGCAGGGAGAGAATTACCGCTATTAAAACTTTTATTATTTTGAATACTTTTCTCTTTATACGTATTAAACCAATAAAGTCTATAGATTAGGACCAACGGATGCTCTCTTAAGGAAAAGGAGTTGAAATTTTTTCACCTATCCGGATGACAAACTGTCACTTAATTGCTCAACGTTTACGATCGCTCAAGTCCCCTGCGCTATGTAATTTCAGTTTGTGTTCGATATAGCCTAAGAGCCAGTGGAAAGCTACGTATGTATTTGACCAGACTTGGGGTTTTGTACAGTGAGGCCCCTATACCTACCATATATGAGATGGGGGTTCACTAAGCCCCAAGCGGTGGACACGGCGCGCGCTCAGGTAAGACAGGTATCGATTTTTGGCGAATTTTTAATGCATTTGACGACGTCTGCCGTTTTGAAATTTGATAATATATTATTATTATTATCTAAAAACAACAATGGCAGACCATTATCGCGCGTTTAGCATTGTGGCAGACAGTTTTGAAAGTGCTGAAAAAAATTCGGTTCGGTTTGCCACACATTTCGAGAAAAAAAATATAGAAAAGCTTTACAAGATAAATTCTTATATAAATGATCCAAACGCGCGGGAGTAATAACTGCCCAAAATTTACGCATGTAACTGTAATTTTAATTATATTGTTATTATCTATTGACCTGTAATGATGTTTTGAAATCATTACCAAATTGTAAGCTGTGGAGTTTCTTTCGCCATTTCTTCTCCATCTCAGCATAATAATAATTATTTAAGTGAAATAATTATTTAAGTGAAATAATTATTTCGTCCCGAAATGATTTAAAAGTACTTAGCAAAGTCCATTTAAATAAAGAGCTTTTTCATTTCATTTCATGTAATATTATCTTTCGCACAAGCTTAATTTCATTTGGCCTCCACTTCCGTTTACTATCAAATGGAATGCATTAATTTGATAGACCTATTATAGAAAAATCTATTTTGTTTTGAAGGAGGTGCTGTGAGCATTACTCTAATTAAATTTTGATTGCAAAAGCTTAATTTGTGTATTAATGAATACGTTACCCACGACTAATATAGGAGTGTAAAAAATTCAATCATCTTCGCGTCTATATTAACAGGACAAGCTATTAAAGTCCCGCTATGCGTAATAAAATTATATTAAGTATTGATATTGAAACTATTAATGTCTATATTATCTTGTATTTATTGCTCTTTAAATCACACGGGAAACTTGTTTTTGGCATTCCGTTAGCAAGTATTTGTTTTTACTACAATGTTTTTTGCATTGTTAAAATGTTTTTATTTATTGTGATTGAATGCATACGTTGTTAGTAAATAACACAAAAATAAATACATTCTAAAATAAGGGGTAAATGATTTTAATCGTCAAATACTTACAATTACGGAACGAAAAAATATTAATATTAGAGAAGTAACTATGCTTCTTTATATAATGATTTGATAGTGTCCATTGATTTAATCAAAAAATAACCACATTTTCAAGTATCAATTCTAATATATTTTCTATTTTTATTGGTTGCTTAAAATATAAAGCTGATACTATGCAATATTGTGTAAATATTTTAAATTTAAGCAATTAATCTGATATTTGTGGACACAAACATACGGAAGCAAAATTTTTATTTATGAGTAAGTACCTAAATTATTCGACCAAGATTGATATGGTAATCTAAATATGTAACAATGCAGCCAAAATCGGTGGGTACTCCAACAATCAACCAATTTAGTCAAATGCGGAAGTGTTTTGTCGGCAGTGCTTGATCATTCATATTTTTAGAAGTTAGTGCTAGCGCTCACTATTTTGTAATAAATAACGAATAATGTACAATGTCTTACAACAGCAAAAAGAAAATTATTAAGCATACAAGTCTTACAACAGCAAAAAGAAAATTATTAAGCATACAAGAAATCTATCCTTCCGGCTTCAGGTACAATGTCTTACAACAGCAAAAAGAAAATTATTAAGCATACAAGAAATCTATCCTTCCGGCTTCAGGTACAGTTGGGTGTTGCACCATCAGTCACGTCAGGTCACGCGTTTGAAGTGTGTACCAGCTTTATATCTTTGTCATCAGATCTCTAAGACCTATAATCCTCACGTCGACGCCGATTAAATGGCCAGAAGGTAGTTATTACCATTTATTAGTGTATTGTTTGTTATTATACAAAGAAGAATATTTGGCAAAACAGCCTCGGGCATGACTTGAACCTATAATCATTCGATACTTTGGCTCATGCATTACTTTTGATTTATGAATAAACTCGCTCGTTTCGGGGCCAGTGCTAATCTAAGTAGTAAACAATAATTTTTAACAAATAATATTTCTTAAAATGTAAAATACATAATTACATAAAGTCGCACCCACGGAATATAGAAATGCACCTTTTTTCCATAGGCATAGATCAGTTTTTTCCACTTGCTACGATTCTTACATATTCATTTCGCTTTATCTAATCTCATCACCGTCCTTATGTTCAGAGATTTCGAATACTTTTATCATAGTATCCTGGCCCTTTTTATAAGATGTAAAATATTAGGAAATATTAGGAAAATAAACATATTATGCAATTTGCTAGCGCGCTTACAAGTAATAAAATTGTTACGCGCGTGGTCTTTTTATGCGGCAAACTATTTTAATACATAGTTGATTATTTTTTACGTTTGACGGAGCGGCAATCGTGTGCTAAAATGAATGGAAAAAAAATGGCGCTTGCCGTATACATCTTCCGCAGCGTATGCCACAAAAAGCAACCACGCGCATTAATATATCTTTGTCAAAAATAATAGTCATTATCTGGTATTGAACTAAGGTAATAACTATTATGTATTTCTAATATAAATTTGTAAGTCACTGATTTTGATAGCTATGTCCTCGACTGAGCACCAAAGTTGTGCTCATCCAGGATAATGCGCAACATTCGCATAAAGTGATTCCCTTTTCGAATGCAAACAGTTCTTCATTGCTAATACGTGTTCTTTGAAAGTTAATTTTTTTTTATTTTTCACAAGATAAACATAAGATCCGGTAAGTATTTATAAGATTTATTATTAGATGCAATCTGCAAGTTACAGCAGGAGGATGCACAAAAATTTCTTGTACAGAATCAGCGTCAACTACGCTGTTTTTACGAAACTTCTACCAATTGATTAACCAGTGCAAATGGCGATTGCAATCAGAACTTTATCGGCGATCTAACAAACAGAGAGACGTGCAATTATTTATGTAGCATGCAATATATTGAACAATTTAATGTAACACCGTGTGACCTGAATAGGTCCAAGAGCAATAATTTGAATATTATGACTGGTAATACTAAGACTTTAATTCTCTTTAGAATTACTAGAGTTAAATTTAATGGTGTGCCGGCGTTATGAATTCTACACTTAAGTGCATGTCATTAATTATCGTCGAAAATAGGGTTTTCGTTTTGCTGTTTCATAGAAAATTTTAACTGTGCTAACTACTGATTATTGTAATTATAAAGTGCTTTGACTGCAAAAATAAATATTTCTACAATTTTGGTGCGAAAAAACATTGCAGAAATATTAACAATTTCTTTTTTATTTTCAAATTTTGTCGAAGTCTAATAAATTTATTCCAATTTAGTTACGAAGTATACTTAAATATGAACCTAAAAGTCAACAATGACATAAGAATCCAAAAAATTCTAGGCATGTATTGCTTAGGTACCTACACAATTTTTCTTGTACTTAAAACAATATCCTATAGTTCATAATTTAGTTTTGAAAATCTGTTGTTTGTAAACGCTACGTTTTACATATATGCGTATTCATGTACGAGTATGTCTCTTTATGTAGGTATGTATTTATGTCTTTGACTCATAGGTAGGCAGATATCTCTTACTACTTATTTCCACTTGCCACCACCCTTACACATTTTTTTAGTAACATCATAATTCGTCTTGCAAAATCATTACTACATATTGTATTTCCATTAACCCGTAACTCTAATAGTGGTTTTACCTTTGTAAGTTAAAACAGAAGCCAACCTGAAAACGAAAAAATACCGTTTAATGTAGTTTTTATACAAATGTAGTTATTTACTTAGTGAATAAATACTTAACGGCTATAATAACTTCATAAGTGATGATCAGACCACCCTCGGCGATTGACTGGGGCTACAGCAATAAGGATATCATATTTATGACGTTCTGCAAATGGACGAAACGTGGTCTGTTACAATTGACACAACTACACGTGGTTTGCCATTTACTATGATGCAACTGTAACTGGAAGTGGCACATTAAATACTGTGAATTAAGCCGGATATTTAAGTCATGAATATTTATTATGATACTTTGGTCCCACTACTGAACCCTGTGGCATCCCAGAATAAATTTATCAGAATTATGACGGCCTACAACAACCATAGAATTCTGACAAATTGTCCTTTATTACTTACCAAGAAACGAACTTTACGTTATGGATCTTGCCGCAAAATATACAGTTATTTAAATTTATATTGGTGACTTATATCACCAAAAGCTGCCTTGAGGCTTAAAAAGTCTTTCTTCTTCTTATGTTCGACATATACGTAGGGCGCACTAAAAGTTTCCGGAATGAATAAGAAAAAATACTATTAAAGGTCAAAAATTAATTAATTGTTTCTTCCCTTTGCGTAAATGCCCCTTTTCATTCGATTAAACCAATTTTGAAACCTTTCGTGCCACTCTTCCGTGGTGACCTCGTTGTGTATTTCATACTCTTCTATAGCCTCTTCTGTGATCCAAATCGTTGACCACGTAATTGATTCTTAATTTTTATAAGTCACAAGGTGTCAGGTCAGGGCTTTATGCAGGATGGCTCATAAGCTCTACGTTTTTCGCCTTCAAAAATTCGTTCGTCTGCCTGGCCGTGAGGGAACTAGCATTGTCGTGGGCAAAATGATACGGCGTTTACGGTTATTTTTACGGAGTTCGACAATAATTTCCGGCAAACAAATGGTCGTGTACCAGTCACTATTCAGGGTACGACGGTTCTTTAAAGCAATAGTAGCCTCGTGTCTAGTTTAAAGAAGCAATCATCCGCTTAAATGCACTTTTCACACGCACCGCTTGGGTTGGTTTCGGCTCATCTTGAAAGACCCATACGCTCGATTGTGGCTTTGTTTTGAGATCGTAGCAATAAATCCATGTTTCGCCACCTGTTACTATGTCCCACACCAAATTTTCACTGCGTTGAATCTGGTAAGCATGGACTATTTTTTGAGCCTCGGTCAAATTGTGTGGGATCCATCGCGAGCACAGTTTTCTGGACAGTAACTGCCAGACTGCAGTACTATTTTCACGCACACATGCGCATTACTCACACATTAGTGCATTCTTTGGTCTCGCCCTAGTCGATTCATTGCCAATCTGTAAACGTCAGTAATTATAAATCTATGGTCGTTGGAGTTAAAAATAAGGGTATTATATAAATAAATATAAAAATATAAAATGTATTTTTATATCTAAATATTTATAACTCAAAGGTGACTGACTGACTGTGATCTATCAACGCACAGCCGAAACCACGGACCGGGCTGAAATTTGGCATGCAGGTAGATGTTATGACGTAGGCATCCGCTAAGAAAGGATTTTTGGAAATTCCACCCCTAAGGGGGTAAATATCCACGCGGACGAAGTCGCGGGCGGAAGCTAGTTTATGGTATAAAAATACAAAATGAGACAGACAAAAGAATGAATAAATAAATAAATACTCACCTTTATAGTGGTAGCGGATACCGGTAACGCATCTAGTGTTCATATAGCGTGGTTTTTCTCCCAGGTGTGGCTACATGCCGGGCGAAGGCTGGCCCGCCTGTATGTGACGAGAATGAATAAAGCACCAATCAGTCGTAAACACACATAGAATTGCAGTTCGTCGAATATTGTAAATAAGAGTTAGAGCTGTAACTTGTAGCAAGTTTGTTTACATTATTATTATTATTATTATTATTACAATTACATGCAGGCTTACAGAAGTTATATTCCAACACACCAACAAGTCATGTTATCTGAGCATCTGAACTTAATATAATAGTATACTCAGAAATATAAATATCAAAAATAAAAAATAAAATAAAAATATGTCAAAAATAAAGATGCCAAAAGTAAATACAATCTAAAACAATGTCAATATTAATATTATGTCTGAATTACATTAAAACCATACGAATACAAATATATGAATAAATTAAAATTAAATAAATCAAAATTTAAATTAATATTTAGCTATGGCGCAATACGACGCACAGATATTTGGCATTTCTCTAATTCTACGAATTTAAGAGCCTCCGCACAAATGTACCTAACACTATCAGCAAATATGTCAATATTATCACAATGAGTGAGTATGTCCCCAATCAGACGTAACGCGCGAACGGTCGGTGCGTTAGCGGCATGCACCGTGCGCGTGACAGGTTTACGCAGGAGCCGCGGCCGGCGGCGCGGGGCCACCGCCCCGTCCTCATCTCTCGGTATACGTGCGGGAACCAGTAAATCTACGCACGATATTATGTCGGTGTCAATTTTGTGGTGGAACGCAGAAATGAAGTGGCTGAGAAGAAGCATCTTACGCCTGTGACTCAATGTCTCCAGTTCCACCATACCTGAGACAAATTGTGATGGATATAAGTATGGGTAGTACCCATAGCACCTCCTATATAGCCAACGCGCGAACTTGCGCTGAATCCGTTCAACCATAATATCATATTTGTCTTCATGAGGATCCCAAACTATAGCTGCGTATTCTAGTTTACTACGTACATAGGCATTATATAACACTTTTGCCACAGCCACGTCATTGAACTCACAGGATGTCCGTATGATAAAACCTAATACCTGATTGACATTTTTGCAGGTAGTTATCACATGGAGATGAAAATCTAGCTTAGTATCTAATATCAATCCCAAGTCACGAATGTCATAAACTCTATCTAAACAGGCGTCAAATAATTTATATTTTATTAGAAGAGGACTACGTTTGCGAGTGTAAGTGATTACTTTGCATTTGGACTCGTTAAAAGGCAGAAGATTACCTAGACTCCATTCAGATATTACATCAATATCCGCTTGCAGAGCGGCTGCATCAGCACTGTTCTTTACTTCCATAAACAACTTAAGATCGTCAGCAAAAAGAAGACACTGAGCAGAATTTACGATTTCCGGCAAATCGTTGATCATCAGCAAAAATAGAGTCGGACCTAAGGTACTTCCCTGACTCACACCAGACCTAGTGTAGTACTCTGTCGACTCAAACCCTTGGACCCTTACAAACTGGCGTCTACCGTCAAGATAACTGGCAAAAAATTTTAACAGTCTAGGTGTAAAACCCGACAGCGCTAATTTCCTTAGTAGTATGTCATTGTCCACTACGTCGAATGCCTTTTTAAAATCAAAATATGCAGCATCGACTTGTCGTCCTGCATCCAATTTCGCAGCGACATAATCTACCAAAGCAACTAGATTGGTCGTGGTTGAACGAGCTCTACGAAAACCATGCTGACAGTGGTGGAGAAGACTATTAACCTGACTGCTGATGTGTTTGTTAAGTATAGACTCGAATATTTTAGCAAATACTGAGAGCACCGCAATTGGCCTGTATTGTGTGACATCTCCTTTTGCATCTCCTTTTGGCACTGGTGTCACACGTGACAGTTTCCAATTATTCGGGTAGCTTGAGGAGTCGAGACTGAGGTTAAATATGTAGAGGAGCGGAGTCTGTAACACTGACGCACAATCCCTCACCAGGAATACTGGCACAGCATCAGGTCCCCCAGCCGTTTGACTTTTTAACCTTTTTACGGCAGATTTAATATCCTCACTACTAATACCTAATACTGATACAGTCTTGGCATCTGTCTGCGTGTGAGCAGCGCGAGCAGCCTCGTCTGGGTCAAGACGTGGTAAAGTAGGCTGGAAAACTGAGCTGAAGTACTGCGCAAAAGCATCAGCTGCTGGCTGACCACATACTTCCATCCCTTCGAAGGAAAAACCACCCAAACCCTGCCTATCTTTTCTTTTGTCCTTGACATATCCCCAGAATTTGGCCGGTTCTTCAAATATACTTTTTTGTAGACTATTTATATGTTGACGATATGCAGTGCTGATCAATTTTTTTACGTGCCATCTATAAAATTTATATAGTTCTTTATTATAATCCTTTCCATCTGATTTGAATTTTTTGAGATGGTAGTACTTTTGTTTTAAATTTCGAATAATTTCACTCGAGTACCATTTTGGGTACGTATATCTTCCTTCACGATGTCTACGTTTATTTAACGGTACAAATCTATTAAAACACTCGTATAATTTTGAATAAAAAAACTCAACGGCCGTGTCAACATGTCGAATTTCAAACAAATTAATCCAGTCAATTTCACTTATGGCGTCGTATAAGCCATGATAGTCCGCCTTACGCCAGTTCCAATCTGGATACCTACTGGGTTGTTCGGGTATGCGAGGGTTAGTAGACTGCGGAGGCCCAGCGCCGCGGCGTAGTTTAACAGTCACTTCGAGTGGAGGATGGTATCTATCTATAGGTACTAAGGGATCACAAGTTGAGACATCCATCTGATTAGGGACAATATCACTCAATATGAGATCCAATTTGCCTCCATGTAAATTAAGTATTGTGTTATGCTCTCGTAGTTTACAAAATTCACAAAAAAAACCAAATTGAGTGTTAATATTTTTGGAAAACGAATTCAGATTAAAGTCACCTATAATTAAAACATTAAAGTCAGGATAAGAACAGATTGTGTTTTCAATACATGTCAGTGTGTTTAAATAATGTTCATCACTAGAACTCGGAGCTAAATACACAATACAGCATAGCAGTTTTATATTATTGTACTTAATCGTCGCGAACAGTATTTCCTTTTCTGCTGTAAGTCCATCAATAGTCGTAATCTCACGAATAGTATATTTATCACGCACTGCCAGTAACACTCCTCCCCAGCCAGCGTCGCACATTCGGTCCTTACGAAGGACTACATATTCAGGAGGAAAGAGTTCGCCATTAGACACGGAACTAGTAAGAAAAGTCTCAGTTAAACCAATTATGTCATATGTAGACTGACTAACATTATTGTTAAACATTAATGTCTTAGATCTCAGACCACGCACATTCTGATAGTAGCATGTAAATATTCTTGGTTTATCTGCATTAACACTTTTTTTCATGTTTATTACGAAAGTTACGAAAGTTTTGTCTCCATGGCTTGACACATATGTCCATAGCCCAGTGTTCTGGACTCAGGATCAGATCTGTTAAAGCTGCTGGTACTGTAAGCTTAAAGGACGCGTAATTACCTCGTGCTTTGAGCGTCTCAACTAAACATACGTCGGCACCACATATTGCTGTAAGATGGGCATTCACTTGATCGGCTGTGGTACCCTCCTTTACGTAATAAAGATGTAAGTGTTTCTTTTTGTCAGCAGCAGACAATAGTGTAGCACCAGGTGCGGCAGTGCCTCGCAAAACGCCAGGCGGTGATACACGTACAGAGGACGAATGCTTACGACGTCCAATCTCAATCCACTCATCTTTGTTGCCTTCGTTACTCTTAAAGTTATCTGCAGAGTTCAAGGGATAGTGATCACCATCGTTTATTATTCCAGGTGGCAAAACATGAGACTGATCAGCTTTCATTGTTTTATTCGTCTTATTTCCTTTGGTTTCTGGTGTTTCTCGACACACATTACTTTCATTGATTGACGGGATACTTTCCGAAGAAATTACTTTTCCAGACACCTTATTCGTCGTAGTAACAACTTTAATAATTTTCTCCAATTCATCTATTCTTTTCGTGAGATCATTTACTTTTTCAAATAACTCGATTTTAAATTCTCTCAAATGTTCGGTGATTAGATTGCTAATTTTTGTTGTGATACGCGCCTCAATGTCTTTATGGACCATTTTCAGTTCTTTTATAATCGATAATTGCAGTGATTGGAGCAGATTGCTCAGATTATTATCATTTTGGGCGGTTGTTTGCCCATGGCGCGCTCCAGTTCGTACAGTTATATTATCCGGACTGCATATGGATATGTCTGGGCAATCACTTGCGATGCTCATGTCTTGGATATAATGTTGACCGCGTATAGGAGTGCGTGAGTTGTCTCCTTTTGGAATTTTGCAGCGACATTCGAAACATACCCAAGAAGTTTTGAATTCTGATGAAAACTTAGCATACATATCTTCTGTATAATTGGCACATAATATGTCAAAAGTCTGCTCACATTTATTGCATGTCATGTAGGAAGTATTGCTGCCCAAAGAACCGCGACATCCTGCACAGCTCAACATCTTCATACGAGTAGCCATCGTTCCGAGCTGGGGCCGATTATTAGGTAGGTACTCGTATAGGCGGCTAAGCTAGCGTGTGTTATAGCGTGCACGGTAGGCGGCCGCGATGGTTGCTGTGAACTGCTTACCTTTTTTGAAACGTGAATTGCAAAGTATGTAATCACAGTACCGGGTGTCGTTCAGTCGCCCGGTTTCGTGGTAGCAGGTGAGCCCTCTCACAGTAGCGGTGTCGTTTGTTGGTCGCTCGGTGTAGTGGTAGCGGTCGAGTCGTACACTGTCGGTCGGGTACGTCGATACTCGGCACAGCCGACGCACGGCCGCGCAGCAAGCGCAACTAAGCACCCGGGAGTTGTCGTAGGTCAGGGACGAACAAATTTTAAAAATGTTTATGCTTATATCTTCGGGATGCGATGAATGTTTTTGGCACTGTTTTCACAATTTAACTGACAAACTTTTAAACTATAAAAATAAACTAGTTTCAAGTTCTAAAATCAATTTTCACTATCTAAATTAATAGAAAAACCTACGAGCTAATCGAAACGTTGTTACTTTAATGACGGTATCGGACGAAAAAAATAGCTTCATCATACATAATACAATACATAATACGATATAGTGAAAACTTATTTTCACCGAGTATTTCACTATGTTGTAATGAATGTCGCCTATAATTCGTCATTATGGGTTTTATAAACTAAATAAAAATTACAGCTAAATAATAATCATTATAAATCGCAAATACGTAGTAGATAGATTAAATTCCTAATTTTTGAGTAATTTTGTTTTCATATTACTTAAATCAAATTAAAATTAGTAATTCATCTAACCTAAGGAAATAGTCTCATATTTTTGGTAACGTTGGGTAATCAAAAATATGAGTCTTTTCTGCTAAATTAAGTCTTTGGGGAAATAATTAAAATCTATTAAACGGATCTTTGGCATTTCGTGTAAGCCTTTTTTGAAAATGCAGAGTTTTCTTTCAATATAATTCATAATTCTGACCATGAATAGCTAGTTGATAATTTAAAATTAATAATTATTATCTCATTACCATAAAATTTGAGTGTCATAACAAGAACATTTATCTACCTAAATATTTATAGACAACAACGTTAGGTATGTTGTAAGAGCAAAACACGCATTAAATTTCACACTTAGTCAAACACCACTAAAAATTATCAATTTACGACTTCATTTTTCCATATTGAATAGATCTGTAAGCATTATAGTTAAAAGGACAAAGAAACACTAATAAAACCAAATTATTCAACAGCGAACGTTAACCATGCTACCTATTCAAAGCCGTCCATACTTAACTCACGCATCAATGGCGTGTAAATTCTATGCGGGCGTCTATTAACTGACAAATCGTTCCAAATGCGGGCGACGAAGATGACTTCGTCGCACTGCCGCAGTGTCACGCCACCTCTGTCGCGGACATCATCGTCGGACAGAGTGTCCGGGTGTCCGCTGGCGGACATAACCCGGCAACGAGCTCTCTCACCGGACATAGCGTTGAACTTTGCCCGTCATCGGACGTTGTCGTCGGAAAAGTTCCGGCCGCTGTCGCCTGACCTGCAGAGGCGGTCACGGTCTCCAGGGCGGCCGAGGTCTTTGATGGAATCCCTGCTCGTGGCTAAGATGGAAGCACTGAGTACCGGGAGGCTAGTGCGTACCGATTCTATGGACAGCTGCAGCAGCTTTGGATCCATGTCGTCGTTATCAAGTGACGTGTGCCGGTGCGATGATTGCCTGCTCGGTATCGTGGACTTTTATATGCCTAGTCCTACCGAAGAGAACAGGGGAACGAGAAAGGTATGTAACTTTTGAATTTAGCTATTAAATTTTAATTTTTAACCTTTGTATGTTTTCATGAGTGTTTTTGTTTTACAAACGAAAATACAAACAATGATATCGATTAATTTGTCTCGTGACGCCATCTAGCAGCGTATTAATGTACTACATAAATAAAGGTGCTACGGCGATGCCGTTTTCTGTAGCGTTTGCTACGAGACGAAGTACGAGTAATTAAAGCTTTCGCGTAGTTCGTTAGTGGTACGATAGATTGCGCTGTCTTGATCTCTGCGTGGGGAAAAAGGCGTGACTGCATGTAATAACAAAATAAAATAATTTTACAAATAGTTAGGTAAATCAATTTATTTACAAAAATGTATAAGTAAGTAGATTGTTTATCGAATTGATCGATAAACATTCGAGAGGGCTTCCTCGTTCCGTAATTTTTTATTAATTGAGAAATTGAGAATCGTAAAATATTTTTAGAGTAGCATTACTTAATCAATGGTTTCAAGACTCCTTTTAGTAGTAGATGTTACTGAGTTTGCCCAAGGGATTTTAGATATACTTAAGTTTAAAGGGGAAGAAGGAAAAGAAGGGGACTAATGAATCAGCAAAAGGGTATTGATCACCTTATACTCCGTCCACCAATCCGCGTTGGGCATGGTAGACAACTGCCTAAACCTCCTACGATGACAAGGAGAGGCCTTGTGTCCCAGCAGTGGGTCGAATTATTAAGGCTGTTATGATGATGTCGAGATCTTTTAAACAAGTAATAAAATGATAACGTAATCATCGATGTCAATTAAATAGGCATTATTAGGGATAAATCAAAGACTACTCGTCAGATGTCGATCAAATTTAAATGGGACCATATGACGAGTACCAGCTTCCAAACGTTACAGAAATCTTCAAAATCGGTACACTCTGTAAAGAGTTATGAGGTAAAACCATAAAAAACATACAGTCGAATTGAGAACCTCCTTTTTTTTTTAAGTCGGTTAAAAAAAGCTTCACGCCGACGTACTCGCGGGCAGAGCGCTAGTCAACTATAAAAGAGCTGATGATCATCAATCATACATAAAACAATTTATTTTTATCAAAATAAGCCTAGAGTTAGAGTTTCTAGGTAGGTAAGTATAATTTGAAACGTAGTCAATTGTTCATTGTATGTAGATTTCTTGAAACGCAATGAATTCGGTTTAGAAGGATTTAATTTTAATTGGCTTTTTTTATTATAAGTCACATACATTTAGTTCGATAAGAAACGCAGAACATTTTCAATAGGTACATTATTACATACAAATGTTTGTGGTATAATATCCTACACAAATCGATGAAAGATTAAAGCTTTAGGTCAAAGGATTATTAAATGATTATTTAAACGTTAATAAGGAACGTTACGTCCTTAACGTTTCTTAAGGATCTATGAAAATACTGGCAACTAGTTTTAATTGCAAACTCCAAAGGGGCTTAGAAAAAAATTAAAATGTCTCTATTTGGTAGATGCCAGTGAACGTATATGCGCGTTCACTGGTAGATACTTTTTCTAACTTCATATTATCTTGTTCATTTTCATCGCAAGTACGTCGATGGCGCCGTTCGTACCTAACGAAAATACAAGTCAATTTACCAAGTGCATGGTCGGTACTAGGACAGAAAAAATTTCAACCCGATTTTCCCCATGCTTCGGAAGAAACGTTAAGCAGAGTGGTTAGTGTCAGTTTTTTAGTATACAAAACGCACCGATTCTAGTTGCGTTAAGAGCTCAATTTGTATGGGAAACATGATTTGCGCTTCTCTCCGCTAGGGGCGCTGTTCGCGTTCCCTATACAAATTGAGCTCTTAACGCAACTAGAATCGGTGCGTTTTGTGTAATAAATAACTTACACTAACCACTCAGGTGGTAACAAGTCACGTCAGATGACAGAAATGGTGACTTGTAAAACTCTGACATGAGGCTAACCAAGAAGATTCTCATCAAGATATTGTATTCATCACTTTTAAACTTTTCGCGTTGTATGATTAACATGAGTAAAAATGGGAATTCATGCGATTAATATACCTTTTTATCACGCTTATATTAGTTTCACCTGTATATTTGTAACTCCTGTATGTTTGTATGTAACTGACTCGTTTGGGCTCGATTTTGACCCACTTTAAACGGTCAGATTTCATTTCAACTTTATAAACAAAGACCGTGGGGTGCTCAATATAAAAGTACCGATCGAATATTTTCAAGAACTAATGTTATACAGGGTGTAAAAGACATGAGCAGTCAAACGAAAACCATGTATTCTGCTCACCGTCATAACATTTTTCTTCCTTTAAACTATACCTGGGAAATTGATAGTTACGATTTTATTGAAGGTCAAAGTCATAATTTTTTTTTTCATTTTTTTATGAAAACGTTATTTATACGTTATTTCTTAATTATTGTCCAAAGAAACATTATCATTTTTTTTAGTATTTCATAACAAAAAATGGCTTCAAAACGTTAGCGTTCAATGTAGCTCACTCGATGCGCACGGACACTAACGAACGGGGCCGCCGTCAAGCAAAATTATCGCGGTATTGCGAGTTGCGTGCGAGTTGAGCCCTTTACATTGCGCGGTACAATTTGCAATTTTTTGTAACACCAAAAAATAAAAATCATTTCCCAGCAATATTTTTTTTGAAATATGTCTTATTTTGATGTATAGAATACGTGGTTTTCGTTTGACTGTTCATGTCTTTTACACCCAGTATATTGAGCACCACATGCTTTTCGCTAAATAATTATTATACTTTTCGTTCATCATTTAGTTTCTATACTAAAAAGTATTTTTTCACTTTTTAGTTCAAAATAAAAGCGTGTTTTTTTTAAGATTTCATTTATATTTTTGGAATAGCGGGAGGTTGTTTATATATCGTTTTTAGGGTTCCGTACCTCAAAAGGAAAAAACGGAACCCTTATAGGATCACTTTGTTGTCCGTCTGTCTGTCTGTCTGTCAAGACCCTTTATCTCAAGAACGCGTGGACGTATCAAGCTGAAATTCACATGAAATACTCAGGTCTATTGTCCCTTTAAGCTGTGAAAATATCAAACTTCTAAGCCAAGCCAATCAAAAGATACAGCCGATTATGTCGATATTTTCAACAAATTTCCGACACTCGCAAAGGAATCAAAACCTACAGGATACTTCCCGTAAACTCAGAATCTTGAAATTTGGCATGAAGCATTGTCATATAATGCAAATATAGTAAAAATTGCGAAAATCACATTTTTTTAGTTATATAATATAATAAAAATATTTTAATAAAATGAAACTTACTACCTTATTTCTCACGAACGAATAAAGGTATCAAATTGAAATTTATACCAAATACCTAGGCCTATTGTCCCTTTAAGCAGTGAAAAGGAAAAATTGCGAAAATGATAAATTTGAAGTTACATAAAATATTATTTTTGCTTACATGACATAAAATATTTTTTTAATAATTATAAACTTACTACCTACCCTTTTTCACATGAACGCGTAGAGATATTAAAGTTGAAATTCATATCAAACACTTCTTAAATCTAATTGCACATTTCTAAAAACGTTAAAAGATCGATGTTGTACGTGGGTTGCTCTAGAGCAACATCATCGTCTGGACTGTTTTTAGTAGTGAATTCAGACATATTAAAACCGCCCAATGAAGTATTAGAATCAAGTTTTGTAAGTATAGAAATGCAAAGACTAGAGCAAAACAAATTGGTACCATATTTTAAATTTTTGCAAACACCTGAAGATAATGTAGTTCAAATTGTATTTCATAATGTGCAATCATTGCGCAAACATTTTTCAGATGTCATAGTAGATCCGTTGAGTAGATCCTATTGTTCATTCCTCACATACAGCATTGTTAGTTGAAACCTGGGGATGTCGTAGAGACACTTTTGAACTTGATGGTTTTAATGAGGTGTGTAGATTAGATGGTCCAGCCATATCTAATGCAAATCCAGGTTGGGGATCTATCGCGTATGTACGTCGCAATCTTAAGGATGTCGTTAGAGACGGATCATGTGAAAGATATTATTTAAATAACCTAGACGGTGCAAACGGCCATTGTGAATGCTTGCATTTTGAAATCTTTAATGTTAGAGTGATAACTGTATATAGGTCACCACAATGTCAAATTAATATTGCAATAGAGTGCATAAATACAGTAATATACGGCAGCAACTTCAATAGGTATAATTCATGTTCTCGTCTGATTGTTGTGGGAGACTTCAATATCGATTTTAGAATGAATCCCCAGAATTTATTTTCCACATATTTTTCATCCATAAACATGTTTCCGTTAATAAACACTAGCACTACACGAAGTAATACAATTATAGATAACGTTTTTTCGAACTTTAATGTTCAATGTGATACAATTCACGCCTTTTTCAGTCACCATTTACAGATTTGGTTCAAATTTTATTTTTTAATAATAATTAGTTATTTTCAATCAGATTTCTGAATGATGACTATAAAATGTTGTAAATAAATAGCTTTAATAAAAGAACTTTTACAAGGTACTGGCCTACTATTTTAGTTATATTATAAAATAAAAAATATTAACTATGTTGACTCTCACGAAATTACCATAACTATGATTGTTCTAAACTGAACGGTTTGCGCGAGAGTCACTTCCAAAGTATTAAAATGTGTACCCTCTCTGTAAGTTCCAAAATAAGATAATATTAAAACTAATAAAAATATATGATGTGCATTACGCATTACCATGCAATTGGTTTGAACGATATCTAGTAAGTAATTTGATTTAATACGTCATAAATTGTAAATCGCTACGTTTGTACGGCGGAACCCTCGGTGTGCGAGTCCGACTCGCACTTGGCCGGTTTTTTTTTACTTACTATTTATTATATTTTTGAAATTTTCATACCTATACATATTTCATAGGTATTCTTGAAGTGAAACTTTATTATCGACGTATGAGAGAAAAAAATCGTCAAATTTTCAGACGCCATCTTGAAAAAAATCATCACATTTTCTGTCACTTTGAGCCGTCACGGGGCGGCGGCGTGTTTACCGAAATTGAGGAGATACACCTAGATACACACACACTTTTTTGATATTACTTCATCATAAGAATGTTCCGCGCAGTCCGATTGTCATAAACAGTTTATATTTTAGCTCTGCTTCTAAGAGTAGACATTTTAAAACTATGTCAACTGTAATGGAAGGGGTTAAGAAAGAAATACATAATGATCAGTAACAACCATGATTAGACAATAATAATTTCACTGCAATTATTCGGAAAACAAGTCAGTATTTTCTTAACATTACGGCACATATTTCACCCGGTAGCTGAGTCGGAAAATGTGAGAAGACCTCTCACTTTTAAGAGTGAATTAAATACTTACTACTCTTACGTGTATTTTTTAATGGGCCTTTTTTACGAGTTTATGGTCATGAACCATGTGCGCAAATAACTATTATAGGTACCTAATTGTAATTCTCAGTGTAACTTATTATATCAAGTAGGCATTCTAAGTGTTCTGATGTGCTTTGACGTCAATGCTATGTAACAAACAGGTGCCTGTATATCGTAATACTGAAGTACGTTGAACTTCATTGACCGAACAACATTTTGGAATGTCTAGGCATTGTTAGTAGTGCATTAAATGTAGAGGTATTACTGTTATGTATTGTAATTTTTACATAGGCTTACTTAAAGAAAAAATAATACTAAACGTTTTCTTTTTTTACAAAGAAGAAAGTTAGGATGTATAATTTTATCAAAGAAAATTTTATCTTCATAAGAACCATCCTCGTACTTCAAGGAATATTATAAAAAAATAATTAGCAAAATAAGTTCAGATGCTCTCGAGATTTGCGCTTAGCAACACATTCAGTGATTCATTTTTATATTAAAGATCATAAAATTCGAGGACTTAATGTCACAAATAAATCAACAGGCTTATATTATTGATGATATATACTATTTATGTATGACATAGCTAAAGATAGTTAAATACCACCATTTAACTATCAAAATTGGTTTCCGACAGGTAGTTCTTTGATTATGGTGAAAATTTTATTTCTTTTTTTTCAATTTTACGGACAAAAATGAGAACAATACTCACGTTCAGAAGTCAAACCTTTGGTATGCATCAAGAATAAGTCGTAACATAAAACCTTCTAAAGTAAGATTTATCAATAATTTTAGGAAAATCTGTTCTATATTAAAAACACGTTCAATAATTTATTCTCTATGTTTATATTGAAATCATGGCATTATTGTTATTGCGTAATAGTTATCATATAATTTATATGTTAAACTTGCCCTGGATGTCTCTCTTTACGTCATACACGACACACAGCATCCAACGGAACCTTGTTAAGAGATTTATGGTGAAATTATACCTTATCCCATTTAATTAAGTGCTCTATTGCTGTGCATTAGGCAGGAATTGAGAGAGTAAGGTGTTTGTAAATCGTAATATTTGTGGAATATACTGACTTCATTAGAAGTAAATATAAAGTAGGTGATGATGATGATAACGTAAAACTGTATTCTTGTTTCACTACCACCGAGTTGAGTCATTAGGTGGTAGACCATAATATAGGGTCGTCTGGGTAGGTACCACCGCCTTTCTTATTTCTGCCGTGAAGCAGTTCGCTGTATTTCGGATTGAACGGAAAGGTAGCTAGTGAAGGCATATCATCTTAGTCCCCAGGATACAACACACTTGCAGTGTTAAGTGATTTACCGTTAATATTGCAAATGTCTATAGGCGACGGTAACCACTTAACACCAGGTGGGACGCAAGCTTGTTTGCCATCTCGTAATATAAAAAAAACAAATAAGTGTAGATGTATGAGAAAATTGTGATAGTAGCCATTGAGGTAAGTAGAGGTAAGCTAAGTGCCGTGTTGACGTGGCGTCTACGCTGTGCTAACTTTCATCAAAAGCCGAATGCCGATGCTGGACAAATGCTAGTGCAAAGTCTCTTCCGACTCGGACACCCCAGGGATGCTAGGCGGTCGAGAGTCTCCCGAGAGGGCGATGCTCGGTCACCCAGTAATTCCCTAGGAACGTTCGACTTACAGGTTGAGGACCCTCATTCTTTGCCTTCTTAAAAAAAAAACCACTGACGCAAGAAACATCATCGACGAGAAACCTGCAGTAGTCAATCAAAAAAACGCTAGTGTGAAGGAGCGCTAATTCAGTAAACTATTGGGCTATGTTTTCATTTATGAATTGCTCAGTGAAATTTGAAAACCCTTTAAAGCAATAAATTATTTTAAATAAAGTTTATTTATATTAAAAATTTTTCAAAATTGCCCTAATTTTATTTTTAATTACAAACTAAGCTAAAAGATGGAAATCTCAGCAACTCAGTTGGAAAATCGGACGATTGATTAAAGAGTTCGTTAGTTCGAATACCGCCGAGAAAAACCATAAATTTTGCTAGTAAGATGAGATAGGTAAAACAATTTACAATACTGCAAATGCAATAAAATATTTACTTTTTTTTGGAAATAATACCAAAATATTTCCTGTTCTTTTACGCTTGTGAAGCTATTCGGCTGTTTTTGAATTCAGAGATCTTATTGCGTGACTTAACATTAAAGTAAGACTTTCCTTGACATCGTTTACAATAAAATACGATGTCAGATTAAATTAAAATAATGAAGACAAAATTAAACACGTTAAAGAGTTACAAGATTTACTTCAATAAGTGCCGATCGCGATAATTTAAAATACATCGTTAATAAATCGTGAAATGCAGTCTTATTTAATCGGTAGCATATGGTCGTACTATCGGTAGTGAACTAGTGACGTCACCGGACGCGGTACAAATGACCGGCGCGTGAGTGCGTCACTGACGTAAGTACTCAATTTCGTTCTTTTTTAAGTTGGTCGCACCATTTTTGGGATAACTCTCTATGGTAGCATAATTCATTATTTCATCGAACTGGTTATAATTCAATGCGACATGTAAATTAATATCTTTGCGGAGACGTTTAGAGCTGGTTAAAATGTGTGTGACGTCAGTCATAGTAAATTAAAACTAGTTTTGTGGCATGTTTCTAGACTCTACATCGATTGCTCAGTACGAAATTATGAATGAATGTGTCATAATCATGCAGTTATGTACTTCAAATTGCATTTAATTAATTAATATATGTATTATAAATAACTTATCGGTCAATCTGGCGACAGGAATACTAATATAACATTATGTGTTTGCTCTACATAGGTCACGGCAAGTTGCTTTTCCTTATGTTGATAGGAACTAATATTCAAGCAAGAATGCTAATAATAATAGCTAAAATACATTGTTTAAGTATATAATAATTACACTTGATGTTATTATTGCTAAGCAGTTTAATGTATCCACACTAATTTTATGAAAAACATTTATAATTCATGTTTATAATAAATTTCATAGACAGAATTCTCCTTACGAGTATATTTCCATTGAGTAGTGTTTGATGCATAAATTTATAATTACATTTTTTGTTATAAGCTTTGAGACGCTTAATTTACAGTTACTTAATGTTTGCAATGAAAATATTAATACCAAATGGAATAATTTTATTTTTGCGTCCTCCGACGGGAGGGCGAAAAGATGCGTAAAGCATTTTCTCCCAGCGACAAAAACAAAAAAAAGTTTTGACTTGGGGTTCAAGTCCGGAAGCCTCCTTGTGGCGGACCCTGGTAACGTGGTGGGGAAACTTTCTAGGCGGGTGTGTGGCTTTTGATGTCAAGTGTCCCTTGGCATTCGAAGTCACATGCCATCGTCGAGTTGATTTTGTTTTGGTTAGGTTTGACTTGTGACCAAAAGAAAGCGCGAGCGGCACGAGCGAAGCGAACGTACCGCGGCACCGTCCAGCGAAGCACCAGGAAACCATTCAAGAGACCCACTCAAACTGTCGAAAAGGTCAAAGCTCAGATTTATATCTTATAAATTTAGCACTATTGTATGCTATTCAATTTAAATCAAGTATTTGTATATCGTATCGTTTAAAGCAATGTTTGACCAAACAAACAATGAAGCAACGAAATTTTAAGTAAAGCCATTCAGACAAACAATGTTCATCTCTCCTAATTACTTAATTCTGCGGTATGAAAACTAAAAATAGGGTTGAAAAAACTAAAAAATATGAGAACTAAAAATAGGGCTGGTGTTCGAAAGCTCCCCTTTCGAACACCAGCCTGGCCCCTAATTTTATTTTTAAGCCATTTGGAACTCTATGTTATTGATAAGATAGCCAGCCTCAGTGCTTGATGATTCCAGAAAAAATCATTTTTATCATGTGTTTAACATGAGGTTTAACATCATTTACTATTAACTAAGATAAAGGTTAAAAGTTTGTTAGTTATTAAGATAAGAAATGCAAATATATGAAGCGAACAATGCGACATTAACTGTACAGCTTATTGACAAGATGATGACGATAAGATGAAATTTCGGGAGGCAGATTGGTTAGGAGATCAAGGAAACTATATTTTTGACTTTATGCATCACGACAGTCCATCGGAAGTTAGAGTTCGAAGTTAAAAAGGGCAGTGCCTTATTGGAATGGAGGTCAAAAATTTTACACGCGAATTTATAAGACTTTAACGACGTGAGCTTCGAATAAATGGTAATCATTATTCGGTACTCCTCGGCTTTAAGTAGCAGATTAAGTAGCGTGCTTATAAAATTCTTATGGTGCGCGCTTTAAGAACAAAATATAACGTAATTAAACTCATTGGGTCTGGCGACTTTTAAACATATTCCGGCACTTCCTGTGTTCAATATAATACATGAAAGTGAATCATATTGAAGGTAGATAATATTGACTACTCTTCTCTTTTGAATGGAAAATTTTCTATAGAGGTATGGATCAAATGTTGAGCCACCTCACATGATTGAAGACGCCGGCGATGTGCAACGGTCATCTACGATCAACAGTTGTAATCCCGAGACTAAGTATCCGACGAAACATGGCTATTAATAATAGGGGTTAAAGAATGAAATTGCCGATTTTTTCCTCATTATTCATTAGTGTATAATGCCTTTAATGCAATAGCTATGTCTATTATTCTTTTTTTATTTTAAAGTTCATTACAAGGACTTATTTATGTATAAAATTTTATTCTTATTTTTATTTTTTCCACTAGAAATACATCTTCAAAAACAGCTCGTCCTAAGAGGTGCCCGTCTCCGTTATATAAATATGAATATTTTTTTACAGATATCAATTCACATTTTTTTTTTCTCTAAGTATCCCATAGCTAAATGTTGTATAAATATATCCACAAAATTTAGATTTGTGATTCCTTTCCTTTTCGTAAATACTCCATACGGCAATTTCATACTTAAACCCCTAATATTGTGTTTGAAATCGATAGTGATTCGGCAAAGAGTTTCTCAAAAGAATTTCGCCTAAATATATTTCGATTTCCAATTTATCATATTATCTTGTACCAATTATTTAAGAGTTTCACCTCGAAATCGACATTTATATCACTTCAATGAAGTAATTATGCAAAGTGAAACATATTAGTGCCGTTCAGCATCAGGGAAAATTAAAAGGTCAGTATAATAAGTGAAAATTGGCGCCTGTCATCAGGAGACGGTGACGAAATGTCAATAAATATAAAACCTAAAAGGAGATCCAATGCCTCAAATTAAAGATAATGATAGGTGACCACACTCCCGTTAATGACAATAGATTGGATGCCTTAATTGCCCGCTAGTCATCGCTGTCCGTGATTGGAGTATTAATTAGTGATTATAGAATATCAAATTAAGTAACTCTTGCGAATATGAATAATATTACTCAGAAATTTATCTTATTAAAGATGGCGGAAGTAATTACTGTTACCATTATTATAATAATATATCCATTTCATTAGCTTTGTTAGTTAAATGTTTTATTATCAGCAAAAATGCTTATGAATGATGCAGAAGCTAGAAGAAAGGTTATTGTAAATGCTATTAGAAAGATATTTCAACTGTTTAAAATTTTTCATTATTTAAAAACATATTAGTTAATAGTTATATGATGATAACAAACATATTTGAACAATAAATAAAGATTAACACACAAAGATTATAGGTGTATAAAAAGGTCACCAAGGTGCCCAACTTAGTTGGATTCGACGATGGACCTCTTTTTGGAAGTTGGATTTACCAAGTTGGACTGTTTGTCCTAGATAAACATAATCGTCAACAACTTCTAGTGTAGAGCTTCTAACCTTCACACAACATGGGAAATAGGCATAATTTTAGACTTATCCATGTACATATTAAGACTTACTTGTTGGGAGACTCTACAGAGATCATCGAGCATTATGCTCAAGTTTTCTAAGGTCAACCATGACTACGATATCAACTCTCCATTTAAGTTGATCCCGAGTCCTTTCCAGTCCTAAAGCTTAAACACGTTCACGCAGCTGTAGGTAAAGTGATATCACATCGCCCTGTCTCACACCTCGCTGGAGCTGTATGGGTTTCGACTTCTGGTCCTGAAAGCGGACTGACATAGTGGAGTTTTCGTACAGTGACTGCAACACTTTGATATACCGATAGTCTAGTTGGCACCTCGGGCGGGTTTCTACAGAATCGAAGGCGTTCTCATAGTTCACAAACGCATATTCACGAAAATATATTTAAAGAAATCCCTAATTAACTCCAGGTTAACTCGTATTGCCCCTTGCAAATACAATATTTAATTGTTTCCTACGTCTTCATCTTTATTTCTGTGTTATTTGAAATAGTAAAAGTAACAGTTCACTGCATCCCGGCGACCTCGACAGATAAAGACCAACAAAGAACTCAATTGTTATAGGTATTAAAAAGTACCATGCACCACTCTGACGTCAATGATTTAATGAGAGCATTGAAAATATTGTCCATGAAGCGAATGCACGCTTTGCGGTTATGGCGATGAGAGCAGCAAAAATATTTTCCTGTTCTTTAATTCAAAGAAAATAAAATGAAGAAGAGTTACTATCGATTCTGGGGATTCATAATTAAGTTTACTACAGATGGCAGTATCAGCTGGAAGGGTAACAACTGAAAAGTTGTCTGGCTGAGATATTTCTTGCCACTGATTGTGCATTGTACTGTTTAAGTTTACTTTAGAAGTTTTTTTTATATTTCGGCGGGAAAGCTCGGCCTTCATGTCACCCGATAGTAAGTGATGATGACGCCGAAGGTGGTAGCGAGCTTTACCCGGAATCCACTAGCGTTTATTCCTGCCGGAATGTCCAATCCATAAGGATTGAATTCTAATGGATGAGCAAAGCGCGAAAGGATCACGGTGTTAAAATCTTTATGTCCCTTCCATCGCGCCTGCACGCCACGACAACCTTGACTTAGTTAGACAGAAAGTAGCAGGATAGCATGTAGATATCACATTAGCTAGTGGCGCGGTTTTATTTATCGCTACGACGATTCTCTCCAAGTTTATCCATAAGGACAAGTCATACGGAATAAACGATGGATGGTGGACTAATAATAATATATTATTAACACCATTGTTATGGCCACAGACTCAGATACGAGTAAGAGGGTGATAGCTATCAAGGCGGACTTAAAACCAATCCTACCACCAACCAAACAGAGCATAGATTTGTACTCCCGTGGGGTTCGTACCCGGGTCCACTGGATCTACTTCCCAGTGGACCACAAGACCACGGAGACGGTACAATACCTAACCTTTTATAATATTGAAGATTAGTTCTAATTTTATTTGGCATGATTTAAATTGTTTGGAATTAATATCAAATTAAAGAAAGACAAGGATTTTTTTCTAGTCTTCAATAGGCATGAGATGCCGGCAGAGTAATAGCATCACCACCACAGAACACAGAATCTGTGTTCTGTGATCACCACGTATCCTCCAATGTGTATCGTAGAAGACTACTAATGGATCAGCAAAGGTATTAATCACCTTGTAAGCGTGGTAAACCTCCTTCGATGACAAGGATTTGTGTATGCCTACTCATGGCAGAATATAGCGATACTACAATTTTATTTGATTGCCTTATTCACAAATAAATGATTTGATTTGATTGATTGATTTGTCCCAGTAGTATGGAATTATAAAGACTGTTATTATGAAGTATTTTTTCTCGTCTTTCCTTTCCTATTTAATTTGGTATTAATTTCAAATATTTTATAATCTTTTACATTCATGATGATGTGCAATAAAGTTTAATTGTTTCCTTTACTATATATTTATGATATCTGTCTTTAATGTTATTGGCACGACCATTACACATAAAATAGTCGTTAAAAAGCTTTCTGCAATTGTTACACATGTCGTCGAATGAATTTTATAGCCATGCTTCAAGGTTTACTTAACTTGATTATTTGTTCTGATCTTCCTCGCAGGACGAGTGCGTCAATCGCACTGCTTAACACAAAGCTGCTAAATAAGTACAAATAAAGATCTTTTTGTACAATTGCCGTCATATACGTTTTTCATTGCTTGTTTGATTTTCGACCCTTCAAACAGCTGGGGCGTAAAAAAGTCTGTAGTTTCACCCATTGTACAGTCAACATGAAAAGTAAACGGGTAGACTTTGGTGAACAAAAAGTATCTTTGAAAATTCATGTATAACTTCGATTTAAGTAAGAGTGCTTATGCGTTATGACTAAACTGGGCCGCAAGGATAGGTGGTCGGTTAAAAAAATAAAGTTTATTCATTTCAAACATAGGAAGAAAGCACTTAATTTTTTTCATAAAGCTAGTTCCTATATTGGAAGCTATTGAGTTTTTGTTTACCGATCCGGTTTCTTTGCGGTTCATTGTATTTGCAGCTTTATAAACACCAATTTCGTTTTAAGTTTTTAGTGAGAATTGTGACACAAGCTGAGTTGACATTTAAAAGAGAGTCTAATAATTTCCACTAACAAGTGGAAGACTTGTTGTTACACGTAGTTGGGATTATAAAGATTTGCTAGTTCAACCGTTTAACTTAAGGATGAGAGATAGATTGCACACTATGTTGTACGAACCTACGTGGATGCATACCTAAAGTTTTCTCCAATTGGCGTAAGCTTCTTAACGATCGTTTTCGAGTACGATACAAGAATGGATAAAGTGAGGAATTAGTACATTAGAGGAAGTTTGAAAGTAGGAACAGTGACAGAAAGACTGAGAAGTAACATATTGGCATGGTATGGGCATATAATGAGAAGAGATGATGAGCATGTAACAAAGCGAATGAACTCTTTTGATTACGGTTCTCACTAAAATATTTGTTTATCGTGGATTTATTCTCGTTGTCAGTACAAATGTGGGATTACGTTGCCACTATAATAATATAGGAAAGTGTAGATCGGCAATGTGAAAGAGAAAGAGCATACTAAGGTGTATATTAGAGAGAGATAGATAGACGAGACCATTTCACGGGGCCTAAGGAGAGAAAAGACAGCCACTGTCAGACAGCAGTACTATTTTTCATGCACACATGCGCATTACGCACACATCGGTGTTTTTATTTTGTCTCACCCACGAAGATAGATTAAAATATAAGCTTCTTGGTCTCATCCTAGTAGATTCATCTATAATATAAAAATGAATCGCAAAATGTGTTGGTAAGCGCATAGCTCTTCAACGCCTAGACCAATTTGGACAATTCTTTTTTTAAAATGTTCGTTGAAGTTCAAGGATGGTTTTTACGGCGAGAAAAATTCGAATAATTACCGGGAAAACCATAAAAACAGCCCTTTTCTTTTTCCCATACAAATGTTTTCAAATCTTTATGACAGGACGAAGTCTGTCGGGTCCGCTAGTAATCTATAAACGTCAGTAATAATAAATCTATGGTGGCGAACCGAAAACTTGGCAACCCATTTCTGTGTCGCAGAATCAAGTAATGGAATTGTTGCCAAACACATCACACATCCTCTTAAAATCCTGTGGGCATTCAAAAGAGCCTTGAAGAAGCACCTTGTAGGTCGGAAAGTCGAGACACCCCATCTCGGTGCAGTGTGCTAATAAATCTTACACTAGCTAAACATAAAAAAGCATTACAAGAAGTATCAATCAGCCATTTTTGTCATAAATGCGGTATGATATATCTTACATAATTTTATTTGGCATTTAGCACGTGGATTCAGGTTTGTGAGTCAGTTTTCACGAGCGCATAACGTGACAGCTGTTTATTTCACCAGAATAATTATTATGTATTTTCATTCGTTTTGTATAACGAGGTTGTGTTGCAAGTGATTGACTTTCCAATAATTATGCTGTTAAAGGAATGAAGTATGTAAATTTGAATCACGATTTTTGAATTATTATTGGTAAATAGGCGGTTATTTTAAAAAATAGAGTATAGTGTTGTATTTATGTTATTGAGTAAGGCTTAGAACTCATAGGGTAGTGGATAAAAATGAATATGTGTGACGAGATGCCCTTTGGTGTTGCAATTACTATAAGCTCAGATATAAGGTGGGCATTACTTTTCTCATTTCAAATATCACTTAAACGTTCTTATGATAACGACAGATGAATTTTATTCATTTAATTATAGCCCAATTACAGAGAGCAGATAGAAAGGATACAGTAAAAAAATTAGTGCAAATTAAATATTCAAATAAAAAAAAATACAACACCTCACTTTTGTACTAAGGCACTGATACAAAAGTGCACAGCGTTGACATTGGTATATACCTACCTTAGATTCGTCAATTGGATGTCATCTCGTGTAACGTGGGTACTCGAATAAAAGTCAGTCTCGTATTGCGTAGTTTCATTATAACATCATCATCCGTAATATTTTAGTAAAACAAACCATTTGGCGACGAGGACAGTGTTAAAGAACGGATATATTGTTCCGATCGAGTGTGTGAACATGTGTGAAAACGGAAAACCAGATTTAGGCAGTCTAAAAGAATTTAAGTTACACGTGGACAGGTGGTCAACTTATATGAGCAGGCTAAAAGCGTGGTTTACCATACATGACATCAAGTTGTGCGAACAATCAAAATATCTTGTGGCGATTGTTGGAACCGAAGCCTTGGATTTAATTATAGATCTCTGTTATCCCGAAAAACCGGAACTTGTGTCAATCGAAGTGATCGATAAGCTGGTCGAAGAACATCTATCACCGAAAAGGTCGGTTATCGCGGAAAGATTAATTTTCAAGTCATGTAAACAAATCGAGGGACAGTCTATTACCGAGTATTTGGTACAGCTGAAGAAATTAAGCAAGGCATGCAAATTTTCTACTACGGAAATCTTAAAAGAAAATTTACGCGACCAATTCGTCTACGGCTTATACAGTGATCGAATTCGGCAAAGAATTATGACGGAGAAGGATGAAGATTTGACATTTAAACGCGCCACGGAATTGGCGTTGTCACTTGAGGCGGCGGTACGAGACGGCAGCGGCGGGGGGGCCGGCGGCGGCGCCGGTCGGCCAGCTGGAGGCGGTGCACGCGGTGCGCGGGCCGGCTCACCGCGGGCGGGCGCGGCCCGCTCGCGGCACAGGCGGCGGAAGCAGTGGGCGCGGCCGCTGCTACCGCTGCCAAGGTCTGCACCCGGCGGAGAGGTGCTCTTTTCTTAACAGCGATTGTTATGTTTGTGGCAAGAAAGGACATATTGCGAAGGTATGTCGTTTTCGTAAACAAAATGTGGTTCATGGTGTTAGTGACGAACAAATAACAGAATCATCGTCAGAGTCAGAATGTAACAGTGTAATTACAATTTATAATTTGAGCGATAAGGAATCAGATGAGCGTTGGATAATTTCTGTCAAAATAAATGGTATTGCGATTAACTTTGAGGGCGACACGGGGTCGGCGGTTAGTATTATTTCCTATAAAACGTACAAAAAATATTTCCATAAGAATGTATTACAACCTTGTACCTCTAGCTTAAAAATGTATAGTGGTCAAAAAGTTAAGCCTAAAGGTAAATTTACTTGTAATGTACAGATTAACGGCACTGTTGTGTCGAATATGTGTCTTACTGTCATAGATAATAATTTTAGTCCATCGTTATTAGGTCGAGATTGGATGCGATCTTTGGGTATAAAATTTCCTTCCGTAGTTCATGGTCAAGTAAATTGTATAAGCCCACACTCTCCGACCAATACAAACGACGTAATCAAAGAATTGACAAAGCGGTTTCCGAATGTTTTTGAATCGGGAATAGGCACATTTAATAAAGGTACGATTAGGTTGTGTGTAGTGGAGGGTGCACGGCCCGTGTGGCGGCGCCCTAGGCCCGTGCCGCACGCGCTGCGGCCGGCCGTGGACGCCGAGCTGGCGCGCTTGCAGGCGGACGGCATTATATCGCCAGTCGAATGGAGCGACTGGGGTACTCCCATTGTTCCTGTTATGAAAAAAAATGGCCAGGTACGTTTATGTGGCGACTTTAAGACTACATTAAACCCAGTACTTATTGATGATAAATACCCGATACCTCGGATTGAGGACGTATTTGGGGCACTGCATGGAGGCGTAGTTTTTGCTAAAATCGACCTCAGTAACGCCTACCTACAACTAGTATTAGATGACGACTCTAAAAAGCTATGTACCATTGTTACACAGCAGGGGATGTTCTGTTTTAACAGGCTACCTTTTGGTATTAAATGTGCACCAAATAAATTTCAGAGAATGATGGATAAACTCTTTAAATTACCTTACGTAGCATGTTACCTAGACGATTTGACTATTTGTGATATAGATAATCATAGATTATGGCAAAGAATTCTCATTGTTTTCAAAATTTTATCTGAATGTGGATTACGGATAGCACCCGAAAAATGTTCATTTTTTAAGAAATCCATATCTTATCTGGGGTACGTGATAGATGCAGAGGGTTTGCATACAGATAAAGTAAAGGTGGATGCAGTAAATAATACTCCTGTTCCACGGAATGTAAAAGAGTTAAAGGCATTTTTAGGATTAATTAATTATTATGGGAAATTTTTAAGGAATTTGAGTGATACCTTAAGCCCTTTGTACGACTTATTAAAAAAGGGTCATAAATTTATATGGAATGAATTATGTGACGATAGCTTTAAGAAGGTAAAAAAGTCCCTAAGAGATAGTAGTGTCTTGGCGCATTTCGACCCCGCGCTGGCTAGCTCGGTGACGTGCGATGCGTCCCCGCGCGGCGTGGCGGGCGTGCTGTCACAGCGCGGCGCTGACGGGCTCGACCGGCCCGTGCTGCATGTATCGCGCACTCTAACTGCAGCCGAGAAAAATTATGCGCAAATTTGCAGGGAGGGATTAGCTATTATTTTCGCTATAACTAAGTTTCACGATTATGTGTATGGTAGACATTTTACTTTGGTCACAGACTGTAAACCTTTGGCAGCTATTTTTAGTGAGAACAAAGCGGTCCCACTAATGGCAGCTAGCCGTCTACAGCGATGGGCGGTAATACTAGGCGCGTATAATTATAAAATAAAATGTATTGACTCAAAGCACAACTGTGTAGCAGATTGTTTATCCCGGTTGCCTATAGAAGTCACCGAGGAACCTACAAGAATCGATTCCTTCATAAGTTTTATAGAATTGCAAAGCCCTGTAAATTTTAAATTAATTGCTAAAAGTACCTCAAATGACGAAACTTTGATGAGCTTAATGAATGCTATAAAAACTAACTGGCAATATTGTAAACGTAATGACCTTCAAGATTATTATAAAATAAAACAATGTCTCAGTATAGAACAAGGTTGCATATTATTTGGACATAGAATAATTATACCTATGAACTTACGCGAATCAGTGTTGAACCAAATACATCAAACTCACCAGGGCATTGTCAAGTGTAAAAGCTTAGCTAGAAATTATGTGTATTGGCCGAGAATCGACTCGGATATCGAGCGCGTATGCGCTGCTTGCGATACGTGCGCACGCGAGCGACCCGCGCCGCGCGCCGCTCCGCTGCATCCCTGGCTGTGGCCCCAGGAAGCTTGGTATCGTTTACATGTGGATTTTTTTTCAATGATGGGTAACACAATTTATTATTTAGTTGTAGTAGACGCTCACTCAAAGTGGATAGAATGTTTTCGAGTTCCCAATACCGCAGCTAAATACACTAAAGCAAAGTTGTCTCACATATTTGCGCAATTTGGATTACCGTTTGAAGTCGTCTCTGATAATGGTCCCCCTTTTAATGGAAAAGAGTTTCATGACTTTTTGACAATACTGGGAATTTCCCATATTACCACCACACCGTATAAACCAAGCAGCAACGGAGCGGCGGAAAACGCCGTAAAGATCATAAAAACGGCATTAAAAAAAGCCTTGCGAGAAAAAAAAAATTTAGAAAACGCTCTTGAATATTTTTTATTCATTTATAGGTCTACGCCACACAGTATTACTTGTAAAACTCCCGCAGAGTTATTATTGGGTAGGCAAGTGAGAACCACTTTCGATTTAATGCGTCCAAATACAAGCGAATTAATTAGGCAAAAACAAATAAAACAGAGATATTATAAAAATACAGGTACAGAGCGACAATTTGATATTGGTAGTCAAGTATTTTTTAAGATGTTTAAAAATAATAGTTTTACTTGGGAAAAAGGTACGGTGTCTGAACGGCTAGGTCCTTTAACTTATATTATAAATTTTGAGGGTAAATATCACAAGAAGCATATTGATCAGCTACGAGAAGCGCGCTGTCTATTACCACAGCTATCACAGCCCGATGTCATAGATGTGTCCGGCGGGTCCTCTTCTGCTTTCCCTAACAAACGCTATTCGGGAGAGAGTGAGATGGAACACATTTTGCCCACGAGCACTAACGCGGCACCGGCGGCGGCGGTATCGCCTCAGCCTCCGCTCGATCTCGAACCTGAGATCGACCCGGAGGTGGATAAGTCTTTGGAGATGTCTGAGCCAATACCGGCACCGCCTAGTATACAGCAAAGATCGCATCCTCAACGAGTGAGAAAACAGGCAAAAAAGTTTGGCATAGATTATTAAATTGGATTAATAAATGAATGTTTCTGAGTAATCACTTTGTACATACTACTTACTAATTGTGTCTAAGTAGTACATGCGGAATTATTGCCTCCAAGTGTTATTTTCTTGAATATGTAAGTTGTGTTATTTAATTAAATATTCCTAAGAAATAACAGTTGTTAATTTATGGTAGATATTATTAATGTTAAAGTTTTAGTTTTACATAGGACTATAACATGTGCTTGTGTTTATTTATATAAAACTATATCACAAAGGAGATGTAGTTATTCTTGTCAAGTATAAAAGAAAATCTACCTAAAGTCTTACTTATGTATTCAGCATTCTTTACCATAAGATTATTTTGTATATTGTTATTTTTGTACTATTAAGTCTTTACATTTATATTCTTGAAATAAGTGTGGGAGAATGGTATATACCTACCTTAGATTCGTCAATTGGATGTCATCTCGTGTAACGTGGGTACTCGAATAAAAGTCAGTCTCGTATTGCGTAGTTTCATTATAACATCATCATCCGTAATATTTTAGTAAAACAAACCAGACATTAAACTTATCATATCAATTAGCAAATAATATTCGGTTAAATAAAACTTAATTAATTTTACAATAACCCTGTATGGTCCACCAACGCGGCGACGTTCATCTTAAAAATATTAGTGCAAAGGTTCTTTTAATGAAGTTAAAAGGCCGAGAGAAATTTTTTATTTTTTGTGTCGGGGGGCTACTTAAAATTATTATCTTTATTTCATTCTAATTCCGATAGATAGCTTAAAATTACATTTTTCTTGAATATTATTCAAGAGAGAACTGATGACCTTGAAACGCCGAATAGATTTTCATGAATTATAGCTAAGAACCATCCCGATTACGTAATATTTCGAACAAAAAAACCGCATCAAAATTGGTCCACTCGCTTAGGAACTACGATTTCACAGACAGATACACAGACCAACAGACACACAGGCACGTCAAACTTTTCCTTTCCTTCTTTCCAACCCTTCTTTTTGCGTCGGGGGTTAAAAACGTAATTATAGCTAATATCGCATGAATTTAAAATAGTTAAGATTAAAAAAAATTAGTTACTAGAAATTCATATTCGAATTTGGAATTTAACTCAAATGCCGTAGTAGCGTAGTAGCAATAGTGTTCTCAATAGGGTAACATACTTATTTATTATTTTTTCTAGGAAATTTATTTAAGAAGAACTCTTTGTAATCGCGGCACGATTTTATGCCGTGGCATGCAAATTAATGATTCGCATCGAAACCGTCTGATCTGAATAATACGATGGTAAGTAGGTGGGATGTTTATTTATAACCGATATCTTTACAAGCGGGTTTTAAAGAAAAGCATTTCATATTTATTTTCACAAGGATTCTGAGGTAAAAGTGATCTTGAACTTGAATGAATCATGCTGCATGAATTTCTAGGTTTTCTAGGACATTTGTCTTATTCATACGAACGTACTTACGAAGCTAACATGCCTGCATGTAGAGTTATCAACAATTACAGCCTATCTAAACTAAATCTCTCACGCATATTTTATTCTTCTTTTCATTGCCTAGTATAGTGCCTACAGTCTTATTTTTTTTAATAAACGCGTACCGAAAATTTTTTAATCAACATAAAGTCCGTTTCACACAAACGCCACAAAAGACCGGCTTGTATGATAAATGTGCCATGAACAAATATTGCTAGAGCAGTTTATTACTATTACTCACGTGTCTGCAGAATCTGGAAAGTTGTCATTGCTGGCCGGTGACTTGACTTGTTTCTTACGACTGTCATTTGTCTGCGCATTGTCCTTCGTTACGTTCAGGATTCAATATCGCGCGCGAGACATAAAACATTGCTTTATCCCCTCGGTGTATAATCTACTATTGTGACTTACTTGGTACAATAAAGATTAATTATTATTATTATTTGAACAGCTCGCTCAAATAATTCTTGCGTCGTTTTTTGTAATACAATTTGTAAGATAGGACCGCATAATTTAAAGTGATTGTGTTTTTATTAATAAAAGTCGGACTATTTGTTTAAATATTGATTTTACGTGTGAAACAGTTGAACAGGACGGCATTTTGAAAGAAAACTGTTATTTCTTTCTGAAATACGTACGTATTCACTCGACTTTATCGGACGGCGACTTAGCGGCAACGTATGCCATTGATTGCATTGCCACATTGGGCATACACTTGTCACAAGATAAACGCCGTTTAACTTGGCCTATCTCCTTGTATTATTAAATCTGAGGTTTTTACTTTCTCGTACGTAGTACAGAGGAAGTCTTGTTTGGTGTTGTGTTTCTATTGGTGAGTAAAGTTGTCACAGCTCAACGGTTATGGTGGCTGTTTACCACCAGGCAGGCCGTATGCTTGTCTACCAACCATATAACATAAAACAATGGAACGAAAATAAATTAATGTCTTATTTCTGCCGTGAAGCAGTTCGCTGTGTTTCGGATTGAAAGGAAGTAGCCAGTGTAATTACTGGGCATGGAAGGCATATCATCTTAGTTTCCAGGATGGCAACGCACTTGCAGTGTTAAGTGATTTACCCTTAATATTGCAATCATTTACCGTTAATATTGTAAGTGTCTGTAGGCGACGGTAACCAAATAACACAAGGTGGGCCGCAAGCTTGTTTGCCATCTCGTAATATAAAAAAAAAATGGGGAAGGACCTCGACTTCAGAAGACCTACTCGTACAACTAACCCTTCGCATTATGTTGTTTTTGTCTCTGAATAAGTTCAAGCCAATACTAAGTTTTCATATCATGTAGAGCTTGTAACGTCGTGTCCTTTGGTCCAACCTTGTCAGTATGGTCCACTAATAAAACACGCTTTCGTCACTAATTTTATTTGTGATAATAAACAGGATCGTATATAAAAGGCACTAATTTTAGTGCCTTGATATAATTTTTGTTATGTACGTATTGTAGCGGTAAGTAATATTATGGCCCAAGCCGAGGTCAAGAGCGAGACCCTTAGGTATAATAAGAATGTGTTCGCTAGGACACGGTCAGCAATGGAATGAGTCAAACAGCGCGAAAATTAACCAAATGTCATGATGAATGATGATTTTGAATTTGATTGATTATTATTTTTAAAAATACAGCCAGTAATAGGGATGATTGGTTACAAGCTTTTTTTTTTTTATAAAAAGGTCAAGCAAATGAATCTATTCCACCTGATGGTAAGCGGAAGTAGAGTCCAAATGCGAAGATAGCTGGCGCGAGAGATTAACTGCCGCGCTAGCCACCCACGCCTTGCTGACCTGCAAGGTGCTTCTTCACGCCTCTTTTTAATGACCCAGGATTATAGGAAGGAGGGAACACGTGTGCTGGCTGTGAATTCCATTTTTTGATTGTGCGACAAAGAAACGAGTTGCCAAATTTCTTAGTTCGCGTTGGAATGGTAGCCACAGTTTGTCGGTGACAACGTAGACCAGCACGCGTAGTCCTTAAAAGGAAGGTAGATGGTGCGATCAGGGAAAAAAGTTCCTCAGAGCACTCGCCGTGGTACAGATGGTAGAAAGCGCTCAATGACGCAACATTGCGACGCAATTGGCTCAAGGTTTTTAGTCACCTCTTCGTCGCCGATGATGCGGGCCGCGCGACGCTGCAACCTATCCAAAGCATCGAGTAAGTACTTGGCAGAACCATCCCACAGGTGCGAGCAATACTCCACGCAGGACCGTACTTGTGTCTTGTACGTGGTAGAGCATCCTCTACCACTCAGAATTGACAATGCAGAATGTGATACACATGAGTGTTGAAGATTTGTTTCTTTGTAAATAGGCAATAGTACCGATTACTATCAGGCAGCCTACACTATTATAGTATAAGGAATTACTTTTAGATTTCCAGAAGTATTTGTGTACACGGTATTGCCGACGGTGGTAAAAGTAATAAATCTACGTAATCCGGTGCAAAAATATTTACTGCCTGCGATTTATTAGTTTTTAAACCATTTGATTTCGCCTATCTGTTTACAGACCCAAGGTTCAATGTTTAATAATTGCTGTATATTGACTGATTGCAATCGCTGAGCATTTATTAGATTTCTTTTAAAAATAAATCGTTGCAGAGGTTTCATATACAATCTATACTCCATAAACTTATGCCCCGATGCCTGCTTTTTGAGTAGGATTAGCAATCAGAACTTGCTAAGGAAGAGAAAGGGAGAGAGTAGAAATAATTCTAAGAATGAATGTAAAATAACTATTGACGCTAGCGATTGCAGTAAAAGAGGCATTTAAATAGAATAAAATCTTGAGAGCTTAATAATTTTCTAAAAATGATATAGCACATTAAATAAATTTGTTTATATAATATTATAATTCCTGTAGTCCCCTTACTCCCTTTCTTTCTAATCTCTTCTAGTTAAAACCTCAATCTCTCTCCTCGTGAGTAATCTACCATAGGTATAAATTGACATCCGGGTGATAAGACTCTACATCTACAATTAATTGAATGGATCGGAATACATCGCTCCGTCACTCAAGAAATCTATAATTTTTAAGTGCAATGAACGCTAACCGATACTTGTAAGACGTCATAGATAATTTATGTTTTTACTTGTCTATAAATAATAAAAAAAATGAGAAAACCTGCCTGCGGTTTGCATTATGTGCCAGTCAATACATAAAGAATAACAAAATTGTTTTTTTTATAAAAAACTCATTAAGGTTTTGTAAGTACGAATATAGTATAGTAATATAATAATCAAAATCAGATTGATTTTGCAGTTGCAAAATATCTTTAATTATTAGCAATCGAAAGGTTCTGGTTTGTTTGTCTTATAAAATTAGTTGTTTAGTTAGGAACAGCGTTGTTATGTAATTTTGTCTCTAATATCTGTCAACACTAGTAACATTTACAGTAAGCTGTTAAATGGACATTAAATCGAATTAACACAGCGAACTTTGTGCGACAATCGCCTTCTTATCACTTCAGTCATAGAGGTCAAAATCAAATGAAAACTCGACACAGCTCGTGCGTACAACCACTGGATAATCACTCTTGCGCAGTCTCGAGTTCACTCCCGATCGTTGCGCGCGTGTCGGTTTGTTATACGAGGTTCGTGTGTTTACGTCGTCTGCTAAAATGTTGCATCTCCTAATGGATACAGGGGACAGTTTCGCGTGAAGTGACAGGTGATCATAATGCCAGAGTGGAGGGACCAATTTACGTTTACGATACCTATAATACGGTACACGATGGAGCCTGAGGACCACCCGGAGGTCAACAGGCAGCAGCCGATGGCGAAGAAAATGTCTTTATTGACGCCAGTGCAGATAGAAACTCCGGACAGTGGGAGAAGAATGTCTGAGCCGACGAAGTATTGCATTCCTCCACAGTGCAACAACAGGCTGTCTCCTAGGAGCGCCAGAAAAAGAGACTTAAGGAGGAATTCAAAAGCCGGCAAAGAAGACTCTCCAAGCACTGAGACTTTCGGTCCAAAGCCGTGTAACTGTGAGGATTGTAGGTCACCGAGCCCGTTGCCTCCGGGGTATGGCCCACATACATTGTCTCCTGGATATGATCAAATGAAGAGTTCTTTACTGGAAGTGCCATGGAATGAGGATTATACTGAAGCGTCTAGTGATGATCTCAGTTCAGAATGGGAATCTGATGTTCCCGAGTCACCACGTCCAGTACAAAAGGTAAAGTCTGTTTCTTTAAATCATGTGAAAAGTTGTCCGAACTATCGAAACGGGTTTTTAATTTCATTTTCTACTAATTAGCCTATTAATTAAGACGCGGTTTTGCAAATTGAATACATATTTCGTAAAAGTAAAACAATATACTTATCTAAGTTGTTATTTGCAAACTGACAAAATTAGTATGAATAATGCATGGGCATTTGAATAATTTTACACTTATCAACGTCGGCATTATCTTAAGAAACTTGTTTTTTTTGGATACTTGTGAAAAATGTTATAAGTATCTATAAGTAAGTAGTTATGACGTATCAAAATCTTATTGTTTACTTCGGCGATATATTTTCAACATAGAATTTAAAAATGTCTCATCATTAAGCTGTAAACTGGAGACCTAACCAAAAACTTGCGCGTTATATTCATTTAATAAAAATCACTTAAGAATCCAATTTGCAATGTTGGAATTTTAAATTTCTTCAGTTCTTTCTTCTTTGAATTGTTTCTGTGCAATATAATTATAGCTCATACATTACCTATTTTCATATATTGTTGCTTCGAAACACATCTACAAACTATATCATGATAGCTTAATTGGAAATAAACAAAACAGCTAAAGGTTGCAAATAAGCTGAATTAATAATGAAATTATCACTTTACTATCAGTCTTTTGACCTTTATTTTAACGATTACATTTGTCCAAATTGAATAAAAGTATTAATCAATGAAGATGACCCCATAAGTTCTGTATCCGTCTGTCAACGCAATGATTTCTAGCATAACTTCTAGATGAGATCAGACTAAAATTTGGACGTTGTTCCACGCGTGCTGTGAAAGAATAAACAATTAACGTTAGCTATTGAATTTCAAACTCCTCATGACTGACAATTGTTGCGCAAATTTGCATATCATTTATGAAACTGCAAAAAAAAAATCGAAGTTTTACTCCTATTATTTTAGTTAAATACTTACAGAAAATCATTTTGTTACATCGCAGGGCTTTGAAAATGTTTAGTAAAATGTATTGTGATATTTGTGTATACCTAAATGTTATATATGTGATTTTGCAAATTATTATTGGAATCTTACCTTCCACATTTCTTACTTAGATTCAATTTAACTTTAAAATCCTACTAATATTGTAAACGCGAAAGTTTGTATGGATATTATGTGGATGTATGGATGGTTGTGTGTTTGTTACTATTTCACGCAAAAACTACTGAATTGATTTTAATAAAACTTTAATATTTAGGTAATAATAATATAGCTCATAGATCAGAATAACATATAGGATAATAATAATTTATACTAATCCTGCGCAGACGAAGTCGCGTTGTCCACAGGTAGAAGCTAGTAGATAATAAAAATAAAATCATTCTGCTTATATTTATATTGCACATTTGAGTTCGTTCAGGTTTTGAATGGCTGAAAATCTATCTCTGGATACATATTGCAACAAAGCTACTTCTGAAATTTCACGAATAACGCCTGTTCACGTGACACCTGGTTCTTTAGTTTAATTAATCCATTATCAAGAACTTCATATTAATAATGAAAAACGAAACTTTGTAAATAAAAGTGTATCCAAACAGCTTAATATTTTGTTTTTATCTGCTAAAAGATTCCGTTCAGAAGATGCTGTTTTTGTTTGACTTTGACCCAAATTATAGGTCTTATAATACTGCTAAAATTAAGAGAACATAATTTTTATTGGCCTATTATAGGAGCTTGTCCTTTTAACATCTTCGTCGTGTTTATTATCATTCTCAGTAGGTATTAACCGGTTTAATTTAGATTGATGTTTTGCTACTTTTACCAATAACAGCAAAGTTATATGTATATTTTAAGACGGCGCTATCAAATTTGAACTGGTTTATCGTAAACAATCAATCATTTGCTTTCTAACTGTGGGTGTAAATTCGTAATATAGTTTTTATTTTTATTTTTTAACCAGAAGATAAAAATTCGCCTTGCTTACAGTATAAAACACCTAGATATATTATAAAAAGAATTCTAATCTCAGTTTGCGCTTAGATTTCAATAATAATTAAGTATACGAATACGAAAAACCTATAAAAACAGAGCTTTAAAAACCTGCGCACGCAGAGACGAGTGAACGACATAATCTATCGATCAATTTATATCGATAAGTACCGCTTTCACTGCGCCTGCTCCTGCAAAATGAGTTGCGCATCCACGGGTGGCGCTAGCATCAACGTGAATTCGACTTTTTGTATGAATGGAATAGAGTTTCCGATTTCGTCCACCCGCATTTGTAAAATTGTCGAACCCATAACCCGTTACACGATGTGTACTAATAACCTCCTTACGCTCATGAATGTGGACTGGAATCATTGTTTGGACTTATCATGAATGATAGTGTTAGTTCTCACTGTAATTGGTTACTAACTTGTCAGTTTTAATTTTCGCTTCTAATGTGTAGCTAATTGTTAATAGAAATTTATAGTTTATTTTCTTTTCAGTAATAACTCAATCATTTATTGTAATCTTGTGGTATTACGGGTGTACATTTAAGGTTTATAGAACCATGACATGACCCTGAAAAGGGCACTGCAATACAACACATAATATTAACAATATCACTACTATAACTTTACAAATAAATTTACATAAACTATTAAAATAAACTTTTATTATTGCACATACGTTTATAAATATTAGTGTTTGAAATAATTAAATAACATTGTTATAAATGCCTGCTACATTAGTTATTTTAAGTCCTGCTATAGAAGCAACTTTTGCATCATCATCATCATCACAGCCTTTATAATTCGACCCACTGCTGGGACACAAGGCCTCTCCTTTTCAACAAAGGAGGTATAGGCAGTTAGTCCACCACGCTTGCCCAATGCGGATTGGTGGACGGAGTATGAGGTGATCAATAACCCTTTACTGATCCATTAGTCGCCTTCTACGACACCCATTGGAGGATATAGGGTGATGCTATTCTACTCTGCCGGCATCACGCACTGTCACTTTTGCATTGCATTACTTAAATTTTAATTTTGCTTATCTGTCCAAGACCTCTCTTGGACCGATAAGCAAAATCAAAATTTAATATGAAGTAGTATGTAGGTAGGTATTATTAACGAGTATGTAGAGTTTTTGAATAATTTCAGAAAATGCTTTAAGGTATTAGATCCATTACGGTTTAATATTAATAGATTGGGAGCTTATTTGCGTAGTGTGTTGAACGCTCTGCTGTCTTCGATTTCAAAACCTAAGCAATGTTCACGTTCGCAGGATATAGGTCAAGATTGGTCGCCCAAAATTGTACATCGTTGCCCTTGTTGTTTCTGCAACTGTTTGTATTCACCAATACGCAATGGGTCAGCATGGTAGTACAATAAACCTGATCCTGAACAATGTTTCTATGAGTTAGAAGCCAGTGGGACGTATGTAGGCTGGAAATAATTTATTATGTACGTAATATTTATATCACGAACCGTACTTTTTATCTAAACTTTTTCTCTAGCTTCATTGTAGTATGTCTTATATCAATATTTAATATAAGATTTTTATTTTAATTACTTTTTCTTTTCAGTCAATCCTACAATTATCAAATTATAGTTGCATCAAACCATTAAGTATTTGTATAACAAACACACAAAACATATAAAAATAAACCGGCCAAGTGCGAGTCGGACTCGCACACCGAGGGTTCCTCGGTATAAACTGCTGTATCTTTTGATCGCGTTAACTTAGAAGTTTGATTTTTTCACTGCTTAAAGGGACAATGGACCTAGGTATTTGGTATAAATTTCAATTTGATACCTTTATTCGTTCGTGAGAAATAAGGTAGTAAGTTTCATTTTATTGAAATATTTTTATTATATTATATAACTAAAAAAATGTGATTTTCGCAATTTTTCCTATATTTGCATTATATGACAATGCTTCATGCCAAATTTCAAGATTCTGAGTTTACGGGGAGTATCCTGTAGGTTTTGATTCCTTTGCGAGTTTCAGAAATTTGTTGAAAATATCGACATAATCGGCTGTATCTTTTGATTGGCTTGGCTTAGAAGTTTGATATTTTCACAGCTTAAAGGGACAATAGACCTGAGTATTTCATGTGAATTTCAGCTTGATACGTCTACGCGTTCTTGAGATAAAGGGTCTTGACAGACAGACAGACAGACAGACAGACAACAAAGTGATCCTATAAGGGTTCCGTTTTTTCCTTTTGAGGTACGGAACCCTAAAAATCAGGAGTGGTCTACCCTTGACTTTCTCGTATACCGGAAATGACTCAAAGGTTGATAGACACCTTATATTTTGATGTCATACATGCATGTTAAATTTTGGTCACCCATCCGAGTACCGACCGCGCACTTGGTTGCTTAACTTTCATGATCGATGGCTCAAAATTTGATAGAAACCTTATATTTTGATGACATACACGTTTGTTAAATTTGGATGCAATAAGTTAAAGCATGCTCGAGTTATCGTGCTAACGCACAGACACACACACAGACATTATTCCAAAATAAATATTTTTGGACTCAGGAAGGTCCAAAACGTGTAAATCCGTCAAAATCTCGACGTCGTATTTTTTGACGATCACAATACTTCCTCTATACTACGCACGAGAAAGTAAAAATCAGAATTAGTATTATTGTACCATCGTATTTAGTTTCGTTTCTATTTACTTCGATATATATTAGGTTGGGGAAAAAGTCTTTTCGCATTATAGTATGTATAAACTTGTAATAAAATCTCTTTGGCTATACTATTTGTATCTGGCTGGTTTTGGTATCATTGAAAGTTTAAATTTTAAAGAACATAATTCCAAATTCAAATTAGGAAAATGTGTGATTTTCATTTGTTTTTCGTACCGCCAAGATGAGTAAATCTAATGAAGAAATACGATACATTTTAAAATTTTACTACAAAAAAGGTAAAAATGCAACGCAAGCCGCAAAAAAAATTTGCGATGTTTATGGACCTAGTGCAGTGTCTGTGAGAGTAGCACAAATTTGGTTTAAGCGTTTTCAATCCGGAAATTTTGATGTCAAAGATGCACGTCGCTCTGGTCGCCCTATTACAGATAAAATGGATGCCATTTTTGAAAAAGTGGAGCAAGATCGGCATGTCAGTAGTTACGACGTAGCTGAAGAACTGGGAATTGACCACAAAACAGTTTTGGCGCATTTGAAAAAAACTGGGTACACAAAAAAGCTCGACATTTGGGTACCTCACGAGCTCACTGAAAGAAACCTAACGAACCGTGTACTCATTTGTGATTCTTTATTACGACGTAATGAAACCGAACCATTTTTGAAGAAGCTGATAACTGGTGATGAAAAGTGGATCACGTACGACAAGAACGTGCGAAAAAGGTCGTGGTCAAAGGCCGGTCAGGCTTCACAGACTGTGGCGAAACCCGGGTTAACTCGCAACAAGGTGATGCTGTGTGTGTGGTGGGATTGGAAGGGCATTATTCATTATGAGCTGTTACCACCAGGCAGGACCATCGATTCTGAACTCTACTGCGAACAACTGATGAGATTAAAGCAAGAAGTTGAGAGAAAGCGGCCGGAATTAATCAACAGAAGGGGTGTGGTTTTTCATCATGATAACGCTAGACCTCACACATCTTTAGCCACTCAGCAAAAATTAAGAGAGTTTGGCTGGGAGGTGTTAATGCATCCGCCGTATAGTCCTGACCTTGCACCTTCAGATTTCCACCTGTTTCGGGCTCTTCAGAATTCTTTAGGCAGTGTCAGGTTAACATCACGAGAGGACTGCCAAAACCACTTGTCGCGGTATTTTGACCAGAAGTCCCATAATTTCTATAGCAATGGGATCATGTCCCTACCTACAAGATGGCAAAAAGTTAGCGAACAAAATGGTACCTACATACTTTAGTTAAATGTAAATAAACTATATTAAAAAATGTTTTGAATTTTCTTAAAAAATGCGAAGAAACTTTTTCCCCAACCTATTATATAATAATTTAATTTAATATTGCGTATGGGCGTTGTCTTCCACCCGCGAGGCACCCCACCACATACCAATGTGTTTTCAAATATTGAATTCATTTGTACGTTTTACGGTGAATGAAAATATCGTGAGGAAACCTGCACACACCTATGAAGAAATTCTTAGGTTGTGTTTGAAGTTGACCAACCCGCACTTGGCCAGCGTAATGTGGGGTAGGCTCAAGCCCCTCTGTGTGGACATTATATGAGCTGTTGATGATGATGATAAGCTTTTATAAATGACATGAATAGTTTCTACTTTGGACTGTATTTTGCGGTATTTTAATGTCTTATTTCGTGTGCACTTAAGTTAAGTGTTATAGTATTAATTTGTTCTGAAATTACCGAAGCGATGAGTTCTTAATGAGTATTAATTGAAACATAAATTGAATCATTCAGTTTTATGAGTTTATTTATTTAAATTACGAGTGAATCATGTTACTTATTGTAATAGTTATTATGGTTATAGCTGATATTAATGGTTTATTTTTTAAAATAATAAAAGAATCCTTATTTAAAAAAAAGTATTTATATAAGCTGTGCCCGCGACTTTGTTCGCGTGTTATGATGTTATATAACCAGTAGTTCCTGAGATTAGCACGTTCAAACAAACAAACAAACTCTTCAGCTTTATAATGTTAGTATACAAGTACAGATTCACGTGAATTGATTATTAAGTATTATAATTACACTAATTAAGAACACAATAAAAGGGGCGCGGCAATTGATATCAAACCATAATTTTGGCTATTCAAATGGTTTGAGAGTCGAAATATATTATTATTAAAATCGTTTTTAAAACTAATGTCAAAAATTGATTTGCAGTACTAAATGCTCAAATGTATCGGCATTAATATTGTTGCCAACAGGTTATTCATACAGTAATTATTTACTCATATGCTTTCAATTACGTCAAAATGTGTCCACATTGGTGTAATATTTGAATCATAATATTTTTATTTTATTTACATGTTTTGAGGATAGCTAACAGCTTATAAACACTCATATAATTAGAAATCATTGATACTTAAAGCTATTGATAAGCTATATAATATATATAGCTAGATAAACATATAGATATCAATATTGATTCTTAACTTAGATCACAGGTGTATAATCTATGAATCTTAATTTAAAATACAAAAGTGCTAGGCGTAGTCTTGTTATCAATTAGTCAGCGCAAATAGTAACCTTTTTACAGTATTGATACTATCGTGAAAAATATCTATGTCCGCATCAGATTTGTTAACAATCATACAGGCTCTAATGAGAAAACTATTGCGTCTGTAGTTTGTTTGTACAAAAGGAATGTTAAATGGTTTGTATGAATTGCCACGGGGAGTTCTTTTAGGTATATTAAGTGAAATTTTACTCAATAAATCGGGACAATCTACTAAGTTTCTGACCAACTTGAGAAGCAATACAACATCTGAAACGTTACGTCTAATCGTGAGTGGCAAAATGTGAAATTTAGAACAGCGTTCATCGTAGGACATTTTGGGAATTCTAAATTTAAAATTTAAATAACGGGTAAACTTTTTTTGAATTTTTTCCAATTTCTCAATATAAATATCATAATATGGGTTTCATATCGAACTAGCGTACTCCAGGTGGCTGCGGACAAAAGCACAGTATAAAATTTTAATAGTTTTCATAGATTTAAACGGCTTAAACATTCGCATAACAAACCCCAGTGAACGTGATGCCTTGTTGGTGACAGCTGAGATATGTTTTTCAAAAGTTAATTTAGAGTCCAATATAACTCCCAAGTCAATAGCCTCCTGTTTCAACGATAATATCTGATTTTTGATTGTATAGTTATAATTAAAAGGATAAGCTTTACGGGTAAATGTGATAGTAAAGCATTTGGATACATTTAGATCCAGCTTATTTAGATGGCAGTATGAATCCAATCTCAACAGATCATCTTGAAGTTTCACCGCGTCATCGATTCCGTTAACAACTCTAAATACTTTCATGTCATCTGCAAATAAAAGGTAGTTGGAATGAAGAAAACATTGTCCTATGTCGTTAATAAAAATAATAAAAAGCAGAGGACCTAAAAGAGATCCCTGTGGGACTCCAGATGGTATGAGAGACCAGGAAGATGTAAAGCCGTTAAGTACTACTGCCTGCAACCTTTTATCAATGTATGAACTGAACCATCGAAATAGATCGCCCCTGATACCCACTTTCAAAAGTTTTAATAATAACATTCTATGATCCAAGCCATCAAAAGCTTTGGCATAATCAGTGTAGACAGTGTCTACTTGATTGCCATGCTCCATTTGCTCGGTCAGATAGTCAGTAAATGTAGCCAGATTAGTTACATATAAAATCAAATTTTATCAAATTTTCCGTTCGTTATATGTCAGTTGAAGAAGTTATTCGTATCACTTGCTTCTCTAATCCCAATTAATTTGGGGTCGTGTAATAATATATAATGGTCTGGATGTAGGTTTATTACTATTTCACGCAAATACTACCAACTAACTGGCTTTATGAAACTTTACAATAATATTATAGGTCATACATCAGAATTACATAATAGGCTTTAATTATGTTACTAATCCTGCGCAGACGAAGTCGCGGGCAGAATCTAGTTACTTAATAAATTTGGATTGCAAGAAACAATTTTCAAATAATATTTTAACACAAATCTACTTTGTTTACTAACGGAGTGACGTCACGTTGCATTCCAATATGGCGAACGAGGCTTTTAAAGAATTTAAGGCCAGATCGACAAGTCGATTTTTAAAATTGAATTATAAAATTTAATTTGCATATTTATGAATAAATATCGATGTTTCTCGTTTACTTTTTGCAATCACAAAAGTGCAATTTTATATTTTTTCTTTCATGGTGTAAAATACCCTATTGCCGGCCACCTGACACCTGGAAAATCTGCCAATGGAATATCCCTTTATAACTACGAGCGCCACGGAACGACTACGGAGGGTAGCTTATCGCCTCTTTTTCATATTAAAAAGAAGCAAGGTTCCGTTCTTTTCCGAGCTGATAAGTGTGCTACAACCTTTATTCGCCACCGCCTAGTAAACCTTAGATCTGTACGGGATTCAGAATCTCCCTTAAGAGGCTTTTGCGATACTTGTAGTAAGGCTACTACAGGTATCGTAAAAGCTTCCTACTCCTACTACTACTAGCCGCCATAAAGAATACCACTAACACTAGTGGTATCCTTTGTGGCCGTCTAAGCACTCCTTGTGCACCAATTGGTGGCCAGCAGCCCACAGGGGCTGCCGACTAACGCCAGCCCCTGTGGGCCGCTGGCCGACGCCGGCCTTATAGGCCGCCTCCTCGCCGACGGCTGCTCGACCTGGCGCGTCCTCCTGACGAGGACACTGGGAGCATCCATCGGACCGCACCCGGGGGACTTCGGGCGCGGTCGTGGCTCTGAAAAGGGCCGTCCGGAACTAGCCATGGTGGGAAAACAAAAACAACTCGACGATGGCATGTGACTTCGAATGCCAAGGGGATACCCTTGACATCAAAAGCCACACACCCGCCGAGAAAGTTTCCCCACCACGTTACCAGGGTCCGCCACGAGGAGGCTTCCGGACGTGGACCCCAGCGCTACCTGACGACCTACGTGTTATGGAAACGTATATAATTTTTATTATTGTACATTTAGAAAGCTGCAACTCTTCAAGCACTGAGATGATATTCAGTAATTACTTAAGTATATGGACGTAGTTTTTGTACAGTATTAGATTTTTCTTTTCAATGCCAACAGTCGCTCAAAAGAGGTTCATTGAACTATTGCACAAAAGTCTCATCATGTGCTTCCCAATGACGTAATACTTATAATTTAATTATATCCATTAACTTTATGTAAACACTAAAGACGTTCTGATCACGCTCTAACAATTAATCAATAAATGTGCTAGTTTTTGTACTATTGCGGATTTACTAAGAAAACAATAATTTTTTTGACTAAAATTATTTAAAATATTTTTTTATTACATTTTTTAGTTAAACGTTTTCATATTGTTCTATTTTCATAAAAGGTGGTAGTTTTATCTTTCAAAAATCAATTTTTCACATCTGTAGGACCTTTAGTCCAGAGAAATCGATATTTTTTGAAAATTTTGTTAAAATAAAAAAAATATTTAAAATATCAGTTATTCCAAAAATAGGGGATAGACCCCTCAAAGTGGGTGTTTTTGTCGATAAAATTAGGTATATTTGATGCCCTTAAATTATCGCTAAGTCATGCCCAGACACACTGTATGATAAAACAATAAAATCTTAATAAATTTTGAAAATAAATATCTCTAATTTGAGTAAAAAACACCAAGAAACTTCCCCGACCTACACCTAATATATCACGGGAATAATTAAATAAAACACCATACAAACAAATTGTTGCAGCGATGTTACAAACTTTGTCAAACAAAATACATTACAATATAATTAACGATTTCTATCTTCGATTATGCCGTACCTATTGTACAATCCGATTCTAATGACGACAAACTTCATTATTGATACAGCCAGTGCGTCAATGTAATTTAATATAGTTCGATATAAATAGAACACTTTTGCAATTAACTCTAGTCATTGGTACCAGAAGTTGGAATTGAAACGTATTGAAATAGGTGTTTATTTGATTTAGCGACATGAACTTTATTAGAATAGTAATTACAGTTAGTTTTGCTTGCGTAATTGGTATAAATTCCTTGTAAATACATGGGTCAAGTTCTTTGTATCTGCTTTTACGTATATGAGCACCTTTTGTCCTTGAAATAAGGTTGTTTTTAATTTGATGGGTAAGCTCTTTGCTTTCAACTCACGTCTAAATAAAGGTGGAAGTTTCACCCATAACCTAAGGAAAATCCATTTATGGACCATACAAAAACGCCTTGACACTGACGCCGGTGTTACCCACTAAAAACCACCGGTACCCTCCTAGGCCCTTCTGGGGGCGTTTCGTGATCGGTATACTTACGTACGCACCGAAACGTCCCCGGTAAGGATCTGGCTGTCACTATGAAATTATATACCGCATCGAGTCCAACGATAGGAAAAGAAAGAAATAGTATGATGTAGTTCCTGGAAGTAGTCACTGAAGAAATTAAAGTACTAAACATTCTTAGAAAAAATACATGGAACTAAATGTAATAAATAAATTTACTTTATAACCAGCCGACGAGGCTACGAGTTGCTGTGGTAATACTAGACTAATGACATATAATAAGCATTAATTTGCAAAAAAATGAGGATTTCTTATCAAGATAAAAACTATCCTATAGTCCAAGTTAGACCACGCAAAACTCATTTACAAAATTTAATCAAAATCGGTTCATTGGTGACACGAGATTTTTATATAAAGATTATCAATAAGTAAGTTCTAAATTCTTCGCAAATTGTTTCCATATACATAATTTTTTTATCTATTTAGCGTAGGCAAAAGAATAAAGGACGTTGTAAATAATATAGTCTGTTCGTTAATTAGAGGTAGTTAAAACTGATTTTAATTGAGACTTGCGGCGTGGGAGTCTTGTTTTTACGCCAAGGACTGGATTTAAAAGAAGCCGCGTGACGTTTGACTTACGCATTATCTTTGCTAAATGACTTATGAGATTTGAATATAGCTTCTAAGGTAGTTACGTGGGTGTGTCTATGGTTGTATTTTTTATGGCACTACTACGTGGGTGTGTCTTTGACTATTTTATATAGCAATACATTTAAAACTTTTTAACGTGCATCGAAGTTTGAGGAGTTCCTTTCATTACTTGCAATGGTAACCTTACTGTGTTGGACAAGAACTATCTAACTAATGTAACTCATTCGTGTACTAATGGAATTTTATTCTAGCATACATGTTTATTTCAGCTAGCAAAATAATTTATAATAATGTTGTCTTATAGATATATTCGCCATGTGATGCCGGCTGAATAGAATAGCGTCACCCCATATCCTCCAATGGGTGTCGTAAAAGGCAACTCATGGATCGGGAAAGGGGTATGGATTACATTATACCCCGTCCTCCAAAACGCATTAGGCAAGCGTGGTGGACTACTGCCTAAACCTCCTTCGATATGTCAAATTATAAATGAATGAATAAATGAAAAAGCTCTTTATTTAAATTGACGTTGCTAAGTGCCTTTAAATCGTCAAAACTTTCGGGATGAAATAACTATACTATACCAAACTGCGCGGAATTATCCCAGGGGCGTCGTTAGGCGATCCACATAGAATGGCTGTCTGAATAAACAAAGAGAAGAGATAAGAGTCGCTATTTCCAAACTTTGAGAAGCTATGCTCAGAAAAGTAAGCACATATTTAAATAAAAAATAACTCATTTCATAATATTTATCGGTTTTTTTTTGTTTTTATAGGCACTTATTTTCTAATTAAAACTATATTTTTATGATTTTCTGTGGCAAAAAAATTCCAAATTCCTAAGGGTGTAACAATAAAAGTAAGTTTGGGAACCCCTGCGTACTACATAAAGGCCGTTATGATGATGATGACTGTTAGATATTCATTGTTTGCAAAACCATGTATTGGACTAACATTTCTCATCCCGTGGGTGTCGTTAAAACGACGGGGAGTTTCTTAACTCCAAAAATTAGGACCAGGGTAAGGAGAAGTGAAGAATTTGAATGAGTGAAACAAAGAAATAATTAAGCATTAGTCGAGGTAGGACACAAAGGACTAGCCGCTGCAATATGGAGTCCCCAAACTGGATAGTACCTTTTTTTGCGTCAACTGACGTATTCCTCTAGGTCGTGGCTTTAACGCACAAAGGGTACTTGACGCAATCACTGTGTGCGTCAAAGACGGGACGACATACCCGCACCCGGGTCAACTGGGGGAAGGGAACGTCTACGGAACAGGATAGACGTTCTCCTGCAGGAAGGAATATTATCGCGAGTGTCCGAGCCCCACTCCATCACCCGCGCCCCCCACTATTGTGGCAGAAGTTGGGCATAGCGCCTCCTTCTCCGGCCCGTTCTCCGCCTACAAAGAGTTCTACGAGAGGGTCATCCTCCCGCGCCCGCTCCGCAGCCTCCTTCTGCGTAATGTCGTCTTCGCAGAACTCGGCCACCGTTTCCCAGTTCCTCTCGCTGTCGATCATAGCTTTTGCGATCCGCAGCGAAAGGTCGCCTCCAATAGCTGCGGTGAGAACACAACGCTGCCTCAACTGGGATAGTACCTCCACCGTACAGAATACCGTGTATATAGTCAAGTAACCATACTTTTTTGTGGTGTTATGTTTCTCCACCTTACAGAAGACCACAGTCAAATAACATTACATTTTTGTAGTGTTGTGTTTCTGTTGGTGAGTAAGGTCGCCAGAGCACCGTGGGGCAGGGAAAGGGATTAGGTTGGCAACGCGCGAGTGTCATGTCAGTGTTGAAAGTGTCAATAGGCCACGGTGACCGCTTAGCATCAGGTATTGCCGTATGATATTGCAATTATCAAAACCCAATAATTATGCAATGCAAGTAGCCTAAATAAGCGGAACATCATTTTACATTCACGAAATAGCACCAGCTTCACAAAATATTCCACCGTCAGTCGGTTAATGCCTTGTTTCAATTAAAACAACAAGCACCACTCTTACTACAAATATTATTCCCAGCCTCTGAGCTTAATCTTTACAAATGTTAGCTAAGATTAGATCATTTGTACCCTAAGTAAGCACATTCCGAGATATGTTCCAATTACTACATCACTATAAACGTTCAGCCATAAGAATATAATGAACGCGTGTTATATTTTAAACCGCGTTAGAAGTGTCGGCAAATACGTCATTAGTCTAATTTTTTATATGGTTTCTCTATAAAAGGCGCACCGTCGCAATTTTAAGGTGTCAGATTATTAAGGTCGTATTAGTGTTTACGATGCTGTTTTGTTTCGATTTGTTTCAGACTGTTTTGATAGCCCGGCTTTTTTAACGCTATAAATTATATGCCACTTACATGGTGTTGGGTACCATATTATAACACGATAGCATCTAACTGTGCTAAAATTGTCATATAAAAAATAAAATTTCAAAATTAATTTCTAATATCTCCATACAAAAAGTTCGGACGTTAGACTGTGTTCTTCTTTTTATAAGTGGCTAATCCGCTGTACCTTGGCCTAATAGCCAATAATTCATAAAGAAATCCTTGTAATTAATTAAATAAAAACAACAATTAATAACAATCCAGTATTTAATCTTTTGGTAATTTGGTTAATTATAAATATTTTTTTCTATACGAAAAATCAGTTTTATTTTCGTGTCCATCGTACTATGTACATAGGGTACAATAAAACGAATATAGGTAATCACAAGGTAAAGAATCACACAAAACATAAATTGAATGCCTTATAGTATATTCCTAAATAAGTTTAAATTGCCCTTAGTATGGAATAGAAAAGAAAATAAGTTATAATTTGTTAACAATTTTAGCACCATGATACATATCGAAAAAATACAAGATAATAAAACTTTCTCTAGTAGTATTTTATAACACTCTCATCCTTTATTTATTTCGATTTCTTTAATCCCGACTTTACTAGAGCTGCGAATGAATCCACTCGGAACCAGTTCTATCGAGCTTTGCGAAATCGAATACCCACTCGTCTAGATGAAATTAATATCGCCAGTTAACCGCAATCGGGATCTAGATCATTACTAATATCAGAATCTAGTGCTTTAAGATTGTATCGTGTGCACAGTAATTATTTAATCACTGCAATAAATCTGCTAGCGATAGCATCGAAGAAAAAATAGAATCAACTTAGATTTATGTAGTCATTCAATCTTGTCGTTGATTGGCAATTGTTAGAATTTAAAACCTTTTTATTAGTATCGATAATTTGTGTTCGTTTTGTTGATAGTAAGTATCTAAGTCTTAAGCTCAATTGGTTAGCTTCCACTGCCTTTCCAACGATAATCCTAGCAGCATTATCTGGTGTATGGTGTGATAGGTAGTGATAGTATTAAAATGATTGAATGGCTTCAGATGAGATAAACCACAGGAGGAAGCGTTAATATTAAAAAATATGTGAGCTTTGCCGACAAGTTAGAGAACCTAGAGAACTGAGCTCGCATTAACACTGCAATGAAATGAATTTATTGCAGTCATAAATTTAAGTACAAATTAGCAGATACATTTGCTTTATACATATAAAGAACAACTAAATTTTACCTTTTCAGGTGCATCTACATGTTTAAAAACACATTACAGAGAAAATTAAGAAATAAAAATAAAAATAGAAATTTAACAAATTAAACTTATATATAAAAGTTACAAATTTTAATAACTATAGCTATTCTTTGTATTGTAAAAAATCTCTTACACTATAAAAACATTTTTAACAATTTTTTTTTGATAGTATTATATTTACATTTGTAAAATAATCAGGTAGCTTATTGTATATTTCAATACACATAAGATAAGAATTTCTTGAAGACAATGACAAGTTATCAGGAGGTTTATATAATTTGTATAAATATTGAGAACGCAGCTTTCTATGAGTTACATCTTGTTTCCTTCTACTTGAAATTTGTTAATCCTGTTTTTATCCAGTGACGCAATAGGAATTAACTCATCAACCGTAATATTACAAAAATAATATTCTGTAAGTTCAGTGTTTACTTAAAATAAGGCCAAGAGAGAAAGCGCACTTACCCGAAAGCCACAACTCAGTGAGACATTGCCTCAAAATGCTCGGCATTTCTTTGTTTTTGGGACTGACAGCGGTAGCAGACCACACGGACATATATTTTTTATTTTCAATCAATTATATCAACTAGCACATCGTTACATGTGATAAAGTTAGCATATAGGTAAATAGAATAAGATTTATCACTTCAAATTATTCATTAGCCGAGAGACGCTCTCTGTAGGACAAAGCCATACCAGATCGCCGATAAATTATTACAGTAACAAAAATATTGAGTAACTTCACATTGCCACTTTTCGTAAACAAAATAACAAAAAACTCGACAATGATAGACAACCGAAATACTGGTTTTGTCTACTTCAACAATGGTAGTGACAGTGAAGAATATACAGATATTACGTAATCCTAATATGCTGTAATAAAATATAGACGTTGTAAATTATATACTTGCCAATAATGATGATACAGAAATACAAAGTGCTCTTAATGAGAACACCTCATAGAAACTCTACGTAATAGTTTTGGTACGTGACTTTGGTTTTAAGCATCGGTACCTACTGAGATGAGTGGGACGAACGTGATAGCGATTGCTGACATAAAAAAAACATAACAGATATCGTTCTATTTTAGGAAAGCGTTAAGATACAGATATACATGTTACGCATGCTTGTTTAACATGCTAAAAACAAGCATGCTCTTTAACTGATATTTGCTCGAGAATAATAAGCATGCTAATTTCTTGCAAAGCACAAACTGACAGACTCAGTACTAAGTAACAATTGCTCAATAATAATAACCAAAATAAAGGAATAATGATAGCTATAAATTAAATAAACACATTTAATATCACTCACGAGATGACAAAACATAAAAGTAATGACGGAAAGTGACCTAGGCGAACATTTGTTAAAAAACCGAAAACATTTAAAAGAACGGCTAAGAGTTTAAACATGAGAGAGGAAGCGAAAGATAAGTAAGGATCAAGTTCTCTGCATCCCTCTATGATGGCTAAAATGCATGTATGCGTAATTATGACAAATTCCAGCACCATTATTTCTAAAATAGTATCAGGTTTGTTCCCGTAGCGGTTAGTTGACTGTTCGATAAATCTATGTTGACATTAAACAAAACACAACCATTCAGAGCTTGCTTATTCAGATTTATGTTTACAAACACATGTGTGATGTTTTCTTTTTTGATGTTTATTTTTAAATAGCATTCTTGCAGAGCCAGATGACTATTGAATTCTTGTCTGGATTTAGTATTCTACTATGTCATAAAACAAGTATAATATAGACTTCTTGACATAATTCAGAGGATAATTTTCTTACACTTCTAACGGACACGGAAACTCTGAATATCGGAAAGCAGTACATTTACACAGGTAAAATGTTAACACAGATAATATAATACTATATTAGATGTAAGTAATTATATATTACTTACATTTTAACTGCGTACCTAAAATACAGTAAAGGTACAATATTTATTTTAATAGAAATTATTGTAACTGTACGAACCCATAAGATATTTATTGCAACACTTATTAATTTATACATTAGCGCTCCGCCTGCAACTTTGTCCGCATATTTTTTTATTTGCAATAAAATATGGCCTATGTTACTGTGTGAAAAGGTGTGTGTGTCTAACGGTGAAAGAATTTTTTACAAACATACCTATATTTATTACAAACATACAAATCTTTCCCCTTTTTAATATTATTGTAGACAAACTGTCTGCATTTTGGACTGCTTTTCTATAATATGCACTTTAACAATACCAAATCTCTCGTAGATATTATATAATTAGTAAGTAGAGTGAGTCATGTTTTCTATTGCACAGCATTGGTATAAATTGTTTAACTTCGTATTTATGCAAAAGCTTTCTTTAAAAATGAGTACGCCTTAAAAACAACATCAAGCTTAACTAGTTAACATACAATGCACAATATCAAAGGTCTGCAAGCCAATGACGCACGTAACCCCGGACTTTCTCCGCTTTCGCTTTTGAATTAATGCAAAGACCCGTAGTACATAAATTACTTATAATTAATCCAATCGAATAAGACTTGGTGATGCAAAATGCTAAAGAAATCGAGGTGAGAAAATTTCATCGACCCTGTTCGACTTTGCAAATCTTAAATGAGGTCGATAATACAACAGTGCTTTCTTAGTAGCGATCGCAAAAGTTAAACTATGTTATATGTATACTCGCAACGTATTGAACAATAAATAAATAAATATTGTCCTAGAATTTCCTTTTTTTTTCGTGGGTAGCATCAACATTTATGACCAAACGGTGTGAACCTTGCGTAAAAATCAAGGGCTCAGGCCCTTCACAAATTCAGATTCGTGTGGTAACTATTTTCGCAACTAAGTGACCATTGAACGGATGACCGACTTTTTTGAATTTGATTTTACTCCTTTTTTTAAAGATATGTTAAGCTGCTGGTTATCAAATCTGTCGTGAATAGTAAGTCGCAGAGGAAAGACTTGTAAAGACTGTCTGAACTGCATCACAAAATGAGTAGAACTAAAATATGTATTGCATTTTTTTAATTAATCGTGATAGCAGACACATTAGCACAAGTCGACATTTCTGGTCTTTGATCATATGTCACTGAAGGCCAAATTATGTTATAAAAATATATACTGTAAAAACTTACCAATATTATTAGCACATAATCAAATTTAACATTTTGCGCTGTTTTTCGTGTGTAGATATTTTTATCTTTGGAATTCGTAGTATTCAGATAAAATTACGTTATCAGTGGAAGTGACATTTGCTTCTGTTAGGCTAGGAAGTTAACCGATTGTTAACTTTTATCTGAAGTTTGAAAAGTTTTGCCTTTAAATAATTACACAGCATAAGAAAAATAAATTGAACAAAAAAAATTTGGAGTAACATTCGCCTTTATCAGGAAATATTATTTTTGTTTAAAAATATGCAATATTGTCTTCTTATAAACATTATAAATGTTGTATAATAATTGGCAGGAGTAAATTGTTTAATTACTCAGTAAAATAAAGCGGCGGCTTGAATAAAAAATGGCCCATATGTGTAAATTTATTATAACAATAAACATGTCGCAAGGCAGCCATGTTTTATTTTACATTACGACTTGACATTTAACTACTGTTTTAAAGAAACGTTTTCGTAAAATATGTGCGGTTAATTTAGCATGTTTTCTTAAAAACAGTTCATTGAAAATGGCCGTAGCAATAACTTAAAAAACTTGTTTGGGAAAAAGCGTGCGACGCAATTACGTGCCTTTGGGGTCAAAACGCGAATGGTGCCTGTTTTTTTCTTCGACAACTATTACAATTCGATGATAACAACCTTTAAATTTTTACTTGGATTTAAAACCAATAGAGGCATGGTTTTATAGATGTCATAGTGACAAGAATTGAACTATGATTAGATAGGATTAGATGCTTTGGTCATAAACACGAAGATAGATTAAGAATGGAGTCATTAGACAAATTAACAAAGTGAGGGCAAAAATTTTGACAACACTTGACATTTCTTGACATTTCTAGAGAGGCTTCTCTTTCTAGAAATTGTCGTCATCTCTTTCTAAACACGACTACATAGAAACAAGATTTCCCCAGTATTTCGCCATCTTTCTAAAACAAAAGTAGAAAATTAGCTAAAAACTAGGTATAATATAAGCTTCTTGGTTATAAACACGAAGACAGATTAAGAATATAATATAAGTTTCTTGGTCATAAAGAGCCGAGCATCTATGAGTGTTATTTATTTATTTATTACAAGAGTAGCTGAAGCGAAAGAAATTGTAGCAAGTGAATAGAAATGATCTCTGTCTTCCCAAATGAGGGGATGGTGTGACTTTATGTAGGTATGTACTATTCGTGCGTTGTTTCAACCGATCTTTAGCATGGCAGCAAGCTGACATGCATTTATTATTTCGTAAATTCGGGGCTTTTTGCGTCACTGCGACGTATAAAGATCTATTGTGACTAGCCTCCAAGTACATAAGTCCTATTAAGGCCTTACATGTACTCCTTTAGCTGGGTACCATCTAAAAATGTTAAGATATTCCGAGCTTGGATTGTTTTGATATCGTCTGGGTCGAGAATGTGTCTCCCTAAGCGTCGGCTTCTTTTGTGAATTGGAGCTTCACAAGAACGCAGGAGGTGCATTGGTGTTTCACGCTTCTGTTCACATAATCTGCGACATGCATTATTCATCCGTTTATACATTTATCGGGTGATATGTATTATTTTTAATAACTCGTGAAGGATTACTTCATTAATAAGTAGCAGGGTGTAACTAAGCAGTATGTTTACTGATTGCGAAATCGAGATATTACTATCTGAATTATTTTTCCTAACAATCGCATGCTGTACAATTCTTGAAAAGGTTTCTATATCATCATCCTTGTTGATTCGAGATAAGATCTTGTTTACAATAGTCGCTTGTAATGAAATTATCCTCGAATGTAGTCCAGACAAGAGCAGGGTTATCAAACCAGATAAACTCGTAGACGCCATTGCATAATGTCTGTCTGTAGACGTCACTGATAATTACCTATTTTGGTCTAAAATATTTGATAAGGAGGATTAGGAATGGCATTTTATTCAGCACGTTAATGAGTTGTTTATGACAGAAAATTTCAAGTATTTTAATTTTTAGCCCTATGCGCGATAGTAAATGTATGGTGCGTTTTAGAAACACGATAATATTTCAGTTTGGGCCGGAGAATATTTAAATCAACGTCTAAAGAACCACTACATAATGAAAGTTAGTTTTAGCACAATATATGAAGTTATCTGCTTTATTGTGTTAAAAAAAACATTCATGGGCATTTGTTCTCGAACCAGGTAACCTCAAACCTAAATAGAAGTATAAGAAAATGCACAGTCTTAATATTTTGTTAAAACTGTTTTGCAAATCAAGTAGTTATATCTTTCCTGGCTACGTTTTATATTTATCTCGAATTTGTAATTATTTATATCATATGGATCATTTTAAATTTTAACAGAAAAAGTTGATCAAACAAATCTTCATACCTATACTGAAGTATGTATTGCTTTGCTACAACCAACAATACTAATTACCTAATGTGTAATACGCTTAATTAGTGCTATAGTGAAGGGCATTCAAACTCAAATTAGTGCAGAATTTTCCTGTTGTGATCTCAACTGTATTGTATATATGTGAACATACAAATTTTATTGTTTTTTGAATAAAGGTTTTGTTACAACCTGGTCGAATGAAGGTGTTCTTGGCTTCACTTTTATATTTATTAGTTGGAAACAAATAAAATTGTTTAAATAAGATGATTTCATAATCACGATTACAATAAGGACAATATCCCAAAACCAACTTTAATTAAAGGAATATATTGGAGTACTAAAATTATGACTGGTTATAGAGAGAAGCCGATCTTGTAGAGTCGCTTGATATTTCATAAGACATTCACACTTATATAACTATTTTTCTTTAACATTTTTTTATACCTGAGTCACAGGTCCTAGTCCCAGAAATTGTTCCTAGCTCCCCTCTATACAACACGATGTACCCGGCACCTTCACTTTGAATCCATCCAAAGCTAAGACTAGTCGTTTGAAGAGAAGAAAAAGAAAAGCTTTGGTTAAGTAAATTAAGAATAAGTCTACTTATAAAATTATTTCCGTGCCGAGATATTTTAACGTACTGGCCACTTTTAATTAAAATTTATCCTGCAATTAATGTTACATTCTTATGCTAAAACATGACGTATATTGGTCCGACCACTATCCGCTTGAAATTGAATGTGATATTTGTAAACTTATCCCCAAAGTCACTGAGCAAACACAACTGGGACCTTTGAACCGTGTTGTATGGGGTGATAGAAATCTAGAACAGGTTAGAAAGTATCATGATTTGTGCAATTCTAAGTTAAGATTATTGGATTGTCCATTGGAACTAAGTGACTGTTGTGATGGCTTCTGCAATAGCAAAGATCATCACATAGTCCTTGATAAAATGTATCATAACATTATAAATACGCTATCGCAAGCAGCAATAGACTCGTGTAAGGAAAAGCGTAGACAAAGGCGAGGTAATGTCACTGGGTGGAATAAATACGTCGCGGGCCCACACCGGGAGGCGCGGCTAAAATTTCAAATGTGGTTAATAGCTGGAAAGCCAACTTGTGGTCGTGTTTTTGATGAGATGTCGGAGGCGAGGAGACATTTTAAAGCTAAATTAAAGTGGGTTCAAAACAGACAGGAGCAAACCCACCACCTTCCCATGGCCTTTTTTTTTTTTTTTTTTTTTTTTTTGTCGCTGGGAAAAAATGCATTACGCATGCCCTCCCGTCGGGGGACGGGAGGGGTATGTGGGACTCCCCAGGGCTGAACCCCGGGTCTACCCACTAAAATAACCCAGCGGCACTCCTTCTTCGCCGTGTATGGTGGAGGATTGGGAAACCGGCAGAGCCCTTACATCCAATCCCCACTGGCGATTGCCCGCCTAAGCGGCGGGCCCCTCACGCCCCGCCCCTCTATCGGGGAGGGGCCAGGGAGTGACCGTGAGTGCTCGGTCACCCCCTACGACGTGGTGATGAGCAGTGCAATGCGGACGGAGGCGCCCCCGCGCCTGTCGTCCGCTGCTCGTCACCGTGAGGGGGAGGGAGGGCGATTCCGCCTCCTCCTGCCCCTCCTCCGCCGGCGGAGCGCCGGTGCGTCGGGATCATCCTCCCGCGCGCGCTCCGCCTCCTCTTTCTGCGAGATGACGTCCTCGCAGAAAGAGGCGACCGCCGCCCAAGCCCCCTCGCCCCTCAGCATGGCATTTACCACACTGGGAAGCGAGAGATCCGGCCCTACCACCGTGACAAGACTACGGCGCCGCTCAGACCACGCCGGACACACCTCAAGGGTGTGTTGGGCCGTATCCTCCGCAGCGCCGCAGTCCTGGCACGCCGGACTCTCCTCTCGTCCGATCCGGTGCAGGTACGATCCGAAGCAACCATGCCCGGACAGCACCTGCACCAGTCGGAACGAGAGGAAGCCGTGCGGCCGTTCGAGCCAGCCCTGCAGGACCGGCCCGAGCGCGTCCAGGGTTCGGCGGCCATAAAAAGCGGTGGCGAGGTCCACCGTCCAGTGATGGACGATGGCCTCCCTCGCCTCCCGCCTGACGGCCTCCTTCTCTTCGGGGGCAGGGCGCTCCCCGAGCGCCCTTCGCCCCGCCGTCCACTCGTACACTCTGGCGAGCACCCACGCCTCGAGTTCCCAAGGCGGGGTGCCCGCCAGAGCGCACGCCGCTGCGAAGCTTACCGAGCGGTAAGCTCGCGCCACCCGCTGCGCGATGGCCCTTTGGGGCGCCCTCAGGGCGGTGGCGTTCTCCCTCCTTTGGAGGGAATCCGCCCAGATTGGCGCCCCGTACAGGGCCATGCTCTTCAAGATGCCAGCATACAATCGCCGGCACCGCGCACTCGGCCCTCTCAAATTTGGCATGAGCCAAGAGAGGGCTCCCGCCGCCTTCAGCAGGCGCGCTGACAGTCCGCGGAAGTGCGGACCAAAGCGCCACCTGCTGTCCAGCGTAAGGCCCAGATATTTCATCTGGGCCTTCACCTCGATCCTGACACCCGCCACAAAAATGTGGGCGTCAGGCGGGGGGTGCTGCCGAGGCCCGTGGAAGAACACGGCCTCGGTCTTCTCCAGACCCACTCTTAGCCCCAGGCGGCGGATCCTTGCTGCGACCAAAGATCCGCCCGCCGAGGCCAGATTGGCCGCCGCGATAAAACACCCTCCCCGGGCTGTGAGGAGAGTGTCATCCGCATAGCAGATGACACTCGTGCCCCGGAGGAGAGTGCCCCTCAGCAGCCAGTCAAATCCGATGTTCCACAGCAAGGGTCCCAGGACCGATCCCTGAGGAACACCGGACTCGACGGCGTACCGCCGGACCTGGCCAGCTTTGTCTACGAGGAGGACCGTTCGGTCCTCCAGGTAGCTGGCCAGGAGGCCTCTCAGGTATTGAGGCACTCCATGATAGCGGAGTGCCTCGAGGATTATGGAGTGGGGGACGGAGTTGAAGGCGTTGGCTATGTCAAATGATACAGCCAACAATCCGTCCCCGGCATCCACGGCCTCCCTCACCTGTCCCTTGAGAAGAGCCAGGGCGTCCACTGTCGAACGCTCGGTTCTAAAGCCGAACTGAGCGTCCGACAGGTCCGGCCCGACCACCCGCAGATGGTCGTTCAAGCGGGCGGCGATGATCCCCTCGAACATCTTACCGACCTCATCGAGCAGAACGATGGGTCGGTATGCCGAGGGGGAATCCGCCGGGCGCCCTTCTTTACGGAGGAGGCAAAGTTGCCCTTCCTTCCAAGGCTTCGGGAATCTCTCAGTCTCAAAACACGAACTGAAGAGGTCCCGAAGCCTGTCGCCCATTTGGGTGGCGGCTATTGCCACCACCCTCGCGGGGATGCCGTCTGGCCCTGGGGCCGTTTTTTTCGCGCGGAGGCGGAGTGTTGCCGCGCAAAACTCCGCCTCTGTGACGGGGGAAGGGAGACCCTCGTCCTCCTCCCGCGCGGTCCTTCTAGGAGCCTCCATTGCTGGCGGGATGAAATTGGCCCTGCTAGGGAACAGGGACCGGACCACCCCGTCCAGTAATGTTGGCTCGAGGGTCTGGGACACCGGGGGACCAAAGGGGCGCAGCTTGTTGCGCGCCGCCTTATATGGTCTCCCGAATGGGTCGCTGTCTAGACCCTCCAGTAGCTCGGCGCGAGCCGAGTCCTGGGCGGCGAAGATGGCAGACCTGAGGATCTTTTTTGCCTCTACGTACAGATCGTAGAGGCGGTCCTCCTCCGCCAGGTCACGCTGTCGTCGCCGCCGGCTCCTAGTATAAAGCCTCCGAGCCGCCACGCAAGCAGCCCGGAGCCCAGCCAACTCCTCCGACCACCAGTAAACGGCACGTCGGGGAGGTGGGTGGCGAGATCGAGGCATGCTGGAGTTGCACACCTCGGTCAGTGAACCCCTCATTCGGGCCGCAGAGGCATCCACGTCATGGTCATTCACAGGCGGCGAAAGCCAGTCCTGGACGAAGGCCGCCTCCTTGGCTGCCTCCCTGTCTAGGTGGACAAGAGCCCACCGGGGAAATGGGGATCGGCCCGTGTGGACCGTTCCCCGAGGGCTCTGGTTGGAGACCTCGAACCGCACGTATCGGTGGTCCGAGTAAGTCTCCACCATGTCCACCCGCCAGTTCCTGACACGTGCGGCTAGTGCAGGGGTAGCAAAAGTGAGGTCCACAATTGACCCCCCCTGTCGCCGCACGCACGTCTGAACACTCCCTCTATTTAAGAGGGAGAGACCAGAGGAGGCGGCCCATTGTTCCACCGCCCGCCCGCGCGCATCGGTGGACGGGTTGCCCCACACCACCGACTTGGCGTTCAGGTCGCCCAGGATGGAGACCTGACGGGGCGCCAACCTGTCGGCCACTGCCGCGAGGATTTCGAGGAACGCCTCGAAGTCCCGGAGTGGTCGATTGGGGGAGAAGTAAACTCCCACAAGGGCTATCTCCCCCCACGCGGCGGCCACGTATCCCGGTCCCCTCTCTAAGAGCGAGAGGGGAGGGGAATCCGTGGAAGACCGCGCCACCATTGCCACCAAGCCGTCCCTATCTCCCAGCCAGCGGCCAGGGACTGAGTACGGCTCGGCAACCACCGCCACGTCCACCAACCACTCGGCCATGACCTGCATCAGCAGATCCTGTGCCGTTTTGCAGTGGTTGATGTTCGCCTGTAAAATGCGATGAACCTCCCCCATTATTGGTCCATCGCATTTTCCGTCTCGGCCGACTGTGAGGCCTCAACGGCTTCAGCATCGGCAGCGGCAGCAGCAGGACAGGTTTGCGCCTGCACTTGGCCTTTCTTTGGAGGGGGTTTACAGTTCTTCCCCCCCATGATATGGTCAGCTGGGCGGTCACTTGCAGCGCACACAGCGCATCGTGGCGTTGCGGTCTTGCAGGAGGCGGCCTTATGTCCATCTTGCCCACAGCGGCAGCAAAGCTCCGTCCTGTCCACTGAGGACGGGCACAGAGCCCTGGTGTGGCCTATTCCGAAGCACTTGAAGCAGCGGAAAGCCTGATCTTCAAGTGCTCGGACCACAGCCGCGCTGAACCCTACGGGCAGCCGTCGTTTGGCCAAGATGGCCTTTGCCGCAGCGACTGGGCACTCCAGGCGCATAGTGCCCAGACCACCGCGGCCTGGCCTTATGGCCCTGCCCTGCACGGTTGCCAGTTCACATCCTCCGGCAGCTGCGACTGCCGCCACCACTTCCTCTTTGGTGACCGAGTCATCAAGACCGGTCACCTTCAAGGAGACGGACTTGATAGGCCTGGCTACCTTTGCCGCGTCGGCTATGACCTCTTGCAGTTTCGCTGCAAAAAGGTCAGCGTTGGTGCCGCCTTGGACCCCCGCGAACTCGAAGAGTCGAGCACCGGTTGGGGTTCGGCGGCACGTCACCGGACCTATCCCCAGTGTGACGGGGTTAGCGTTTGTACGAGCCCGCTTCAGTACGGACTCGTACGTCTCGCCCCGCTCTGCAGCCGCTGCGGTGAGCGTTACCACAACAGCTGCAGTTTTGGGAGGAACCAGTTTCCTCCCCCTGGGCTTGGTAGCCGACTTCTTCTCCTCGCTTTTCCCCTTTCCCTTGCCCGTCGCTTTGGACGAGCAGGGAGGAGCATTGGAGGGAGTGACGGCCGGTGCCGGCTTTTTGGGGCCTCTCTTCTTCGTTCTAACCACCTCAGTCCACTCGTTGGTCTGGGTAGTGGAGGGAAGAAAGGCGTCTTCCCTCTGGGGGTTTTGGGGGGGAGGGGCCGCAGCCTCTCTTCCCGTGATGGGGGTCGAGGGAGCCGTCCCCGACTTCTTCCCCTTCCCCTTGCCCTTTGTTGGTTTTGGGGCCTGGGGAGGAGCCATCTCGGTCGTCGCCGGGGCCGGAGCGGTCTTCGCAGGCGGTGGCCGCAGGCGCTGCTCAGGTAGGAGCCTGTCCTCGATTTCCGCAAGACAGGCTCTGGTGAAGGCCCTCTCCTCCATAACCACCTTGCGGATGGTTTCCTCAAGGTTGGAGGAGGATGGGCCCTCTGCCACCGCTGATTGTGAGGCCTGGGCTGGTCGGGCCGTTGCCTCCGCTAACTTCTTGTGAAGCTCGCTGACCTCTTTCTGCAGGCGGTCGGTCCTTGCCTGCAGTTGCCTCACTTCATCCGTGGCCGTGCGTTGCACAAGCTCACGGACGATGCCACGCATGCTCGCGGCCCGGCACTTGAGGGCCTTCTGGAAGGTCCCCTTGAGGTTGGAGGACTTAGTGGCGACCTCCACGATCTCGTCTTGGTCCTCTTGGGCCATACTCTCCAACTCTATTATGGAGTGATCGGCATACACTACACTGGTCGCGCCGTAACCAGCTCTGGCCCTGCGAGCGCGCGCCTGTGCCTCTTTGGCGGCGACCTGCTCCTCTAAGTCCTGCTGGAGTTGCGCCCTGTTCGCCAGGTTGAGTTGGCGTTGGGCGTCCATCAGCCCGATGTCGTGACTAGTGCCGATGACAGCGGGGGTCGAAGACTTTTTAGCCTTCGACTTCTTTTTGGGGTTGCTCTTAGCAGAATCCGAAGAGCCCTCCGAACTCTGCCTTAAGTAGGCCCGCTTTTTGGCCTGTCGGTCTGTCAATTCGGCCACGGTGGCATCATTTTCAGAGTCCGTCAGGTCCTCCTCCCTACAAAACAGGCTGGCCGCAGATGGTGGGCGGCTAGCCTCCGACGCCGAGGCGTCATCGGGGTTGGCCCTGAGAAGGGCCGTTTGGGTTTGGCCCTGAGAAGGGCCTTTTACGAAACGTCCAAAGGCGTCCCTCAGAGGTTTCGACATTGTCGATCAACAATGATCACACTTAAAAACAGGGATATGTGTGATCGCACAGTCTTTGTTAGCCGCCGGCTTGCCACTCCGTTACGGTGGTCAAGCGCGACGTTGCCCGGGGAACGCTACGTGGAAGCCAAGACTGTGGGGTGTCCCCCACCTTCCCATGGCCTGACGCAACCTTACGGTTATACAGGCCGAATCACGGGAGAGTGCGCTGCTAGTTGCCGGAGGCTCTGGTTTCACAGCGCACCTTGATCTCTCCTACAAGTTATTCTTTATCTTTCGTCCTTGTCCCTATGGTCCTTCTCCCCTTTCTGGGGCGGACACCACTCGTACGCCTTCGGTGCCTTCCAGGTCGTCCGAGCCCGGAGCAGCACAGACAGGAGCAGCTTAAAATGGACATCCTCGCTTCGGACCACTCATCCAAGGATTTTAAAAATTTTTGGAAAAATACAAATAAAATGAATGTGAAGCCGAGTCTCCCGGTGGGTGTGGGCGGTGCTTGTGATCATGTAGACATTGCAAATGCTTTTAGGGAGCATTTTACTGTACAGTCGCCCCTGGATGCTGTGTCAAGCAGTGGGAGCGATGTTGGGACCGTCGTACCAGAGCATAATATAAAGATACCAGCGAAGAATGTAGCTAAGATAATTAGTAAGATGGTACGCGGGAAGTCGCCGGGTCACGATGGTCTCAGCATCGATCACTTTAAAAATGCTGGAGTGCACCTTCCACGAGTTCTCTCATTGTTTTTCACCCTGTGTATGGGTCACTCGTATTTACCGGAGGCTCTAATGAGAACAATTGTGGTCCCTATTATTAAAAATAAGACGGGTGACACGTCCGACATCAACAATTACCGACCCATCTCGCTTGCTACCACGGCGGCTAAGGTGTTTGACAGTGTGTTGACTAGTTGTCTCTCTGGGTACCTGAATATACATGATAATCAATTCGGTTTTAAGTCAGGAGGGTCGACAGAGACTGCAATTCTAAGTTTAAAGCACACTGTCGGGTACTACACCGCACGGAGGACCCCGGTATACGCGTGCTTCCTCGACTTGTCAAAGGCTTTTGACCTGGTTGCATACCATGTACTGTGGGATAAGCTGGGGCGCGCGGGTGTGCCGGTGAAGTACACGTCCTTGCTCAAATACTGGTATGCTAACCAAAAGAACCAGGTGAGATGGCGCGGTTCTCTGTCGGAAAAATACGGGTTGGAATGCGGTGTGAGACAGGGGGGATTAAGCTCTCCCCTTTTGTTTAATTTATATGTTAATGATCTTATCGAGGGACTGAGCAATACCCATGTCGGCTGCTACATTGATGGAACCTGTATCAACAATATTAGTTATGCTGACGACATGGTTCTGCTCTGTCCATCGATAGCGGGACTGAGACAGCTGCTATTTCTCTGCGAGACTTACGCGAAGGTCCATGGCCTAAAATACAACTGTAGTAAGAGTGAACTACTTATTTTTAAAGTGCCCAAACAGCGGCCACGCTGTGTACCACCTGTAAGTCTCGATGGTGTACCACTTAAAATAGTGGATAGCTTTAAGTACCTAGGCCATATTGTCACAAGTGATTTAAGGGATGAAGAGGATATTGAGAGGGAACGTAGGGCGTTGGCGGTGAGAAGTAATATGATAGCCCGTAGATTCACTCGATGTACTGCAGACGTGAAAGTAACACTATTTAAGGCGTTTTGCCAGTCTTTTTATTCGGGTGGTCTATGGGTGTCGTATTCACGGCGAGCCTACAACGTTTTACGTGTACAATACAACAACGCCTTTAGGATGCTATTGGGGCTTCCACGGCGCTGTAGCGCCTCGAAAATGTTTGCGGACGCACGCACAGACGGATTTCAAGCGATTATGCGTAAGAAAGCGGCGTCGTTGTTACAGCGCATACGCAATAGCACCAATGGCATCCTAAAGATGCTTGCTGCCAGAGCAGATTGTCCCCTACAAAGGCACTTGGTAGTGACTGCCATAGGGCTTAATAATAATAAAAAAATAATGTGGAATAATAATAATAATAATATAATATCGCTCCTGTAAACTAACATTACCTACTAACATAGAAATAAGCAATAATTGTTATTAACCTACTACTACTAATATAATATGGATATTTTTATGTCTGAAATAAAGCTATTTTAATTTAATTTAATTTAATTTTGCCGCACCTGCGCCTATCGTCTCGAAGTAATGCGTGGCGATACTTCGTACCATACACGCAAGTGCGGCCCTAGCAAAATTATCGCGATAAAGCATGAGGCATTTCTTTATTTGCACGAACTATCGTGCAATAATCCAAGATGGCCGAAATCATTTCCAGACTTGTAAATTGCGTAGAATTCTTATCCTCTTTGCGTTTAACTATGGATAATCACTTTCTTTACTTCTAAATTGTGTGCTAATAATTACGTATTAAAAAAAATAACTCAGCCGTATCGTATACTTAGTCACCCGTACGCGTCTGAACTAATGGAGAACAACCTCCGAAATGAACAACGCATGTCTGACCACGCAGCGCGATAGGTTAGCGCGCTAAAACCCTGACGTACCGCCTCCCGGCCGATAACGCACAAGTAACCCGAATATTCGCGACGATAGCCGATAACTGCCGGTCACATCTGCGCGTATCGTGTCCTAGCACGAAGCTTCGTGACGATAGGCGCAGGTGCGACCCCAGCATTACGATACTGTTTCACACAATAACTAACATTCTGAATTTGAAAAATATATGACATCGTTCACCTTTCAATTGTTTTTATATAATTTGACAGAATTAACAGAATGAGTCAATAAAAAGTACTTTCTTTCTAATTTCTGGACAAAACTGTGTTTATCCTTGTGAGATATAAGTAATTACGTCACACATTTACGAAATAATTACTTTCTCAATTAGGTTGGTTATGGTCAGTGTCGAGCTCGAGCTCCAGCCTATTAGCATATATTATAGAGTCTAATTATTTAACCTATGTATGGAAAGCTCCATAGACGAGATATTATTGTTTATGGTCACCGCGGGCGTTGTAACTGGTTTTTTATGTAACGCGTTAATTAAGCCATTACGAATAAAAACGAAAGGTCAGTTTTATCACCAAGAATTATTTTATAGAGTGAATTGATTTTATTCATAAAAAATAGTTGGTGGATTAAGATGGATGGATGATGTATGGGTGGATTAGAGAAGATGTTTGTTATTTTAATGATGGCTTTATAAAGTTAGATATAAAGACGCACGCAGTCAGGATGAATATAATGTATAATTTCCATTCTTATCTTTTCTAATAATTTTATTGCTCAGGTTAATTTCAATTTAATTATGCCTGTGGTAAGTGATAATTGCAATTATGAATTAAATACAACGTCGTTATTTATTTGCGATAGGATTGAGCAGATAATGTTGTAGTTGGTTGCTTGGATGTCATTTTGACCTTTTATATCGAGATATAAGCGCAAAAAGGCTGGGTACACGTGATATGGGGCATGTTTTGTAATAAGATAGTTTTATTTATGTCATCGTAAAATTATAATAAGTAATAAAAAACAGATCAGTTATACCGCTTCCAACCAGCTAGAACGCACTGGACACTCAATTTGCAGACGATTCGTTCGCGAAAGGGGCCCACGGACTTGAGATCTCATTGGTAGGTTATCCTTAAAGACCTTTTTTTGTCGACGGGGAATCCGATTATGAAAAACCGCACCGTAAGGAAAACGGCGCAAAGTGCGTTGGACTCACTCGGGTCAATCCTGGGAAACCCTGATAAACTCCGACGTTGCCTCTGCCCTCTGTGGGGGCGTTTTGGGGACGAGAAGTCATTTCCTGTTCTGATCTGAAAGCACTCCAAAGTTGTAGCATTCCTATTGTGTGCCTATCGAAAACTCTTTTCTCTGAAACATCACATTCGAAAATGATCCGACTGACAATGTAAGTTACTGATGGAAATAGCTCACCGAATAAAGGTTTTAACAGACTTATCTCGGAAAGGGAATGCCTCTTATTTACTATGAACGCTACGAAACTGCGGCTACGAACCGTAGCGCATCGCCTATTTTTCAAAGTAAGAAAAGCGTTACTATTTAAAACTGATAAATGTGGTACGACCTTAAGCATGCTAGAGGTAATGAACTGGCGACTTTTGAAGGAGAACTGATAACAGACGTGTCCTGGAGTGTAGACAGCGAATCGGTTTATGTAACTTACATAAATTAGTCTGAGATATGTTTCCCATTTGGCATTGTACAGTCAACAGAACGTCAGGCTATACAAAAATGACAAATTTTTCCAAACGTTTTTCAGCCTAAGGCTATTCAATATAAAGTGCATAATCGATTGGGAAAAGTTTGACAGTTAGTGGTAAGCCAACGTGCTGTTGTCTGTACCTAATTATTTTAAGCTTGATAGAATTCCTTGCCCTGTTTTTTAAGTTAGACTCTTACGAAATTGACATGAATTGCGTTATATTGACAAACAGTTTTTCATGAATGTATTTGACATAGGTACTCTTGTTTTTATTTTCAGTTTTTCAATGCTGTACGCGTGCAATGCTAATGTCACAAAACTTGTTTGTAAATCTGTAACATATTGCAACAGAAACAGTGGAAAAAACAGATCTCTAAATTAGTACTTATAAGTAAGAACATATAGCGGTCAGATTTTTCACTCAGTAATCAATGGGTTATTTAAGTATTCCGAAAAGTTATAAATATTCTATGAATCATAATAACCTAACAAACCAAATATCTACACGTTTATTCTTTATATTTAGCTTTCCTAAGGAACGCTAAAAGCTATAAATTATAATCAAGAGTACGAAAGAATGCTAAAGCGGTTAAATTCTTAAGATTCTATTTTTTTCGAACATGATTTATTGATTTGTCTATATAGAACTCGCTCGTTTGCTTACAGAAATATTTATAGAATAGGAAAAGACTTTATTAATATCGTGTTAGAGTTTTTATTTGTTTGTTATAATTAGGTATATATAGTTTACTATTTAAGTAACTAATTGATTTCTTTTGATCTGCACTAGGGATATTCTAGAATTCAATATTGATAGTCATTACTACTAGAAATTGTGACTATAATAATATTTAATAAATAAATTTCGAGTCAACTCATATTTAAAATAAAGCTTTGTAAAGCTGTGTTTCGGTCAGTGTAATTACTGGGCATGAAGGGTATATCATCTTAGTCCCCAGGATGGCAAACGCACTTGCGGTGTTAAGTGATTTACACTTAATATTGCAAGTCTATAGGCAGCGGTGACCACTTAACATCAGGTGGGCCACAAGCTTGTTTGCCATCTCGTAACATAAAAAAAAGCAAACCGAAGCCTTAGATAATGAATAACACAGTAAACTTAGATTAACTGTAAAGAATATAAAGTTAATTGGTTTATTGAAAGTGTTTTTGGCATTTTCGAAGTCAGACATCTAAGTATCTTAAAACTTTGGAAGCGTACAAGCCACTCATATCTACCAAGTCAGCGATTCTATTTACAATAACGCAATAAAGTGTTTAATAATTAACACGATATTGTGAAAACGACTCGGATTCAATTGTTTCACGCTCCAACTGACTGTCTGTGCAAGTATTGACGTCATTGATGGCCTAGTTCATTGTTTTCCTAATATTATGATTTGGTGTAATATAACGTAACTAAGGGACTGCAAGGTCGTTTTTCAAATTGTTTTCAATTTACAAGCATAAATTGCTTGTGTCTATTGTGATTTTCTACTTTGAGGTAAGGAATGATGCTTATCTCGCGCTTGTTAAGATAAATGCCGTTTATGGTTCCGTGTTCAGAATGAACAATCGCGATGGGTCAGTACAATGATACATTAGCAATGGGAAAATATTTCGCATTAGAAATATCTATTTTTACTTTCTTGTATACGTAGTATATAGGAAGTCTTGTAATCGTAAAAAAATTCGACCCCGAGATTTTGACGGATTTACACGTACAGGACCTCCCTGAGTCCAAAAATATTTTTTTGGAATTATGTCTGTGTGTGTCTGTGCGTTAGCACGATAACTCGTGTATGCTTTAACTTATTGCAACCAAATTTAAAATGCATCAAAATATAAGGTTTCTATCAACTTTTGAGTCGTCGATCACGAAAGTTAAGCAACCAAGTTCGTGGTCGGTACTCGGATGGGTGACCGAAATTTAGCATGGAATCGATTCAAAAGTTGATAGAAACCTTATATTTTGATGTCATACATACATCAAAATATAAGGTTTCTATCAACTTTTGAATCGATTCCATTATACGAGAAAGTCAAGGGGAGACCACTCCCGATTTTTTCTTGTTAATTTCATCATCATTTCAGAAGAGAGATGTAGATCACGATATAGGCTGTCCCCATCCCGATCGGATCTGCGCTGCCCGCATCCAGTGTCTTCTCGAGATCTTTACCATTGATGTCTCATTTTATGCAGGCGATAGGCTGGCAACTTGACACTATTTTGAGGCACTACATGTCACATCCTGCCAGATTTGGCTTTACTGACAAATGAAAAGCATCGATCCCCTATCCTTCTTTACTTCCTTCTTAGGACCATGTGTCCTGGGTAACATTGTCACTAAAAAACTGTGTCTACCTTTTCAATGGGAATAAAGAAAGGTAACTTATATCTGCATCACACAATCATGAAATAGAGTTCAATGCCAGCATGGCTTCAAAAGAGGCGTGAAGAAACTACTTGCTGGTCGGCAAGGCGAGGGTAGTTAGTGAGGCTCGAATTAATGATATTATAATATGCGCGAATACAATCTTTTGTCACTATTCGTCTTTACATTTGAACTCCAACTACAATAAAGAACATGCTAGGATCTTTGTGCTAAAGATATAATAAGTTGCTTTTGCTTTAATCAAAGTAATTGCACTAGATCTAAAAAACCCAGTAAATGAACGTGTACTGAATGCAAATTATTAACTAAGTACCAACGCAATCCTTTACAAAGTTACTAAATTATTTTTCTTCTAAACTGACATACGTTTTATGTGCACAAACCACCAAATTACATAGCGTGGACTAAAATACCACTGGCATGCAAAAACTTGTATTGGAATTTTTCTTATTCGCGTCGAGAATTTTAATGAGACGAATAGAAATGCGGACCAATATGCCCAGCTACTTAAAAGCGTGTCTAATACATATGCAACTAGTGACTTAATCAACTTGATTTGTGTAATCAAAATTAATGTATGGAAGCGCATGGAAACACCAGGTCAAGTTACTAAACGTCACTCAGGTCCCTTCATGACCGGGTCGGTGCGTTTTAGTTTCTGTACCAAATCGGTACAAATTATTTACCGATGCATTTAATTAAATGAGAATATCCTGATTGCGTTTTAGGGTACAGATTATGTACAGGGGTACGTTCAGAGGCTACAGTCCGAGTTGTTAGCTTGTTTTTTACTTTAGTATACGCAGTATATAGGAAGTCTTGTAATCGTCAAAAAATTCGATCTTTAGATTTTGACGGATTTACACGTTTTGGACCTCCCTGAGTCCAAGAATACCGTTTTTGTAATTGTGCGTTAGCACGATAACTCGAGTATGCTTTAACTTATTGCAACCAAATTTAACATGCGTGTTTTTTATCATTTCTATTCTATTTCGTCATTTCTATCAACTTTTGAGTCGTCGATCATGAAAATTAAGCAACCAAGTGCGCGGTCGGTACTCGGCTGGGTGACCAAAATTTAACATGCATGTATTACATCAGAATATAAGGTTTCTATTGAATTTTGAGTCGTTTCCGGTATACGAGATAGTCAAGGGGAGACCACTCCCAATTTTTTGTCTTGCTTTGAGGTGTCGAACGACACTAGTTGTTTTTGTAACTTCAAATTTTGTCATTACACTTGTAATATCGCATTTTGTTTATTATTTTTCAGTTGTACAGTTATTTCATTTGTTTTTTTATTGCATTTCCAATTTTTCTGAATCCCGACTATAGTCGGACACCAATCTCATATGACGTAGGCACACCAATCTCATATGTCAGAGTGTATTTTGACAATCAAAATTGATTGCTAAAAAGTTACGACCTTAGACCAAGTTACGACTCTCAGGCGTCTGGAACAGGAGGGAACGGGGTTGTTGTGACAACCGAACGTCATACCGAAAAGTCGTAGAGTAAAAAGATGTAGCGTAATACAATCAGAGTGCTTATACACGCGGCGCGGGTCAATCCCGTCACTCCCCGGCACCCCCAAAAACAAACCAATACCGCACCGAAACCAAGCAGTCAAGAAGTGAAATATCTGGTGACGAGTACAAAGAATACAATTTTCAGCAAGTTAATTAAGATACATAAACCATTTAACTATGTTTGACATTAGAAAAATACACTGAAAAAAATCGACCTGCTCCAGGTGGGAATCGAACCAAGCATCTTCCGCAATCCAGGCGGCTGCGTTAACCACTACGCCACCAGGGCTATTGCGGAAGATGCTGGGTTCGATTACCGCCTGGGGCATTTTTTCTAGTTTTAAAAATGTTTACGCGTTTGTAAACGCAAAAATTATTGCATAATGTGTTTGAAATTGTTTATTTTTACTCTTAAAATTTACATTGATTTTTATTAACGGAAATAAATAAATAACAAAAGATTTTTCATACACTATATTCATATTTATTTATGTATCTTATAATTTCTCGTAATTACTAACCACACCGTTTTTGGTGACAAATATTGATAGAAAAGTAATTTTTATCTTTTCCTACTAGAATCATTTGTACTACATGCTCCGTATTACATGCCTATAGCTTTCTGCATAAATATTGAACACTTCTTCGACAACTGGTAGTGAATAAGACAAACAGTCTCAGCATAGAAATTTTCAAGAGAAAATATCAATCCATATTCTTTTCAGAATAAGGTTCAAAATTGTACCTATATACACCGAACAAAGCAAACAGTGTGTAGTCAACAAATAAAGTTTTATTGACCATTGACGAGACGTGACATACACTTTTGCCACATTTATTGTGGAACCATTAGTTTCGCGGTCATGTAATTTTTTTTCCTCGGTTGGATGCGCGCGAGTGGACATCAATAGGTCATTTTTTAATCCCTCAATAATTTCCGGTTGCAATTTGCGTCACTGAGTGAGAATGGCTTTCCTACTCATAAATAATCATTGGGATACATTGTTTAGTTAAGAGTCATTGAATTTTAATAGTTTGGAACGAATTATCCTTTTCATGTTTTTCTTATAGTACCTATATTTTTTCTTATTATAGCTTTACCAATTTGAGTATCTAGGGCATTCGAGCTATTAGTCATACTTACATAAACAGCTCATAATTGTCCCCACCGAGGGGCTTGAGCCTACCCCACACATTAGGGGCGATTATGCCTTAGTCAACCACGCTGGCCAAGTGCGGGTTGGTTGACTTTACACACAACCTAAGAATTTCTTCATAGATGTGTGCAGGTTTCCTCACGAGGTTTTCCTTCACCGAAAGCGTCGATTAAACGTATAAATGAATTCAAAATTTGCGGGAGATGACGCCCTTACGCACTACGCCACTGACGGCTATAATATATAGCCTAATTAATTATAATAAATTAATAAATAACTTCTTACCTATCACTAATATTAGTGACAGGTAAGATGTTATTAATTTCTATTCTATATTATCTATAAAATTATGGGTTTATTAAGTAAATTTATCTATTATCTATAAAGATAAAATTGGGTTTTTTAAATAAGTATGGTCTTTATTTACTAACTTATCTTTTTTTTGGTTTCAGGTAAATCTCATAAGCTTTGGACACACCCATATCTGCTTTGGTAAGCTACATTGTTAATGTATATTTACACTATACGGTTATTACGTTAATCAACTTTATAATAGCAATAAGGATAACTCTTGTTATGTTGGGTTCGTGGGATTTTACTAAACATTACGTCAAATTATAGGAACAAGATATATTAAACTCGTTAGTGTAATGAATAAAAGTAATATAGCATATATCTTCCGATTCGAACCTCTTAGAGATTCGAGATCTATCACACATGAGGCAGTCACATGGTCAAGCGCTGAAGCGGTCAGTTTTGCGTTCGCTGTATTATATTATATTATTATAGATGTCGCAGGCGAATCGTATAACACACCGAATTACAAATCGGCGCGGCGGATTGTAATGTGTGAGAGCGATGAGTGACAATAATTCCACTATGTTTGGTCATAAAAAAATCTAAACCTACTAATAATAAGCGATCTCCATTCGATTATAAAGACTAATATTGATAGAATCTACTACGGATTTATCAACAAACGGTTTTATTTGGTTAACAATTATCACTCACTACAATCCGCCGCGCCGTTTTGTAATACGGCATGTTGTACGATCCGCCTGCGACATAGACGATATACCCACAAAGGAGATGTTCTGACTGCGTCGATCAACCTATATAAACTGAACGCCAAACGCGGCCGCTTGAACGCTTGACGGCGGGACCGCCTCTTGTATGATAGATCTTTAACGAGAGACTCGACCACGGGAGATGCTCGCAGACTAGAAATCGCCTTAGGGGTTTGAATTAAAGACTAAAGGACCAACCAAAGCCCTCGCCTTCTCAAAACCCGGTGACACTGAGAAAGCCATCTACAAGGAATGGTAGAACAGGCTATCACTAACTGGTTCAATCGACTTAAAACTTTATGATTGTGAAGTAAGATATACACTGGCCTGCATAAGAAAGTATAACACTCATAAATGTGACGATAGCTTCTGTTCTATTTAAGTTAGAAACTTGAAATAAAAAAAAAATAGAAAATTTAGTTTTGTTGTTATAAAAACTGTTAAGTCGAAAACCTCCTTATAACCTCCTTTTTATTTCAAGTCTCTAAGTTTAATAGTTAAGAAGGAAATCGAATTTGAAAACTGTTATACCTAGTATTGCACGCCCGTGTAATATTAATGAATTATATAATAATTCATTAATATTAAAGAAATTTGTCAGTTTTTTGTAGCTTGATCTGCTGTCTCGTCTGTACGTACATCACAGATTAGTTTTTATAATTAACTCTTCTACACATTCCCTTATCTAGTATCTTTCACATTCTCAATATGGGCAAGCTAATTAGATTTTCCCAAAATAGCTTGTATTAGAGAAGTGGAAGCAATAAATTGAAACGAGGGACTTAGTCCACGATCCACGTAAGCGGAGAGCATGTGTCTGACTTATGTTTATAAACCTGTATTAACCATTCTGGGCTAACGATTACACCATTTATGTGGAATAATTCTAGAGTATCATGTGGAAAATTCGTTTTATCCATATGCGTAGCTCATGTAATATTGAAACTGAAAGAAATGTGTAATGCCCAAATATGAGACACAAACGGCTATTCACAAGAAACGTTAGAATCTTGTCTGTTTGGATTTACGAAGAACTTTAACATAGAGATTCTAAAGAGACCTAAAGTTAGACATGCTTAAAAGTTGCTACTCTTTTGACGAAAACGTGGCCTAGTGATTCGTCTACCGAAATCAAATCCACAGGCCTCTGGTTCGACTCCCAGTGGAGATCGAGTTAACCTTTTGGTCGGCTCGGTAGATATCTACCGCGAGACAATTAAAAACAATTGTGTCTGGATTTTATTAATAATTGATGAGTTAAAGAACATTATATTTCTCATAAAAACTTATTGGTTTCTTAAAATGAGATGCCCAAATAAAATAGAATTAGAAAGAAAAACAGCGACGTTGGCTTTTACAAATAACAACTATGAGGCTTAAACTTACCTAAAGTAATGCCAAAATAATAAACGAAATTACGGTATTTTCTTTTTTCGACATAATTATCTTGAACTACATATAAGCAAATTCTATTGGCGAAACAAAGTTACATATTTATATAACTTAGTTTTAAGCCGTTTTTTTAATTGTACGTGCTTTTATATAATTTGGCAACTTGTTGAACAGCTGCCGCTCCTTTAAATAATATTGTTTACTTTTCGTAATTAGATCCATTGAAATTGCAAAAATCTCAGTGAAAATGTGCTTTTTTGGTAAAAAGGGTAAAAAATATTACGTCATTCCACCTAAAGTGACCACGGTACAGTTCCAAGAAATCGAATCCTAGGAGCCTAGAGCATTTATTTTTTCTTAATTTTACATATTAGCTCTATTCTCACTATTGCCCCTGAAATTATTTGACTCTTGCTATACTAATTTATTATGGCTATTCTAATAATATTAATAGATACAATAGCAAACACTCGTTTTTCCTTTAAAGCAAAAAGTTTAAAGCAAAAAGTGGCATCTATAACATGCGTCCCATTGTACTTCTAATAACAATAGTTAAAGAACTCAAATCCACTTCCTGTGCGAAATACGCAGTACGATTTAACGAGAACTATTTCGTCGTACTATTTCGTAAATGAATCGATTTGTGTACAAAATCATGTGCGTAAAACGTTATCTTTTTGGTGGTAATATTCAATGAATAGATACACATAGAGTTTTATGTCTAACTATAAAACTCGATACGTGATTGGTAATGATATGATATTAGTAGTTGAATCACATAATTACAATTAATTATGTGATACCAAGAATTCAATTGTCAAAGTTATTGTTACACCTTTAATAAGACGTTGTTGAGTTTATTATTTTTTACTTATTAATTTATAAGTTTACTACATGTATATCTCAATAGTGGCAATAAACAAAAAGAATCGTAAACTCATAAAAATAACTTGTTTCATCAAATCTTTGAAATTTGCACTTCTAAGATCCGAACAAAATATTTTTTGCTAATATTTGACGTCCAGTTAGCTGGGTTCCATTTCCGCCTGAGGCAGGTCGATATGTTTGTGTATTTTTTAAGTTTTAAAACAAAAATAATTCCATAGTAAAAATAAGCGTTAGGAAAATTTCTAATATAACGCTCATTTTATTGGAATGCACCATCGTATATTCCATAATAATATTTTTTTATTTTACTCTATATTTTCCATGAAACCAAAGTACCTACTTATATAATTAGGTTAACAAGCTTATCGTGTCGGTAAATAACGACTAATTTACAACTTTTAAAATAAATGTTTAAAATGGTTCTCAATTAACTAAGTAAAATTTGGATCAGGGCAGGGAAAATTATGATGAAACTTTATTTCCAATTTTATCGTAAATTACACTTTTTTAGATTTAATAGGATATCCAATGGGCTAAGGTACTCGTGAAAGCGTGAATTTCTTCGAGCGCATTAGTATAATGCGCTCGAAGAAATTCACTTACGCGTAGTTTGTGGTAAGCCCTTTTTATCTCCCCTGAAGCCCCTCCCCCCACACCCCACTTTCCTCCCCCCACGGGAAGGAGCGAAAGACAGAGCAGCAAAAGAGTTAGAAGAACTTTCCGAACAACCGAGGGAAGGAGGGGGCGAATCCTACATGTATGTATACCCTAGGGCCGATCGGTCCTAGGGTTATGTCGGACTCCTACCGACTAAACACCCCTTTATTGCCCATTGCCAAAGTGGCTATAAGGCTATCTGAAGCAGTCGCCCCCTCAGGAGAGAGGGAGGTGCACACGCTGCCCTAGACATATAGACTAAAGCATATGCGTGGAATCGCGCACGGATACCATAGCGGGGCCAAACGAATGTGGGTGAGGGGACTGTTTACGCAGTGGCGAAGAGCCACACGATAAATGGGTTGTCAGAAGAGCAGTGAAGGGAATTCCCTGTCGAGCTCTTCCTTAACTACAGTTTGATGTATCTTTGCATCAGGAGTCCACTTCTGCTTACCATCAGTTAGGGGTCACTTGCTAAGCCCTTTTATTTAAATCAATATCGAAGATTCTAGGTTTTTTCTGCTATGAAACCATACCGTCGTATAAGCATGACGTTAAATTAAATTATAAATACTGTTGATTCATTTGCAAAATCAATTTATACGTACTTATTCTCACTATCGAAAAAGTTGAATCACTGAAATATCAGCCTCGTAATGTGGTCGGAAAACGCATTGTCCTTTTGGATATATGTCAAGTTTATACATGACGTAAAACAGCTGTGCGCTCAGCATAACGCGAAATGCGCTTGCCTGCGCGAATTTCCAACACAACAAAGCGATAAATTATAAAAAAGACATTTTAGTCATTAAAAAAATATATTATGTCATTGTTGACTCCAAGTAAACTGGGTTTGAAATTAATTTATTGTTGATTCTGCTTGTAATTATTCACGTAAAGATATTCATATTGAATAAGTTATAGCGTCATGAGTATGGATGGATATGAAGGGAGAGGAAAACCGAAGAGTATAGACTATAATAATAATAATAAAAAGAATTTATTATTATAATTATAGACTGTGTGAAAATAATGAGGCAAAGGGTGTTAATGTTGAATTGACGACTGATCTAGAGGAGTGGAAGTACACAACATTATTACGGCTACCCCAAATATAATAGATATTTAGTATACATACATATAGTCACGCTCACAATCACAAAAGGGGTTGAGCAGAGCTTCAGGTAATATTCGGTTACACACGAAGCCACATCTGGCAGTATGAGCTATACAGTAGGGGTTGCCTGCACAAAAGGGACACCAAACCCAAAAATTAACAATACTTCAGTAAACAAACCAACTAAAGCCGACGACCAGGACAGATGTTACACTCAAAACCATCTTAGCAGCCCGGGTATGGAGGATGATGACTGAGTAAAATAAAATTATACTATTATTTCCGTCAGACAGTTTAAAAAATAATATTAGACAGGTATGTATATTGTACTTAATCAAATCAGTGCCTAAATATTTAAAGATATCATTACAGCTAATCTCAGGCTTGTGAAGTCATTTTCAATAAAAAGTGTACTAAAGCATGACGTCACACGACATGTCAATGCACTATGTCGTTGTCGTGATAAAAGAAAAACTACATGCCCATTATTTTTTCGTGTTCTTAATGGACTTACAGGGCAGGCATCTGTTGAAGTTATAAGAAATAATATATGTACTTATAACTCCAAATAAAAAAATCAAATTTAATTTATTTTAAATTTCAAATTATATACCAGTTATAAGCGTATTGGTTCAGTGTTATTTGTGATTATAATCCGAATTTTATGGGACCGAATAACAGAACTCACGTTTTATTTCAAAAACAAAAGAGTGTATAAGTGCCGTGAAATTACATATATCAAATGAAAAGTAAATCATCTTCATATCATACTATCTTGTTCCTAGTCTCAATTTTATTTGGTATTAGTGTAACATATGCCACCATTTGGCCATACTATTCGTTACTGGTAATTACTAAACTAACCAAAGTATAAAATAATATAAAAAAAAAACTATAAAGTGAAATCTATTTTGTTTTGAAATCGATACTCATCGGGCGTGTAATAAGAATCCAACATCACCATAAAGAGCATCATATATTTTTTAATTCCCAAATAACTCTAAAGACCAACCTTTTAATTGGCCAAAATTCTTTGAAATCGTTAATCCTCGTAACTAACAAACTACTCCCACATACATGCCTATCTCCGTAATATATCAGCCAGTAACTAATCTAAATTAATATCTACTGACCACTAACACTTCACGGTACCTTGTATGGAATGCATCGATGGACAGTCGGACGCGCGTCAGGTATTTTTTTATAGTTTTCTTAAATATGTCCAGCCCTGATATCAGATGTGACAACATAGCTTTAGCCTTACTTCGCCCACAAGATTCAAATCCAGATTTCTCAGGTACAAACAACTTGTGCTTATTTAGGCTTGGCTTAAGTCCGCCTTGCTGCTATCGACATTTTATTAAAATCAGTTGCCGAAACAATAGCATTAGGGGTTTGGAGAATATAACGAAAATATTTTTTTTCCATACAAATATATTTGCGATTTTTTAAGGAACCACAAATCAAAATTTTGTGAATATATTTAGACAACATTAAGCTATAGGATACTTAGAAAAAAAAATTGAGAATTGATACCTGTAAAAAATATTCATATTTTTATTTTTATAACGGAGACGGACACCTCTTACGACGAGCTGTTTTTGAAGATTTATTTTTAGTGAAAAAATAAAACTAGAACAAAATTTTATATAAGTCCTTGTAATGAAGTTTAAAATAACGAAAGAATAATGGACATAACTATTGTATTAGAGGAATTATACACTAATGAATAATGAGGAAAAAATCGGCAATTTCATACTTAAACCCCTATTATTAATAGCATTTATTTATTTCCATCAACCAGTCCCATGTGATGTCGGCAGAGTAGAATAGCATCACTCCATATCATGGAGGCATAGAACGGGCATTGAACGCCTTACACTAAGTCCACCACTCCGTATTGGGCAAGTGTGGTGGACTACTGCCTATACCTCCTTCGATGACAAGGAGAGGCATTATGTCTCGACAGTCGGTCGAATTAAAGGGTGTTATGTGAAGGAGTCCCAGGCAGTGAGTGAGGGTTTCGAGTATAGATCATTTAACTTAAGGTTTGCAGTGAAGCTCGATTCGATATTATCTTTAATTGACAATTTAAATAAAAGCAATGTAATAAATGAAAAAAATAATTACGCTCTCAACTTTCAGGTAAGCATCCGTATGGCTGTCCCGTTTATATGTACTTATTCATAACAAAATACCTATTGAAAATAATTTAACTTAAATTACCATATCTATGAATACACAATACATGTGCACAGAGTTGGATGCCTGGATTTTATCTCACACACATATAAACACGCTCACAATCTCAAAAGAGCAGGGTTTCCGGTAACATTCGGTTACACAACGCCACATTTGGCAGTATGGACCATACAGTACACCAAAATAGTGACAGATTGCCAGCCTGTCGCGTAACTTTGGTAGCAATTAATGCGTTATCTTCATCATGTAATCTCAGCACCAACTTTCAACGAAAGCTCGTACTGAACACGCAGCTTTTAGGCATTAATCAGCACTCTATGGATTTGAGATTGCATAAATACTATAACAAAATTTATAGCTCTCAAATAATTTCACATTTCTATCGAATATTTCGGCTATTTTCTTGCTCAGCTAAAGACATTATTATTGTCTTAAAAACGGCTTCAGCTACGAAAACAAGCAAGCAAATTAGCTGAAATGCCTATTACTTTTACAAAGCCTTTTCAAAGATACGTTTTGCTTACGTCAAAAGTGTTCTTGACACTGTTTCGTTATGCTTTGTTACTAAATTGTATAAGAATTACACGTCATGGTATATAGTCATTAAGGTTGTTACATACATCGACCTATCCATAGAATCAAGTTACATGTGATTTTGTTACCAAATTGCTTTTATTGTATTTTTAGGGCTAATTTGGCTTATATTTTCACTAGTAAAATTATCATTTTAAAAACTTACGTACATTCAGAGATAGCAGTTGAATAAAGTTACATATAAGTGGCGTCTCCAAAAAATATGGAGTCGAGAGCACAAATACCAATAATCGCTGTCGAGATCGACGCGATCGCAGCCTTCACGGGGGGTTTTATCGACAGTCGCATCCATGTTCTACGTAACAGCGGTCTCACGCACGCTTACATTGCAACCTCAGAATTAAAGATAAATAAACATTTCTAAATTCTAAAACACTAAGATTATTCCTTAATAAAAACTTGATCACAAGAACTGTTTTATTTTAAATCTAAACATAAATAACTATCTAAAAATTCAGATATTACATATGTGACTTTAGAAGTTACGTAGAACAAAGTTATATTTACACATAATATTGATACTTATCCCAAGAACAAGATCCTATGTTATTATATGATACAGTGATTTCCGCAGAATAAAGTTACATATTCACATAGATACTTCTAAATTACAAAATATTGGCCTAAAATATATTACTTTCATATCAATCGATGCTTCATAATACTTTATAATGATTGGTAAAATAATCGATTCTGTAAAATAACTAAGAAAAAAGTTACAGCTAATTTTGTAGAAGACAAACTTAAAATCGCTCTGCTGTAAAGTAAGAATTATGCAGATGTGACTTTATTCAATGCATAGGTCGACATAATATTTTTTTAGTATGATGTGCTGCTGGTGTTGTTAACGAGTTATGCTGTAATGCCTCAAGGAAATAAAAATACATTATTTAATGAAAAAAAGAAATTCTAGTCCATAGTTTTTGTCTGGAAGAACTTAGATTACTTGTATAGCGATAACACCGTCCGTTGTATGTTGTTTTATTCTGGTATCGAACATTTACTGGTTTACAATAGAGATTATTCTATTCTAATATTTACCTGACTACGGCGTAGTCAAATGGAAGGATTATGATTCTTGCAGTCTATGTATGTATGCATGTTTGTATTGATTTACTCAAAGAAATTTTTGATGAAAGAATAGTTTAGCGTAATAGTTCAATTAAATTCTCTACCAACATCGTGTGATTTAACCCCATTGGATTATTTTATTTAGGGTAGTAAAAAGTCACTTGTCTACATTGATAAACCAGAGACAATTGAACACCTGGAAATCAGCATCGAAGAGTTATTGGTGAAATTAGGCTGCAAATGCTGCGAAAAGTTTGTGAAAATTGGTGTTCAGATTGCGCCTTGTACACGCCAGCCGTGTCGGCCACATGGCCAAAATCATATTTAAACATTAATTTTATAAAATTTGCTATTTTTTAAAGTCCGTTTCATTGATATTAAAAATATATTTCTTTGTTTTATTTTGATTTAAACTTGTGTAACTCTTAAGCTCTTAAACTATTTATCTGGTTTTGATGAAAAAGGTGTCAATAGATTCGGTAACATATACTACATTTTAACAGTTTTTAACAATAGGAGAAGTCGATTTTTCCGGTAAGCCCCGATTTTAACCGATTTTATTCCTTTAATTTTTCCCATATTCTTTTACAGTTTGTAAACTTTTTTTCCTTATTAACGAATGATGTGGAGAATCACATTCAGTACGTAGAGCACAATCGTTGATGATCATGTACAATCACTTAAATATCATGTGATCCTGTAATTGAGAACAACTAGATTTCATGACCAGTGTCTTTTCGTAATAGCGTGTTTCGTCGAATCATCTAACTAGAACTCGTGAGAGGTTATTTTTGTCATTACTTGCAGTTTATGCATTTGAGAGCTGTCTTGTGGCAATTGTTTGATTGCTCTTTAATAAAAGCTTTTTAAAGAAAATATTTTTATTTTCGTCCAGAGATAGTGACAGGGGTTTTAACGTTTTAAAAACTAATGAACTTTTTGATTTTGCTGAGTTTGAATATAAGCCCTATAAATGACTTTCCTTTAAGGTTGTCTTTTGCTTACTAACGTGGGAAGGGTAGAAGAAGCGCTAACACAATTGAGCTAAAAGAAATCTCACTCAATTCGTTACATCAAAACACTCGGGAACCTTATCACGTTAAGGGTCGTTTTTGTATTTCACTGTCAACGACAGAAACATCTAGTTGCAATTTATTAACATCCAATTGCAACTAGATGCCTTACAGAATAAAGTAAGGTCTGCTTTTGTTCAACTGTAATAGAAGGCGGGTTAAGAATAAGGGCTTGCTTCAAAACAATTATATGCCCTTCTTAGGGTCTCAAACTATCTGCATGCCTATTTTCATCTTTATCGCTTCAGCAGCTTAAGTATGAAAATGTAGTGAACAGAAATGAGATTTCTCAATTTTTCAATGCAAGCTTTTTTCGCATTTTTAAATATTAGTATTTAAATTTTCTTCTTTGACTGTACACAACAAAATGTGACTAATTATTGGCAGTGATATCTAACTGCGATTTTATTGTGTCAGATTCGACTTTGTACCTAGCTTACTTTGCTAAATAAACTTTGATCTTTGGCATGTCTGTTACACAAGAGTATGGTAAAGTACCTACCGTCAACAGAAAAACTTGAGACACGTTCTGCAATAAAGTTAAATCATGCATAATTAATATGAGTCATTTTTCTGCTTCTCCGAACACTGATTCGCGAGTTTCATTAAAAATAAAAGGTGCAATTTTCTAATGACTATTTAAGGAAACGTATGACGTTGCTCTAAGCGTTGAAATACCTCACTAATTTCAGACAAATGACTCACTATACACTGGTAAAGAGGGAAGATTTATTACCCGACAATTATTTGTTATTCATATATTAGTAAGTTATACGGCAAAGCAATATCATTTATACATATACATACATATATGATAATTTGATGTTGGCAGGATAGAATAGCATCACCCCATATCCTCCAATTAGCGTCGTAGAAGGTGACTAATGGGTCAGCAAAGGGGTATTGATCACCTTATAATCCGTCCACCAATCCGCATTGGGCAAGCGTGGTGGACTACTGCCTAAACCTCCTTCAATGATAAGGAGAGGCCGTGTGTCCCAGCGTGGGTCGAATTATAAAGGCTGTTATAATGATAATTTAGTAATATTGCAATCCTCAAAATTTTCATTTGAAGTTGAGTAAAGGTCAAGAAAATCACCTGGATGTGGGTATCGCAGGATCAATCCGGTTGATAGTCGTTGGGGAGGCATGTCTAACAGTGGACGTCTCTGGCTTGAAATGATGATAATGATTGAAATTCACGAAGACAGATTAACATTTAAGCTTCTTGTTAAAATCTTTCTTGTCAAAAGAGGATTTTTTTGGTCTATAAAGAAAAGAGAGATGTTAGATGAAGGGCCTAGCAACGCGTGTTTTCATATGGTTGATTTTAAGACTATTTTACTTTATGGAATAATTTTTGCGTTTAGAAACGCGTAAATATTTTAATACTAAAAAAAATACACTGAAAAAAATCGTCCTGCCTCGACATTCCCGCCTGAGGCAGGTCGATTTTTTTCAGTGTATTTTTTGAACTATTTTTCATAATTTTATATGTTTTTATAAGTTTTATTTTGAATTCGACCATCGACGCCATCGACGCCGTCGTGGTGGAGTGGTCAGTATAGCTGGCTTCACATCAAGCGGTCCGGGTTCGAATCCTGGTAGCGGCAAATGTTTGTGTGACGAACACGAATGTTTGTTTGCGAGTCATGGTTGTTTATACATTTATTTAAGTTTATTTATAAAAATATCTAAAATTATTATGTATATAAAAAAAAAATGTCCGTTATCTAGTATCCGTAACACAAGTTCTTAATGATACTTACTTCGGGCTAGATAATTGGTGTGAGCGTGGAAATATATTATTATATTATTATTATTATTAATTACATCGCTCTGCCTCTGATATCCGAGTTGTTTTTGGTCCGTCTCAGTTTACAAATATTATTATTAGTCTTAAGGTGCGTGCGAGGAAAAAATCAACCAATTAGAGAGCTGTACGGAGTGCACTGCTGCACTTCTTGAGGCGAGGGAAATGAAGTAATCTTATTGGCCGATTGGTTCCTTTTTCTGTCTGAAATATTTTATAGCTATCGAGTACGATGAGGTCAACAAGATTACGTTGGATCCAGTGTTGGAGCGTACCATCTAAAGGTCGAAAAAGGTCATCTTTCCGAGCTGATAAGTGTGTTACGACCTTTAAAGTGTAGTCCGCGAGTTAATGTCAAATTGTTCAGCAAGGGCACTCAAATTTTTTCCCGTTACTGAACGACTGTGGCCTGATGTTGGGGGCCTACCGTGTGGATAAGGTTCACAGTATTCTTTGGGTATTCACTCATGCTACATCTTGGGTGAAGAAGAAACTCAAGGGACGGTAAGGGAGAAAGTAAAAATATACCAATTTTCGTTAGTTGTTATGTTATTTTAACACCTTGACGTCTTTAAAACACGAGTACTATTTCCAGTAAGGTCATCGAAACAATGACCCTGCTGTGACGTAAAAGCTTTTACCAGTCGGCCGCACACTTTGTCACGTTAACTAGTGACGTCACAACTATTACGTCAAACAGCGATCCCTTTGAGCCTAGCTGGTTACGGGACGCATTACTCTTACGTCAACTACATATTGTTCAGCGTTAGGTACACGAAGTCAATTAGTTACTGATTTATATCGTAATACCTAAATAATTTAACCACGATGAATTAACCTACGACTTTAATTTTATTATTGACTATCTATGTAATTTTTTTAAATATGAGAAGAATGTTTAGGTAATGTAGCTAGCGATTTATTTCTCCGAGGATCCTAGGAGGTCTGTGGCTCGTTCTAAGTGGTTGATATCATTACTGAATGGTCAAAAATTGAGGATTTGCAGGTTGCCTTGAAGAAACTGATCTTAGTAATGGTATTAAGTTTCATTATAAATATAACGTTCATAATTGTTCATAACAAATTTTGCTGAAATAAATGTGTGCTTCTTCTTATAAAACTACTGGACATGAAGTAAGTAAGGAAATACAAATCACAATTATAGTCAAGAGCAATATTTATATCAATCATAAAAGAAGATTTTATAGTAGTATACCTACTAGTATTGCACATTTTCTGACTAGCAAGTTTTGTCATTCAATGTATATTTCAACTCGCCTATCTCACAAACTAATGTAACTTTAGTCATAAAGTTATAAATATCACTCTGGGACTCCACCGAATAGGCCGTATAATAAGATGGATTTAAAAAGTATTCAGATCAAAACAAACAAGGGGAATAAAATTTATAAAATACACACCTACTTCGCTGACACACAATTATCGAATTCCATTAAAAGTATAATATGTATGTAGTATGTACGTCAAGAATTCAAGTTGGAAAATAGCAATAACATATGACGTATTTACTTACGAGTATGTTATTCATATTAACACTTACTATTACACATAAATATTCCATAACAGTATTAGTGTTATGTGTAGGCATAATTATTGATCCATTATTTTAATAACAATCTAAACTTTGAGAAGGAAAGCGGATTACTTTGACTAGTCTATTTTGCGAATGCCACGTGGAAATGTATCTAATATAATAAATTGAACGGTGGATTGAGTTAAGAATAGAGTCTCAACACGTGTCGTTACAACAAGAGGTCTGGTGAAACTCCTACTTTGTCTAATTTGAAGCACCTGCAGTTAAGGTGCTCTACTTCACAATAAAAGCTTTCAAAATAAAATTTTGTAATGTATTTTAAGTTCTTGGTCTTCATTTCATCTGATGTGACCGCAGATGATTAGAGAGATGATAGTGATGACCAGGGGGGCTATTCGCTATCTTTTTTTGACAGTTGAAAGTGATGATCACTGAGCGAATTACGTATCCATCGCTGTTTTACACGACAAGTGCCATAATAGCGTGTCGTGTAAAACAGCAATAGATGTGTAATTCACTAGGTGATCATCACTTTCAACTGTCAAAAAAAATTACGGAATAGGCCTACAGAACCAGACATTAAGAGATGATCTTGTGTGACATGACAAAAATAATACTATTAACACCAGTAACCTGGTGACAGACTTACGTAAGTAGGCTGTAACTAGTCAAGTAGAATAGGGATGATGTCTGGTTAAAATATAATAATTCTATGAAGTCCTCCGATAAAATTACCATATACATACTGTAGCGGCTACGTCACAGCGCTACATAGACAGTATCGAGTAACCGAAAAATCAGCGAAAAGAACAAATGTAAATACGGAGCCAAGATACGACATAGAAACATCACAATACGTGATGCAAGCCTAAATCGCGCATACGAAGTTTCCGAGGGACATCATGTACAGTCGGGCCGCGGTCCCCGAGCGAACACCTAGCTCGGCGGAAGATGTTCCCTTTTCGCTGAAGATGTGGCGTACCCAGCCACATCCTACAATACGATCACGCTCATAATCCCATGAGAGGTTGATTAGGGCCTTAGGTAAAATTTCATTGCACATAAAGTTACCTCTAGTGGTATGGGCCATGCAGTAACTCTAAATAGCGACAGGTTGCCAGTAGCCTACATAAAACGGGCACCAAACCCAAAAAGTAGCAATCCCCCAGTAAGCAATCTAAAGCCTGGCGTCGACTACAGCAGAAAAGCGTCGAATCGAGCCGAATTGCATTTATTCCTCCAATACCTGTGCATTAATACGCTCAGCCGATTCGATTCGGTGCGCCAGTAATGGACGCAGAAGCGACTTTCTGCGATTCGATTCAACTCGGCTCGAAACAACAAAATCATCTCAGCAGTCTAGGTTTATCTTAATCAAATCAGTAAATATTTAAAAACGATATAGGCATTAAGTTCAGGTTTGGGGGACTTGTGACGTCACGCTTTCGTTAAAAGTGCACGAAAGCGACATTTCGCACTGTATCGCCATCATTATTTATTTACGTGATAAAAGAAATAATACGCGTCCAATATTTTATTGTGCTATAACTGACGGAATGAACACAATTTTTCAGTTGTCATTCTTATTAAAACAAGCCCTACTCTAATCAAAATAAAGTGAAAGTTTCTACTGCCCCAGAGATACTAACTTGCACCTCTGCATATGATACAGGGGTGCCAAACCATTAAACCACAAGGTCGTTGATACTTATATCAGTGAGTGATTCTTTGGTAGCGGTGATTCACAACCTTTTTGCAACACACACATTTTCGAGTGTGTATGGACTACAGAGTTCTTCACAAGTGGCAAACGGTACAAAGCGTTTCTGCTAATTACAACGTCAAATCTAACATTTTACTGATGGTCGCCAACGGTCTGTTTCATACATTATACCCTTTCTAATGAACAGCGTTCCCAGTTCGATAGGATCGATAGACCACTTGTATAGGTACTGTGAGATGTCTTAGAGGAACTAGGCTGTTGAAAGGGATATAAGTTGGTCATTAAAGTTTGGTACGAAAATAATGATTTCATAAATTACTATCTCTCCGCCGGCTAATCTTCTCTATAGAAGAAACCTTGAAAGAAACTAAACAGCTTACAAATTGGTATAAACATTTATTACATCAGCATGAGTAAGTTACTGCGTAGATTTTGGGCAGATATTACTCTTATGCATTTGAATCATTTATATAATAATTTACTTATCTTGTAATAGGTATGTTTTTTAAATCAACTTTTACACGGTATAAGTTTTTTATTTGAAAACTTGTTTTCCACTTAATATTATTACTCGATTCCGATGAAAACCACCAATACAATTACCGATAAAAACCACAAAGAATATGTTATATGGTAAACTACCAACAGGTAAAGGACATTGAATTTACGTAGAGTTAAATACCTACGTCATCACGCGAGATTTCAAATATATCTACTATGTATAAATTTTGTCTATCCTCAAGCAATTTAAAAGCAGTTTTAGACAAGGTTTGAAATATTATATACTTAATTCATATTGGATTCTCTTTGAAAACATTTATATTGTCTGTTATGACATAAGACATATGGTATGTGCGATATGTGTGTAACAAAGTACAAAAACCTGACATAATCAATTATTTTTGTAAAGCATTACATCTTAATAAAACAAACAACATAATCATTAATTGTAACACTTATCATAATAACTAACTCTCTATGTAAGTAATAGTTTTGTGTACCTATACTTTTTTATTTATGCTCTTGTATCAGATGACCTATACAACGTCACTTATTGTTCTGGTGAGCAAATTTAGTGCCCACCAATAAAATAGTACAGTGCTTACCAAAATGGATACTTATTTTTGCCACCAACAACAACTTTTGGTGAAAATTTACATTTTTTTCGTGAGCATTTATCCTTTTTTGTAGGTGGTGTTAATTTAAATACAAGCCTTTTTTTAGATGGCTAAAACTAAAGGCACAATATAACGAGAGAGCAGAAGGCAAGCTACCATAGCTGACGTGCTTAAGCAACATACATACAGCTATCTTACAACAGTATGTCAGATCATAATAAATACGCAAAAGTGTTGTGTCCAGCAGACTGTGTGGTTACCGTTTTTCTTCTTCTGGGTAAAGGCTGCTTCCGCAAACAAGGCGATTGTTACACTTATTAGATCCTTAAGATCCCGAGGTGATATCGTTACTTTGCTGATTAATGTGTGTTACAGTATGGAGTTTCATACAAGGAATACTTAACATCTCAAGTTGAGGCGAAACTCTTCCAAGAGTTTCAAATTAAAATGTGTCTCATATATATTCAAAAGGAATAAATAAAAATCTATTTTTACTTTAATTAAAAAAAAATATATTGTAAGGATTACAGAATATATACTTAAGTGTTAATTACTTTTGTAAATCGTAAAATAGTGTTAATCGAGCCTCCAGTTTCAGAAAAATCCTCACTTACCATCAGGAGACATGAAGTCGAAGAGCATCTCTATCAAGAATTTAAAATAAGTAATTTCAAGAATTTATTCTAGGCAATGTGTTTTAGAAGTCGTGCGATTATCCAGAGTAACTTCGGTCACTATAATACTGGTACACCTATCTGGTTGAAACCAATTTATAAGCTTGGTGTTTCAAGTGGTTTCTTGGATCGGTAAAAGAAACATATTAAATTTTAAATTATTATAGGAATTGTATTAAAAATCTCTCAATAACAATTAAATTTTAAATTTATGTCTATCACACAATTTTGACCAAATAAAACTCAAAACATTATTTCTTTCTGTCTTTCAAAAATATAAAACTATCATTCAAAGGAGTCAGCAACACTTTGTATTAAGTACTTATAAGGTTGGTTACAACTAACTTTATGACGTCAACAACTTTACATACGCTAGTTGAGGAAGTATTAGGTAAGGTATTCATAAAATACGTAACAATTAATACATTCATTACAACTAGGCCTATATACCTATACCAATTATGTCGTAAGTTTAGGTTTGAAGATACATAGTATAAAATGAAATAGCTCTTTAAAATTTAATGTGCGGTTAGAAATTTAAACTACGCAATGGACTTCAATGCGGCTTTCAGCAATAGATTAGAGTGCTTCAAGGGGAAGCTTAGTATGTATAATACATGCATGAAAGTAGAACTGAGAAATTCCGTGTGAAGCCGGGGTGGGTCGCTACAATTGAAAATTATGAAGATTGAATTGAAATTTGTGCCAATATTATTATTATGAAATAGAATAGAAAAATGACAAATTAATATTGATAAAAGAAACAATGGTAATGATTTTCTGACCGTAATATAGTATACAGAAATATACTTACTATATATCTTCAGAAAGTTATTTATATTTGGTATGTGCGTAAACGATAGGTAATGTAATAATAATAATATATATTTCCATAGTCACACCAATTATCTAGCCCAAAGTAAGTATCATTAAGAACTTGTGTTATAGATACTAGATAACGGACATTTTTAATATACACAATTAATAATTCTGGATATTTTTTATAAATAAACTTAAATAAAATATATGTATAAACATTAAACAGCCATGACTCGTCAGCAAATATTCGTGTTCATCACACAAATATTTGCCGCTACCAGGATTCGAACCCGGACCGCAATATTATGTTACGGATGCGTCGATTCCACAAAGACAATCTTTCGAGGTTTAAGGGAAGTATAACTTCAAAGATAACTATTACTACATTAAATTACTAACGTTTTCAGCAGCGCGTCACTATAAACCAAGTCGGTATAGTATCGTTATGTTACTAAATAATGACGCTGATAATCACCTCCAAAAACAAATATCTAAATTTATGCCACGTGCGTAAGAGACAAAGCTAATATTACTCAGAATAATGCTCTACTTTGCTATGACGTCACAGAAAATTTACTCATATGATAGAACTACGAACTACGCATATGACTTACGTGTCAACAGCTAGATTCAGAATTTGGAGGTAGCGTGACTAGCTGCCGTCGTAAGGTTTTACAAATTTTCGTCATCATAATCTATTTGGCTAATAATTTGTGTAAAAGTGAGAAGGCAAATAGTCATAGTAACTCTAATTGATATCAGCTTCACAGAGCATTATGCTACAGAGGTCGCTGGCACCGGTCGTAAGTTCGTCGTAACGATTAGGTAGGTAAGTGTACTCAGACGAGTGACCGAAAATTTTTGAACTCGATATTTCGAAACATGCGAATGCACGTTAAAGTGGCGTTCCTGGCGGCTCTCCGAGGATTATAGGATATAGTTATATGAATAGAAAGAGACCAGAAATGGCGTTATGTAAGACTCTGCCACTAGACCGTTATAGAGTCTTCTTCATCATGTTGTAAGGTTAACCAATCTTACAAGTAAAGAAGAAGACTCTCGACTCGGTCCTTATATTAAAAAAAATGATATTTTTTTTCGATATTTCGCCTAGTCATAACACCTGTGTAAAACATCAGACTTAGTGTGCGGCGTCGGCTGCCGAGAATTCGTCAAGGTTATGTATCCTCGCACTTTTTATTCACCTGCCTGACATGATGATGATGAGTCATCATGTCTGCCGCAAGACGCCCACTGTTGGACATATGTCATACGTCAAAGATCTAAAACCCGATTGGTCCTGCGCTGCCCGCATTTAGTAGGTTCCTACAACCTTTATCAGGTTGTCGAACAGTTCCGTCCATCTCGCAATGCGCCTTGTCTACTGCCATTTAAGGTTCAGAATTCTTTGAGCATTATCAGTGATCATGTCTGATCATTTCAGATAGGTATTGATCTGAGACAGTATGATAGAATACTATTTAGACAACTGGCAGCATCGGAACCATTACCAAATTTACCAATGCCGCTCACTTGAAAACCCTTTGGTCTGATAACCTTTTTGCGATTTCAGTTTCTGAATTTTTTCAGATACATTGGATACGTTTCCCAAACATCATCTTATTCATTTCATTGATGTTTGTGGTGAGAAATGTGTTAAATATACATTTAGGTATTAATATTCCAATCCTAATTTTATCTTGCAAAAAAATGTATTCTGATTATTAACTAAGACCCGTATTACGGAACGTTTCAGAAATCTAGTTTTAAAAGTAGTTTTAATACTAGATTTAATTTTAGAGCTAAGAAACCATCGTAAAACAGTTCAGCAGTTTTCCTGTTCAATTTGTATAGGTACAAAAGAAAAACTTTACACATTAGTTTAACTATCTAACATTTTCGTAGTAGAAGATGAAAAACTGTACCTACATGGGTATTTTGCTCTTTGAAGTCAATCCGTTTTTGCATTCATCAATTACATATAAAGTCAACGAACTTCTAAGGCGGAAGTATTCGGATTTTGATTTTATTATTGTTATTGAGTACGAAATAATTATTATTACATTTTGTAGTTGTCTATGATTCTTACAAGGAAAGCCGAGAAAATATTATGATGATCGTGACGCATTTCGTGTTTCTGCTAATCGCTCACATGACGTATATTAGTGACCCACTGTGCGAAAAGGTTTGAGACACCAAAGATGGATACAGAATTCAATATGAATTGCATATGTTGTAGCGAGAAAAGAGTTTTGTAGGATCGAAAAAAGAGTTATCTTATTATAGTCACATTTGAGTTCATTCATTGTGTTTGCCCAAAAATAACAGGCCGGTAACGAGAATATTGCATGGCAAAATAAATATTATTATTTTAATTTAAAATAAATTAAGAAAACGTGCTATAAAATCTGGATGCTGTCGAAAGACAGGAGTCATTCCTAAGGAGGGGTGGTTTCAGGCATGTCGCTGGTCGTAAAAATCGTAAGCAACATTGCCGATATCTAGACATACTGCACCGACCCCAAATAAATTGGGAGCAGGGTAGCAAAATCATGATGATGACGCTATAAAACCTGGAATCTATTAGTTACTCCACACTGCTTACTTATCTTTATTCTTAGGGAACAGTGGTTCCTTTAACCAGTAGGATTTGGAGGGATAAATAACTACTTCTGAAGATGTTCAGTGGATCTTCAGAAGTATTTCAGTGGACAGAAGTAAAGAAGAAGACAGACAAAATTTATAGACATTTATACGCTATCATTATTTGAAAGTTCATGTCTGTTGTTATACTGGTTATCTTAATAGAGGTAGGGAAAGGTGGTACCTATAACCAGTAGTAATAGGAAGGACAAAGAACTACTTCTGAAGATGTGTCTTCAGAAGTAGTTCAGTATACAGAAGTGAAGAAGTAGACATACAAAATATAGACATTTATACGCTACCATTATTTGAAAGTTCATGTCTGTTGTTATACTGCTTATCTTAAATGAGGCAGGGAAAGGTGGTACCTTTAACCAGTAGGATTTGGAGAGACAAAGACATACTTCTGAAGATGTGTCTTCAGAAGTAGTCTTCAGAAGTAGTTCTTCAGAAGTAGTCTTCAGAAGTAGTTCTTCCGAAGTAGTCTTAAGAAGTAGTTCTTCAGAAGTAGTCTTCAGAAGTAGCTATTCAGAAGTAGTCTTCAGAAGTACCTCTTCAGAAGTAGTCTTCAGAAGTAGCTATTCAGAAGTAGTCTTCAGAAGTACCTCTTCAGAAGTAGTCTTCAGAAGTAGTTCTTCAGAAGTAGTAAAGAACTAGACAGACAAAGCATTTAGACATTTATACGCTACCATTATTTAAAAGCTTATGTCTGTTGTTAAAGGTATTGGTACTGTTTCATAACCTTTTAACCAAACAAACATTCATTCATATTCATAGTCTTGTTTTTTAAACAAATTTAATATTGCACAACGTTTTCACTTCACCACATGGCGATAATGACGCGTGTGTTCATTCATTTTTGAGTGTTGATACCTTATAAGCATTCTATGATAACAACAAAAACAAAACCTATGACGCAGCAGGAAATTAATTCGACGAAAACATTATCAATGTTTATATTAATAAAAATCTACTAATAGGAAAATCCTAGAAAAATCGTATCCCGAATTTAGATACTTCTTAATCCCGGATAATGTCTATATTATCTGCACTAAATTTCAATATATACTGGGTGTAAAAGACATGAGCAGTCAAACGAAAACCACGTATTCTATACATCAAAATAAGACATATTTCAAAAAAAATATTGCTGGGAAATGATTTTTATTTTTTGGTGTTACAAAAAATCGCAAATTGTACCGCGCAATGTAAAGAGCTCAACTCGCACGCAACTCGCAAAACCACGATAATTTTGCTTGACGGCGGCCCCGTTCGTTAGTGTCCGTGCGCATCGAGTGAGCTACATTGAACGCTAACGTTTTGAAGCCATTTTTTGTTATGAAATACTAAAAAAAATTATAATGTTTCTTTGGACAATAATTAAGAAATAACGTATAGAATACGTTTTCATAAAAAAATGAAAAAAAAAAATTATGACTTTGACCTTCAATAAAATCGTAACTATCAATTTCCCAGGTATAGTCTAAAGGAAGAAAAATGTTATGACGGTGAGCAGAATACATGGTTCTCGTTTGACTGCTCATGTCTTTTACACTCTGTATGTACAACACCATGTTCCTGCGAATATGTATTAATTATGGAATGATGATCAAACCATAAAATTGGTGTTTTTCATTATGGATCATCATATATCAGATCAGCAATAGAGAAAAACGAGCAGTTTTGGGCCATTTCACCACCACGCTGGCCCAATGCGGGTTGGTGGGTGAAAACGGTTATATTAAAAACTGGGACCGACGGCTCAAAGTACCATCCGAAGCACGGAGGAGCTCAAGATTAAAAATCGGTATTGACCCATCCAGAGCCCAACCTTGGTGAAAGTGGCTTTATCTTCGCAAACGTAACAAACTCAACGCTCATTATGGAATTTAAATACTCGAATGTAAATAACATAATAAGCTACTCCGTTACACAACTTTTTTTGAATGATTTGATTGCACTCAACGGCAACATAGCAACGATGAAGGAATAACCAAATTAAAGTAAATAAAATAAAATTACAAATAATTTAAAAATTTATCTTTGTAACGTACTACCTACTTCCTTTGTAAGATAAGTTAAGTAAACGCTATAAAAGTATTTCGCAATCCTATCAGCCTTTTTGATTCGACCTACTGCTGGGTCACAAGCCCTCTCCTTGTCATCGAAGGAGGTTTAAGCAGTAGTCCACCACGCTTGCCCAATGCGGATTGATGGACGGAGTACAAAAGTGATCAACACCCCTTTGCTGATCCATTAGTCGCTGTCTACGACACCCATTAAAGGATATGGGGTAATGCTATTCTACTTTGCCGGCATTACATGGAATTTTGCAAAGTTAACATATACCCTCAGAGACACTAAGTATTAATGACAGCGTTATTGAAAACATAACGTAAAGTTCAAATCTCTTACAATGAATTTTTTTATTGTTCTTTACGGGGTAGCTCTTGGCTTTCGTCTCACATGACGGTAAGTGACGATAAGACCGAAGATGTAATCAAGCTTTACGTGGAACCCTCAACCACAGAGGGTCTAGCTATCTTACTAGTAATTGTCGGAACACGATAATGCTGTTAAAACTATTGTTATGGAGGCAGACTTTGACAAGATCTGGTAGCTAGCCAGGTGACTTTCAAACAAGCCCTACCAAACAAACCGATTTCTCGGTGTTTCTTGGCGAGAAGAATGAGGAGATTCGCGGAACCAAAGCGTATGATATAGCCCAAAGAATTGCAAAACTACCACGTTTAAGTGGGCGGGGCACATTGTTCGGAGAACGGATGGCCGATGGGGCCGAATAGTTCTAGAGTGGCGACCGCGTACCGGACGACGAAGCGTGGGTAGGTAGGGCTCCTACAAGGTGGACTGACGACCTAATTAATGACGCTGGTCACGCCTGCATGCGAGCAGCACAGGACCGGTCATTGTGGCGTTCTTTGGAAGAGACCCAGGTTACGTCAAGTGGCTAAAATGATGATGAAATATATACAATAATGAGCTTATTTTCTGCGCTCTTCTTATTTTGTGGTGGAAACTTCCTATTGCCCTAACTTATGGACATGATCCTGCAAATAATTATTTAATTATTTTATTAAATAAATTGTAAACAGGATAGGTTTATATTATTAACAATTAACAAGCGTATATTTGGATTCTCGAATGTTGTTAATTATTCCGTTTGTATTATTTTCCTGAGCCAGATTATGGAGAACCAGTCTGTTTTATATTGTTCTACATTATTGTAAATAAATGCTAATGAAAGCTAATAAATAAATATCTACCTAAATAAACTTATTTATAGCAGTCAAAATAAGTGGTACAAAAATAGACATTAAACAGTAAATTTAGTTAAATGGTCTTTTAAATTATTTAAAATAAATATTTATTTTTAAGTTTCCGACCAAAATTTACAATATAATAGCTATATATGTATAACGGAGCATTAATAAGTTATTTAAAACAGGTAAGACATGTATGTCAAAGAGTAAAGTTCTTAGAGTTCATCCAGGTAGGCGTAATTTAGCTACGCTTTAGATATGCGTTTCAATAAGTTTTGTATTTACGGAAGTTCTAGACAAGTCGAGATCTTTTACTAATGACAGAAGGATTTAGTTAGTTACCCTCACGCCTACTTCAACTGTGTACAGACTTAAATTATTTGGTTTGTTAAATAAAAGCATTTATTGGTTTTTATAGGCAGAAAAATAGAACGGATTAGCCTTACGATTTTCGATAGATTTGCTTTCGTAGTGTTATTTTGTCGGTGAGTAAGGTTACCAGAGGTAAGGTATGAGATGGGGCTAGGATAGGCAATGACACATAGGTGTTTGAATCGTCTATAGTCTAACGTGACTGACACGGAATACTAGTCTTTGGGGGCTGCTTAACATCAGGCTCGGTTATCAATCACAAAGCATACAAATGTTAATAAAAATTACAAATAGCCCGCCTGACTCTCAATACTCTCTTCTGCTCCATTGAGTCAAGTAGGTGCGGTTTCTCATCCGCATCCGAGCTAATGCAAGTACCGCCGCACTCTCCCAAGATTTTGGCCTTTATAAACGGAAAGTTACGCCAGGCCAAGTATTGGTTGGTTTGCTCTATTAAGATATCTATAAACTAGCGACCCGCCCCGGCTTCGCACGGGTGCAATGCTTATGTAAATATGCATGTATTATACATGACGGCGCTATGATATTATTAGGTTCAATTGTAATTGAATTTGTTAGTTTCATTGGAAATAGTCCACGAGGGATTGCGAGTGACGTCAGCGCCGCACGAGCTATCGTACGATGCGAAGTAATAGTGGTGGGGCGCGCCTTTGTTGCAGCGGTGCGCGCTCGACAGAGCTCAGTCTAGTTCGAGGCGTCGCTGAGTGCGGACGTGTCTATGGTTGTATTAGGAATGCTTGTGGAAGCTATGTCCGACGGTTGTGTGATAATAGTTAGAGAGAAGTGAAGGTGAGTGCCTAGGTAAACCTACACACTGGGTCACAAGTCCCAGGCACTACTCTGGTTCTCCTTTTTGTGATGTGTGTTGTGATAAATTGACTCGGTATTCGTATGGGAGATAGTGATTCGATCTAAATCCTGACGACATCCACGACATCAGAAGCGGGATTCGTACCCACCATGCCCACTTTGGACGAGTACGGTCGCGCCGCCCGCCGCCGTCTGTTGCATTGGATAGCTTTGGTGAGTGTTTAAATAATGATTTTAAGTTTGGAGCTGTTTATTTCAAAGAAAGTTGCGTAGTATTGAGCGTAGTTAATGATTTATTTCGAATTTAATTTCGAACTAGATGAAGGGTAATTGAAATTATTGTTGTTCAATGAATCGTACTTGTTAATTTTAACTGCATTGGTTTGTAATTCAAATTACTCGATTGTGGATAGATTTTATGTCTACCCGACATAGAAATTGATAATTGGACGCCTGAAATTTTAGCCTTGACTTAGGTGTGAGGTTGCCTATTTGCGTAGTATATTTTGTTAGGCAGTGTAATTTTAAATAACTGGTTTTGTGCCACTGTAACTGCGGCTTATTTTACCTTGGAGAGAAATAGGGTTGTTAATACGTGTAGTGCAGTCTGTAAGTTTTTTTTTTATTTTGTCGTATCAACGTGCCAATAGATTAGATGAAATTATGAATGAATTTATATTCTTAACATTTTATTAATGGTTTGCCCACAACGAGTAATGCCACATAAAGTAGGTATAAGAGCAAGCTAAAATAATTAGACCTTTTTTCATCTTTTGCTGGCCCAGTCTTATTAGTGAAGAAAAAAAAAAAACAACGTGACGGATCAGACCTCATGTGTGTGTATAGACTATAGTCACCTGTAAAGTGACTGGTAGTATTGCAGTACTCAAATCTGTAAGGCCCCGGACCACCAAGTACCTAACGAAGTTGATATCGTGTTTTTTTATTATGAGATGTTAATTGGAATTTAGTGGCTACTCACGACATGCATTTTTTTACCTAGTGACTATTTTGACTAGTGACGTTTGATATGGAATCAAAAACCAACTGACAGTGTTCCTGGTGCAGCCGAAATACTGTGTTGTTGGAAACCAAAGGACTGTGTTTACATTGGGCTGAAAGGACTAGCTATGAGAGCAGCTAACTGAAAGACCGGTTTACAATTCTGATAAGACATATTTGCGATTTTGCGTGTGTGACGGTGATGTGTTGTCATGTTGATAGAGCGGGTGATATTGGGAACTTGACGATCGGTCTTGTTTCAGAATAGTGACACGTATTCTGCTGAGAGTCTAAGGTAGAGTCTTAGGTAGAGTCTTAGGTAGAGTCTTAGGTAGAGTCTTAGGTAGAGTCTTAGGTAGAGTCTTAGGTAGAGTCTTAGGTAGAGTCTTAGGTAGAGTCTTAGGTAGAGTCTTAGGTAGAGTCTTAGGTAGAGTCTTAGGTAGAGTCTTAGGTAGAGTCTTAGGTAGAGTCTTAGGTAGAGTCTTAGGTAGAGTCTTAGGTAGAGTCTTAGGTAGAGTCTTAGGTAGAGTCTTAGGTAGAGTCTTAGGTAGAGTCTTAGGTAGAGTCTTAGGTAGAGTCTTAGGTAGAGTCTTAGGTAGAGTCTTAGGTAGAGTCTTAGGTAGAGTCTTAGGTAGAGTCTTAGGTAGAGTCTTAGGTAGAGTCTTAGGTAGAGTCTTAGGTAGAGTCTTAGGTAGAGTCTTAGGTAGAGTCTTAGGTAGAGTCTTAGGTAGAGTCTTGGGTAGAGTCTTGGGTAGAGTCTTAGGTAGAGTCTTAGGTAGACTCTTATGTAGAGTCTAAGGTGAAGTCTTGGGAAGAGTCTCTATGTTAGAGTCACATGTAGAGCCACTTTCGATTGTAATACCTAGAAAGCATCTAAGAATAAAATTAATCTAACGCCTCGTGTACATTGGAAATTTTGATATCGAATGGAGCATGTAGATTATTTTTTTGCGTTAGTTTGACGCGTTTAGAAAATACACTATATTTGTATCATACTTTATTTATCGACCCAATCAATGCTATAAGGACTCTTCAATACATAGCTTCGTTGTTTGGTGCCCCAACTCACGTCATGGCTGATCAGGATAGACGTTTTCTAGCAAAGATTACAGAGACTTTTGTTGATAGCAAGAGGATCAAGTCGAGCCAACGGCGAAGTGGATTGTTGAAGTTGGGATACATCGAGGCATGTAGTTTTACAGTACAGTCAAATGAACTGAATGATTTGTGATGTTTAACGACTTTATTAGTTGTCGTTAGTTCCGCTACCGCAATCAACATTTTTTTCAATCTGCAATAAAAAAAATCTGCAAATGAAAAATAGTATTCTGGATGACAAAGGCTTTAAATGGTTTCGTGATTGAACTTGTTTTTTCAATGTCAATTACAATAGAACATACAAATACGATCATGACCGTGTTCAGTTCATGCTATGCCAAATTGTATTGATCCTTTGGTTAACTTCCAATCGTGCTATCTTAGAAGTACCGCAGGATGTGCCGATGACGGCAAAAGTAAGTAAATTTCAAACAAAATGGAAATTAATGTGTGTTAATACTCCAATAAGTGTGTAAACAAATAGTCTTGTGTGTCAGTAGTCAGTGTGAAAGGTAGTCTGTATAACAAGTGGTTTGTGTGACGGTTAATCTGTGTGACAAAGGGTCTGTGTGACCAGGGTCTGTGTGACCAGAGTCTGTGTGACCAGGGTCTGTGTGACCAGTGGTCTGTGTGACGGGTGTCTGTGTGACCAGTGGTCTGTGTGACAAATGGTCTGGGTGACAAATAAGCCGTCTGTGTGACAAGCCGTCCTGTGTGATAAACCGTCTGCGTGAAAGGCCGTCTGTGTGAAAGGTCATCTATGTAACAAGCCGTTTGTGTGACACCCGTATGTATGCCGTTTGTGTGATAGCTAGACTTGTGTTATTTGATGTCAGACTGGCCGAGCTAGAGTATAGCAATCAAACGCAAGTTATCTTTGCAGATTATAACCACAAGTAAGACACACGAGGACGTGTGATGATGCAGGATGGCCGTGACGGCGCTATGATATTATTAGGTTCAATTGTAATTGAATTTGTTAGTTTCATTGGAAATAGTCCACGAGGGATTGCGAGTGACGTCAGCGCCGCACGAGCTATCGTACGATGCGAAGTAATAGTGGTGGGGCGCGCCTTTGTTGCAGCGGTGCGCGCTCGACAGAGCTCAGTCTAGTTCGAGGCGTCGCTGAGTGCGGACGTGTCTATGGTTGTATTAGGAATGCTTGTGGAAGCTATGTCCGACGGTTGTGTGATAATAGTTAGAGAGAAGTGAAGGTGAGTGCCTAGGTAAACCTACACACTGGGTCACAAGTCCCAGGCACTACTCTGGTTCTCCTTTTTGTGATGTGTGTTGTGATAAATTGACTCGGTATTCGTATGGGAGATAGTGATTCGATCTAAATCCTGACGACATCCACGACATACATATAAACCTTCCTTAAGAACCACTCTATCTATTAAAAAAACCGCATCAAAATCCGTTGCGTAGTTTTAAAGATCTAAGCATACATAGGGACAGACAGACGGCGGAAGCGACTTTGTTTTATACTATTTAGTGATGGTTCATTGAGACTAATCCAATGATCCTTAACCTGATACCTCTAATGCTGCAGATTTCAGCTGATCCTGCTGCACCAGAAATATTAAAATTACAGCAAACTAAATTTTCAGGCGATCAGACCCGTGGAAGTTATTCAGTTCCCTTAAAGAGATGATGATGTTTAAGCAGATATTCTTGGATCAATAATGCTACTGATCAAAATACTTTTCAAACAAAAAAAAAATCAAAATCGGACCATGTGTTTGGGAGCTACATAATATTTATAACACGCCTCTTTTTCGTCGAGGGTTAAAAATAATATCTACTAAATTAAAATACAGAAGTGGCCAGTTTTTCAGTCACTAACTACACTATAACACGATGATTAATTCTTTCTTTTATTATAAGTAGTACGTAATAATTTACACTTACATTTGTAAGTGTCTTCTGTTTTACATTTTTTAATCAATGGAAGTGTCAAGTGGCTTACGTCATAGCCATAACTTAAATTAAAAAGCTGTTTAAATAGTGTGTGGCAGCCATTAATAAATGGCTTTTGGGAATAATTGTCTAAAAATAATTTAGAAATCAATTGTTCTATAATATATATTTTTACATTAAAGAACCTTACAGAAGTTCACAATAAAATTGTTAAAACTTACTTGAATAGCAGAGATGCAAGAGCAGCAGTTTAAAAGATTAAGATGAATTTAATAGGAGTCCACACTAAAACTTTATAGCTACTTACCTATTACCGTCCACAAAACTTGTACACTTTATAACACACTCACTAATGTCCACAATAATCACTTTTAAAACAGTACGATATAAGAATACAAAAAAACCGTTAGATAAAAATTTTCAGACATACAAATATTATATTGGCAGTCAACAACCGTTGCTTAGCAATGCGATTGTTCTCACAACGTATCTTCTGCCTGCCAGTAACTTTAACAAAAAAAAAACTTAATTTTTGTGGTGTTGTGTTTCTGTTTAGCGCGTGATTATCACATCAGAGATGCAAGCGTAGGCTGCGGTTATTGCTTACCACCAGGCAGGCTTGTCTCCCAACCAAATAATATAAAAAATCGTATTATCGAAACGTAAAATACAGTCCAATCAATTATTGTCCTAATTATCAGTCCACTGTGTAATAAATAGCTCAACATTTTAGCTCTATATGATGAAGGAAAATTTAATTACAATTGACTAGTTCAATAATTGACCAATATTACGAATTTCATTCTATATTATATTTTTAATAGCAACCCCCTTAATAGAAAGTTGTTATTGTGAGAGTTGTTATGTAACGGTGCCTAAACAAAAATGGTTCGATATCGCTAAGTTCAAATGTCAATCGTTTTTATAAACACGGACTCTTTTCACAAAGTATAACAATATTATTAAGTTTACTAAAATAAGAAAACTATAAACACCTGTCATAAGGTAATAAGTAGATTATTATTATGAAATCATTCTCTTTTATTCAAAGTGTTCTAACAATTTAAATTGACAAAGTTCAATACTGACCTACATACATAATTATCCCTGCTGACAGTTCCCAAAAGAAAATGCACCGGCTATGTATATTGTCCGGAATCCCATCGCAGCAGAACCGGAATCCCGCCAATAGGGTCATAATTTACACAAGAATCGCATTTGATTGACGTCACTGCTTCATCTTTACTGACGGTTTTACTGACTCAGAGCGATATCAGCCGTTTATATTACCAACAGCAACTGCCCACCATTCAGTTCGTGTTGAGCCGTCATACGTAACGTACTCACGTTTGAATTTGGAAAAGCGCGTTCTTAAAAAGTTTTTATTTGTGCTACGAACGAAACTTTTTGGCTTTATCTGTGCTTCGCCTTGTGCGGGAGCCTTGAATTCTTTATTCTGTGAAAGTGCTCCGTGGTTAAAAAAATGCGCGCGAAGAGTGACTCTCTTACTATCGAGGATTTCATGGATGTTGTTTTCTTCGCTTACGTGGGCAACTCAAAAAAGGTATTTTAAATTTTAATACGCTTTCCATTGATTATAACGTAACGTTTTTCTTGTTATTCGTCTGGTTTAATATGTGAGGTTGCAAATACGTCAATACGCTATACAATAACATAAATACACTTCACATATCAACAGAGTTACGTACGTTTTATCTTAATTAATTGATTTGCATCTAATTTCCTTGCTCGTAAAATTGCATATCTCGTAAAATGGCTATCAGTTATCAGGATGTTGGATTAAAGATGCATTTTAATTAACTATTTTATCTTAAGATTCAGTATAATTACTTTCTAATTAACAACACCCAGACCGCTCAGATGATTTAGAGAGCCTAACATCTGTCTTGTAGGCCTATTCGCTAACTTTTTTTGACAGATTAAAGTGATAATCACCGAGTGAATTGCATAATATGCAATTATAATCCATTGCTATTTTACACGACACGCTTTTATGGTCGAAACGCTACTTGTCATGTAAAAACAGAATGGATATGTAATTCAGTCGGTGATTATCTTCTTCTTTTAATTGGCTCTCGTTTTCATGAATTCTCCCAATGTCAAGTCAGTCATGGGAGTGACGGTGATTATAACTTTCATCTGTCAAAAAAGTTAGCGAATAGGCTGGCTGTTGTTGGCTTTTATTTGTAGGTTTACTGAAGGTAGGTTTGATACTTTTTTGGGTTTGGTGCTTTTTTAGGTTTTATGTACGCGACAGCCTGGCAACCTGTAACTAAAACTAACAAAATGCTATCTAAGGCTCTACTAAACCCCTGTTGGGATTTTCAGTGTGATTGTAGTATGACCTAACTAACATTATAAATGCGAATGTGAGTTTGTTTGTCGCGCTCACGACTAAGCTCAGACAAGGTCCGAGCGGGCTCTCGAATGCCCTAGGGTCGCTAGATGATCGAGAGACTCCTTCGACGGAGATGCTTGATCGCTTAGTAACCTCCTAGGTTCGCCTATGTGATGCCGGTGGAATAGAATAGCATTACCCCATATCAATCCAATGGGTGTCGAAGAAGGATCGATCAGCAAAGGGGTATTGATCACCTTATGCTGTATCCGCCAATCCGCATTGGGCAAGCGTGGTGGAATACTGCCTAAACCTCCTTCGATGACAAGGAGAGGCCTTGTGTAGCTACTGTACTGATCATCATTAAATTTTGTACACATATTTGAATGGTACAATAAAGAACATTATGGTACCTTTCACCTAGAAAAAGTACGTTCCCGATGGATACTAACTTGTTCACAAAATCTATATAATAACGCGTGTGAAGCCGTTGGTTATTTTATTTAAAGCTAAATATAAGGTTAAAGTACACAATCAGACACTCTCTGTGGGCTGTGGCTGACAAAATTACAAGAAATTATAATATAAACAAAATAATTAATCAAAACAATTTACCTTAAGGTCTGTGAAGGCATGTTAGGTCACTATTTCTGGCATTCATTGACTGACTATGAAAAGCAGTGTAACATCTTTCTGGATATTATTAATGAAAAACCCCTAAGTTACTAATCACGTATACTGACATTTGTAACTAACTAGATTCAAACGGTGTTACTACAATTTTTTTTAAACATTGTTTAAATTTAGACCTTGTTTAAACATGATGACGTCTCTATTTGCTGTTATAAACAGAAACGAGACAACTTTAGTTTTCAACAAAGTCGAACTTTAAACAGTGTTTAAGAAACTTTTCTAGCAAACCGATAGAGCTAAGTAGATTTCTTGTTTATATGACAAGTAATGGCTCAAACTGTCAGATATGGCTTTAAATTTAAGCTAATGTTACCTAAAGCTCTGCGCAAGTTGCTCAGCCGCCTTTGGGATTATTATATGTATGTATGATAATTAAGACAGTTTGCTAACGAATTAAGTATATTTGTTTCTTTTTTCTCCCCTGCTCCCGCTTTATTTGGGGTTGGTGCAGTGTGCTTTGGTCGACATACGTAGATTTTAGAATTGGATGGTAACCAACACTTAGTAATGCTGTTGCAGGTCGTTTAAGATCTCAGCACATTTTTATCAACTTGGAAAAGGAATGTATCGTCTCTTTTTCATATAAAAGGAGGCGGTAAGGTTACGTTATCTTTCCGAGTTGATAAGTCTGCTGTGACTTTTGCTAGCCACCGCGTTAGTGAACTCCGGGTGTGATGGTCAGCATGGGGTTCAGATAACGGCCTTAGTCGCCTTTTATAATAATAGTATATTCAGACCATGTCCTTAAAATGTTAGTAACAATGTAGTTAAATGATAGGGTTAGTAACTAAGAAATCAGATTAAATTATTCTATAAAAATACAGTACCAAAATTAAAGTTTAAAATAACAATTAAAATTAAAGATTATTCAATAATATTTTTAAAAAAATTATGACACCCCCGAGAAAAAACTGGCTAGTTCTATTTAAAGCTGGAACCACACAACTATAACACACACATATTTATCTTTATGCAAATATTTAAGGAATATTTTTACATTATCATAAAATAAATATTCTATTTATGTATCTGCCATCCAGCATTCATAAAAGAGGCTCTTAATTACATTAATTTGATCAGAAAAAAGATGTGAGCGTGGGAATGTTATTACTATTGTACATAATTTTATTCAAATCAGTTCTGTAGTTTGAATGTGAAGAAACAACAAACTTACTAAAAATTTATATATGGAAGTTGTCAAGTATTTGCCATACAAATTTTACCGCTACCATGAGCTTGGTGAAACTTAATTTTGCGACTTTTGAAGTAGGAAAACTTTCGAGAGCTTAATGGATACTAGTAAACAAATTGTCCGAAATATGGCTTTTTATATTAGAAAATTATCAGCAATACTTAAATCAAAAGTCAAATTCAATTAAACAAAAAGGTTGACAGGATTCGTCTGTTATATCTATAAAAGAAAAAACTAATATTTTACTCAAGTTCAAGAACAGAACTCATACCTGTATTGCTTTGGAAATTATGCAATAAATATGATTTTGTCAAGTAGGCATTTGAAATGTACAACAAGTTCTTTATCTTCTTTAATTTTTTATTGTAATTATTTAATTTTGATAACAGCATGACAATGAGTAATAATGGTAATGTGTTAGAAACATGCTACGGAATATTAAAATCTGTTTTATTTAAAAATATTGAGTTTGTAGCCAAACTTAAAAAAATAGTAGGTACATATTCCCAAATTATCAGTATCATGAAACTTCTTTTTTAAGTTAAATAATAATCTGCACTCATGGTTGGGGAAAGTAGTAGTTCATTTAAAACTACTTAGTAAACCCATTTCTCAGATCATGTAAGTGAAGGTCCATTCAAACAAATTGCTTTATGTTTTTTTAATGGAACTCAAATGAAAAGAAAGTAAAATACCTTTAAATAAAAAATAAAAAAAAACTATATACATTTGTAATAACAATATAAATGAAATGTGCTGCGCATAATCACTACATAGTATAAAACAAAGTCGCTTCCGCCGTCTGTCTGTCCCTATGTATGCTTAGATCTTTAAAACTACGCAACGGATTTTGATGCGGTTTTTTTTTAATAGATAGAGTGATTCTTAAGGAAGGTTTATATGTATAATACATGCATATTTAGATAAGCATTGCACCCGTGCGAAGCCGCGGTGGGTCGCTAGTATAATTATACAACTGTAATATTTATTTGTATAATATTTGGTTCTTTAAACATACTTGCTTGAGATAGGTATAAAGATTGCAATAAGCGGCAATAATTAAAATGACTTGTATGTAATATAAATATTATTGTAATATACTAAATACCACTAGAGGAGAAGTAGTATTTATTATATAATGTTTATTTGGGACTTTTCTAACTGTAAACAAAGAATACAGCTAAAAGTATATATCTTAACTAATTACGCATATCGAATAGAACAGTAATATTAATAAAAGGTTTAGAATTCCAATTCGAACGCCACGAATTTCCCGTCATTGACGCGCGACAATAATGAGTTTTATGTTCGCAATACTAAAAATGGTTTTTGATTATATAGTTTGTTTGACCACGGTAAAAAACAAACAATAATCATTTTAATTTAGATAAACAATAATTTAATTGTATTAAAATAACATTTAATTGACCTAAAAAGGAAATATTCATTTTTGATCGTACCTACGTGAGTATTTTCGGTTGGAAAACAAACAATTTCGCATGAGGTTATTCCGTGATGTTGCAACTTTATTTCCTAAACAGTTTTGCATACGTGTCACATTTACGTCTTACTTTCTCGTGGACATAACCATTGGTTCATTGACATTCTTAAGAAAAAAAATTAAGCAATATAATTCGGCCATTTTCCGATTAGTCATTTTTACGTGTCTGGGCTTGTATTTCCGTAACATTGTCAAATTTAAGGACTTCTTATATTTTTATATATTACTTAGCATTTGTATCTAGGTGTTGACAAAAATATAGACCTCAGTTTTAAGTAATTGTTGCTTATTTAATTTCGCAAACCTCTGTTCTCTAATCACCGTATCGCGTCCGCACACTAACGTAATGTTAAAACTTGACAAAATATCGACTCAATAGAAGCAGTCTATAAATAATTATCATTAAATAACTACATGTCCGAGCTAAAGTTATAATTACCAATACGTTTTCGGTTTCTTGTTGCACCTCCCTAAATGCACGTAACAATATTTTGCACGTCACTGTTGTACGCGTCGCAAACCCTCAGTTCCCACCACCCAAATTAGGGTCCAGAGGGGAAGAAAAGGGGAAATGGGGGGTGAGGGGGAGGGGGTTGGCTTTTGTCCAGAGCGGCGAAAAATGTCCTCTTCTTCTCTTTTTGAAAAACAAATCTTACACTCCTCCATGCGCGCAATATAATTAAAACAAAAAACCTACCTACTTACCTTGACAATTTCTCTGAACACGACATGGACACTGTTCCAGGATTGCGTGCGTATATTGTATTGCAATAATCAAAACTGCTAACTACGTACACACTGAAAAAGTTGTAAAATTATGAACTAAATCTATTTTAAAAGGGTTAATGACGTACTCACCATATAAATATGACTCGTAAGTTATATATAATACCACGTCAACATATTCAGTTCTAAAGCAATGACGCAAAATGCAACTAGCAGATAAAGCTTTTCTTCTAACTGAATTCAAATTAATAATTAATTTGAAATATAAATGGTTTATGTGTTATTGTTTGGAATTTATATTTATTCACGCTATTTCCAATGATTGTATAAAACATACATACGTAAAAATAACTTACAAAGCTATTTCTTCTTTTCCAGCAATCAGAAAGATGGCGGAAGCTCCGTAACATTGTGCAGTGGACGCCATTCTTCCAGACCTACAAGAAACAGAGGTACCCTTGGATCCAGCTCGCTGGGCATCAAGGAAACTTCAAAGCCGGCCCGGATCAGGGCACGATACTCAAAAAACTTTGTCCGCAAGAAGAGAGGTGCTTTCAGGTGAGAAATCAAAGTAGACATTCTTAGGATCTTTGTTCTTCATCTTGTTAGTACGTTTTGTGTCGGAGGCGACTGGGTCTCGATCTCCAGATAGCCTCCGCGAGGCATTTGGTGACATCAAGACGCTGGGTGACTTCCTGGAGGAATAAGGATGGCTGTGAACCAGCCTTACACCCTTCGACGCAAAACAGGCGCAAAAGTCGTCAATTGGTGGAGACCGCCCGATAGAAAAAGAAGAAGAGAGGCTGGGCTACTTCAGCCAGCACAACTCTTCCACGAAGTCTCACAGCGCCATTATGGACTAAGATAATTTTCTACGACAATGTCTACTACTGCACGAAATATGACTAATAGGGCTAACTGATAACCGGATGTATCTTGCGTAAAGTCAATCTTCTTTGGAAGCCTTACTCACTGACAAAAACACATCAGTTGTGTTATTTGACGAGCTTATATTATGACTTGCCGATAGTCCATAGTCAGTTTTACAAATACCTTTTATTTAGCTTACTCATAAAAAATAACTGCCTTCCAATGATAATATAACCTTTCTCCATTTGTTTATACAAACATATTGATAGAACCGACTATGAATTTTTGACATTCGGTTAAGCCTTCAGCCTTGTTATTTGACAGTAGCAGTCTTCGTTTCATTTTCATTCATTTTCATTCATATTGCCTATGATGACGAATTTCAATATGTTATCGTTATAAAACGGCTGTCACTTGTTTAAGCCCCGGAGATTGTATAGAAAAAAATTTGCTAGTGTCTTTAATTGACAACTTCTTCTTCGTCGTACGGGCTGTCTCCGCAACTCGACGACTATGCGCCTGTTTTGCGTTGGAGGGTGACTGGCCGGTCCCTCCAGCCATCCCAAGTCTTCCAGGAAGTCTTGTAACGCCTTGACGTCTCTGAAGGCATCCTCGAGTCTACCCGGATGGTCTATTTAGTGAGCCCGGTGTGTTTCCTCTGAGTTGCATTCCATCAGGACGTGAGCGGCTGTTTCTTCTGTCTCCATGCATCTTCTGCATAGGGGTTTGTCTGTTATACCTTAAGTGAAAAGGTGTTTCTTAAAATTGCCATGACCGGTTGTGTTTATTATCGGCAGGGCTGTCCTGGCTTGTCGACAGTCTTCTAGGTTACGCCAGTGTTGCTTGTGCATGGTGTTTGTTTTTTGATATACTTTGCCTTTATACCAACTGACGGGTATTGGGACGATCGGATCAGGTCCTATAACGGTGATCCCTGCGCCAATCCTCGCTAGTTCATCTGCGGCTTCGTTGCCTCTGTCGTCGCTGTGTCCTTTAATCTATTGAAGGATGACAGAGTTTGAGTTTCCTACCTTATTGAGCGTACAGGCATTCTCAAGGAGAGTTGGTGCCAGGCAGGTGGCTGGCCGTAAAAATACAATACCAAATCCTATAGCAGTAATTGTCAATATCAAGAAATACCTACTGTACCAACCTCAAAAAGTTACACACCAAGATAAATAGTCATAAGAAAAGTCATTACCTATTTACCTTATATTTTACTGTTAGTTTAGTTCTTTCTTTGTTTTATTTATTTGCCTATATTGTTGTGTAAGCGCGTCGTGTGTGTTTTGGCAAAAAATATATTTCTATTCTATTCTAAAGTTTTCACTTTAGCTTAGGGCACCACATCCTACATCCTTAGTTTTCTGGTGACCCTGAACGCGGGCACTGTAACTGAATGAACTCGAGAGCTGGAAGACTTAGTGGTTGCGACTACCAACCGGGCGTAACCACTGTAACCTTTTGTCACAAAATAAAGAGAATATTAAGAAAAACTCATAATTTAAGAACTGTAATGACAGTAGATGCAGTGAAAGAAATATGAAAGGGTCGTAGCACGTGGAAGGAAGTGAACTCTGTCTGTCCCTTTGGAAGAAAGGCGTGACATTTATGTATGTATACCTAGTATGTTAATGCTTCTGCATGTAATATGCATCTGTGCGTTTTAATAACTTTCTTGGCGTTCAATTCCCAGTTTGATTTTCTAGCTTAATAGAGTTTTATTGGATTCTCAGCCACAGCCAGATTTAGGGCAGAAAAGTAATATGTTCTTAAACAACTGTTAAGGGCAGGTAGTAATAAAAAAACATACCTACTGTTATGAAACAAATACCTAATACTTATACCATTTTCTTTGCTGTATTCACTTCCATACAATGTTTTTGCTTCTAATGGTGATGTCAACTAGGACCGTTTTAGTACAAGATAGGCAGCTATTAGACTTTCTATCTTATGCTTTAACTGTGCGGAGTTGTATGTGCAGCACATAATGTAGGCTACGAGCTTATTATGCTTTAACAGTTCCATTCCAAAAAAACACCATTATACAGAAGAGTTAAAGTTGAAATAATGCCGACTCCCAAAAATATAAAAGCTTAAGTAAAATTCATTATGTGACGTCGCTGTTCTAAACTTGAGTGTCGAATATTATTCGTCTTTTATATTTATTGGATTAACGTGTTAGTTTCATATAACATAAAGCTCACTTTCAAATGCTTATATTTATATTCCAATAAGGACACAATAGGGGATATCCAGTAAATAGTAGCATTAATTAAGAACCACATATAATGACGTACGAGTAGTTATCAAAAACGCGGGTTTTTTCTCTTCATAAAACATATACTAGTTGAGTGTTTTAATATTTTTTCCTGCAAAGAGTATGTATTGTTGAAAACTTTTTAGTGAGATACTGATTTGATGTTTTTCTCTTTAAGGTTATTCCCAAGCAGTGGTAACCTTGTAATCTCTCGTAACGAAATGATTAATTTATCGCAAAGTATTGTAAATAATGCTGGGTGATAGGCATTTGTTTTATAGTTCCAAAATTAAAGTATGTGTGATAAAATATTGTTTACTGTTGTTCTGACTATCAAGTCATGTACATGTATGTTTATAATATTTTAAAGAAACAAAGTTTCTTCAGATTAAATTATATATACCAAGTTTAATATCGCTGCCTGGTTGGAAACCACTAAAGTCGAGAAAATAATAAACTATAACGTCGTTTATTGGATGTATGTTATAATTATCAACAGTATGAACAAAGATAAGAGTCAAATTTGACTATGAACGATCTCTAAGATACATTCTTCGTCTTCTTTTAAATAGATGGCGCGACACATAAAAATTACGCATTTCGCCAATGTCAACTAAAAAATATATAGTAATAGACAATTGTACGGAAGATTGAGTTAAAAAAGGAGTCCCTCAACACGTGTTTTTATAACAAGTACTCGGAAGAAACTCTAAGATACATTAGTTATTGTTTCATTAACCATTTGTTTAATACCCTTAAAGAAAAAAATAAAAGTCACTTTTAATTCATCTTACCCGAATGGGCGGAATTAAAAATTCAAAATTTTTTAAGGCGCACCGGTGCATTGAAAATTGCATATGTTAAAGAAATTATGAAGTGGCGTAACTTTTATATGTATATTACCTTGAATTCATTAGACGTGCAAAACCTTTGAAAACTAAAATATGAGACTTCAATTCCTTCATTACGTACCCTTACCTTACCTTGCTCTCCTGTAAAGTACCTACATAAGCAAAAATAGTTCCACTCATTCGTGATTAGACCGAAGACATAATGTAATGTTTAATTTAAAAACAAATTAATATTATCACTTTAATTATCTTCTTTCATTATACACTATGTTATAAAACACACAAAAAAATAGGTTAGTTAGGTAATTAAATGTAAATTTGCTTTTTTGAAACAATGTCACTGCTTTTTGCATCTACGTCAAATGTTCGATTTCAATATTCAAATTTATAAGAATCATACGACAATATACGTCACTCTTACGATTTATAAATTAACATTTACTTTATAGAAACGCAATTCGATGGTATTCAACTTACTGATTGCTTTGAATGGTAGAGATTTGTTATTTATGATAACAACAAACTTGCAGATGTTTTATGCTATATATATATACGTTAGGAATTTGGAAGAATGAAAAGAAGAAAAATAATTATATCTATGAATGTTAATAACGATCATGCGGAGTTTATTTCCTTAGCCAACTTCTTAGGCTTTCAGTAACTATTTTGCTATTTTAAAGTAATATTTAAACATTTGTTATCTACCTACTTATACGTATAATGACTTCGAAATTTCTTAAAACAAATGGAGATAATGTCTTAAACGGTTTCGCTAGGGTCATAATTCTCTTAACGTACAGATAAAGCAACGAAAGTTATTTAAGACATCAATAAAGATAATGACATTGACGTCAACAGTAGCAACCATTGACAATGTATTGATGACGCAAAGGGAGACCGAGATCTTTGTTTGCAGCAAAGGGAGCTTTGTTCGTATTCTGGGTTTCAATTGTTTATGTATTTTAGCGGTTTTGGAATTACACTGAAATGTGAATCATCGACATATGCCCCTGAGCCTCCATAGAAAGGCCCTGCGAGAATAACAGCGCTTCTGCTACACTATGCTTTAGAAGCATATGCTAAGACAGACCCCTTTTGGTCCCACACAGGTCTTATGTAGGAATTTGTATTTTTTTCATTTGTCTCCATTTTGTTCCTTGCTGGTCAGTGAATTTCTTTCTTTCTTTCTTCTTTCCCTTCCAATCTTTGACTTTTAGAAATACGTACAATAATTAATCTTAATCGGAACATAACTAAAATTAGGGCTAACTTCAAACCTGAGATAAAAGTTATGTTATGTTATTACTAACAGTAGCAAATTCTATCATATTCTTATTTAATGGTTTTCGCTTTTGTGTACTATGTATTACGCATTTAGCCAATGTCAAGTGAAAATATAAAATTTCACGGTAGAATAAGTTAAAAATGGAGTCTCACAACACGTGTTTTTACAACAATCAAGAACTCTGTGGAAAACTCAACGAAAGCAAATGTCTTGTAATCAAATACAAGACAGTCAACTTGTTTGAATAGTACGATATCTGATCATATCTGAATCCGAAGATTGAAAAATCAGCCCTTTATAATATTTATTTAGTTCAGATTTCTTTTTCTGAATAAATAAGATAAATTTTCGAATTAGGTACCTTTTACTTATTCTATTTAAATCGGAATGTAATGACAATCGATATTAATAGATAATACATATTGATAGCATTATTCAGGTTAGCGAATTTATGGCTCAAATTTCAATTCAAAAAATATTTCAATAAATTGAAGGCCTTGTAAATATCAGTGATGGATGAAAGCTCAATTCTTGTAGTTAAACAGGAAGTAGGTATACATTATCTATTTAAAAGTTATATTATGAAACATTTTTAAAGGTCAATGAATACATTTTCCTTTAATAAATAGGCAAATAATGCTTTTAATGAATAACAATTACCAATAAAGCTTGTAAGAACAATCAAGTACCGTCATGACATGCTAATTGTAAAATAGGTTTTATTGCTAGTGAGTTAGGTTCCGTTAAAGATTTTATTTGTATTTTATCAAAGAACATGTCTGTTGGCAAAATATTGGACCAAATCCATTATTCAACAAACCTGGCTCCTAAAATTAGTTCCCTATTTAGTACCATCTCAAAATAGTTATAACAGGTTATAAACCGTGGAAATCTTTGAACTTGTTTATGTCTAGATGTGACATGGTATCAAAGTGTGGAATTTCAGATATTGACTGCACAATGCAAAAGAAACATAATTTAATATTGCCGAGTATGTCAATTTTTTTTGATCCATACAATGCTAAGAACCTTCGTCTCATTTTCTATTTATTACTAACTATATATTTTTATATCTAAATTTCAATATAAATCAGTGAAATTATAGATTGTCCCGTCATTATTTGTGTTCCTGTCAGTGAGTAAGGTCTACAGAGTCCCGTTATGTAGGATATCGGTTTAGGATTGGAAGTGTGAGAGTGTCACCTTGTTGTTACAAGCATCTATGCCTAATTTAAGAACACCACAAGAGCCGGCCAGTGTGCTTGTTTCCCACTCTTATAGAATAAAAATAAATCCTATTCATCTGTCACTAATGGCTGCAAATATAATATTTTAATAATATTTTTTGTTATTGTTTTAGTTGCTGATGAAAGATGTACTCCGTCCGTTCGTCCCTGAGTACAAAGGACAAGTCACATGTGAAGATGGAGAATGTATCCTTTTACAAAAGACAAATAACATTAGTTAGTGCAACCCATATTCTCCTTGATCATTGATGAAAAATGATCTACATCGAACTCATAATACTTGAAAAAAATCTGAATCCTTAAGCCAGCAGCAGTAAATACACTTGATGTTTGATGTTGATGAATTTGCAAAGTTAATTCAATATTAGATAAGCAGGTCTAACCAATACTGAAAAATCTAACATGTCGATTAAGACATTAATAATGTTAGGATGTGTCTTAGCTAAAGAATTAAAATTAAAATAATATAATTTGCAAATACTACAATAAGTTTAATAACGAAATAGATAAATCTTAGTTTCAAGAAATGCGTTGTTGCTGATTATAATCATAACGATACTTAACTAGTACTTTAATATTATTTCATATGCACCTATTATCCTTGACTCACAATCTTTATACAGTGTACTTGCAATTGCAAGATTTGCTGAGTGATTTCGACTGCCCCTGTGTGATGGACTGCAAGATTGGAGTGAGGACTTATCTAGAGGAAGAACTTGCTAAAGCTAAAGAGAAGACAAAACTGAGAAAAGTAAGTAACAATTGATCGAAAACCAAGTTAGATTTTAGGAAATTGGAACAATCACGAAACCAAATGCTAATTGGTGTTTAGTATTTCTGTAATGTTCTAACAAACTGCGTACAAAAATATGATACTTCTTTAAAATAATTGTAAAAGTATAAACATTAAATGAATGAATAAACGTTTATTTGGCACAAAAAGTACAATTACAAAAGTAACAAAAAAAATACATGAAAAGTTTTTGGCCAAATAGATCGGGCTCAGCAGCCGAGGCACTGAGTGCTTCGACGCTGGTATTCTTCGGATACCTTGATAATAATACAACATTATACTATAATACCTAGAAAATAGCGTTAGGCAATCCGGAAACAGCAAAGTCGCCTTCACCAAAAGGGCCCAAACCTAAACATTAAAAATCCTTCAGTAAACAAACTAAATAAAACCAACGACCAGGACATATGTTACACTCAAAATCATCTCAGCAGTAAGTAAACGTAGATTTTATATCATCTGTTTATATTTTTTTCTTCCATCAATTCCAGGATATGTACGAGAAAATGATCCAGATAGACCCAAAAGCCCCAACAGAAGAAGAACACAGGAGTAAAGGTGTCACAAAGCCTAGATACATGATATGGAGAGAGACCATTAGCTCGACTGCGACTCTTGGCTTCAGAATAGATGGAGTAAAGAAAGCAGACGGAACCAGCTCCAAAGACTTCAAAACCACCAAGACCAGAGATCAAATTTTGGAAGCATTTATGGAATTTACGAACAATTTTTCTAATACTGTGGTGAGTGTTTATAAAATTTAGTAAGAAATGAGATATAAAAAATTTTCAGAGGATAGCCATGGTAAGCGAAAATCTGTAGATTCATTTAGGTGTTCAGGCGGATTCTTAACAGAACCTACTGTTTCATTGGGTAAAAAGACACTTGTGAGAATAAACAGTTTTTCTGAAACTCAACACTGAACTGAAACGACGCATTAAGTTAAATAAATACCTGAAAATTCTCACGCTGTAATTTGAGAACATGTTTTTTTGCGTGTTAATTATATCACAAACAAATTAAAGAGCGACCGCAAGTATAGCAAGAAAGCAAAAACTGATAAAAATTGCGGACTCTTTAATCGTGCGAACGTATCTATATAAAGCTGCTAACGTAGCCGAGGGGTCATTTATAACTTCTATTGTGGCTATGTAATTAACACCGTTTCTCAGACAATCATCAGCAATTATGTTGTTATTTATCTGCTATTTTAATTAAGGGAACCGAGCCGGTTTATTTTCAAGTCTTGAATTGTATGTTACATGTAGGCAGTTCCAAGTTTATTTTTTCATTACCTATTTAATTATTATTTGTTGTAGCATTCATCCTGAAAATGTCGATCATAAATATTTAAATGGTACAGCTAATATATACAATATTTGTGCATGTTTTTGTAGAAAGAAAGCATTTCAGAATATGTAACTTATAGAAAAGTACCTATGTAGATTTATAAGTTAATTTCGACAATTGTATTAGGTAGGATATTAGAAGGTATTAAATCTTTTCTCAGTTGAAATGATGCTACGGGGTTCTATCCTACAGGCAAAACAAAGAAAACAGTTTTTTTTAATCATAAGAAACATAGTTGAAAGATTTCAAACCCTTTTACTTCCTTACTTCCAAACAGAATTTTGTGCTCTTTCCCGAAATTGCAAACATTAACGAGGTTTATACTATTGAAACACAAATAAAAATTAGTTTTTGTTTTTGTAATAGAGATCAACATTAATACAACCTTTTTCTTTCTTTCTCCTAACTCTGCTCCCAATTTATGTAGTATGTCGATATTGACAATACTGCTTAAGGATTTGGCATTAGATTTTTACGGCCGGCCGCCTGTAGACATCAACCCTCCTTGGGAACGACTCCTATCTTTCGACAGCACCCAGGACCACCAGCTTAACGTGTCTTCCGAAGCACGGAGGAAAATCGAGTTGAAACATTTTCGGTCACCCATCTGAGTACCGATCACGCACTTGGTAGCTTAGCTTTCCTGATTGTTACGAAGAACGCACATTAATAAAACCAATTTTACTTATTTAAACAATTTGTGTTTTTACAGCCCAGTTACTTGGAAAGATTACGAAACATTCGGGAAACCCTTCAAGGATCCCATTTCTTCAGAACGCATGAACTCATTGGCAGCTCATTGCTCTTCGTCCACGACAAGAAGCGAGCTTCCATCTGGATGATAGACTTCGCCAAAACCGTCCCAGTCCCCGAAAACGTGAATATTGACCATAGTTCTGCTTGGAAAGTCGGCAACCATGAAGATGGTTACTTAATAGGACTAGACAATCTTATCTCAATTTTCGAATCTTTAACTAAAGATGGTAATATAGATCAGTGTTATGCTAACTTAAGTTTAGATTTAAGACAGGATCGGCTAGCAACTTGATTAATAGTAGTCTCTTTAGAGATTTGACTTTAAACACATGATGTGTTTCATTCGTACTTTTAGTACGGAGGACTCGATGTAGCTTTCCCTACGTCCAAAATTCGCGATGACGTACCGTCTCATATATTAGATTGTTATTTGTAAATAGTTTTAGTATTAAACCGTTCTGTATTATTGTTAAGTTGTTATAAAATACTCAAATTAGTTTCTAGTAATCACCACCAATAGTTGTATGTTGTTTTTGAAATGTTATGTTATTAGTACCCACTCTTGTTAGTTAGGTGTTTTGACTGCCTTCAATATACAAATCAATAAAGAAAATAAGTAATTCATTATCAATGTTAATAATTGCATTTATTGCACTTTCTTGTTTTAATGCTGTAATTGAATTAATAATTGGATTTCATATAATTATATCATTAAGTTCATCACCACTGAAAACAAATTTTGCGGGAACAAATTTATACGTAAAAATTAGCAATCCATGTTCAATTATAAAATTAATGTAATTAATTAATTCACAATTACAATTCCTTATTTATTTTGTTGTAAGTACACTATATTAGTGTTACAATACATTTTAGTTTTGTTAATAAATATGCATTAAGGCTAATCACTTACAGTGGTACTAATTAAATTATATCACAGTATGTTCTTGTATTTTTTCAACCCACAATTACATTCGAATTACACTTGATAGTACAGTCACGAGCAATAGTATGTATCCACTTCTGCCATTTTAGCACCTATACTTCCTACGCAATAAGAGTCAAATATGGATACTTGTTAGTGCTCGTGACTGTACAGCATTTCCATCTCAAGACATGAACGCGGGTTGGAGTGTTAATAAAGTCAGAAATTGCAAAAAACTTTTACCGCGCATTTAGTATGAAAAATTTGCGCAAGTTTTTTTATGCTAATCGATCCTGTTTCTAATACATATTAAAACTTATAGGACGAACCCATTTTGGAATAATGAAAAGTCAGAAATTGCAAGAATCTGTTCATGCAGCTTTTAGGAAATCATTGCCATTCATTATCATTGGCATATCATTTTCAAAAATTCCTGATACACAAAAAATTAAATTAAAGGCAAATGATCACGTACACGGTATGTAATTTTACACATATCAAAAATATCTTTTTTTCTGTACCGACGGTAGATGGGAACAGTTTTTTCGAATTCTCCAACCTGGGTTGGTCCCATAGAAGTTAAAGTTTGTATTAGAAACAGGATTGTTTTGCATATCTTTTTTGTAAAATGTCAATTTTTTTAAAATCTGATAATGGAGATCAAAATTTTACAAAAAAAAATAGATAATCTCTTAAGATCATTTTCGTGTAGCGAGTACGGTTAAGTTCCTTTAATGCTCCGCTGAATGTTTCCACCTTGTATAATGAATAATATTTAAAATTATCAATTATCCATCTTTCATTTAGTGAACTTAGTCTTCAGTTTGATCATCTACTATTGCTAATGACTGTAGGACAGGTCACGGCGATTGTTAGGTGAAAAGTTTCACCCGTGTACTTGTTCTTAAAATACGTGTTGCGAGACGCAATTTTTAACTTAGTCTACCGTACAATTTTATTGTTCTATAAATTTTTAAACATTTTTACTTGAAATTAGCTAAGGGAAAAGCCGTTAATTAAGAATTAAAGATTCTCAGGTGCTACAAATGCATAGAGAGTAGAGGATGCTGTGCTAGGGTGCAAGTTTGGAGCAAGGATAATTTGGTGTCAGATACATTGCGATGCTGTAAGGATCTCACTTCATATCTTATTTTGAATTTAGCTGTCAAACGCAAACGAATATTTCACAATAAAATAATATTTTTAATCAATATGATTTCATATTAATCAATAATATTTTTAATAAATTGGATTTAATTTCGTTTTACACACTCATAGCATACTGTGTTTTCACAAAGCATATACAAGTGGCAAACGATACAAAGTTTCTATCTGTCGTCAGTCGTCATAGAACTTTCTCAGTAATACGTCAGTTTTACTGAGAAAAGAAAAGAAAGTGACCAATCGTATTACGTTCTCAGTACGATTGGTCACTGTCCCTCAGTTTACTAGACAAAACACAGGATTTTCCTCGGGGATTTTCCATAAATTTTGACATCGAAGTTCGAAATGAGATGCGAGGAGAGATATTTACAGAATTGCACGGCAGTTAACAAATCATGGGTGTTTTTATAACACCTCTATTTGTAAGTAAATTTATTTTTAAGCATAAACTTATTAAAATTATAATCAAAATGTGAATCAAATCTATTGTATTTTTCAGAATATATATTGAGATTACATCCCATAATAACTGCAGACCCAATACAAAATATTACAAGCCTGAAGTTTTAAACACTGCACAAACGCCGATTACAAATTATTGCTACCATTTTTAAACTAGGTGCCTACTTTACATATATGTATTTAACAGCCTATTTTTACTTTCTCGTAGTATAGAGGAATTCTTGTAATCGTCAAAAAATTCGACCTCGAGATTTTGACGGATTAACACGTTTTGGACACGGTAATATTATCTATGCAGTATTGTGTCTCGGCCCTGTCCTTGAAATAACTGGCTACGGTCGAGCGGGGCGTAAACACGCGGAAGGGCTGCCCGCCTACAGTATTTTAATTTGAAAGAAAGAAAATAAATTTATTGGCCTTCACAGAGCACGATATTACCTAATTATTAATAAACTATAACAACACATACATAAAGAAAAGAAACGTTAACAAAAACTAACATACACACATTATATACCTACTATTTACTTTATATTTAATTTCTACATTTCTTGTTCTATGATTGTAAATATTTTATTTTACTTACATGTAAAAAAAATATGTTGTGAATGAAATAGGAAGTGTTCAATAAAATACATGTTTTCTTAGGTAATATTTAAAAAAAAAATTATAGATTTGAGACAAAAATATTTACGCCTTGACTGAGACGTAGGTACTATATTGTCACTGAAACACTTTTATTTTCAAGAAATTACATATTATTATCAACAAACAAAATATTGTTTTTTAAACTCTGCACAAATATCCCTATTTTATAATTTTCTATCTATCAATTCCTGTCAACAATCCGTCTCTTTTCCAAATTACCTAACAACCTGCCAGTATACACCAAAAAAATCCGATCACTACAATACCTACCATTTATTACTCTCGTAAATTATTTCATAATGATATTTCATCATATTTAATAATATAATATATGTAGTTAAGTTATATGTTGGTACATAAGTAAGTAGATAGCCTAGTCTAGGAAACTACCTACCTACGTATTATGTAGTTTTGTTTTTAACGCGAGCGTAGGTAGGTTACTTGTTTGTGTCTTTTTTCACCCTATCCACTTATTTATATATTATTCCAGATTATGCCCGATGGAAAAATTTAAATACCGAAATATTAAAAACAAATTACGTACTAGTAGATAGGTACATAAAAAATATTGCTCTTTGCCATTTTGAATTATGTAGGTATCTACTTAATTCAATCAAATATTCACAATACAAATCGCACGTCTAAGCACGGCTAACTGCTTAAAAAACAACTCACACCGTTCGGTAGTCGCTGCGGCGCATTCGCGACTGGATGCCCACCGGGTGCCCCGCGAACTCGAGGCGCGTAGCATGACGCGCTTTCCGACCGTTTGTATGAAGATAGAATACTGTATAGATAATATTACCGTGTTTTGGACCTCCCTGAGTCGAAAAATACCGTTTTTGGAATTATATCTGTCTGTGCGTTAGCACGATAACTCGAGTATGCTTTAACTTATTGCAACCAAATTTAACATGCATGTATGACATATAAGGTTTCTATCAACTTTTGAGTCATCGATCACGAAAGTCAAGCAACCAAGTGCGCGGTCGGTACTTGGATGGGTGACCAAAATTTAACATGCATGCATGTATGACATCAAAATATAAGGTTTCTTTCAACTTTTGTGTCATTTCCGGTATACGAGAGTCAAGGGGAGACCACTCCCGATTTTTTTTGTTATTGGTTGACTGAGCAGCCTACAGCCTAGCTGGTGGTAAGTAGTCACCGTAGCCTATAGACGCTCGCAACACTGTCGTGACGTGACGCTCGCAAGCTGCCAACCCTAGCCAAGGCGACGGCAACGGATATATTCGGGCTATGGGGCCATTCATTGACTACGTAAGGCGATTATAGCTAGTTTTTGACCCCTTCCCCACTATATTAAGAAAAATTTAATGACAAAAAACCCTGTTATAAGATAAAGTAAGACATGGTTGGCCCCCCTTCACCGCTATCTTACGTATTAAATGAATGGCCCCTAAGTTGTAGAATTCGTCTAGAGTTTGTGAACTTAGGGCTTGTAGAGTCAGAAGCTTGGCTCTACATGAGATCTGATAACTTTTTGCTAGTGCGAGCCATAAGATGTCATCTTGGCAACATTTTACATGAAAATGTTCTTGGTGGGGTTAAGATCTTTTCCGTTTTTAATTGAGACTATTATTTGATTTTACTGTAGAAGACTTTATTCGAAGAATTATTTTCTATACTAACTAATTGAGGAGTTTGTTTGTTTCGTAGAACTCACTAATCTCAGGAACTACTGATTCTAAATGAAAAAATATTTTTGTGTTGGATAGTCCATTTATCAAGGAAGACTATATAATAGACTATATAATAACGACATTAACGCGAGCGAAGCCGTGGGCGGCCACTAGTTCAGATATAAAGTAAATACAATATGTATTGACAGTTTGAGAGTTAAAATCTCAACGTTGAAAATTAGATAATTATTATCTCTATTAGGAAAAAGCTCTTTTTCAACGTTATTTTTGTTACTAATCAAATTAATATAAAAGTGTTGAAATAAAAATACAAAATATGTGGCATTGGACGGCGTTTATTTCGATTATCTTTAACTTAATTCTAGTATAAATTAATAATTTAATAACTACTTACAATTGAACTATACACTTAAAAGGCACTGGACTACGTTTTGTCTTTATTATTATCTATCACTATATCCGTTAGACTTCCACGTCTAGAATTAGATGCTTCTTGGTTTGCGCTTTCTTTGCGCATACGTGAGAAGAGCCTTGGTACTGGGCCTGTACTGGATCGTGAAGAATCATTAGGCGCAGGAGAATACCTTCTAGTCTTAGGTTTTTGTATATCTTCTATGTTGCCACCACCTGTGTCTTCTGTTTCATTATAAGGCGGCGGTGGTGATACCATAGTCATGCGATTCTCTCTGGCCGCTGCTGCCGTAATTTGTAACTCGGCTCCAGCAACTACTGTTTCCAGTTTTGGTGCAAAGTGAGGCGCAGCAGCTCTAGCGGACACTCGTCTACGTCTGGGGCCGGGTGCATCCTCTGCCTCTTCTTGACTTGGCGGTGTCGGAATAGCAAAATCTGGTCTAATTGACCCACGACGTCTAGTTGACGCTGCAGGAGGTTCCGCAATTAGATCTAATAATCCAGGAGGATCACCACTTTGCGTAGCGGTTTCTAAAACTGCTAGTGCTCGAATCAAATCAGCCACACTTGTTTGCTCTAGAACTTTGACCTGTTCGTTTTGTGGCAATTCAGATATATTTACATCTGGATCAAATAAGCTACCCCGACCTCGTTTTGTTCTGTTTTTGTAGTTTTCTAATTCACTAGCGAATGAGTTCAGGCCACCACTATCGTTTGTCTTTAGATAATTATCTACATCACCCGCAAAAAGGCTATTTCGTCCTCGTTTTGTTTTATTATGGTATTCTCTTATACTAGCCTCTAAATCACTAGGAGCATCACTTGCACTAGATTTACGATCCTTACCAAATGTTGGAAATAAACTAAGGCGACCTCGACTAGTTTTATTTTTGTATTCTACAAGTTCGTCAGAACTTTCAGGCATGTTTTCATCATCACTTTTCTTTGATCTCCCAAATGTTGGGAACAAACTTAATCTACCCCTTTTCGTTCGATGTTGGTACTTTTTAAGTTCTTCCTCGTCTATTTTGTCATCATCATCATCGTCATCGTTACTATTAATCCCACTAAAGTCGAAGCTTGGGAAAATACTATGTCTACCTCGGGACGTTTTTTCTTTGTAACGATTTGCGCTATCATCTTCAGATTCACTAAAATCAAAAGTAGGGAAAATACTATGTCTACCCGATTTAGTCTTTTCTCTATACGCTTTTGCTGCCTTTTCATCTTCTTCATCGTCATCACTAAAATCGAACGTAGGAAATATGCTATGTCTCTTAGTTTTGTGTTGATAAGCCTTAATAGCTTTTGCATCTTCGTCTTCAGAAAAATCGAATGTAGGGAAAATACTATTTCTACCTTTCTTCGTCTTTTCCTTATACGCATTTTCATCATTTTTTTCGGATGCATTAAAGTTAAATGAAGGGAAAATGCTACCACGTCGTCCTTTTCCAATATTTTCGTTATTGTCATAGGAGTCACTAGTTCTGCCTTTCATCGTATTTTTAATATATTCGGCGGGACTTTCGGACGAATTTGATTTTCTGAAAAGTCTTTGAAGTAAATTTCTTGGCTGTGTAGTCTCTCGAATAGGAATTGGTGGTATTTGAGTAGGTAGTGATAATTTTCCACTTCTATAATTGGCTTCTTTTCTGTATTTTTCTGCCTTATCACCATTTGTCCATGTTAAATCATGATCTGCCTTTATATCTGATTCTTTTTTATAGTTTGGCACATCGACGCTAAATGCCCTAGTTCTCATTGGTGATCCGTTAATAAGGTTTGATCCAATACTAAACTTAGGTGGGTTTTCGCTAGCTAAGATATGATCATCATCAAACATATGAATTCCTTTTTCAGACTGTGACTCTAATCCTCCAAGTACATTAACAACTCTTGCTAACAAATCAGCAGGTTTTACTAGTGCTGAAGCAGTAAAAGTTTTTTCTTTATCGATACCTAATAAATCGGTATCTGATTGTATACGTAACATATCTTTGGCTAAAAGTTGAATATTTTCTGAGTTGGCGCGCTTTCTTCTATACGCTGGTCCTCTGGGTTCCACGTCAAATGTAAAGTTAGGACAGCTTGCACTTTTGTAAAGATGAGGAGTTGCTTCCACATATACGGGCTGGAAATATGAAAACATATGAACGTTAATGATAGCTTCATTTCATTAATTTCGTTTGAGTAAAAAACGAACAATGGAAAAAAATCATAATTCTGTGTTATAAGCAGATTATTTGTGAGAAACAGTTTTTTAAAAATCAATTTTATTATAAATTGATCTTAATATTTACCTTTAATTTTATAAGATTAGCTTCATTGATGATTTTTCTTATGACTGCCATATCACGCGTAAATCCTTGTAATATTCTGTTTTGCGTAGATTTTAATTGGGACGCTACTTTTTGCTCCAATCTGTGCACTGATTTTGATCTCATGCCACTGGTGATAAAACCAAGCAACATTACAATATACCCAAGTCCGAATGTAATCCATACTATCAGGAAAATTTGGTAAGTAAAATAGTAGCCATCTTTGAATCCATTGTTAACGGTACCTGAAAAAATAAGTATAAATAATCATTAGAAATATAAGCTCAAATTCCTACTCTATAAAAAATTTATTCCAATAAATTAATTAAGAATACTCTTGAAATTTTACTCTCACAAATCTTGTCATGTTTACCCATGAAACTTTTCTAATACATCAACTTAAAACATTTTACTTAGAGTAGGTCACTCAGAAGGTTTTAAATTTGAAGCTGTAAAGTGATTACTTCTGGGAGTTTGATAATCTTTGATATAAATGATTTCAATGAATGATATATCATAATTACCTGCAACAATGTCACCAAATCCAATAGTGGTGAGAGTAACGAAGGCATAATAAACAGCGGCGACATAATCCCATCCTTCGAATACAACAAAAATGCAGGCAGGTAAGAATATGAAGAATAAGAACCCAGGGACGAGATAGAGGAAAATCTGTCCAAGCATGCCAAGGTTGTGGAAACAGTAGCCTAAGTTGTTCGCTTTTTTCTCATTTCTTCTTTTATATTTGCGATATACCTTGATGAGCTGGAAATAGAAAGAGATTAATTGAGTTATGAAAGATAGGAAAACAATCTAATAGAAACTTATGAATACAACTAATGAATATTATGACTGACTATTATGTCACCTAATTCACACCACATTGGTGAGGAATTAACTACAGAATTCAACAGCACAAGTCTATTGTTTGTAAGTACAATGGGTCCTAAAATTTTAACTATTTTGAAATACAACTTTAGCAGGCTAATGCAAATGTACAAATTACATCATAAAAAATATTATATGAACCACGGGTGATGGAAAACATTAAGTAATAATCGTGACTGTATTACTTTATAAATTCTATACAACTTTTATTCGTACTTAATCTTGAATAATTAAATGTTGGAGGGTTTCTTACCTGTAATCCGAAATATTCACCAAGATTCGCAAGCAGAATACCGTTGATTGGTATACCAAAGAGGCCATAGAAGATCATTAATATTCTTGACAGATGTGTAGTTGGAGCTAAATTGCCATAACCTGCAAAAATAAAAACGGAATGCTCACTTTATTTTATATCAAAAACATTATAAAATTATAAGAAGTCGTTAGCTGCAACGTCACAAGGAAAGTTATTTTTTAGCAGTTAGATATGGTTTTATATTAAATATTTATAATAATACTAGCTGTCCCGGCCACGCGTTGCTGTGGTAATTTCATACTACTGACCTATAACATTGTAACTGCAGTAAAAAATATGAATACTTATCAAGATAAAAACTATTCTATCTCTCAAGTTGGATCAAACTGCACAGGGTGTACAAATTTGATTAAAATCGGTTAAGTAGTTTAGGAGTCCATAGCGGACAAAGAACGTGACACGTAATTTATATATATTAAGATTATATCACGAGATATAATATACTTCCTAAAACGTAGTTTAATATGTGTGGTGCTCTCATATAAAAACTAAAATTTTCTGATGACAGAACTTTTCCTGGGTGAAAGGTGTAAAGGTACCCCTGGCAGTTCAGATGGTTCAGTTGTGAAAACGTAAGAAAAACAGTCACTTCGTATTTATAATTATAGTAAGGATATGCTTACCTATAGTACTGACAACAGTATAAGAGAAGAAGAATGAATGATAAAAGTCCCACATATAGGGCGGCTCTGCATCCTCAGTAGTGAAGTTGAACATCGATTTGCCGCAATAGTCGGAAAGCTTGCGTAGTATACTGTCTTGCTTCTCAGGATCATTAGGAAGGTAATTTTCATATAAAAGATCTGGAAAAGAGTGAAAAAAATATTAAAATTACTACAAATTGAAAATATTGTTTCTTAACTACAGTTATATATTGTAAAAATTTATATTGCAACTGCGTACTTTCACGATTCTAAAAAAATACTGAACCGATTCATGTAAATTTTATATGGGATCATTTGGGAAGTATGCCCTTTCAAAAAAATTTAATAACAATCAAATCGGTGTCGGCGTCTTTGAGTAATCAGGGAACGTACCGTAACGTTATTTTTTAAAATCTTATTTGGATTATTATTATTTTGAAATAAATTTCAAAATTAGTAATTATCCAAATAAGATTAATAACATTCATATTATTAAGTCTTCAAAGAGATGTCTGGAAGAAGCTTGTATAATGTATACATTGTGCAATTATTGTTTTGTCAATATCTTTTGTAGTTTCATTTTATATCTAACATATATTCGTATTAAAAAATTTAAAATAATTTAGTGTTAATTCGAATTTATTTCATCATCAGTGACTCCATTACGTTACGCCTTTTCAGTCTTCAAGTAAAATAAGTGAATTCATTTGGTTTATTGAGGCATGACGAAATATTTAGGTAATACTTTTTCAATTTATTTAAGATCTAAAAACCTAGTAACTTTTTTGGCTCAATAAACTGAATTTAGGGCGCCAATCAACGGTGATTTGTTTCTTGTAAGGGACAATTTTACGGATGGTTCGCTTCAAATTAGTCAAGTTTTTGTTCAGAATTACATGCTTTTTAAACGGAGAAAACCGAACCTTCCGCGCCTTCTAACAAAAAATATTTGAGTTGACTGTGATCACGGTCAATTTATTGATGGCACGATTCATTGTAATGTACTTACGTTTTTGCGTTTACATAAAAACGTAAGAGATAGTTTCGAATTGATTAACCAATGAAAAACACAAAAATTCAACCATTCTCAAGGCCGTAGCACACTTATCAGCTCGGCAAGGGAACGCCTTTTTTTACTTTGAACGCTACGGAAAAGTGACTTCGAAACGGTTACGAATCGACTACGAAACGGCTACGAACCGTAGCGCATCGTAAAAAGAGGCGATACGGTTTCGATCTGATAAGTGTGCTATGCCTTTATAATCCTAAAATGGGTTGAACCTAGCCTTAAGTAACAATTAGTTACATTTTTAGCAGTATGGTCTATGCCCTACAAACAGAGACCGGTTTCCAGCCTCATGAGTATTGAATGGAAACCTAAGCTGCTACGAATATCAATGAATTATAATATTTTAGAAGAGATCACGAACCCTTGACACATCCAAAGATCGTTAATTATTCCGTGGAGACTCCTGTCCAGCAGGAAAACTTTTAGACATTTTATTAATATTTTTGTCTTTGAGCCGAAATTGGAGTTCTTGAACCTTCACTTTACAATCATCGTCAGTGTTGTGTTGTTGTGAGTATGATTGCATTAGTGTTACATCTGTTTGCTTGTTTGCTGACCACATAGCATATATTATATATATTCAGTCATGTAACTAAGAAAATATGCACATTATATAAACCATAAAATTTTACATTCAACATACATTAATGGACTGTTTGTGGTCACGGAAGTAATTAGTGGCATTTTAATTCCGAACTGCATCTATTGATAGACTTTTATAAGCGCACTTGAAAAGGAGGTGCGCCGAGAGCTATTGTGGTTCGATTGACATCTAACGGACATAAAACCGATTTACGCTGTTGTGACTCAATTTAACTATTGTGATTCCAAGGCTGAATCGAGAGCCAAGATCAAGGACTGCTATAAAACTTAACTTTTTGGATTATATTTTCAATTTAAAATGCTGGGAAACTGGCAGAGTCTTTACTTGCAGTCAAGGTCCACCTTGTGAGAGGTCTTTTTTGAGATGATGGGAAGTCCATTTACGGACCATATCGCACGCTGGCTGGGCGCATGGCGTGTGCGGGACTCACCGGCGCGGAAAAGCGCCGGTCCTACTCCGCTATAACCCACCGGTACCCTCCTAAGCCCTTATAGGGGCATTCTGGGATCAGTGCACTTTACGTGCGCCTTGTCACTAGAGCGTACCTTGTGAGGGACCTACCAATTCTGCGTCTTTCGGCACACCGCCGCCGCTAGAGAACCTTGCCGCCAAAATTTCACAACGTTCACTGCCACTTAAGGTTCGCAATTATTTGGGCTATGTCAATGACCTCAGTTTTCCCGTGGATCTCATCATTTCTGATATGATCTCGCAAACAAACTTCAAGCATAGCAAGCTTTTCATGAGGGTCATTGTAAGTCTACATGACTTGGTTATACAAGTCAATAAAGTGTATGGGATAATAGATAAGACTTTTTTTTAAATTACTCTGCTTGATTCATTTCTGTATTTTTTCATTGATATATAATTAATTCGACGTCTGTTTTCAGTGAAATCAATCCCTGATATAAGTATATAAGGCCGATGTAACAATTTTGTCAGTTCACTGTAAATATACCTTTGTTATGTAATCGTGTCTTGCTCTTTTCAGGAGTACCTAAACATTGTGTTTCATGGTCAAAATTTAAAGGTCGATGGTATGTATTTAAACACTTAAGTTTATCAACTAAGCCATTAGTTGTAGATATTAGATCTACAACTAATAGCTTCACTACATAGTATAAAACAAAGTCGCTATCCGTCTGTCTGTCCCTATGTATGCTTAGATCTTTAAAACTACGCAACGGATTTTGATGCAGTTTTTTTTAATAGATAGAGTGATTCTTAAGGCAGGTTTATATGTATAATACATGCATATTTACATAAGCATTGCACCCGTGCGAAGCCGGGGCGGGTCGCTTAGTTGATAAAAGTTAAATATTATGTGATCATAGCATAACAGCATTCTCAAAGTATTTGCGATGTGAAATCATAAGCCTATTTTAGGTGAGCAAAGGGTGGTTTTTACGGCACGTCTCTTTTGCACTTGGACTCTTACTCTTTTGTATTTGAATTCAACTTCAAGAATCAGGTGCATCGAAGTTATTTTTAGACTTTTTTATTATAAAAATGTACTGTATATTATGATATCCATTCACCCTGCGCTTGCAAGTTCAGGTGAATTTTGATTCCATTTTCAAATATAATTACTAGCATTTAGGTGAGATGCTACCTTAAAATTATTCTGGAAAATAATAGTAGCTAGTTTCGTTTATATTTCAATAAGTTATGATAACCAATTAAGTATATCTTCCAATTGAAGGCTGTCTATTTTTATACACCTAAGTATCTATACGTATTAATATTGTGGTGTAGGTATCTATAACATAGGTGTTTATATAAATCAATTATCGTCTTTACAAATGTTCATCAAAGGGACATACTTCACACCAGCACCGCTCCGTATTTAGAATCTCATGAGTTGTCAATCACGATCTAACTAATTGAACAGCCGTCGCGAATATGGGCAAATAGGTTCAATTTATTGGCAGATTAGAGGCCTAGCGATCAGTTAATTGCAATAACTAATTACACGATTTTGTATTTAGATAAAACGTGTAGATGTTGCTTCCGTCAATATTGATTAACGAGTTGTTTATTTGAATTCATTGTTATTTTTAACCCCCGACTAAAAACACGGTTGATATCAGTTTAACATATGTATTTGACAAATACTAATTGTCTATCTGTGTCATCGTGTATTCCAACCGGATGATCTGATTTCGATATTTTTTTCCCTTTTTTACCTTTAAAAAATATCTGTTAAGCCGTTTAAAAATCATCAGCACTTTTATAGTTTATGAAGGAATGCTGATTGAATCTAAGTTTTGTATGGTGTGATATTGCCGATGTCTCATAATGGAGGAAATTTGAGATATGATTCTGAGTGGTCTGAATTTATATCGAATTTTAATATTTTTATTTAGAATAGTAATGATACTGTTAAATGGTGTTAATCTAAATTTTTAAGACCACGGAGGCGATTGATTGAAGCTTATGTGATGTTGAAAATGTAATTTCTTCGATATTATCAGGTATACGTCAGCATGTGACGTATTAAGAAACAATTGACTTGTTCTCACAATGTGACATGTTCTCACAATCCTTTGTAGCTCACATGCAATGACGTACTGCGTGCTCACAGGGAAGATGATAGCGAAAGTTCGCGGGTTTAATTCCTGCTTTAGTACAGAATTTTTCTAGTTTTTCGCACCAATACATTGTTGAAAATATAAAACAAAAGGCTAACAAAAATAACGAGTAATCAGCAGAACAGTGACGGTGTAGTGATGTAAGCAGACAAAAATACGCGACCTAGTGACGTCACCGAGAAGTAGCCATAGCTACTGTCACATGTCCCTTGGTTTCAGCTCAGGAAAATTATGATCAGAGGTCGTATGTTTCATGCGTTTGTTGACGTCATTGTGTAGAGTCACACATGTACTCAAAAGGCGAATTTAGCGATATTTTTGTGACATTCTAAGATCCAGGAGACGTCTCTAATTAGAGACTAATTCACTGATCACGGAGAGGCGAGGTCGACGGATGTTTACATGGGACAGGTGGCTCTTGTCAATTTGTGGAGTCAACAAATAAGAAGCAGTGACGTTGGTTGCCTTCTCATAGCCTTCTCATGAGTTAGATGATTTAAAGCTGACCATTTGATAGCGATTATAACTAAGAAACTTGAAAGTTGCCCTTCTTGTATGTAAAGCTATTACACGGATGACCAAAGGCGCTCGATTTACGCCGGGCAGCAAAATATTAACCGTCTTAATGAAAACTCGCCTAGGCCGCAGGTGACTTCACCCGCGTAAGCCTCGCTTTACAGACAATCGAAATCTCATTCCATATTGAATTTCTTTATCCACATATAAAGATGATGAATTCGTGTTAATCACACAAACATTTGCTCCTACCAGGACTCGAACCCGGACTGCTTGATGTGCAGGCAGCGAAACTGACCACTCCACCACGACGACGTCATCATCATAAGGAACCCAGAAAAAAATATAAAATTATAAACCAATTTTTGTTTTTTTTTTCGTGTAAAGAAGTGGTCGTCGGAATTAGTATCAACGTCCCACAGGAACTTGTCTTCTTACACGTCTAGATAGATTCCGCTACGATTCTCCGACGGATTAGACTGTTCGCCTACAGAACAATTCACTTATTTCCGTTTGCCCGATAGACTTTTTCACCTATGGACATTACGCCGACCATCTACGCTTCCCTTCAATCCAAAACATGCTTCCCTTCAGTCCAAAACAAAGCGAACTGCTTCACGACAGAAATATGAAAGGCGGTGGTACATAACTACACAGATGACCCTACACATGGGTCTACCACCTAGTAAACATAGCCTAAAAAGGACACAGGTTCGCAAGGAACGCGCATTTTCAACCGTCTTCAAAAAGGAGGAGGTTATCAATTCGACTGTATGTTTTTTTTAATGTTTGTTACCTCATAACTCTTTACTGGGTGTACCGAATTTGAAGATTCTTTCGACCTTTGGAAGCTGGTGCTTGTCATTTGGTCCTATTTAAATTTAATCGAAATCTGACGAGTAGTTTTGGAGTTATGCCTAATAATGCCTATTTAATTAACATTGATGATATCGTAATGTTGTCACTTGTGAAAGATCTCGAGATAGTTTCCTGAAAATCTATATACTTCAAACACTAAAAATGAAAAAAAATATATTTTTAAATAAAAAAAACCACCTTCAAAACTAAAAACGGAGAAATAAAAAATCTGTTTATAAAAATCAAAATTTTTTTTGAGGTCGGTGCCTACCTCAATATTTGGAATTAACGTTGTCACTTGTATTTGGGACCGACCTCAAAAAAACATTTTGATTTTTATAAACTTAATTTTTATTTCTCCGTTTTTAGTTTTGGATGCGGTTTTTTTATTTAAAAATTATTTTTACTTTTTCTATTTTCTCATCTCAAGGTCACAAACAATTTCAATGCACATTACTTGCATTCAAAAACCAACGTGATGTCTGTACTAAAGGATAAGATTTTTTTTCCGTACATCCATCATCAAAGATTCAGACTACATGTTAATGAGGCCGTTGGTGTTCTTTCCTCGTAAATTACTTTTCCTTAACGATTTCCTAGCACCCTAGATGAATACTAAACTGTGTTCGAGAATGTGTGAGCAATTGATGGAAGAGAGGTATTTTTTTCCCTGCGGCAAGCGGGTTGATGTTGGCAACATCAGGATGTCACTCGCGTAAAGCCAACGTTCTCCCTATCGTCTTCGATATTTAAAAGTAGCTTTCCCTCAGGGCTGTCCCGCCACACCACGCTGCTGTACTTATTTTGTAAAAAAAAAATTAAAGATGTAGTACAGGCAACAGCACGTTGGGTTACCACAAACTGTCAAATTTTCCCAATCGATTATGCACTTTATATTGAACATGAACAGTCTTAGGTTGAAAATCGTTTGGAGAAACTTGACAGTTTTGTATAGCCCTACGTGCTGTTGACTGTACGTCTCGTCGGTTGTTTGTGTCACTTATCAATATATTTTCAATTTTCAAAAGTTTCTACGCAATTTTCCTAATTTTTCTTTCCGTAAGAACCTTGTACAAAGTACATTTAGATAACATAAAAAAAAACTAAAAAAAAATACGCTGAAAAATAATCCCCGGTAACGTTAACGCAGCCGCCCGGATTGCGGAGAGTGCTGGGTTCGATCGGGAATCGATCTGGTCTGGGGCAGGTTGAAATTTTTTCAGTGTTTATTTTCTAGTTTTAAAAATATTTACGCGTTTGTAAACGCAAAAATTATTCCAACTTAATAAAAAGATAAATGAAACAGGTAAAGTCGTTCTGAAGTTATAATAATAATAATAATGTATGCAATTTCAGACAGTAAAAAGTCCACATTACATTAATTCATAAAATCCAAATTACATCAAATTACAATAATTCTAAATAAATAATGAAATAAAATACCATTAATCACAAAAATAAAACATAAAATTAAATTAATATCTTTATAAAAATTATGGCGAGACCAAGGGAAATAGAAATTATTTTTTATATGTATTATACATGTAGATAATTATGTAAGAAACGAGAAGAGGAGGTCGATGGTGCCGCGTTCGAGCGTTCTTCGTAACGATCACGAAAACTAAGCTACAAGTGCACGGTCGTTACTCGGATGGGTGACCGAAAAATTTTCAACTCGATTTTCCTCCGTGCATCATAAGGCACGTTGAGCTGGTGGTGCCGCCTATTGTCAAAAGATAGCGTACCCGAGGAGGGTTGGAGTCAGACAGGCGGCCAACCGTTAAAATCTAATGCCAAAACCAGTCAAAACTGTAAGGCACACATTTCCGAACGTACCTAACTAGACAAATCATTGGGCGATGTTTCGGAACGTGCGCTCTCTACTGACTCTCCACATCTGGTGGCTCTCACTTTTTGTAGCTTAACGTCTTGTGTGTTTGTGCAAATAAATATTTATTAATTATTAACTAACAGTGTTCTCTGAGCATCTTGTCAGCTCAGTAAAACCCATACTGCACCGACCCCAAACTTAACATGCCACTTAGATCCCCTCACTAACTATATAAAAAAATTAGCAAACTTTGAAGTATGTTCTAAGTAATACTTAAATTAAAACCGTAAGCAAAAAATAAAGCAACACTCTATTGTGTTCATTTTTCGTTACTCTTAGGCAAGTATTATAGAATGAGCCCCATGAATCAACGCCGACTTGAGCATCGTACATAGTGTTACCAGGTCCAATTAGATTAAAATCGGGGCACATGGTATAACAAATCGAGATTCAGGGTTTTAGATCAGGACAAATAAAAAATACTTTTTCTAATTAATTTATTACTTTTCACAACTAATATTGCTTATGCTTACTAGGAAATCTTATTTTAATCTTAAAATAATAGTTAGCTTGTTGGACTAGTATAAATCACAAAATATTGCAATAAAATGAAGGGAATGGATGAACGGAGATCTTGGTTGAGCTAGCAGATGCAGACATGAAGACTACTTCATTCTGATCGAGAGATAGAGAAGCTAGTATTGTGATGTGCGCGATTTTGAACGCATTATCGCACTCGACATAGGTGACATAGTAATGCAAATGCGACTGCTGTAATAAGTATTAATTTTTGGTAATAAAAAAATGGTTTTTATTTTAATACATTTATTGATTTATCGGGACATTTACCGTCCCCAACAGGTGCAAATCCGGACGCATCCCAATACCTCTCAAAATCGGGATGTCCCGCGCAAATCGGGACGCCTGGCAACACTAATCGTGCATCTCTATCACCTTGGGCTTGATAGAAAGTGACAACATTGAAGATATGATTGATATCTGAGTGTCATTCTGTAAAACGGATCTTAGAATAGTTTTGTAGAGATCAATGTAGTCATGTCCGTGAAGATATTAAAACAATCAAGATCCGCCTAAAACTTATTAGTTCCCGATTCAGATTAGTCACTTATGGAAATGTTAGCTTAGGAAAAAAATACGAGTTGCGTTTTTATGTGATTTGTTCAAAAATCGTTGTTAACACACAGCGTCTGTTTTCAACTTGAAAAGCTCCTAATTGGAGTATTTTGCACTTCTTGCGCAGTCTGTTTAGTCACGAGTCACAAAAGTACCCATTAAATCGAAATATTCTCTATTTTATTCGGAATAAGATCCACTATTGGCCGGTAAAAGTATTGGTACATGTTATAAAATTACATTAAGCGTGTCATTGACTGAATATTCACGTGAATATCACACAATCTCAAACGAGAATATACTTACCTGTAAGTACATAATGTCCCATACATATTATTATTGTTTTAGTTTAAAATTCGCTAAGTATACTAGTTATTGTATCGTAAGACTATGTATATTCGACTGTTAAAACTCCAATAAGTTTGCATACAAATATAAACGAAAACCTTTTCAAATCTCAACTTGAAAATAACCGCTGTAAACGATTCCTGCATACTTCTCATCTCAGTGACGTAAGAACTTAGTTTGACAATTATGTTTGTTAAGCGAATACCTACTCTAACGACATAAGCATTAGTGCTAATTAGGTCTTTTGTCCTCTTCTTCCTCACTGTAACAGGAATGTCATGATGTGGTGTAATTACGTATTTCTTTGCGACTTATATCGAGTGGCGATTACAAGTAATAAATACTGGGTAATCGTAATATTGCTTCAGAGTAGCGCAATGGAAACAAAGGGAAAATAAATATTTATTTGTATTAAGTATTACTCTATATGCAATGAATAGGGCTTAGTGATGCAAATGACATAGAATATCTTAAGGAATCGCGAAATAAATGGTACTTTAATATAAATATAGGCTTTGTTACTATTTTATGAAATAGTAAGCATATTATGTTGATAAAAGGACGTTTTTCTAGTTAATTCTTCTATTAAAGTAAATAAGTATGTTATTATGGTTGTAAGGAGAAATAAAAAAAAATATTTCAGAAAATTTTCTGAAAATTGTTCGAAAGAGATCGCTCTTATAGCAATAAGAACATCCATTGTACATTTTATTATTTTATTTATAGTGTTTCTTAAAACTGTATGATATTGCTGATGTACAATAAAGATTATCCTATTCTATTCTAAATGCCAACTATGGTTTTTGAGATCGGTGCCAAAGACAAGTGACAATATTTATTCGAAATAAGTATTGAGGTTGGCACCTGTTGGCACCGACTTCAAAAATCCATAGTTGACACACTTATTTTCTTAAACATAATTTTATATTTCTCCATTTTTAATTTTGAAGGCGGTTTTTCTATTTAAAAATAATATATTTTTTCCTTCTTAGTAGCGTAAGTTTGTATAATTCTATAGTTATTTTTCGGGAAACTGTCTCTCGACAAAAAAAACATATAAGATAAAAAATGATGAAAAACATAAATATCTGAACATTTTGTAGGTACATATTTATATTTCGATTATTTCGTTTACCTAATTCAATTCAATTAATAGTCGCAAAATGCATAATTCTCAAAGCAACTAATTAGAATATTATAATGTAGGTATATTATACATCTGACGATTGAATTACTTCTCCGATACGTCATCAACAATAAAATAACCATGAACCATCAAAAATAACCCACACACTAGGCATTTTGCGAATTAGGCATTCTACGACTAAACAAAAGAGCGCATATTACCTAAAGTTTAAAATGGTTTTGAAGTCTCTTTAAATGTATTTTCAATGACAAGGTTCACAAACTATAGTAACACGCATGAAAATAATTTAAAATACAAACTTATTTATTTTTCTGGATTAGATTTCGTTATCGCGCAAGTTGTCCACCACCCTCACCCAAAATCACTAACAGCCCTGAACTCTGGTTCTTTGTACAACGTAGAAAGACTTAGGTACCTATGTTCAACAGTGGACAAGAAACTGCACAGTTGATCATAGAGTTATTTGGGGTAACTGCGGGCAGTGGGTAGGTGAGCGCACGGCCTATATCTCCGAAATGAGTTGCGGGGGAGGGGTGGTTTGTTCGGGTCAAACAAGGACACCTGAGCAGGGATCGTGCGGCGTTTCGTTAACAATTTATTCACTAATTTCATCAATATTTTTTGGCAATTTGGCAAATCCACGTCTCAGTTTGGGATCCGATGATGGTGAGCCATGTTTTCTCCGTGATCTAAGCCTAAGAGAAATTATCTTACCGTAACTAGTACAAGAGCAGGCCAAACCGTGGGCGTATTATTATTAAAATATAATCACAAACCAGTGACTCGTATTTGTATTCTGAAAAATAACATTATGCCGGAGTATGAAAGCTGTAACATGTTTGTTTACTTTAAAATAATTCAGACTTTTCATTTTTAAGAAACCGTCTTTGTTTGATGTCGTTTCACGCTTGTTTCTTTTATAAATAAATTCACTCGTAATATATTTTATTATAAAACCCATAAATCTTGTATTATTCACAAAAAATACCTCTTTTTATATTTCCGAATGTTTAGTAAGACAGATAAAATTCATAGCAGTATTTTAATAAAGCAAGTATTTTGGATGAGTGTAATTATTATTTTAAATGAATTGTAAAAATTACCTATTTATAATTTTTTTGGTAGCCTTTTCTAATATGTTATCTCAATTTTTTACTTATTTGGGCTCTATAGCGGTTTATAATAGTATGTTTCAGAAAAAAATACCTGTTTTATATTTCCTAATGCTTAGTAAGACCGATAAAATTCATAGCAGTATGTATTTTAATATAGTAAGTATGTTAAATGAGTTTAAATTTAAAAGAATTGTAAAAATTACCTATTTATATTTTTTTTGGTATCCCTTTTTAATATGTTATCTCAATTTTTTACTTATTTAGGCTCTATAGCGGTTTATAATAGTATATTTTCTATTGGAAAAATATTTTTTGCAAGGTATTGTTTGCCATTATAATGCTTTTATTTTATCTGAAAAATAGCTCCAAACTGCATTTTCGTATAACTGCTTTATAAAACTACAAATGTAAATTAAAATATCTCTCTATAGCAGTTTCAATCAAGAATTAATCTTCATATTTCTATTCTTCATATTTTATAACATATTTGCGAGGAAATAATTACTAAATTCATCACTACTTGACGATATTTTCAAATAAAAACAATACAGCGAAAAGAAAAAACGCGCGAAATAATTTTTACTTGTTCAGAAATTAGCGTTGCGCGCGCATCAGCGCTTTTTTAAGCAAAGGCACAAAAAAACAGCCAGTATTACTAATAATATGAGCTGTTGATGATGATGATGATTACGAATAAAGTAAATTAATATTTTTTTACAGTTAAATGGTTGTTATTTATTGTCAAAATTAATTAAATTAAAGAATTAATTGTTCATTTAAAAGTTAATTTTATTCATAAAATGTTGAAAACTTTTTCGACATAAAAACTCTTTGGAATTTCATCCTTCCGAAGCATGGAGGAAAATCGAGTTGAAAAATTTTTGATCACCCCTTCGTGTAGCAACCGCGCACTTGGTAGCTTAACATTCATGATCGTTACGAAGAACGCTCGACCGCGGCGCCATCGACCTTCTCCTGTAGGGTTCAAGATTTTACGTCCTATTAAATAGGTGATATTTGACTTTAGAAAAAAGGCATATATTGCTACTTTTTCATTGTCACAAAAGGTTAAGAGTAACTCCTCAACCAAGATGGCGTGGCTCCAGATTTGCCTTGTCATACAAGGCTTGGCAACCGTTATCCCAGTCCCTGTCGTGCGTTATGATCCTCGTTTATTGGACTCACCACGTGAATACCATCTGTCGACCACGCATTGCTTAGTGTGTCATGTACTAAACGACGAAGAGGGCACGTATATGGTGTCCGCGTACTTCCAGTACAGCGACGACATAGACACTCACCTACAACATCTAGGCACCGTGCTGGATGCCTTGAAGGGCAAGCGCGTTATAGTAGGGGTAGACTCAAATGCGCACTCTCCGATGTGGTACTGTGAACCGCGACAGTATACCGGACGTGGGCCAGACGTCACGCACCGCCGCGAGTCCATGGAAGCGTTTATCCTGGCCCGAGGTCTTCGGTTGGAGAATAGAGAGGGAGAGCCAACGACCTTCGCAACCGCGAACGGAACGTCCAACATCGACCTCACATTGACATCGAGAGGCGCCCTGGTGACAGGGTGGAGAGTGCTGGAGAATCAGATCGAGAGCGACCATCGTCTCATTGTTATGAAAGTGGCAAGCAAGCCCACTCCTGCTCGCGCAGAGCTGCTGGACGAGCCAAAGCGACTGCGTGACCGGGGGGTCGATTGGGCCCTCTTCGAACGTCGGATCCATGGGAGGGTGGGTAGTATAAAGTGGAATCGTTCCGCCTCAGAAGTCTGTGCTCAGTTCACCGAAATGGTAGGGAGCACCGCGAAGCAGACACTGGGGTTTGTTAAGCCTAGGAACGCGAATAAGGGACCAGAGTGGTGGACGTCAGACCTCGATGACGTCCGAGTCAAAAACAACAACTTGCGTAGGGCCTGGCAACGCACCCGAGTTCGGGGCGGACCTGCCGAGGCACAGGCGAGGGAACGTTTTCATGCGCATAGGTGTAGGTATCGTCGAGCAATGGAGGAGGCGCAACTTTTGCACTTTAGGAAGATCGCAGATTCCGGAAACCTGGACCCTTGGGGACAGGCCTACCGAGCCGCGAGCGGGAGGTCTAGGCCTCCCCGTAACGTAATTAATGGCACGAAATTCGCCGAAGGGTATGCTGGGAGCGTGAGCGAGGCCATGCACAGCCTTATGTGTGCGCTGTGTCCGGACGACGATGTGTCTCGTGACACGGTGTATCACCGGCAAGTGCGGATTGTGGCTTCGATCACGCCTTCAGGAGAGGATGCCCCTCCTCCCACTGATGGCACTGTCGAGAGGATAGTTCGGGACCTTCCCAACACGGCCCCGGGCATCGATGGGATCACCGCTCGGATAGTTAAACACACATGGGCAGCCGCGTCGGTAGAGTTCTGCGAAGTGTTTAGGCGATGTGTCCAAGAGGGGACCTTTCCGGATGTGTGGAAGGACGGCAGGCTGATTGTCCTCCCGAAAGGGAACGGCAAGCAGCTTTCCGACCCAAAAGCATATCGCCCCGTCACCCTGCTCTCTATCTTTGGTAAGATTTTAGAACGCGTAATGTTACGCTGCGCACCGCAAATAACCAGGGGGTTATCGGACTGCCAGCACGGATTCACTCGAGGTCGGTCGACGGTGACTGCGCTAAATACCATCTTCAGCGCAGCCAGGGGTACCTCGTCGAAGTACGTACAAGCCATTTTCTTAGACATCTCTGGAGCCTTCGATAACGCCTGGTGGCCCATGATATTGCTCAAGGTGAAGCGCGGAGGGTGCCCCCCCAACATCTTCAGGATGATGGCGGGGTACTTCGTGAATCGCCGGGTGGGCTTGTTCGTGGGTGACCGGGCGTTATGGAAGGCAGCAACGATGGGTTGCCCGCAGGGATCGGTGTTGGGACCCACGCTCTGGAACGTGCTGATGGACGACTTGCTTCGACTGCCCCTCCCGGGGGGGGTCAGTATCGTGGCTTACGCCGACGATGTGACGCTTTTGATAGAATCCGGATCCCGGGCGAGCATAGAGGCCACGGCCTCTACGGTTTTACAGCTCGTCGGTGACTGGGGTGCCCGTAACCGACTGGAATTCGCGCCTGCTAAGTCGGTTACCATGACGATCAGGGGTAAATTCCAGAGGCCCCCAGTCATCAGGTTCGGGGGGACTTCTATCAAAAGCGTCACGTCGACCACGGTGCTCGGAGTGGTGGTCGACTCGAGTCTCTCGTTCGCACGGCATGCGTTATCGATAGGGGAGAGGGCGGCAAATTGCTTCGGCAAGATGTCGAGAGTATCGGCGTCCTCTTGGGGTATACGGTACAGAGCCCTACGGGAGCTGTACCGCGGCACTTACATCGCCACGGTAACGTATGCTGCAGCATGTTGGTTCGAGCGCGCGTCCCTTCACGTTGTGCGGAGTGCGCTCCTGCGCACCCAGAGACCAGCCTTAGTCCTTCTGACGAAGGCGTACCGTTCGACGAGTACCGACGCACTGCCGGTGCTTGCCGGTGTGCTTCCGGCTGACCTCGAGGTAATCCGGGCGGGCAGACTAGGCGAGACGCGCGAGTCCGCGCTTGCCAAGGACGAGTTCAAGGGTGCCGAACTCAGAATAACTGAGTCCGTCCAGGCCGCATGGCAGGGACGTTGGGACACGTCGGACAAGGGGAGGGAGCTTTATCGGTTCTTCCCGGATGTGGTGGCTCGTCTCAAGGCGACTTGGGTCGAGCCGGACTATGAAACCTCACAGTTGCTGACAGGCCACGGTTGCTTCAGGGGTAGACTTTTCCGCATGAGACTCGCCGATGTGAGCTCATGCTACTGCGGGGGTAGCGACGTAGAGGACGTACACCACGCTCTGTGGGAATGCGAACTCTACGGGGAAGCGCGTAGGATTCTTCTGGACAAGGTGGAGACGCTTGAGGTGGGCCCGGTCTATTACCCGGACCTCGTGGGGACGGAGGCGAACTTCAGACAGCTACGGGACTTCGCGCGGCGATGGCACAAGATTAGGAGTGGGCTAGAAAGAGAGAGGTGAAGAGCGAAGACGCCGCAGAAGAGGCAGAAGACTGGGCAGTGGGAGCAAGCGGTACCACTTCGGGTGGGCTCGGACGACCTGGAAGGCACCGAAGGCGTACGAGTGATGTCCGCCCCAGAAAGGGGAGAAGGACCATAGGGACAAGGAAGACAGACAAAGAATAACTTGTAGGAGAGATTAAGGTGCGCTGTGAAACCAGAGCCTCCGGCAACTAGCAGCGCACTCTCCCGTGATTCGGCCTGTATAACCGTAAGGTTGCGTCAGGCCATGGGAAGGTGGTGGGTTTGTCACCACGTGAATACATAGTTTCATTGATATCGGAAGTTCTAACCTAGTAAGGGAACTCTAGTCTAGGTATATACGCTTAAATTTAACTTGAGTTATGTAAACTTAAAATTAAATTATCTCTAATTAGCTATGGTTTAAAAAAAAAACAAACTTATAATTTGGGTAGTGGTAATATTCTAGCGAAACCCGCATCTTAGATATCTTAGACTTTTAGTATAATGCAGTGCATGTACCTAGCCACATTGAACAATAAAGGTCCTTGGTAAATCGCCGATCCATATTTCATGTCTCATTGATATCGACATGTCTTTGTTAATAGCTTGCTAATAACCCTTATGTTTACATAGTTCATTTTTTGTGCCTTCGTTCAATGTTATAAAAATGCTGTAGGGTTGGCTATGGTGAGAAATAAAGCATGAGGTGGTCCCATATTTATCATTTTACGAGAAACGACAAGTATCAAATTATATTAAACACCACGTTCACCTACGTCATGTTGTATATTTATTATCAAATGAAATATAATTCGGCAAATTGTATATTTTGAAATGTTTGAAAACATTTTTAGCATTCAATTTGGTAAGTTGATAGGTTGTTAGTATTTTAAATCATGCTTGTCTTATGCACATAATTTACGCTCTAATTCCAAAGGCGGTTGAGTAAGTTTTGATTAGACATAAAGCACAGTGTCGAGCATGGCATGAAGTGCCTAAAAATAGTGACACGTTGCAAAAAATATTAACAACAATAAATTCTTCAATTAAAATCTTAAGATAACTCTTTAACTAAGTACTTAAGACACTAAGTTTACGGACGCCGCATAATGAAATTATCTCACATCTAGCTAGATAACTGCTTGCGTGCGTGCTTACGTGCGTGCACGCACGCACGCACGTAAGCACGCACGCATGCACGCACAGATAGACCGACACATACACACACACACACACACACACACATACACAACATACACACACAAGTATAATTTAACATAGTACTTCGGATAAAAAAGTTTTTAATTGCTAATATTTTTGTAATCTACTGTTATTCATAAGGGAAGTAGCGGGTCATTCCCATTACAAGTATCATTGATTACTTACAGGGAAGTCCCAGCAATGTTTTGTAATAAGGATTACTGAAATAAAAGCTTTTTATTTATTTATTTATAACTACCAGAAATTAAGCAACGTTGCGTTTTTACCTTAACAATAACTTTGTAGTTTTTAGATTTAAGTAGGTAAGTATTATGGAATAATTTTTACGTTGACAAACGCGTAAATATTTTTAATATTAGAAAAAATACACTGAAAAGATCGACCTGCTGACCTGAAAAAGGTGGGAATCGAACCCAGCATCTTCCGCATTCCGGGCGGCTGCGTTAACCACTACGCCACCGAGGCACTGCTTTTGCTGTCGAAATTTGTCAGTGCTTGGTGCTTATGTTTAGTAGTGAAGTAAGTACTTCTAGGGCAAATTCCGCCGTCGCAAACTAGTAATTGACAATTTAAGTTAAGTATTTTTATGTGCAATAAAGAGTTTAAAAAACAAGAACTATTCTTTTTAATTAGAATAGTATTGCTTCGCACTTAGCAATTCACTTCAAGGCATTTCCGTGAAATGAAACGTTTTACAACTCATTTCATATACAGAGCGTCGCTCTTGCACGCGGTAATAACCGCTGTCAATTGTCTTTCCATGAGATCCGATAAAAAAATCTTGTAACAATCACTTACTGACTACGCAAAGCACAGTACTTCAGATTAATTGAAATAGGTCAATAATATACTCTCACTTAGGTATTTATCGAGTTGTGCTACCATTGCGGTGACTCAGTAGCAGAAATGAAGTGTTTGAAGTCTTTTCAACAAGCATACATAAGTACTATAACGTTCAAAAGGGTTACTTATACATATATACATAAATCCACATCTGGCAATATGGGCAAAATAGTAACAGGATACCAGCTCGTCGCTTACATAAAATGCCATCAATCAATAGCAAAAAGTAACCAAAAAAGACAACCGGACAGATGTAACTTTCTAAGGCTGTTATTATAATTCGCCCGGGGTGCAGTGAAGATTGGTGCACCCCGGGCGACCTTTTTTTTTTGTGCCAGGTCGAATGCATTTACGCATCGTCCCTGCGGGGTGGTGCCAACCGCAGGGGGAATCGAGGTAAAGGCGTTCCCTCACTACCCACTAAACATCCTCCCCGGCCTGACCTTCTTCGCGCTTTTACGGGGCGGCTCGGGATCTGTGCAAGCACAACTAGCACTGAGACGCACCCCGGGCGACCTATCAAAAAGTACATTAACGAGAAAATGGAATAGATAGATACGATTTTGGACTATTTGGCCATTCGTACTATAAGAATAGAATAGAATAGAACCTATATTTACTAACTGATGTCATTAATTTAAAATTCATTATATCACTGTTTAAAATAATTTAGAACAACAGTACATTATTTTCAATTATGACAAATAATGCTGCATTTAATTGTTCTCATTTTGTTATTATATTGTTGATAATATTATTGTTTACTATTCTGAAAAAGCACAATATTTTATGCCTATTATTCTATGGTGTGACTATGTAAATTATATAGCTCGTATATGACCTGGATTTATTAATATACTTACCGCTCTACATCATGTTTGAACAATATAGGTATTGAGATAGGTAGGTATAGTCAACAGCACATCGGTTTCCAAAAATGGTCAAGTTTTCTCAATCGATTTTGTCCCATAAAAATAGACGTTTGAGGTTAAAAATCAATTGGACAAATGGAGAAGTTTTGTCTAGTCTGATCTGCTGTCGTCTGTACCAATTTGAAATCATTAGAAATGAAAAATATTAATAACACAAATATCTGCCTTTCGACATTAAGATTTCATTATGGGACATTGAGTTTCGTCATTGTCTTAAATGATATTGGCACAGACCATCTATAATTCGGAATGACCGTAATGGGGCAGTATCTCCACCAGAGGAGACCGCTGTCAAATAACACTACATTTCTGTCATCATCATCATCAACAGCTCATATAATGTCTCCGAGCCTACCCCACATTAGAGGCGATTAGGCCTTAGTCAACCACGCAAGCCAAGTGCGGGTTGGTCGACTTCACATACAAACAACCTAACAATTTCTTCATAGGAGTGTGCAGGTTTCCTCACGATGTTTTCCTTCACCGTAAAAGACATATTAATTCAAAATTTGAAAATACATTGGTATGTGGCGGGGTTCTCCCGGGTGGGAGACACTCTACGCTACTGAAACTAGATCTCTGTAGTGTCAATGTTTCTCTCGGCGAGTATGGTTGGCAGTGTAGGAGTGACACATATGTGCTACAATCGTTTATGGGCTAGAGTGTATACATGTATACCAACCACTAGCATTATACAATCGACTATGTTCTTTTCCAGATGAAGGAAAAAATCTATTTTAGTTTTGGTAAAAATAAATTTTGTGCTCCGTGTTGCAGTTTTAATTTAATTTCTATGTTTTGCTTGTCGCTTTTGTCATTGAAGGCATTAACGTTACGGGAAAATCAACCGTACTTTCCGGACATAATGCGGAATATGTAAAAATATATGCATTCAGTTTCTTGACCTCGTTTAAATTAGGCTTAGCTTGTATCAAAAATATGTAGTTACATACACACTTAATAAGATCATAGTCCTGAAGCGGGTTGAGCAGAGCCTTAGGTTACATTCACTTACACTTATATTCACTTACACTGAAATGGTTTAAAATAGTGACAGGTTTCCAAACTCTCTCCTACGCATGTAATTTTCTGAAACACAATAATTATATGTTTTTGGTGGCCCAACACTCAGACAAGGCGAAGTATGTTTTTTGTTTAATTGAAGGCTTTATTACTCTTAATTTCCTCATGACTACTAAGGTACTTAGTTGAGGTTTGGCAATTGAAAAATAACATGAGAAATTAAAATAGAAACAGAGATTAGTTGTGCGATTTTATAAAAAAAAAACTCACTTCGATTGCCTCTGCCAAATATCTACTAACAAATATTTTACAAACAATAATACCATATCTGATTTCTTTTTCATTTTAACCAATAAATTTGACAAGATTTGTTATAAATTTAACAGATGAAATAGAAATGAACGTCGAAATGAGAAGTGAGATGACATGGAGATAAAAAATAATCATAGAAACAAAATAAATTAATCGACTTTAAAATACACATTGTCGCATCGATTGAATACGATTGAATGGTCGAGATTTGTCGCATGGCGATATATAGATTTATCGTTTGTGTTACATCCAATTGTGGTCTAACAGTCTGTCGGCAGTATACATTCAATCAATTATTTGATTAAACTCCCATGAAATAACTCTATAGAGTTATTTTATTAGCTATTTAGTTATTAACTTTTCATCCATGGTTATAACTATCGCAATTTTAAGCCAAATTCTAATAAAGAATAATTTTTGCGTTTACAAACGTGTAGATATTTTTAATACTAGAAAAAATATACACTGAAAAAAATCGACCTGCCTCAGGCGGGAATCGAAAAATTATCGCAATCCAAACGCAGCCGCCCGGATTGCGGAAGATGCTGGGTTCAATTCCCGTCTGAGGCAGGTCGATTTTTTTCAGTGTATATTTTTTTCCAAATTCTATTAATTTAATTTACTTAGAAAGGTCTAACAAATGACTCCATTTCACCTGATGGTACTTAAGCAGATGTGGAATCCAAATACAAAGCCTAAGAGATAAACCGCTGCGCTAGCAATCCTTGCTTTGCCGACCTTCTAGGTGCTTCTTCATGCCTCTTTTGAATGACCCAGGATTGTTAGAAGGAGCATTTATTTATTCGCAGCTTTCATAAAAAAATCCATATTCTTGAATCTTTAGTGGGAAAATTATTTAAAAATCTATTTTGATATTGACTGCTTTTTTGCTAAATGCGTTGCTCGCTATTATCTAATCTATCTAAAAGTAAAGGAAATTTGCATCATTATCAACAGCTCCTTTAATGTCCCCACCGAATGGCTCGAGCCTACCCCACATTATGGGGGCGATTAGGCCTTAGTCAACCACACTGGCCAAGTGCGGGTTGCTCGACATCACACACAACCTAAGAATTTCTTAATTGGTGTGTACAGGTTTCCTCACGTTGTTTTCCTTCACCGTAAAGCCGTCGATAATACGTACATATGAATTCAAAATTTGAAAACACATTGGTACGTGGCGGGGATCGAACCAGTGCCTCCCGGGTGGGAGACAACGCCCTTACGCACTACGATACCGACGCCAAATTTGCATATAATTTTTTTTATTGACCATATGACCATGTTTCTGAATTTCGTACTAAACTCAAGTGGTTGCCCATTCGCCTTCGCCGGAATGCACATATTGTTTCACTTCTTTATACTGTCCTATTTCATCCCAACACTCCCTTTTACCTGAAAGATAAATTCAAATTCCTTCGTAACACACACCCACAAGTTTTGAGATCGTCAGAGAATCTTAGGTTAGAAACGCCGGTACACTTCACCAGGTTCTATAATAAGTCGTTTACTGTTCAGGCTGTTATTCTGTGGAACGCCTTGCCTATTCGCATACGGCAAGCACAGTCCTTGAGCAGTTTTAAAAAGCAGGTGGAAGAGTACTACTTGGCACTGCAATAACTCATTCATGAATAAGTATGTATATTTAAGTATGTATGTATATGTATACCCATACTATATGTATTTATATATCTATTGTATATATTAGTATGTATAAATATTTGTGTATATCTTATGAAATTTATATATTTAGTATATCTTACTATATATTTAGTATAGTTAGTATATCTGTCGAATAATACATCGCCATCTTCCCTCGGGTTCTATTTTTTTGAAATCCTGTCCATCCTAAGGTTACCTGGAAGAGATCGCTCTTAGCGATAAGGTCGCCCTTTGTACAAATCTGTTTTTGTTTTAATTTTATGTACCTTTATGTTAACTGGTTGATGTACAATAAAGTTATATTCTATTCTATTCTATTCTATTCTATAGTTAGCTAAGAATATAATTGCAGATTCTATCTATTTACTTGACATTAGCAATCGCTGAGAAACTCTTACGTTAAAATAGAAAGTTTGTTTTCTTTGCAAACCTTCATAGGAAACCTCATAACTTTATATCTAGAGTCTTCGTTATTTAAGTAAAGCTAAACTAGTCCTTATTAGGGATTGGTGCACTATTTGACTATACTATTAAAGGTTTGTCACATTTCTATGGCCATCCGCCTTCCTGACACCAAATCTCCTTGGAAATGCTGTTGTGAGTAGCTTAGCCATCGCACGAGTGACCCCTTGGTTTGATGGTCTGCATGTGGTTCAGAAACTCCCTCAGTTGTCTTTTTCGAAACCCACGGCATTAGAAGGGTATATTCAACATAATAACAATCATTTATGTAGTAACTTTTTAACGATAAATATTTTTCAAATTGTATTAAAACCAAAATAATCAATATTTTACAACAGTTTGGTTGTCTATGGTGCAGTTGTTCACGGTGAAGTTAAACGAGCTTAAGGTGTAAAAGTTGTGGTAAAGTTGTTAAATAAACGTATTTCAGTTTATTCAGTTGTTTTCACTATTCCACCAACCACACCCCCTATAAATTCTCGCCCGGGATCGCTAAAAATTTTTTTGGGGTGCGGCCGGAAGTAACGTGGCGGCTATGTATAAGGCGAAAATATACAGAAAAATAAACAAATAATTGAGGAACTTCGTGTTAACCTATAATAAAATATCAACATGGCTATGCCGAGCGAGCACGATGACGTAGGATTGAGAAAAGGGGACTCTAACTACTTATATCTCTATCTCCATTACAAACAACTTTATTTAATTCAGATGTTTGTTATAATAAGTAACTAAAATCATTATTAGGCTATACACACCGCTATTATTATCAATAATAGCAGATATAAGGAAATCGGTAAATGTGAATGACTTCCCCATGACTTACATAGGGTACGCTGACCACAATTGAGCAAGTTCTGAAGTCATGGATCGTGTAAATTTCCCATACTATGAGTCTAGTTACATGTGACACTATTTAGTAACAGTCACGTATACGATTAGCTGTATTCTCATCATCTTAGTCTTAGACTTTGTCCAGAAGAGCGAATTCGCCGCGAATCTTTACGCGCGAACACATCGCGCGAATTTGAAACTCGCGCGAAGCTTGTCGACGCAATGTATTGAGACCCAGTGGTGTGTCGCGTGTAGAGATTCGCGGCGAATTCGCTCTTCTGGACGAGGTCTTATAGACGCATGCACAGATTTCGGGTAGGGTTTGTAATACCGTCGAAGAGGACAATATCACCGCGGTCGTGTGTTCTTCGTAATGATCATGAAAGATAAGCTAACAAGTGCGCGGTCGGTAATCGGATGGGTGACCGAAAATTTTCAACCCGATTTTTAGTATTACGATTAGAAATCCCTAAGCCTACTCAGTTAGATTATTTTTTTAAAAAAGAGAAATATAAATTTTGTTTAAGTATCTATAAAATCATTTTTTTTTTGAGGTCGGTTCCAAATACAAGTGATAACGTTTATTCCAAATATTGAGACTGAAAAATTTGTTTCCTCCGTTCTCCGCTTTTAGCTTTGAAGGCGGTTTTTTGTAATTAAAAATAGTTTACTTTTTATTGTTGTAACTATAGAAATTTTCAGGAAACTATCTCGAGATCTTTTAGACATAAAATTTATTTAACTACTCTTTCGCCATTTCTTCTCCATCACAGCATAATAATTATTACATTTTCATTTCATTACGATATCATAGAATAAATAGGCATTATTAGGGATAACTCAATAACTGCTCGTCAGATGTCAATCAAGTACCAGCTTCCAAACGTTGATAGAATCTTCAAAATCGGTAACACCTAGTAAAGGATTATGAAGTAACATACATAAAACACATACAGTCGAATTGAGAACCTCCTCCTTTTTTGAAGTCGGTTAAAAAATAGCGTCGAGTATTGGCAATAAAGTTACATTAAATCGAAATGCTGAGCATTTGCATGTGTTCTACCATTCGTACGAACGTTAAATTACACGGAAATGCTCCAAAAAAATGCTCGTCTTTAACTACACCTTTACAGTTTTCATAATAGCGATGCGTTTATTGTCAATGAACTGATCTAATTTTAAATGTCTCGGCTTACTACATCTATGCAATAAAAAGTGACTATTATTGTTCTGTGCCTACCTAGGTTATAATAAACGAGGTAAAATCTAAGCCTATTGTTTTGTTCGTAATAACTACTTTCAAATATAGAAACATACCTAATGATTAGAGATACATTTTTTGCTATAAGGACAATTTTATTTATTTCTAAAATTAACTCCAATAAAACTTAGTTTTTTGTTGTGCGTAATCCTACTAATATTATAAACGTGAAAGTTTGTATGGATGGATGTGTGTATGTTACTCTTTCACGCGAAAACTACTCAACGGATTTTACTGAAACTTAACAATAATGTAGCTCATACATCAGAATAGCATATAGGCTATAATTTACTGGATATTGAAGCGAGCGATGTCACGGGCGACGACTAGTACCTACATAAAACTGAAGACACAAATTATAACCTAAATGAAAATTTTACGCGTTGAGTTTATTCAAAATTTTGAAAATAACATACAAAATATCCTCTAGAAATTTCTTATACGTTTCCTTGGGAACTTCTTTCACCGAACAGAAGACCGTAGTAGAATAGCACATTCCCTTCGTAGCGTTATTCGCTTCTTACATCCAAGGGGTAGAATTGGGGTAGAAGAGAGGGTTAGGCTTGGAAGCCATGTAATACCGGCATAGAATACCATCACGTCACTCATTGGAGGATATGGGATCCTCCAATGAGTGACGTAGAAGGCGACTAATGGATCAGCAAAGGGGTATTGATCACAACTCCGTCAATCAATCCGCATTAGGCAAGCGGGGTGGACTACTGCCTAAACCTCCTTCGATGACAATTCAAATTATAAAGCCTAATGATGATCATGATGACTGCTTACGATCACCTGTATTCAGGGTGTTGGTTATTTAGTTTACATGTTGTATATAAAATTAGGTTTCTTTCTTGTATAGTGTACATATTGAAGATGTTTGACATTTTCGGCAATCCTATAGGTAAGTTAATTTCAGTCAGTTATACTCGTAGTTCTAAATAAAAACAGATTTACGATTTTCAAGTTCTAAGTGACTAATGAATGGTATCAATAAGTTGTTTACCGCTTAATGTCAAACACCAAAATTACATAATATTAATAATTTATCAATTATTTGGACCAAATAGTTAGCTCCAGTAAAATATGTTTATCAATTCCTTTGGTGTCAGCTATCATATTTCGTATCCTAATAAAAGAAATTTATTTTACTCTATAGGTATTATACTCAGGTAGGGTTATTTTACTCACCCAAAAATGTATGATTAATGATATTATGAATTTCAATGATTATGTTTTATGAAGTTATGAAGAATGATTGGTATGAAGAATGATCATTATGTTTTTAAATGATATGAGAAATATTTTCGGACCTCCAATGATAGGAATTGAAAAGTTATGTAAGAAAATGCGCACCCCACATGATCCATGCAGTTCCCCAAAATAGTGACTGGCTGCCATCCTGTGGTCATTATTCAATTGGCAATAAAGAGTATTATAGGTATTGTCGATCACATATGATAATTAACAATAGTAGCAAGGGTAGTTATCAATACAAAAACATTTTCCAACAAAATACACAACGCCTAGAAAGTTTGTTTTTCATTATGTGAAAGAAAAAACATAAAACCGACAAATGAAAATCAATCAGCTACGTGCCCTAAAATGTTGTCCGCAAGTTCAATTAACTTTAGTAATTGCCAATTGAATAATGACCACAGGATGGCAGCCAGTCACTATTTTGGGGAACTGCATGGATCATGTCGGGTGCGCATTTTCTTACATAACTTTTCAATTCCTATCATTGGAGGTCCGAAAATATTTCTCATATCATTTAAAAACATAATGATCATTCTTCATACCAATCATTCTTCATAACTTCATAAAACATAATCATTGAAATTCACAATATCATTAATCATACATTTTTGGGTGAGTCTAGTGTTTTATGCACCTACATGGCTGGGTGATGGGTAGGTTAGGGTTATTTTTTTTTATGACCAGGCGGAGTACACTGTTTTTGTAAGCAACAAGGTAGTAAGAGTATTGATGAAAAAATTATGATCACTAACTGTTATGAGCTCCGTTGGTAGTAATAAAAATGTATGAATAAAAAAAGTATGAAAAATAAAATTATGAAGAGTGATTATTATGAACCCAAATCGGTAGTAAGACAAAGAATAGGATTTAGAATATTATGTGAGCCAATAATGTTGAAATAAAATACCTTTTGGGTTCCATCAATTAGACAGATGTCTATAATATTTATTTTAAAGAACTATTAAGATTACAAAAATAAAATACCTTTTGTTTCAACAAATAAGGACCCATCATGTGACTTTGGCGTCTTCCTCACTGGATCGGCGCGTGCTCCTTTCGATTTCGGTTCTCTACGGAAACTTTACCGAGTTCATATAATTAAATGAGAGCTTCCTGAGTAGTTTCGGTAAAGATTCTTACATCCCTCTGTACCGAGTTCTACTAACTAGAATTAATTGGTGTATATCATTATTTACTCTATTACCTTTGAACGAGCCTGTGCCACGGCTAACTCTATTTATTATTTTGTGGTATGCCACACATTGTATTCTTATAAGTATATTTATTAACCAGAGGATCATAATGAATGCTTAACACCTAAATTGAAAGGAGTCTATTCTATAATAATAAATGAATTATATAGAAAAGCTTTTACAAGATAAATTATTATTATAAATGAGCCAAATGCGTGGGAGTAATAACTGCCCAAAATTTACGCATGTAAAACTGTAATTTTAATTATATTGTTATTAACTATTGACCTGTAATGATGTTTTGAAATCATTACCAAATTGTTAGCTGTGGAGTTTCTTTCGCCATTTCTTTTCCATCTCAGCTCATTTTAATGATTATTTCGTCAAGAAATGGTGGTACGGTTTTGACGATTTAAAAGTATTTAGCGAAGTCCATTTAAATAAAAAGCTTTTTCATTTCATTTCATTTTCGCAAAAGTGGCGCTTACCCCTATGTCCTTTTTAACATCAATTTTTCATGATCGTCGATATTTGTAACGAAGTGAAAGATGAACAAACAGATACATTCTTCATTATTGATAGCTTTTTACCTTAAAGCAATCAGAACTAGCACGTCTATAGTTTGTATCTTGTTTAGTAATTACAGATGCAATGTGATTTAGAAGCTCATGATAAATATTTGTTTGGACATCTTGTACATTGCTTGGAATTTTGTATCATCTAATAGGAATTCCTAATAGGATCAAATGAGAGGGAGGTGGAGGAGTTTCTGGGAAGATTGGAAAATCTGAGTGTGGAATATGGCCTCAAAATCAACAGGTCAAAGACCAAACTCATGTTCGTGGATCGAAGCAGCACATCACTTCGTACAAATGAGCATCGTGATCTGGAAGCCGTTGACGAGTTCGTCTCATAAGATCGAACGCTACATGCGTAGCAAACAAAACGAAACGATACCGCATCGAAACCGAGCTGGTGAAGAAGTGGTTCGCTGCCGATCCGGTGAGGAAGGCGCCTTTGTTCAACCCATTTGGGAGGTTACATAAAGCTATATTCAACCCTTTTGGACTCATAACAGAAGCTAATAGTGATAGTAATTCTTAACTTTGTCTTGAAATTATTGCGAATTGAGAATATTCTTGTTATTTTAATGAAAATTGCATTCAAAATATTGTCAATGGAAATACGACTTTATTTACGTACTTACTTGGCATATTTAATCTAAGAATACTTATGTGCAAGATGATATGCTACTGGTTTATTATCAGATTAGAGCGATGTTCAATTGTTTATATATTGAATATTGCAAATCAATATGTTTTATTGATTCTCAATATGGAATAGCAAGTAGTAATACGGACATTTAAATGTATGTATTAATATAAAGTACCTATTTGAATTTGCAAAGTATTAAACACCTCTTTGCGGACTTTTAACACTTTTTACACTTCGGTAGGGTGTATATATTGTTGGTAGGAATTTAAGACCATAATTTCGTAATTTTTGCATTTTTTTAAAATACGTTGTAGTATTATCAATACCTCTAAAATGGACTAAACATTCTTCAACTGCATCCCTTATTATAATGACATTCATAAGTATTTTTAGAGTCTTTATTTACAAGAACAAAATACGATAATTATTTCAAATCATGATTCTATTCATGTTATTGTCGTAACTAAGTCGACACTACTTAGGTACTAATATATTATGTATTCTAAAGGCAGAGCTTGAGGTCAGGCGAATCAGAATACCTCATTGGTAATGACTTACTTTGTATTTCTAGTCGTTCAAGTTTTTCTTCGGCCCTTTGTGCCATTTCCACTTTACTCTCTATATGGTAAAATATACTTGCGCCGACCAGGAGGTATACTATGTGCAGCGCGAGCATGCACGCGAGTTGCTTTTTGGACATCATTTTGACTAGTTAATATATTAATCACTTCAGTATCACAGTTCAGACTTATATGGTTCAAAAATATATCACACAAAAATCCATAGTGTCCACTGCGAGAAAAAATTCGAAATTTCCATTGTAAAACTTTGATTTCGCGCGCGACACATCTCGCTTGCACTGACACTAAGAGAAAATCGAGAATAAAAAACAAGGTTACTATTTCATGATGACACTTCCCGATTGACTGACGTTCGATTCAAGCGGTCGGTTCGATCGAATGATTTTTCCAGGCTGCGCGCGCGCACGCGAATCACACGCCGGCGGAGCTAGCATCCTTTTTTTATACGGCAAACTCTTAACATTTGAGTGACAACGCTCGGTAAACGGTCGTAAAGGATAATACGTAAGGTTATTGTGGACATGGCTCGGCGGGAACTGACGTGTTCGGTGTTAGCTGAAGAGCCACGGTTTACGATCAGGGATTAGCGTGAATTCCGCTTTTTAATGTTACATCGTTATTGTGATTATTTTGGATTCAACGAGATCTGTATTGCTGTAATTTCTTTAGTATCTTTGAATGTGCGCGTCAATTACATCTTCTATTTCACAGTCAATAAAAACTGAGAGACTCCAGCGTACAAGATTTTTTGAATAATTCTCATGGATGTGATAATTATTTTTCTATACCTGATATTACAAACTCCGTCCTTCACATGTCAATACCTACTTGACTTTTTAAATATTTTTTCAAACATTATACTTAGATGAAATTAAAAATTCAGTTTCAAATTTATTTATTTATTTATTTATTTATTTACCATAACTAAACGGGACAAACCCAGTTACATAATTATGTAGTACATCTTAAAAAACTAAAATAGATAAATGGATTATTTTACACATAGCAACTTAACTTAACTTATTTATTATAGTCTTCGGGTTATCAACAAATATATCCAATTCCGGTGAAGTAATCAGAAGCGCGTTTAGAGCCTCCTGCATGCGACACAGCGGCGATTGTGCACGCGCCACCGTGCGACATGTTGGAGGCGCGAACAGACGATGTCTGCGACCGGAACGAATACGCAAATATTTATCAGGCACATACAAGCGAGACAATTGTTCAACACACTCAGGCGCTTCCACAGACCCACGCAAAATCGCTACAGCGGTAGATATCTCCACCCGGGTTCTCCTCAATTCTAAAGAATTCATCCCCAACATTCCTAGTAAAAATTTGGTAGGATACATAAAGGGATAATACCCATATATCCGCCTATAGTAATACCGAAGAAAAGCCTTTTGAACCTTCTCCAGCATTAACTTATACTTAGCCTCGTGAGGATTCCAAACACATGCGCTGGATTCCAGTGAGCTTCTCACAAGACTTGTAAACATGAGTTTAATAACGTCCGGATGGTTGAAGTCACGTAGATTACGTAAGATAAACCCTAAGCGACTGAAGCAGCTACGAGTGAGAGTGCAAATGTGTTCGTTGAATGTCAGGGTAGAATCAAAGATCACACCTAGGTCCTTCATAGTATCTTTACGACTGATAGCGTCCCTGCCTAACCTGTAGTTATAGTTGACAGGATTATGCCGACGACCGAAGGTCATGACAGAGCACTTGCTATCGTTAAACTCTAAACCATTCTCAGTACTCCACCTAAGAAGGGCATCAATATCCTTTTGAATAAGTTCAGAATCAACTTCGCCACTGACCTCTGCAAATATTTTTAGGTCGTCAGCATAAAGAAGACAATTAGTATACTTTAAAACATCTACTACGTCATTTATCATCAGTAGGAAGAGCAAAGGCCCCAGTATGGAACCCTGGGTCACACCAGAGGGTGTTTGATAAGGTTGTGACACATAGCAACCGTGGCGGACATACTGTTGGCGACCTTTGAAGTAGTCAGAAAGCAAATTGATGAGCTTTGTGGAAAAACCAAGAGCGTCAAGCTTTGATAAAAGTATTCGACAGTTGACCCTATCGAAAGCCTTACGGTAATCGAAGTACAAAACATCTACTTGCTTACCTCTATCAATCGCTTTTGAAATATATTCAACCAACGTTAACAAATTCGTATTTACCGATCTTCCGGGCCTAAAACCGTGTTGCTCATTACAAATGAATGGCTGGACTTGCCTGACAATAGTGTTATACATAAGTATTTCGAAGATTTTCGCCGGCGCTGAAAGAATGGCTATTGGCCGATGCTCCTCAACAAGCGACTTGTCACTGCTTTTGGGGACAGGCGTTACACGAGTGACTTTCCATGCCTGCGGATAAATACCATGACGCAGAATGAGATTTATTAAGTGGCAGAGTGGAATGGCAATAGTTTTACGACACATCTTCAAGATATCTGCTGGCACACCATCAGGTCCCGGAGACCAACTAGACTTTAGGTTACCAATGGCACTTTCAACGTCTCGTACAGAGAAAGCACCCACATCTATATGCGCATGCGTTGGTACAGTGACAGCTGTCGAGTTTAGAGTATAATCGTCCCGGGCATAGATACTTGAAAAGTGACTGGCAAAAGCGTTCGCCGCATCTATGCCAGAGCACTGAAGACCTTGGTATACAACATTTGGTTCAAAACCACCTATGGTCCTTAAACTATTGATGTGACGCCAAAAATTGCGAGGGTTGTAGTGGAGATTATTTTCCAAGCCTATAATGTACGCTTCGTACGCTAGTGAAATTCTCAACTTAAGGCAAGCCCGAAAATTCGAAAAGTTAACGTAATTCAACGGACTTTTAGTTAGTTTCCAAGCGCGATGAAGACTAGTTTTAGTTTTAATATCTCTGATGATGTCCGCAGTAAACCAAACTGGATATTGTCTTGCGGATGATTTAGGCCTGCGTTTTTTTGGGACATGTTGATCGAAGACGTTGTAGAGGGAGTCATAAAACAATTCCAGAGAAGATACTAAATTTTGGGATTGCAATACTAAGTTCCAGTCTAAACCGTTTATGATATGGCGCATAATATTTCGATCTACCTTATTGAAGTTCCAATCCATGCTACCGTCGATGTTACTGGGATGCATGGACCCGCGCTGAATAATAGTCTCGAATGCAATTTCAATATCAAGTGGAGGGTGATATTTATCTGTATTATGTACGAGACTGCCGAACTCAGAATGGGATACATTTACTGACCTTACGCACTTCTGTGTTAACACAATATCAAGCCTACCACCGTAAGAATTAACAATTTCATTTCTATCTGACAAATTACAAAATGATAAAAAATAACAGTAGTAATTATTAACATTCAATGAAGCACTATTCATATTAAGGTCTCCTAGAATAACAATAGGCTTCCTTAAAGTATGCATGAAACTTTCAACTTTAGTAAACCAACTTAGATACACATTATCAGTAGATGAGGGGGGTATGTATACGACACAAAAGTACATAGATTGAGATTGCGCTGCAGCAACAGATGCCCATAGATCCTCGCCAGTGGAAGTTTCAAGATGTTTCTGACGGTACATCACTACACCGGGCCGGGCAGCCAACATCACACCCCCACCCCAAGTGCCACGATCGCGACGAAGAATACTCCAGCCACTGTTCACCACTTCAGCATCACTAACAGAGTGGTCCAGAAAAGATTCAGTGATAGCCACGACATCATGATCAAGTAGCACCAAGTTTGAATTGAAGGTACGGAGTTTTGTCTTTAATCCTCGCACATTTTGATATGTTATGCTCACGGTGGATGAAGATCTTGTAATGCATCGCGGATTTGGTAAATTACTATGAGGCAATTTGTCAACTTCTGTAGCATCCAGCATATAAAATAAGTTTCCGGAGTCGTTAAGATCCACTATCATTTCGTTGACCTGGGCGAAAGGGATGCCTCCAGGGTTTAATACATACATTTTCTGGCCAATTATCTGGGGCCAAAATGCGCTCAGAGGTAGCCGAGGGAACACTAATTTTGAAAGACGCATAAGGGCCACGAGCCTTAAGACTATCAATTTTGCAGTCTGCACACTCAGTTATGCCCGAAATGTGCGCCTTCACTTGGTCTTCGGTAGTACCCAGTCTAAGGTAGTAAACATGAAAACTACGCTGTCTCTCTGAGGCCTGAAGTCCAACACTACTCGGTGCAGCGGTGCCACGCAGCACTCCGGTGGGAACCCGGGAACGGCGCGGTCCGCCTATAACTTCGCTTTGTGGTTCATTAGCTGCAGATGCTTTACCAGTCAGCACACCCTGAACTGGTGCACTCTTATTGCGATGAGGTCGCTTGAAAATGAAAATGAAAATGAAAAAGCTCTTTATTTAAATGGACTTTGCTAAGTACTTTTAAATCGTCAAAAGCCCTACCACCATTTCGACGAAATAATTATTTTTCTTAAATAATTATTAGTATGCTGAGACGGAGAAGAAATGGCGAAAGAAACTCCGCAGCTTACAATTTCGTAATGATTTCAAAACATCATTACATGTCCATAGATATATCAAAATGAATGAATAAATTACAATTTTAAATGCGTAAATTTGGGCAGATTTTACTCCCACGCATTTGGATCATTTAAATAATCATTTAACTTGTAATAAGCTTTTTTATATAATTTAGATTTTACAGTTTTTTTAAATTTATTAATAGGCAAGTCTCTAATATTCTTCGGAAGCTTATTGTAAAAACGTATACATTGGCCCATAAAGGAATTGCTTATTCTGTGGAGACGAGTTTTATATACAACCAAATCGTGTTTCTTCCTAGTATTTACATTGTGCGTATGACATTTCTCGGAAAAATTCATAATATTTTTCTTTACATATAGTAAGTTTTCCAGTATATATTGTGATGACACAGTCAGAATATTTATCTCCTTGAACTTTTCTCTGAGGGAGTCACGCGGACCCAGTTGATAAATTGCTCTAACAGCCCGTTTTTGCAGCACAAAGATGGTATTAATATCTGCAGCACTCCCCCAGAGAAGAATTCCATATGACATTATGCTGTGAAAATAACTAAAATAAACTATTCTAGCGGTATCTACATCGGTAAGCCGCCTAATAGTTTTAACTGCGTATGCCGCAGAACTTAGTTTACCCGAAAGTTTTACAATATGTGGACCCCATTGTAGTTTGGAGTCTAACATTACTCCTAAGAAAGTTGTTGTTTCCACAGGTTTCAATTCAACTCCATTTATTTGTACATTAGTTTCTACACGTCTCACATTCGGCGTAGTAAACTTAACTAGTTTGGTTTTTTTTTCATTAAGCAACAAGTTATTAACATTAAACCAATAAACTACTTTTGCAAGTGCATTGTTAACTTCGTCATAATTATCTAATTTTCTATTTATTTTGAAAATCAAAGATGTGTCATCCGCAAACAATACAATATCATGATTGTCCCTTATGTAGTAAGGCAAGTCATTTATGTACACTAGAAAAAGAAATGGACCAAGAATTGAGCCCTGCGGAACACCTATTGTGACTAGAGAACCTGGAGATCTTTTACCATTTATATCAACTTTCTGTATTCTATTGCTCAGGTATGAAGTCATAAGGTTGAGAGCCTTGTTCCTAATGCCGTAATGGTGTAATTTCCTGACCAGAGTTTCATGATTAACACAGTCGAAAGCTTTAGATAAATCACAGAAAACACCAAGAGCGTCACGTGATACTTCCCAAGCAGCAAATACCTCCTTTAACAACTCAACTCCCGCATCAATGGTGGAGCGACCCCGAGTGAACCCGAATTGTTTCTGATGAAATATATTATATTTATTGAAATGCTTTAATATTTGATTGAGCATTAATCTCTCAAAGATCTTACTTAAAGTTGGCAGTATAGAAACAGGCCGAAAATTAGTGGGATCTGAGGTTTCGCCAGATTTAAATAACGGTATTATTTTACTGTGTTTCATCAGGTCAGGAAACACACCAGAACCAATACAACTGTTAAATACGACAACTAAATAAGGAGCTATTATAGTTATAATGGATGAGATTGTTTTGACTGATAGTCCCCAAAGATCCATAGATTTCTTCAGGTCAATAGACTTAAAGGTATTTATAATATCTTTATAATTAACAGCTGTAAATTCGAAGTTACTGTCACAGGATGGTACATTTTGTTTAAGAAGCTGTTCAGCTGAGGTGGAAGACGACTGAAGTGATTTAGTAGCCAGTATGGGAACATCTGAGAAAAACTTTTCAAATTCCATAGCTACTTCCAAATCAGCTTTAACATTTACATTATTAATCTTTAAGTTAATATTGCGGCAGCGTGTTTGACTCCTGCCAGTTTCACTGTTAATAATATTCCAAGTTTCTTTAATTTTATTAGTAGAATTGTTAATTTTATTTTTTAAGTAAACTGACTTGGCAGTGGAACAGGCTCTTTTGAAAACTTTAGAGTAGTTTTTTACATAGTTAACAAATACTGGATCAAAATTATATGATTTTTTACTATACAAATCGTACAACTTATTCCTGCTATTGTAGATACCAGGCGTTGCCCATTCACTAAAAGAACTTAGCTTACTTACTTCATTCCAAGCTTCCATGTGCTTTGTTTCAACAGGGCTGTTTATGTATTCTTTCCGATGGATAATCCTTTCTATTTCTCTATCACTCAAGCTTTTTTCAACAATGTCCCGAAGGTGATAGGGTTTTTGAAAATAACTTTATTGATAATATTCTTCGAGAATGTTATCTGATAGCGTTGACCTCATCCAGCTTTTGTTTCAAGTAATTATCTATCGACTCTTACTAGCAAAGTTAGATAGGATAAGTGGAATTACAATGCAATTGAACACTTGGTTATTTATTGTGAAACTTTACTACTATCATTTATTTGTTAACGTTTTATAAGTATCTTATTAATCAAAAGATAAATAGTTTATTTGCACAGACCCATGGGGACAATGCGAGCCGTGTAAGAGGGACAGAGATAAGAGAGCAATGGAATTACGTTTACCACTTCTTTTGAGGTTTTAAACATTAGTTTTTTATCAACAGTTAGAAAAACAAGTAGAATCTAAAATAGTACCAAAACTATTTTAGAAATAGTGTCATTTTTGTCGGCTATGAACGAGTTAATTGTCAAATTATACTTTAATTATTTTTTGGTCAATTTATTGTCCAACATATTTTTATTTTTCATTTTTACGATTCAGAAGCCGATACCAATCATACTACTTTCAGGGTTGTGTACGGACAGACAGTAATAATTCTTTTACATGTTGTATAAATGGCAACCATTACTGACTGATCTGTTAACACACAGCTCAAACCACAGAATGGATTTTGCTTACATTTGGCACGCATATAGATATTCTTATGTAGACATTCGCTAAAATTCATTCTATATTATAGGGTTATAACGGGATCCAAAGTTTGTATGGAGAAATCCCAAATTTAATGCGAGCGAAGCCGCGGGCAAAAGCTAGAACTATAGCATAAATTACCCAGAACACATAATAAATCTCTATTTAACTCTCAAGTCCACGGTAAATGGTATTTCCAATAACATGAAATTAATTCATTAATGGAAATTAAGAAAATAAATAGATTTTAATAATAACCTCAATCCTGGCAATGTTTGTTAATGGAGTAGAAGTATGTAGTAATTGGTAATGTAAATAATGTTTTTGAAATTATAAGGAGGTCGGCTGACGCACAGGCATTTTTGACAGCGACCTCCAGGAGGCCGCGCGACACACAAGGGGATATGATTCAATAGGAATAGGACAACTTACCAGTACAAGACACTATGTCCTTAATTTGTAATTTATGGGTAGCAAATTGTTTACGTTAATAAACTTAATTAATTTAAGTAATACTTTAATGAACTTTTGATATTAACAATTTATTATAATGCTTTTCCTTCCGAATGACGTAGGCAGCATTACAACAATAGTATAGACGAGGGGCGATGACTTAGCCAACTATGATTATTTTAAAATTAAGTGACGAACACAGCTATATTACGTTGTAATAATTACGTTTGAAGTAAATTGTCGATTCTCATTTTAATACAAATTAAATGAATTTCATCCCTAAGTTAGGACGAGTAGTCATGCCTTTTTCGCAGCAAATGGAAAGCACACTAGTGTTTTACACTTGCTATGATCCTTAAATATTACTTAGCACTTGGCAGTGCCATATAAACAAACAAATAAGTCTTTCCGTTCCGATCCGTTCGAGTAACTCTCAGTTAAACACTACACACTCAAGCACTAGACACACTTTTGTTATACACCGCACTCGTCGAACAAGGGTGCGAAGACCCGGTCTACATACGACGCGCTATACCTGGTACAGACATGTACCGGGGCGCTTTTCCCCGCCTCCACCACGACACGATGTGCCCGAGCCGAGGTCCGAGCCTTTAGAGGCACCCTCGGGCATGTCGCTCCCTACCGACACGGCCCCCCGAGGGACGCTAGGCGGTCGAGAGACTCCCCACGGGGGAGATGCTCGGTCGCCCAGTAATCCCCTAGGAACGTCCGACCTACAGGCTTGAGGACCCCCCAAGGTCTTCGCCTTCTTAAAACCCGGTGACGCAGAAAATGTCATCAGAGACAATCTGCAATAGTATTAAAAAAAAAAAGAAAGTCTTTCCGTTCTTAAAAAAAGTAACTTTGACTGTTTTATTAAAATCACAATCATCATCAACAGCTCATAATATAATGTCCCCGCCGAGGGGCTCGAGCCTAACCCACATTAGGGGCGATTAGGCCTTAGTCAACCACGCTGGCCAAGTGCGGGTTAGTCGACTTCACACACAACCTAAGAATTTCTTCAAGGTTTGTGCAGGTTCCCTCACGATGTTTTTCCTTCACCGTAAAAGCGTCGATTAAACGTACATATGAATTCAAAATTTGAAAACACATTGGTACGTGGCGGGGATCGAACCAGTGCCTCCCGGGCGGCAGACGACGCTCTTACGCACTACGCCACCGACGCTTAAAAAAAACAATAAGGGAATAAAAATATATATTATGAGTTAGAAAGAAAAAAATGTTGTCCAAAACTCGATTAACAGTCGCATTAAGCATTTTCATTTAATATTTCAGATGAAAAAATAAATAAATGTATATCCATCACCACAAGAGATCATTGCACCTCATGATTGTATCCAAACATGGTATCGACTGAAAACAAATCAAACTTAAAGAAGGTTCATTTCGTATGCACTTTAACAGTTTGCAGTAAGATCCATTTTTAAAATTTCAAGTTATACAATATCAAAGAAAATATTGCTTTATGTTTGCTTATGAGAACAAAATTATGTAAAATATAATTGGTGAATTGATTTTGCGCTTTTAATAAAATTGTAAAGAAGAATTGAAACAAATGAAAGTATGACGTGCGTTTTCCACAACGATTTCAGAATACCCAACCATATCTCTGAAAATAAACAAAGCAGTAAGATTTCGTGTGTCATTACAATAAGTTGAGACGACAAGCGCTCACAATGAGTTTATAATTGATACGTGTGAATTCCATTCCTATGCGTTAAAAAACCGCCTTCAAAAAACGGGAGAAATAAAAATTTTGTTTATACAAGTATACCAAATACAAGTGACAACGTTTATTACAAATATTGAGGTTGGGACCGACCTCAATAAACATTTAGATTTTTATAAACAAAATTTTTATTTCTCCCGTTTTTTTGAAGGCGGTTTTTTTTATTTAAATTTTTTTTCTGCTTTAAGTATAGAAATTTTCAGGAAACTACCTCAAGATCTTTTAGACACACAAGTGATAAAATTACGATATCATCAATGTCATCATAAATAGGCATTATTAGGGATAACTGACATGACAAGCACTAGCTTCCAAAGGTCAAAAGAACCATAAAAATCGGTCCACCCAGTAACGAGTTATGAGGTAACAAACATTAAAAAAAAAAAAATCAGTCGAATTGATAACCTCCTCCTTTTTTTAAGTCGGTTAAAAAAATGAAAAAAAACCCCTTTTTACTTTCTCGTATACTTAGTATAGAGAGGAAGTCTTGTAATCGTCAAAAAATCCGACCTCGAGATTTTGACGGATTTACACGTTTTGGATCTCCTTGAGTCCAAAAATACCGTTTTTGGAATTATGTCTGTGTGTGTGTCTGTGGGTGGGTTAGCACGATAACTCGAATATACCTTAACTTATTGCAACCCAATTTAACATGCATGTATGACATCAAAATATAAGGTTTCTATCAACTTTTGAGTCGTCGATCACGAAAGTTAAGCAACCAAGTGCCCGGTCGGTACCCGGATGGGTGACCAAAATTTAACATGAATGTATGACATCAAAATATAAGGTTTCTATCAACTTTTGAGTCTTTTCAGGTATACGAGAAAGTCAAGGGGAGACCACTCCCGATTTTTTCTTATTGTATGGTTAACCTGATATCAAAATTTGGCTACTCGCTAGTTAATTCTGGCATCTCTTCTTGTTTTCCTGTCCTAATGAATATTTAGTTGTGCTTGGTGCAACACGTCACCAAGCTGCTATTGGTTTTGGCTTAGTTTTATGACCAGCCAACCTAACAACAATCCCCTTGGAAATACCGTTGTGGTTTGCTTTCGGGTAGCACACGCTCCTTTTAAGGACTACGCGTGCCGGTCTACGCTGTCACCGACAAACTGTGGCTACCATTCCAACGCGAACTAGGAAATTTGGCAACTCGTTTCTTTGTCGCACAATCAAGAAATGGAATTCACTACCACACGTGTTCCCTCCTTCCTACAATCCTGGGTCATTCGAAGGAAGCGTGAAGAAGCACCTTGCAGGTCGGCAAGGCGAGGGTGGCAAGCGCGGCGGTTTATCTCTCGCGCCAGCTATCTTCGCATTTGGACTCTATTTCTGTTTACCATCAGGTGGGATGGAGTCATTTGCTTGACCTTCTTATTTGAAAAAAAAAACACTTATCCGCTCGGAAAGGCTCTTTCTTACTATACTCTCTATTTCTCTTTTTATACCTTTATCCGCCACTGCACGAGTGGCCCCGATGTGACCAGAGTCCAGAGTCCGGAGATTCGAAAGTAAACTACTAACGCAACAAATTAGTAAGTATGAGAAAATTTTTAATTACTCATTTTTGGCGCCCTTCGTTTTTGCCGCTCTGGACAAATGTTCGGCTTGTCCCACCCTAGATCGGGCCCTGAATGTAACTTCTCTTACGACAGCACCACTAACTCTGTAACTTTCCATAGCAAGGAGTAAAATAGAGTCAGAGAGAGAGAGTAGAGAAATATTAAGGTAACCGTACCTACTCGTTTTGTTTTGTACGATCATGGAACGTAGATAAAACGCTTACACCTAATAATAAAAAAGTGATGAAATATACTAACATTTGTTAGACTTTATTATAATTACCTAACATACCTAATATGGCATCATTCATAGATTGCACCGGTCGGGACATTCCATTGTAAATCAGGCATCTCATACGTCACACGTGGTATGGCTAATCCACGGCTAATCTCCGGGCGTTTCCATAAAATAGTCAGTACCTAACAGTTATAAATTCATACAGTATAAATAACCCTATAGGGTTTATTTATTAATCTGTGGTATAAATACAGTAACAGTTGCTAAAGCTTAGCTCGTCCCTTCAAAATGAATCCTTAATGCGGCACAGTAAGCTACATTTCAGCTTACCTAACTAGAAAATAGATGCTTGACGTGCTGACTGTACGTTACCTACACCGTATACCTACTATGAGTAGACTGTGGGGTATTTTTTATACTGCAACCAGCAACGACGTCGACAAAGCACACCATCCGTGGAACAATTTTATTTTTGCGTTTACAAACGCGTAAATATTTTTAATACTAGAAAAAATGCACTGAAAAAAATCGACTTCCGTCTCAATAGAATCTTTTTATTTATTTATAAAGGCGTCTACACACAAAAGCGCAATGTGGTATGAACAAATCGCTGAATTTACTTTCTCGTATACTAAGGTACTATACTAAAGGTACTACCGTTTAAAGGAAGTCTTGTAATCGTCAAAAATATTTTTTTTGGAATTATGTCTGTGTGTGTGTCTGTGTATCTGTGCGTTAGCACGATACCTCGAGTATGCTTTAACTTATTGCAACCTAATTTAACATGCATGTATGACATCAAAATATAAAGTTTCTATCAACTTTTGAGACATCTGTCACGAAAGTTATACAACCAAGTGCGCGGTCGGCACTCGGATGGGTGACTAAAATTTAACATGCATGTTATGACAACAAAATATAAGGTTTCTATCAACTTTTGAGTCGTTTCCGGTATACGAGAAAGTTAAGGGGAGACGACTCCCGATTTTTTTATTTCAAATAATCTAATCATGCCAAAAGGCTACACCCGTTATACACCCACGAATTGCACCAATATGCATACAAAAGTAGTTCGGCTTAACAATAGTAGGCCGTCGGTGTTGTGATGCTATGTTCCGAGACGGTGCACGATGCACCCTGGGCTATGTGTGGTGCCCGACAGAAGGCTGATCCTACATACCCCTGCAGTTTCATCGTACTACAGGCTTAGATCTATCCTTAAAAAAAGGCGATCGAGCTTACCACCTACTGGGCTATGCAGCTGTCAGGCTTTCATGTGACGCTTTTAAAGAGCGTAGAAAATGACTCCATCCCACCTCTTAGCAGAAGTGGAGTCCAACTGCAAAGATCGCTAGTGCAAGGCGCACGGAACTGGTCACTCTCAACTCACCGAACTGCGCAGTGCTTCTTCCACTCTCCTTTTTTGAACTTCGGGTTAAGAAGGAACACGTGTTCTGCTTGAGAATTACATTTTTTAACAAAGCTTTAAAATCTCTTTGACAAAAATTTATCTCATCACCATACAGACACGTCCTTTCCTGTAGCATTGCAGGGACATTACCATAGCTTTTGGTTACATTAGTCACCGCAAGAATAAATCTTACTGTCATTAGCATTATTTAACTCAGTAAAATGGTGGTACATCCCCTCGATTCTTCAACTTATATATTTGGGAGCATTTAAATCTTTTGATTGCGTAATAGTAATTCTGTGTAATCATAGTTCTTAAAGCGTGGCAAGAAGCGATGGTCTTTTTTACGTTGGGAAATGCGTTACGCATACTTCACACCAGTACCCGTAGTGTAAGTTTTTTAGTGCAAAAACGCAACTACTTTAGTTGCGTTAAGAGCTCAATTTGTATAGGAAACGTGAACAGCGCCCCTAGCGGAGAGAAGCGCAAATCATGTTTCCCATACAAATTGAGCTCGTAACGCAACTACTATCGGTGCGTTTTGTATACTAAAAAACTAACACTACGGGTACCGAACTGGTGTGAACGTTATGTGGATCTTTCCCTGCGGAAGGCAGGGCCTACCCACTAAAACCGAATCACATTCACCTTAGCGCAAAAATATCAAGGACCGCCAACTCCTCCCCGTCATCAGACGAGGAGAAAACATCGGTCTCGGATTTGGCGCTGCCAGACGGGATCTTGGGAACTCTTGCGGAAACCTCCAGCCTGATAAGAAACAGTCACCGCAGCAATAGGCACTTGCAACAACACGTAACTTTAACATCATCTACTAACGAGACATTTCAAGTAGAATAATGCTGTCAGAAGTAAAGAAGTACTTCTTAGTTTCAGAACTGACTACTATAATGTCTGTTATAAACTACCCCTTCGTAATTATGTTTCTGTCGTGTCGGTGAATAATGTCTCCAGAAAATCTACACCTCACCCATAAGTCTATTGCAAATATTTCTCACAAAAATACAGCAAGTGGTGTTAAAATACAGACATTGGTCTTATACGGTGAATATTAATTTCAAGACCGTATATTTCGAAACTGAGTAAGAGTTATTATCGAATTCGGTGTGTCTTCTACTTCTATTTTCTTTGGAATAGGCTACAATTTATTTCTCATCTTCTCCTTATTCTCATTCTTTACATTATACATGTATGTTCAGTAAAACTGAAGCTGAAGTCCATTAAAACTTAACAGCTTAAAGAAACTACAAAAATAACATTAAAATTTAACAGATCACAGTAAAGGTCTTTATCCTTATTACGATACTAGTTTGTTGCAGAATCAGCATACTATTAATCCGATATCGCCTTTTTCTTTCGCTATAGCAACATGTTTCCCCTTTCAACTATTAAATCTCGAACATAGTGCAAGAGTTATACTGATTAGGTGAGACACTATTTGTCAGTATAGAATTTAAGATCTTCAAATTTAAAGAGCAATAAAAATGGATTGACCAGCGCCTTAAGAAAATTGAATCAAACAAGGAATTTACAGCACCTCTCCTTCGCATGCTTATAAGCTGTTTATCAGCAATAGCTTCACTAATCCGTCCACTAGTCAAGAAATTATCCGTCTGAAGGCTAATACTCAAACAACTCATTAAAGTTTATTGTGGACAATATTTGACAACCGTCGCGAGTTTACTATTATGGTGTTTATGTCCATCGAGCGACATAGAGCATGAGATTAGCAATGTTATACCTATTTCTGTAAATACTCTTAATTAGTTATAATGGCTTTTTTTGCTATTCTGCATTAGTTACCTTAATATTTCGACGTGTTAGTTGGCTTAGAAAAGAAGAAGCACAAACAAACGCTTAGTTTGAATTACAGTAATTAGTTACCAGCTTGCAAATATTTCTTCCTGTGACATCATCGATAATCAGTGCACGATTAGTTACTGTATAATGACTTTCATCTTGGACTTTTCGCAGAATATAATCAAATGATTAGGCCGAAGGATAAAGAGCATTAAAACGCTTTTAGCTATTACCAGGTAATATAAACTAAACTGAGTAAAAATTTGTTCTCCTCCAAAGATCCACCTTTGGTGGACAAACTCTATTATTAATGAGCCGATAAAAATTTTTTTCTATGAATATCGTTACTAATTGGCTTGATGATTTTTTTTCCTTAGTGCTTCTTTCACTGATCACACTACTACGCAAATAGGATTTTCCCAATCTGAGGCAAGGGCCCGCTCGGCTCCCCTCTCACTATACTTTCTTGAAGACCTCTAGCAACCTTGCTTGCTTGTATAAACGAGCTGTTACGAAGCAAGCAGTAAGCCATTTAATTAATGTTCCTGTTGAAAAATATATATAAACGATACGTTCTTTCTTTGAACATATTTTATTTTATCTTTTAGTAGGCGCAGTAACTGTCAGGGCTATTTTAAAAACACCTTTCCACTTTAGGTATATCAGCCATCCCCTATGCAGAGAATGCATGAAGGCAGTACAAACAGTCGCCCACGTCGTGATGGACTGCAGTCACGGAGTACTGTATTTGACTGCAGTGCAGTGGTGTGCAGTGTGCACACCGTGCTCGCAACCTGGCTCATCCGGGTAGGTTCAGGATCTCTTCAGAGACGTCAAGGTGTTAGGAGACTTCCTGGAAGAGTTGGGCTGGCTGGAGTGATCCAGCCCCTCACCTTCCGACGCAAAGTCGTCAAGTTGCGGATACAACCCGTACGAAGAAGAATAACATATTTTAGCAACGGTTCATTGTAGTTCGTCAGAACATGTACACGTATTGCTCAGGTACACAAGGAAGATGGAATAAGAGGGACTTAACATAAAATTGCGTGCACTAAAGTAAGGTCCCTCAAATTTAGTCATACAGTACATAGAGGAAATAGTTTTTGCAGAAAGGTCTCTTTGAGCTCACTAATAACTTATAATTCAAAATGAATAAGTTTAAACAAAATGTAGGGTTAATTTTGCGGTTATTTACAGTATATATTTTTTTTTAATAAACGATACTACTGGCTGTTTTTAAACAGATTCATCAATGAATTGTAAAAATTCTATAAATTTCTATACAAAGCATTTTTATCTCTCACTAGAGAAAGGGCTAAATTCTGAAAGAGACTTGGTTACATAAATAATTAAGAATATGATATCACAATTTAGTGCAAGTCATTTTATATTTTTCCTCGCACTAGCTACCTATTTGGACTTATATGACAGTTTTTGAGTATATCTGAGTTGGTCCCTAGATGGTTAAGATTCACTACTAGACCTAGTTGGTGGCACTGGAGTTGAAGGGTTTTGACGTTTGAAAGTTCCCCTTTACCCTCCAATTCATCAATTGCCTTCAAGCCGGTGAGTTTCTCTGTTTCAGTTTTGCTTATCCTGCTCTGATCCTGAAACGAAGCAAATCTCCGTAGCAGATTCTGAAGCGAAACGACTTACGTCGTCGTCATTCACCGAAATCACTAAATGTTTCCTCATTGCTTATTATTTTCTAGAAAAATTCATAGTTGTAGTTATTTATTACAGCAAATATTTACCTGAAACATTGAAGAAAACATAACATGGCCAATTGGTCATCAAGATTACTATCTTATCAAGAAACAAGTAAAACTGACCGAAACAAATCTCTCAAGATACATACGAACAATTATTCTGGAATTAGTCGAGTTTGTGGGTTTACAAACCATAAAAATTATCCTTAACACACATAATGAACGACAATCATAAACTACAGGCAGATTATAAATTGATATAAACGAGTATAAATTAATCGCAACTTTTCGTTGGTTAGAATAGAACAAAATAGATAAAATATATTGTATGACTAATGCAGTGACTTATTATCCCTTTGACTTATAAATACACTTATGTTCGTATTATAGAACAAGTTTCAAGAATGAACGCCGACTTGAGCGTTCTACGTCTCTATCACTTTCTGCGTGATAGAAAGTGACGAACGATTCTCAAGACATGTTTGACTTCTGAGTGTCATTCTGTAATACGGGCCTTAGATATAAAATCTTCTAACGAACCCATATCATTCGAGCCACCAGCTGAAATTGGACTTTGCCGCTGCACTGTCAGCAGCGAGCGAGGCAACAAACCACTTTGCGCGCATCAGCAGCTCAGCTATGTGTACCGTCGGCTACTTACACCTAATAAGAGATATACAAAAACCTATCGATGTATGTCGCAGGCGGATCGTATTTAACACGCCGTTTTACAAAATGGCACGCCGTATTGTAGTATGTGAAAGTGATGAGGGACAATAGTTCCAATCCGCTTGGTCATAAAAAAAATAACCTGAACTTACTAATATTGATAGAATCTACTACGGTTTATTTGGTTAACAATTTTCACACACTTCAATCCGATGCAGATTTTTGTAATAAATACGGCGTGTTATACGAACCGCCTAAATACATAAGAACAATATAAACATAAATAGCAACAATAAATAGATTTCAACCGTCCGTGTTGCGTCTTACTACCTCCCCGCCGCTGCCTGCCAGCTGCCTCCCTATGACAGTTCCTATCACCATCATTCTGCCGGCCAGTAGGCCTATTCGCTAACTTTTTTGGACAGTTGAAAGTGATGATTACCAAGTGAATTACATATCCATTGCTGTTTTACACGACAAGTGCCATAATAGTGTGCCGTGTACAACAGCAATGAATATGTAAATCACTCAGTGATCATCACTTTCAACTGTCAACAAAAGTAAGCGAATAGGCCCCCAGGACTACTCCATGGGGCAGCTCCTAACTATCATATTCCTTACACCCTGGCTCAGCATCTCCTCCATGTGCTTGTGGGAATCAGCACTGTACAACGGACACGACCCACCCACGCATATAAATTATTTTAGTTAAAAATTATTTTTATAATTTTAATTACCTACTTATGTATTATTTTTATAAATAAAAAAAATATAGCTTAAGGTATTATTTCAAAAAATAAATTCCCAAATTAGAAACATGTTTTCGAGAGTGTGCAAATAAACTAAATAAAACTATTATTTATTGTCTGATAAATGCTAAAATGACACTTTTAATAAATTGAAAAATGTATTGATAGCCTTTTATTATTTGGATTACAAATGAATTTTCCTGTAGTTTTTATTTACTTACTCGTATACATAGTTTATAAGAAGTCTTGTAATCGTAAAAAAATTCAACCTCGAGATTTTGACGGATTTACACGTTTTGGATCTCCCTAAGTCCAAAAATTTTTTTTTTGGAATTATGAGTGTGTGTCTGTGCGTTAGCACGATAACTCGAGTATGCTTTAACTTATTTAACATGCATGTATGACATCAAAATATAAGATTTTTATTAACTTTTGAGTCATCGATCACGAAAGTAAAGCAACCAAATGCGTGGTCAGTACTCGGATGGGTGACCAATATTTAACATGCATGTATGACAAAAAATATTAGGTTTCTATCAACTTTTGAGTCGTTTCCGGTATACGAGAAAGTAAGGGGAGACCACTCCCGATTTTTTCAACTGCAGTTAACTCTACGCTTACATAATTATGCACCGCAATATGGGCCTCCCCCAAGGATCTTTATTTTGTCTGCAGACAACAAAAATCCCTTTAAGCACAATGTGACGAAGATTTTGTATGTTCCAGTCCTCGACATGATTTTTTTGTCTAAGTATGTAATATTTTTTTGACTAAGTATGTAATACTTACTTGACGGCATATAAAATATATGCCGTCAAGTACAACTGTACGATCTTATCAAAAAAGATAATGACGCGAACAACATTGTACAAAAAGTCCGTCCTAACTAAAAATCACCTCCCAGAATGTGCGGTCGGACTCGGTATTCGTTTATTTGGCAGACGTTTGGAAATGGGAACAAAAATATTCTGGAAATACTTAAACGTGTTGTACGTAGTTTACTTTTACTTTGTGTAGGAAAAATAAAACGTTGTAAAGTACGTTTACGGACAAAAACCACTGAATGTTTCGATACACCTTTGCGTTTTCGTCACATAATTAGTTAATCGTAGGGTCATAATTAATTGTAGGGTCGTCTGGGTAGATACCACCGCCTTTCTTATTTCTGCCGTGAAGCAGTTCGCTGTGTTTCGGATTGAAGAGAAAGGTAGCCAGTGTAATTACTGGGCATGGAGGGCATATCATCTTAGTCCCCAGGATGGCAAACGCACTTGCGGTGTTAAGTGAGTTTTTTTAATATTGCAAGTGTCTATAGGCGGCGGTGACGACTTAACATCAGATGGGCCGCAAGCTTGTTTGCCATCTCGTAACATAAAAACCGGCCAAGTGCGAGTCGGACTCGCTCACTGAGGGTTCCGCCGTACAAACGTAGCGGTTTACAATTTATAAACTGCTGTATCTTTTGATCTCGTTAACTTAGAAGTTTGATTTTTTCACTGCTTAAAGGGACAATAGACTTAGGTATTTGGTATAAATTTCAATTTGATACCTTTATTCGTTCGTGAGAAATAAGATAGTAAGTTTCATTTTATTAAAATATTTTATTATATTATATAACTATAAAAATGTGATTTTCGCAATTTTTCCTATATTTGCATTATATGGCAATGCTTCATGCCAAATTTCAAGATTCTGAGTTTACGGGAAGTATCCTGTAGGTTTTGATTCCTTTGCGAGTGTCGGAAATTTGTTGAAAATATCGACATAATCGGCTGTATCTTTTGATCGGCTTAGCTTAGAAGTTTGATATTTTCACAGCTTAAAGGGACAATAGACCTGAGTATTTCATGAAAATTTCAGCTTGATACGTCCACGCGTTCTTGAGATAAAGGGTCTTGACAGACAGACAGACGGACAACAAAGTGATCCTATAAGGGTTCCGTTTTTTCCTTTTGAGGTACGGAACCCTAAAAAAAAATGTATAGGTTCTTGTTGATTTTGTGTGGTCCAGTTTATTGTTGTTTGGGGACTTTTATCTGTTTTACGTGCGGCATTTTAGTGTCTCATCTATTGCATAAAAAGAAGTCCTGCCTCACTGACTGACTGGTCAAGGCCTAGCCCATACCCTTGGACTTAGATAAGTAGCTGAAAATTTGCACAGAAGTGGCTTTTATGACGGCAAGGGATAAGGCCGGATTTTTTGAAATTCAACCCCTAGGGGGGTAAAATAGGAGATAACAGATTCTATGTAACCCCGTTACTTTTAAAATTGATTTATGCTCTTTAGTTAAAAAATAAGAAAGACATATTTTAGAATTTCTCGAAATTTAACCCCTAAGGGGATGAAAGTTTGTATGGGAAATCCATCATTTGTATAGAAAAATACATAAAAATAGTAATATTGCTTTTCGGTTAAAAAATAAGAGTATTTCAGGGTTTCTCAAAAGTCTAAGGCGATAAAAAAAGGGATAAAAACTTTTAAAGGAATTCATAATTTTTATAGTAAAATATACAAAAATTAGTAAGTATACTTATAAGGCTTTTCGGTTGAAAAATAAGAATGACGTACCTATTTTAGGATTTCTCGAAATGGGTATAAAATAAGGAATTAAAAGTTTATATTCAAATCCGTCATTATTAAATTAAAACCCATAGAAATCGGTATACGACCTTTTGGTTAAGATCAAGAAAGTGTTTTATATGATTTTTGGGCTTAGACAAGGATTCTTTGTCTAAGTTTTTGGGTAATGAAATAGGTACCAAGGGGATGAAAGTTTGTACGTCAAACAAGATTAGTTATACAATTTTATTTGAAATTTCAGATACAATTTCACCTATAGATAAATAAGTAAACTTGTGTTTTTCGAAATTCAGATCCTATGGGGTGACAAAGTCTGAAAATGAACATGGTTATTTTTTCGTCTTTTTCGAAGAAGAACCCACGAAACCTTGATTTTAGGAACTTGATAAAAAATATTTTGTTTTTTTAACTTTTACTTAATAGTCTTTGTTGAAGACCTTAATACTAAATGTGTTTTAAAGTTTCAATGGTATTGAAAGTCGAAACACAAATATCCAATTGGCACCATTCCACCGAATGGTTATTCAGAAATTCCAGAATTTTCTACCTTAGTTAATATTCAATACAATATACTCTAAAACAATTCGTAGTCATGGACCTTAGTGCAAAGGACAAATTTGATGGGCATTGACATTTAATGTACGTACACATAGGAAAATGCTTGATAAATACCAACCACGGAAGTATTTATATCACTTGCAAATATACAAAGATCAATGCGTAAAGGGTTCGTTCACATCTTGCGGATGCAACTTACGAACCTTTTATAACCAAACTCGTAGGGAACTTTGTGGTATGTAGGTTGGTTTTATCTTTGTATGTAGGTACCTACTTACGCAAAGAAGAGTGAACAGGAGCGTGAAACACCAAAACACCTCCTGTGCTCTTGTCAATGTCTCATTCACAAAAGAAGCCGACATTTGTGAAGACACATTCTCGACCCAGACGATATCAAAACAATCCAAACTAGGAATATCTTATCATTTTTAGATAGTGCCCAGCTAAAGGAGTACCTACATGTAAGGCCTCAATAGGACTTACTTGGAGGCTAGTCACAATAGATCTTTATAGGTCGCAGTGACGCAAAAGGCCCCGAATTGTCCAAATAATAATACGCAAAGAAATAAAATTCTTCACGAAAAGTTTTCACGTGGTGGGCGATTCTATTACTATTATATTCATAAGGAATTCAAAGGACTGTTTTTATTTTATTATTGGTAAAGACGCAATCATTTTTCAACCCAATTCTTAACATTGCACCCGCTATCCTGCCTGACACACATTTCGGAATCCAGAACAGTTGCACCTACAACTTCTTCCCGTCTTCTCGTCCGCGACGACCGCCGAACTTGTGAACATTACATTGCCTTAATCAATCATATATTATAACACTGTTTATATAAGTGTGTCATCCGAGCGCTATCTCCAACCATCGAGCTCCTAAAATTGATTATTCAATGACCCAGTACAGTCATCTGTACTTCCTAATCTAATTAAAATTCCAAGCATACAATACATCTAAATGTATACTTTACAGTGCAAGTTACTGCTTAGTCCACAATCATTGTGCGCGCTGAATACTAATTAAAGATGCAGTTGAATTTTATACTCTTGTTATAAGTATACCTATATAAACAAACAGACCTAATTTAAAACAAGGTTTGCAATAAACATTTCAAGCTCAAGGTATTTGACACCGTATTCGTAGAGTTTCTGGTGTAATTTTCTTTAATTTTATTATCATCCTTTAAAATTTTGCAGCATTTGACTGAGGTCTTCTGCAAGATGGAGTTCTTGGTTAAGAGTGGATTCTGTTTCCATAATTGACGATGAAGAAAATTCAGGACTGGCAATATAAAAATAACACTATGATATTGCAAACTTATAGGCTACCTACTGTGATTGATTAACACCGTTACTATCTACTGATCCAATGAACCATACGTAAATAATAAATAATATCGGCACACATTTTTCGTTTCATTAGGATCTATCACAGCGTTTCATCGCAGTGTTGTGCGTATGCAATGCGGCTTATGGAGGACACGCTCAGCATCACTGTAAAGTCACCGACTCTTCAAAGTCCTTATTGAGCACGCTTCGTGGTAGATTCCTTTCGACTTGAACATTGCTCTCGGGGGCCAACAGTGAAAATACTAGGAAGTACTTTTCGACTAGACACTCCCCACGAGAAGATCCCCCTAAAGGATCGAGCTCCAAAGCTCCTCGCGTTAATAATATCCGGCGACGCTGTAAAGGCCTTTTACAACTAATTCTTATTACCATACCTTACCTTGTTGCAGGAGTAGGAACTTAATTTCGCCATGACACCTCCTTTTCAACGTTACCCCATCAGTGTATTTAGCTCTAATAAATAGAAATATCATCAAACAATCAATTAAGCCCAAGAGATATCGAGCAACGAGGGCAAACACTTTTTCTTTCTATGCCATATTTCTTCTAAATTATACCTCCAATATTTTCTAAATCTTTGTTCAAAAATGAGATCATGTTTCATGATGTAACAATTCCATGTTCTTTCAATTACAATATTAGGTACATAAAATATGCTTAATTTCCACACGCAACCAGTATGATCTCGCTTGACGTATATGGTCTAATTAAGATCAAATTGAACTGTACCGTTGCATTACTTAGTTACGGAAGTGTCCATGTGGCTAGCGATCGAATTGGAATTAACACTTCAGCTACAGTAATTGGTGATAACACCCCACGGAGCAATTATCAGGCTCGGAGCCGGTAACAATATTTGTTGGAGATATTTGTCTTAACACAGATCCTTTGTTTCTGGTTTCAATAAGGTTCATTAAGCGAACGTGTGTGTTTTAGTTTCAATATTGAGGTAATGTGATGGACAGAACTTGAAAGATAAGATTGAAATGGAAGTATAATAACTGCATTCTGTCTTGTAGTAGTTCGCCCATCGGTATCACTCCGCAGAAGGACACAAATTCGTACGCCTTGTAGCTATCTAACACGTATTGCTATTCTCTTCTTATTCGTACGGGCTGTATCCGCAACTCAACGACTTTGCACCTGTTTGGCTGGATCACTCCAGCCAGCCCCACTCTTCCAGGAAGTCTCCTAACGCCTTGACGTCTTTGAACTCTGAAGACATCCTGTAGTCTACCCGTATGGCCCAGGTAGCGAGCCCGATATGCTGTTGTCACTGCATTGCAGTCCACAACTTGAGTGAAAAGGTGTTTGTTAATTATCTGTATCGTCTTCCTCTTGCCCTGCTCTAATTCGCAGGTGGATTGGATTTTATTTTGTCTTAATCTTTTGATGATTGATTTGGGTTGGTGTTTTTGCTATAAGCCTATCTTTAACGGAAGTGTTCCAATAAGTATCTAATGATACTTGAAGCATCAGAACTTCTACATGATGTAAAGCACTCGCCGTAATTGGCTTCGTCGTGCCCAGCATACCACCAGCGTCGCGGTTAGCGTTGCGGCGCCACACCGCTCGTGTTATCTCAGCCGTCCGGGTACAAAATAAAAAATCGGGAGTGGTCTCCCCTTGACTTTCTCGTATACCGGAAACGACTCAAAATTTGATAGAAACATAGAAACCGTATATTTTGATATTTTGATGTCATACATGCATGTTAAATTTTAGTCACCCATCCGAGTACCGACCGCACACTTGGTTGCTTAACTTTCATGATCGACGACTCAAAAGTTGATAGATACTACAGATGTAGATAGAAACCTTATATTTTGATGTTATTTTTTTTTAAAACCAAAAACCAAAAAAAATTTTGCCCTCTTTAGTGGAATTAAAAAAATTATTCGAACGAAGTGGAATTTTCATCACAATGCATCAAATTTTGTTTACAGTGCCATCTCTTTTCAGCAGAAAGTAACTAAATGTAACAACGTTTTGCGTAAACGTTGTCAAAAGGTAAACCTCACATTGTGTAATATAATGAATGAATCCATTTTAAATTCAATTAAATATTCAATAGTTTGAAACAAATAAATACAAAATACTAGATAGTAAAATAAAAAAAAAATTAATTGAGTAGTATACTTCTTCTTTTAAATTATTGGCGATCGCGATACATTAAAGATTACGCATTTCGCTAATATCAAGTGAAAATTTACTTAAAATAACAGGCAATTGTATGGTAGATTGAGTTAAAAATGGAGTCTCTCAAGCTCAACACGTGTTTATACAACAAGAACTCGCTCGGGAGAAACTACAAATTGCTCAGAAATTGAGTGGTAAAAGAATAACTAAACGCTTTTATGTAATGTCATTTGATTTGACATTGACATTTGTTTGTCAATTAATTGACGTATTGTTTCGCGTATCGTGTTGCACTTCTTGCACGCGTTTTTAATTTTTTTAAATTATTATTGTTATAAATTAATTGCATTTTTGTGTTAAAATATCCCGTATTGTCTTAAAAATGGATTATCAGAGCCGACAGTTAGCTGAAGATTTCTTCCTAAGAGAACCAGTCGACGCTAGAATTAGGTCTAGTATCTTGCCAATTATTGAGCAATCAGACCAAACTTTAGTGATATTTATGATATTTATTTTGTAAATAGGAAGCCTAAAGATGAACCCAAAGAGGAAGACCATCATCCTAACCTCAAAGTCGAAATGCAAACCGTTCGACTTAACCCTGACTCCCAAAAGTTGGTTTTGGAGACCTTGAGGTTTATTCACGGACCTGACTTCAAACTCAAAAGTGCTGGCCTTTATAAAGTAAGTGAAAATTATGTATTAAAGAACTCTTTTCAAAAAAGGCTTTGAAAAGTCCATGCTGCAGAGACCATTTACCAAATGGGCTGTGCTTTATTTCAACTGAAATGGTATCTATTACCTAATTGTAAGAATAGATAACGCCTGGTTTACAGGGAAATACCTGATTATGTAAATATTTATTTGTATGTAGCACATAATTATTTAGAGTCTGAGGGATTTTGTACTTATAATCCCAAAATGGTTGAGCTAAGCTTTATGTAACATTTGGCTTCACATAGTCATGTATGACTGTATGGGCCATACAGTGCCTCAAAAAAAAGTATTGTTTTAACAAGTCTTCCCCGCCTCAAGAAACAGCCAGCCTTCCCTAACACTTAGGAAATGAACAAACCAAAGCTCGCAACCAGGACAGATGTTATATAAAATACCTCAGCAGTCTGGAAAATCTGAATAAAAGCTTTTATTTTTATTATTACAGGATAAAGGCACAAATCTGAGTAATCGTTACTGGATGGAGAGAGGCAATCTTGTAGTCCAAGGAGGCTGTGATTATTCTTTAAATACAAAACCTGATATAAGTTCATCAGAGGCTCGTCTCAGAGCTTTTGCTCTGGCTAAATTAGAAAAGTGAGTTTAAAATTACGAACTAATTGGAAATGCAGTTTACGGCTAAATGTTACAAGTTTAAATGAGATTGCTTATTTGTAGGATATCAACTAACAGTTCATCTATAAACAATGGCGGATTGAGACTACACAAAGAGTCAAAATTATTTACAAAATTTTCAACTTTGTTAATTTATTTCATAATACATTTGGTTGAAGCATTGTTTACAATTAAATCTGTTGCTTCAATGGTATCAAATGCCTCTGTTGTCGAATGATTTGCTCACCATAATTAGATTCAGAGCTCTTGGGTTTGATCCCTAAGGGTGTGTGCACAAAGAAAATTGCTGAATATTTCCTATTAAATTGTGTTTTATATGTAACAAAGTATTGTAACATTTTAGATACAATTTTCACAAACCTCATTGTGCTGAAGCATTGGAGGGAGCAGCTGAAAGTGTGGAGAAAGCATTACAAATATTATTTATGAAGTATTTCAAAATTGAAGCTCAAGAGAAACCTGATGATGTACCATCACAATCTGAGCTACTAGAAATGAGATCTGATGAAAAAGCTGTACTAGAATCGATATATGACACAAGCTTTAAAATGAAGGACAATAATGTATGGACAGTGAAATTGCAATTGGATTATCTAACAAAAATGTATGAAAATAAAGAAATAGAATCATCAAAAACTAAGAAGAATGTCAATTATAGTAACACCAAACCCAAACAGAAGGAAGTTTGCAAACTTTTCTTGAGAGGCCCTTGCCGCTTTGGTGCTAAATGTAAATTCTTACATGAAAGCAAGGTAGAAGAAAGTGTGTCAGATGTTACTGTAAGTAAGGATAACACAAAAATTACTTTCGAATTAGAAATACGATTTCCAGAAGACACTTGGTATCCTTACCAAATACCTATGATATTTTTTAAAACTGAGCATTCTACTAACATTATTCCAGAGTTGACATGTTTAAAAGTAACAGCTCGTTTAATAGATGAAGCTAAAGTTTTGGCTCAGGATGGTATACCCAGTGTATATTCCTTAGTTGAGTTACTTAATAATGAAGAAGATATAAAAAACTTCATACAATTTGATACAAGAAGTTTTCCAGAACCATCTGAGCCATTATTTCCTCAATTGATAGAAGAATCTAGTGTTAGTAAAGAAAAGTTACCGACTCATTACAAGAAAAAGAGTAAAGATCTTAGAAACAATATTAACTTTGAAGAAATTTTGAAAGAGAACACTGAGATAGCTAAGAGATGGCTAGAGAAAAGAGATAACAATAGATACAACAGAATGATGTCAGACAGAAAAAAGTTACCTGCTTGGAAGAAAAAAGGTGACATTTTAAATGCAATGAAAAAATCACAGGTATGAAATAGAAGTCATTAAAATTTAAACTGTGTCTTAAAATGGAATTTCACCCACTTGTGAGATACACCCATGTCAAATTTTCCTATCACCAAAAGGGGCATTTGTGTCTGATTTCACTTGCCTTGCATCTTCAAACTACATCTCACTAATATATAATAATATAATATAATTCTTTCAATTACAATAAACTGATATAAAATATTCTACAAAATAAAAGTTTAAATACAGTTTAAAAACCTTGACTTTTATGTGACCTTTTCTTCAACAGGTCATAGTTATAAGTGGAGAAACAGGATGCGGGAAAAGCACACAAGTGCCTCAATACATCTTAGATGAGTGGTTGAGCAACTTCAGTAAAGATGGTCCGCAGCATGTAGAAATCGTGTGCACACAGCCTAGGAGAATATCTGCCATCGGTGTAGCTGACAGAGTGGCAGATGAGAGAGTAGAAAAAACTGGACAAGTTGTTGGTTATCAGGTATGTTGAATAAGATTTCTAATATACAAAATGGTCCAAATATACACACCGGCAAAATTTGGGGAACATAAAAAAGGTTGATTTTTGTAATACATGTATTTGTATTTTTTTTTGTTAGAATCCTACATTTGCTGTGCTAAAAAGGTACTAAAATAAACATTAAAATAGCATAACGGATAATGGAGTAACAAAAAAGAAAAAAAAAATGATTACAAAAATACACCTTTTTTATATTCCTCTAATTTTGCCGATGTGTGTAGTAAGTAACTTCCACAAAGTTTTTTTTACTTGTTACTACCGATATACTTACCCTGTATATCGGTAGTAACATGTAAAAAAACTTTGTTTTTTTTTCTGGTCAGTATGGGGAAATTCTAAACTATAAGAGATAGAGAAAAACTCTTTCAGGAACCGTGATCTTAATTTTAGATAAAATAAAAATGGTATTTAAAATTCTTAGTAGATTTAGAAATATTGGATTTTTTTGAAATTTTTTTTTTTATTTCCATTGTATATCATTATACAAACCAAAATTTGAATGGAGACCACACATCTAAAGTTGCTAGAAGTTGTTGAAATTAACGTTTTAGTTTTCTTTATTAGTTAAACTTTAATAGTTTTCTTTAGTAGTAGAAACTAACTGGCCGATTTTCAAATTAAAAGTAAAGAAAATAAAAATCTCGGTTCCTAAGAGAGTTTTTCTCTATCTCTTACAGTTTAGAATTTCCCCGACCCGAAAAAAAACTCACCGTGTACTTATAGATAGATTTAAATAAAAACACGTCTACAGATTTTAAGATAACGTTATACGAGAAATCGCGGAACAATGGTGTATTTTCGGATAGACAAGGGTGTGATGCAGAGTGATAAGGTGATTAAACTGAAAAAAATATGTTACTATTTGGACCAATCTGTATAAATGACGACTGACGATACAAATGTAACCGAATAATCACTCACACTTTTCTTTGTGTGGAATTAGGAAAAAATAGTATAAATGTCATATTTCTGCAGTTGAAGTATTATTCTACCTATCAGATACTTCTTTACTGATGATTTGACGGGAACATAATTTTCTTTTCTTTTATTTTTAGATTAGATTAGAAAGCAAAGTATCATCCAAAACTCGTCTTACATTCTGCACAACTGGCATCCTTTTACGGAGATTGGAATACGATCCCCAGCTAAAGACTGTCACTCATATCCTAGTGGACGAGGTTCACGAGAGGTCGGAAGAAAGCGACTTCTTGTTATTAATTCTAAGAGATCTCGTGAAAGTTAGGAAAGACCTTACCATTATATTGATGAGCGCAACATTGAATGCGGAATTGTTTTCAGAATACTTTGGTAAAATTCCAGTTTTGGAAATACCAGGTTAGTTTTGCTGAGTCAGCATTGGCTTACTCTTTTTTGGGTGCGAAAATATCTAACCGCATTTAAGAAATAGTCATTGTAGCTTTTGAAATTTATCTTCAGGTCGAACTTATCCAGTAGAACAGTTGTTTTTGGAAGATATAATGGAAACGACCAATTATGTGTTAGAGGAAAATGGACCGTATGCACGTAAAGTCAAGAAAGGTATTTGATGTTAATGCTTTGGTTCAATTTGTGTTTTCATTTCGAAGTTATTTGTTACAGTTTTTGGCATTCTTTAACAGGAGACAAGAAGGCAGATATAGAAACTGAGCTAGAAACGGCAGATGTTCGAGCTGATGCAAACGAACCTCCTAAGGAGTCGATACGCGATGACAATTTGACGATATCCCAAATGCTGGCTAGGTATCCGAAATGTAGCAAAATTACGTGCAAGAATATGTATCTTATGGATACTGAAAAGGTAAAGAAATAATTACATATTTAATAAGTTGAGGGTGAGGGCAATGTTATTTTTCACCTTTGGAGGTCTGGTCTGAAAATAAAACAAATCTTATCTACATTACTCTAAAATAAATCAGCAAAAGTTATAATTATGAGGTCCTTTCCGAACTCTTATTCTAATCTTGGTCCCACTTTATACTGCACCTATTTCAACTCCGTAATCCTCAATGGGTCTAGTGTCTTATTTCCATACAGCTATGATAGCCATAGGTTAACCATGATTTTTCAAACTAAAGTATCTATTTTTATTAAATTGAAAATAAGTCTCAGCGCTTCCCTTGGGTCTTAAGCCCTAGGCTTCAGCCTAATTAGCCTATGGATAAATCAGGCATTACTCTGTTTTTTTGTTTTTGGTTTCTTTTATATGTATTTAAGTAATTCGTAATAAACAGTATTGGTGAAATAGCGACAAGGAGCGATGCGTGCGCTCTATACCTTTATCTTCTGTATACTCTAACTAAGGGCATTCCCTTTTCGAGCTGATAAGTGTGCAGACCTTTAGGATGCCTGTACAACAGCAGTGCGAAACTCACCACAATCATTGTTATAGTAAACTAACACGGCCAATTTTAAAAGTTTAAAATATTTATATTTTATAGATAAATTCCGATCTTGTCGAACATGTTTTGGCATACATCGTGGATGGAGACCACAAGTGGCCAAGAGAAGGCGCCATATTGATATTCTTGCCTGGAATAGCAGAGATTATGAGTCTACACGATCAATTAGCAGAAAGTAAAACTTTTAGCCCTAAGTAAGTTATTATTTTTTAAATGATTTGTGTTTTTTTTTTGTTGCTAACTATTTATGGAATAATTTTGCGTTTACAAACGCGTAAATATTTTCCAAACTAGAAAAGTACAGACGACAGCAGATCAAACTACCCAAAACTTCTCCAATCGATTTCCAAACGCATGTGTTATAAAGCACAAAATCGATTGGGAAAATTTTGACAGTGTGTGGTAACCTGATGTGCTGTTGACTGTACAATGAAAAAAAAAATCAACCTGCCCCAGGCGGGAATTGAACTCAGCATCCTCTGCAATCCGGGCGTCTTCCTGGGGCAGGTCGATTTTTTTCAGTGTTTTAAGAATATTCTGTGGACTAATCTTCTATTATGTCAAGAAACAGTGATTTGACCAACGCCACATTAGAATACAGTGCCACAAACTTATCTGACCCGGTGAAGATAGTGTCCCCAGTGATGAACAAATGTGTCATAGAAATGTCAAAATGTCTATGGGTAAATTGTAGGACTAATTTTTGCCGGGTCAGATAAGCTTTTGGCACTATATGCGGTTGTGGACGATATTTTTTATTTACTTATTTATTTCAGTACACAAACAGGTTACAATCATAAACAAATTTCTCCAAACGATTTTCAACCTAAGGCTATTCAGTATAAAGTGCATAATCGAATGGGAAAATTTTACAGTTTGTGGTAACCCAACGTGCTGTGGTCTGTACATGGAACTAGGCCCCTAACTAACACTTAACAGTGTACATAACATGCATGGATATAAAAAAATATATATAAAAATAATAATTACTTATCCCCTTATTCATAACAACAAATGATTTTACTAGAGATTTACAAATTGTTTGTCTCTGTCACTCTGGCACGAGATGAATGAGACAAAAACTTTTTAACAAGGTATAACTAAAGTAGATTTATTGAGTGTTTATGAATAAGGCTGTTATTATACAAATGTGGATATTGAAATTAAGGTCTTTTTGTTGGATTGACGGAAAAAAGAGAATATGCTTAAAAATAAACCCTAAAAAGAGATGGCCCATTCCTGCCCCAAAGTCGTTTCATGTTTGAATACTTAAAAATATGAAGAGACCAGATAATGTTATTTTAAAATAACGCTATTTAAATTATAGAATGATAGTGTATAAATGGATACAACGTATCTAGCGGGGTTCAAAATTAAATTGAAAAAAGGATTTAAAAACTTTACGTTATGGCTTTGTCATGAAGGCTTTTGAGCCACAAGTAATCCATCTGCCAGTTTAACTTATACTCCAAATACAAAAACAATACTACCATTAGAATATTACAGAGTTTTTAAATACATTTAAATAAATATTTACGTTCAATTGATAAGTTTTAATTACTTAATAGGCAAAAAGTCGGATTTCACGTGGTATAGTAAAACGGAGTTTTCGCCGCTATTTAACGATGGCGATCAAGGTTTTTATTGCAATAATTATGTGTACATGTAAATGTTAATATAAATTCATAGTAATAATAATATTTAAAAGCATAGTAGATATGTAGGTATCTACATACCTAAATGCTTATTTACTATAATGATCACAATTTTAAGGTGCCAAATGTGCTTGTAACTTTAACCCACTATTTACAGCAATAACTGATATGTAATATTTTATTAGAGTGTAAAACTAACTCAGAAATACAACCTTGATCGTGACGCATAGATTCTTTCTTGTGGGGCAAACATTGTATGGAGAGTGGGCCATCTCCTTTGTTATTTATACATGGGTGTCTTTTACTATCGTCTAGTTTTTATAATGAAAAGAGTTTGTTTTCTATGTTATTACAATGTAATAAAATTGAAAATTATTATGCCTATTTAATTGCATCTACTGATAATAACAATATGAAAGTTTCAGTAATGTAGGTACTATGCACTTTTAAAATATGTTATTTCGAAAAATATATTCCTGGAAATAAAGGGAATAAATTCAGATTTTTTTTTCAGAACTGGCAAGTACCTGTTAGTGCCCCTACACTCGACCTTATCCAGCGAAGAACAAGCGCTAGTATTCAAGAAACCTAAACCTGGAGTCCGCAAGATTGTACTCTCGACAAATATAGCCGAAACTTCTGTGACCATAGACGACTGCGTGTTTGTCATAGACTGTGGGAGAATGAAGGAAAAGAGGTTCATCTTCATATTATTCTATTTAAATACCTAGTTTATTTTTTTTATGTTAGTCGGTTGGCAAACATATTGTCATCATGTTTAGGTTTGTCCCTTTAAGTCACTTTCTTTCTTGCTCATCACTCGTACAAAATGACAGTGGTTTGTTTTATATTTATTCTTTATCGAAATTGGCATAAGTATAGACGCTTTTTACAATCCAGCTGCATATTTCAACAAACTAAAATAAATTACATGCTTATAAAAAACAACTAGAGGTCGCTTGGGTGCGCGGGCTGCGAGCAGCCCGCGAAAAGGTTGTGCGGCCTGTTGGGTTGTTGCGTAGGGGTTTTTCGGTTGATATTGTAGGCACAACGCTTCATCTTTGCATGGTGGGCCTCTTATACCCGCCAGCGTGGTCGTATTCGGTGAAAATGGTAGCGGAATTCATTAGAAATACTTTGTTTTATTTTTAAGAATTGTGTTTAACATTACGTCATAAAATCAACGTCGTTCACACTCGCTGGCACAATACTTAGCCACTGCAGCGACACCTCCCTATTCCCACCAACTACCAAAAAGATATCCATATCGATTTTATATCAATAAGTCGCATCCGCAATCTTGGAATTCAAAAAAGATGTTGTATTCGGAGTCAGAACCCCCAAAAACCACCAAAATTATAACCATATTGACATTAAATCAAAAAGTTGTGTCCGCTATCTTGGATCTCAAAATGAATGTTGTATTCGGAATCTGGACCCCCGAAAACCTCGAAAATGATACCAATATTGATATATTATTAAAAAGTTGTGTCCGCCATCTTGGATCTCAAAATGGATATTGAATTCGGAATCAGGACCCCCGAAAACCACGAAAATGATATCCATATTGATATATGTATTATTAAAAAGTTGTGTCCGCTATCTTGGATCTCAAAATGGATGTTGAATTCAGAATCAGGACCCCCGAAACCCACGAAAATGATAGGTACCCATATTGATATATTATTAAAAAGTTGTGTCCGCCATCTTGGATCTCAAAATGGATGTTGAATTCAGAATCCTCCCTCCTTGCGTCGTTTATCCTCAATGCTGAGGGTCGTGGCCTCTTTGAACAACGTCCTGGACTATCTTCCGCCAGTTCGCTCTATCTTCGGCGGCGTGGATGGCATCGTGCACCGAGGAGTTTAAGGCCGAGCGAATTTGGTCCGACCAACGCATTGGACTTCTGCCTCTCGGTCTCTTGCCGCTCACCTTGCCCGTTATAAGTAGCTTTTCTAGATTGTCACCTCTTTTCAGGACTCGAAATGAAAAAGTTGGTCCTTTATGCCCTCTTTTACTACAAAAGGTAGCTTATCTCCTATCTTAAGGTCTAGTCTGTTTTTGTGCCATATTTCGTCAAAATCAGTTCAAGTTGACTTTGTTTGGATATCCTTACGAACTGTAGTCCCCTATTTCATCCCCACATAGGTAAATATCTCAAAAACGTTAGAATAAATATTTCTTTATTTTTTATCAAGTACCTACATGCAGTTTCATGGTTTCACCTTTAACAAACACCAATTTCATACAAACTTTCATCCTCCATTTCACCCCAAAAGAGGTAAAATTTCAAAAATCCTTGTTTATATATTTTTTTTTCTTATGAAATGCCTAAATTCAAAGTTTCGTGGTTTTATCTTCAAAAATGACGAACTTTCATACAAACTTTCATCCACGCTATCGATCGATGCCATAATAGTACAGGCAGTTGTTTTTTAGGATTTTAGTCGGTTCAATTCTTTCATCTGTCAATGTTGTCTCGTTCGTTAGTGGTCTCCCCTTGACTTTCTCGTATACCGGAAACGACTTAAAAGTTGATAGAAACTTTATATTTTGATGTCATACATGCATGTTAAATTTTGGGTCACCCATTCGAGTACCGAACGCGCACTTGGTTGCTGAACTTTCGTGATCGACGACTCAAAAGTTGATAGAAACCTTGTATTTTGATGTCATAAATGCATGTTAAATTTGGTTGAATTAAGTTAAAGCATACTCGAGTTGAGTTATCGTGCTAACGCAGAAACACACACACAGACATAGTTCCAAGAACGGTATTTTTGGGCTCAGGGAGGTTTGAGTGAAACGTGAAAAAAAAGTTTTGACACAAATTGCCCCATCTGTCAAACGTTGGCGAAAATTTCAAGAAAGTTTTTGCACCTGGCAACATCTTCGAAGGTCTTTCCCCGGTCTTATACTACGGTTTCGCTCCGACGTGGCCATCTTCCCGAAAAGTGACGTTGCAAATGGTGCATTTTTTCTTAATAACAAAATGGCGGCTGGCCAGGGCGCCATCTTGGATTTTGCAATTTCGCCACTCACCCGAGAGAGAGGACTGTATTTGGAGAGAGACAACGGAGGAAAATCGCCAGCGGCGCGTTTCATCACTCTGTGGTGTCGTTCCGAATTGCCCCTGCGAGGCTGAGTTCAAGTCGAGATGGCGGCGCGGCCATTTTTAATTTCTGACTTTTTCTAAAAAAAATCGTTTTCTAAACTGTCAAATCTACCCACAATCGAAAAAGAAAATATTCAGGACTGAGTGACTTTGGCCTTGGAAAAATGGTCAAATGTCATTCTTGAGGTCTCGATCAATAGGAAAAAGCACCTGGATGAATCGAAATGTCATTATTTCTATTTTCGAAGTTTTTGGGTAAAATCTCGGAAATTACGCCTAAAATGGGGAAAACTTGGCTATACATCCCATAACCTCTCACAACCCACCCATACATATCGTCTGCATCGAAAACCATCTAGCACTTTAAACTTCCCAAAAATGAACAGGAATTCTTCAAAAATTCACCAAATGGCCGCCAGCAGCGCCACCATCTTGTATCTCGAAAAGTCCATTTTTTTCGCATATTCTAGACTGTATAGCGGATAGAATGGCGTTTTTACTTACCCATATGATATATTGTTAATAAGTTGTATCCGTCATTTTGGATCTCAAAATGGATGTTATATTCGGAATCAGGACCCCCGAACACCAAGAAGACGATACCCACATTGATATATTGTTAAAAAGTTGTGTCCACCATCTTGGATCTCAAAATGGATGTTGTATTTGGAATTAGGACCCCCGAAAACGATAACCGTATTGATATTATATTAAAAAGTTGTGTCCGCCATCTTGGATCTCAAAATGGATGTTGTATTCGGAACCAGGACCCCCGAAAACCACGAAAACGATACCCATATTGATATATTGCTAAAAAGTTGTGTCCGCCATCTTGGATCTCAAAATGGATGTTTTATTCGGAATCTGGACTCCCATAAAGCTCGAAAACGATACCCATATTGATATATTATAATAAATTTGTGTCCGCCATCTTGGATCTCAAAATGGATGTTGTATTCGGAATCAGGACCCCCGAAAACTACGAAAACGATACCCATATTGATATATTGTTAAAAAGTTGTGTCCGCCATCTTGGATCTCAAAATGGATGTTGTATTCGGAATCAGGAGCCTCGAAAACCACGAAAACGATACCCATATTGATAAATTGTTAAAAAGTTGTGTCCGCCATCTTGGATCTCAAAATGGATGTTGAATTCGGAATCTGGACCCGCGAAAACCACGAAAATGATACCCATATTGATAAATTATTAAAAAGTTGTGTCCGCCATCTTGGATCTCAAAATGATTGTTGAATTCGGAATCAGGACCCCCGAAAACTACGGAAATTAAAAAGTTGTGTCCGCCATCTTCGATCTTAAATACTAAAGAAGTTTCACTTCAAAATTAAAAGTAGTATTCATGTTTTATTTAAATTACCTGGTTTTGGGGTGACGAGATTTTAATGGCAACACCAATTTTTAGTAGTGTGCGTGTATCTGTGTAAGCGTTAGCACACATAACAAATTTTCTGCTTCAGTTATGAAGCGCCGTATTGTATATGGAACAGATATGGAACTATCCTTCTAGTATGTTCTTATTCTAAGCAATAACAATAACTATCCCATAGAAAACACATCAATGAGATGATTCTTTCATTTCATACTAAATTATAACTTTCCCTTAACAAAGACATCAATGAGATGATTCTTTTATTTCATACTAAATAATAACTTTCCCTTAGGAAAGACCAACGGGAATGACAACAAAAAGATGATTTCATACTAAATGTACCAGACTTCCTCTATACTACGTATACAAGAAAGATTTCATAGTAAATGTATGGGGAACTACTGAACTGACCGGCCTTCACTGAATCGTCGACAACTCTCAGTGTTGCCATCACATCGACTCGATATGACCATTTTGGGCCATCAGAGATTCCAGACAACGATTCTCAGGCCAAATTTTTCAAAAAGCAAAAATTTTTTTTTTTTTAATACGAACTTTATCACTCAAAAAATACCCCGAAATTGGGGCAAATCTGCTTACCAAAATGTGGTCGCATTATCTGGCTACAGAATGACACCAAATTTACCCAGGTAAAAAATTATTTACCCCTAAAAAAACCCAATCAAATAAAAAGTTAAAATTTCGAAATTTACAAAATGGCCGCCATCACCACCGCCATCTTGTTTTTGGGAACCAGAGCATCAATGGCGGATAGCCAATCGAACGGCGAGTGCAACGCAGTTTTTACTATCCCCGTAGCTCCCACCGGAGAGCGCCACGAGACCAAAAACTGGAAAACCTAAAACCAGCCATAACTTCCAGTGTTGCCACACTGCGGCCTTGAAAATGGTCAAATGTCATTTGGTAGGGCTCGATCAATAGGAAATAGCACTTGGATGAATCGAAATGTCATTATTTCTATTTTCGAAGTTTTCGGGAAAATTCTCGGAAATTACCCGAAAAATGGGGAAAATTTTTAAACGTGGCTATACATCCCATGACCTCCCACAATCGACCTACATACATCGACTGAATCGAAAACCATCTAGCCCCTTTAATTTCCCAAAAACGAAATGGAATTTTTCAAAAAATCACAAAATGGCCGCCAGCGGCGCCGCCATCTTGAATTTTGGAACCTCCATATTTTTCCCATATTCTAGACTATATAGCGGATGGGATAGCGTTTTTACCTCTCCTCTCGCACCCACCCAGTCGCCTCAACTAACTTTGGCGCAACACCATATCGAAAAAAATGTTTTTCCCCTGGCTGGCGGTGTTGCCAGCGAACTGAAATAAAATTACCCTCGGCCACCTGCGGATCGGCCTGCGCTCCAAACTGCATACTCGGTTTGAGCGAAACGTGAAAAAAAATTTGTGGCACATTTTGCCCAATCTGTCAAAAAATAGGGAAAATGTCAAAAAAGTTTTTGCACCTGGCAACACCTCTCACCGAGGTCTTTCCCCGGTCTCATACTAAGGATCCGCTCGGACGTCGCCGTCTCCCCGAAAAGTGACTCTGAAAATGGTGCATTTTTTCGCAATTACAAAATGGCCGCTGGCCTCGGCGCCATCTTGGATTTTGCAATTTCGCCCCTCACCCAAGAGAGAGGACCGTATCCGGAGAGAGAAATCGAAGAAAAATCGCCAGCGGCGCGTCTCACCTCTGCGTGGCGTCGTTCCGAATTGCCCCCTGCGAGGCCGACTTCGAGTCGAGACGGCGGCGCGGCCATTTTGAATTTCCGACATTTAAGAAAAAAATCGTATTCAAAACTGTCAAATGTACCAACAACCGAAAAGGAAAAAATTCAGGACTCTAAATGAAAAAGTTGGTCCTTCGACCCGAGCCGCCATCTTGGATTTTACTCGCGCTAAAGTGAAAAAGCTGCGTTGAAAAAAATCTAGTTAAAGTCGGCCATACACTCGAGCGCGATCCAGAGTCTTTAAATATGCTAAAAAATGGCCCAATCAGTGAGTCAGTGAGTCAGTGAGTGGTATTGCAGCTTTATATAGTATAGAGTATAGATATCAATTTTTATTTTAACTTTTATTTTCTTTCTACAATTATAGAAGTGGAGTAATAAACTAATTTTTACGGTTCCGTACCCAAAGGGTAACACGGGACCCCATTACTAAGACTCCGCTGTCTGTCCGTCACCAGGCTGTATCTCATGAACTGTGATAGTTAGACAGTTGAAATTTTCATAGATGATGTATTTCGGTTTGCGCTATAACAAGAAACACTAATAAACAGAATAAAATAAATATTTAAGGTGGCTTCCATACAACAAAAGTTTTTCTTTTGCTTTCTTTTTGCTCGAAATTTATAACGGCAACAGGTAGACGCTTGAAATATTCACAGAATGTTTAGTTATATATTCACTTTAAAAATATAAATAGTTAAATTAAAATTAAACAAATATTTAAGGGGGGCATCCATATAACAAACGTGATTTTTATAGATAATGGTACGGAACCCGTCGTGCGCGAGTCCGACTCGCACCTGGACGGTTTTTATCTTTAGGTACTATACTTATGTAAGGAGAAAAGATTTTTTAGTAAACCTATTGAATACTTTTTCAGTATTCAGCACTTTTAAATAATCTTTGAATGTCACTTGTTCACTAAGTAACAAAGGATAATTTATTTTGAAAATACTCTACAGAGACGAAGTCGCGGGCGGAGTGCTCGTGGTTATTAACTTGATATAATTTACTGTTTTATTGCAGATTCGACTCAAACCGAAACATGGAGTCCTTAGATCTCGTATGGGTGTCCCGGGCGAACGCAAAACAGCGATGCGGAAGAGCCGGCCGAGTTATGCCCGGAGTGTGTGTGCACCTTTATACTTCCCACAGATACAAGTACCACATACTGGAGCAGCCGGTGCCGGAGATACACAGAATACCGCTGGAACAACTGGTATTGAAGGTCAAGATACTGCCGCTGTTTATGAATATGAGTGTCCATGAGGTGTTAGGTGAGTTGGTTGAGAATATTAAAAGTTAGCAAGGGAAATTATTGATGAAAGAAAAACTTTTTCTAATATATTCTTAGAAAAATGCACTGAAAAAAATCGACTTGCCTCAGGCGGGACCATAAAAGTCGATTTTTTTTTCAGTGCATTTTTCTAGTATTATATTTACGCGTTTGTAAACGCAAAAATAAAATTATCCCATAATATATTCTTAATTAAGGCTTCGCGACAACTTACTCATTTAGCCAATGTTAAGTAGTACACTTTCACTTGACATGGGCTAAAACACACTCCCCCTTATTATAAAACGTGGACTAAAAGTTAGTCGTAGTTTGAAATTGATGCCAACTCTGTTTTTCAGTCAGGAAATAAAAGTGACAGCATCAGTTTTAAACCAGGATTAAATTTAGCCTTGTTGTTTTAAAGTCAATTAAAAGTTACAATAAATTGTACGGTAGAATAAGTTGTAAATGGAGTCTCACGTGTTGTGAGACTCCATTTACAACTTATTCTACAAGAGAACTCGGGTGAAATTCGAAAACCTTTTTATTCTAACTTAGTAGTCACTACTAATCGTCAAAATAATTAGATGTAGGTACTGTACTGGTTAGTTAAAGTAATTTATTTAAATTTAAATGCATACAGGCTGATTGGTACATGGTACCCATGCTAACATGATAACCCTCGAAAACAGCTTATAAATTCATTTTAAAATTAGTTTTTTCGGATAACACCATAGTATTTACTATTGTTATAATATGTATAGCCATGCATGAAACACCGTGTTTGTGACGATCTTGAATTTCTTTTATCAGTATTTTTTTATCATGCCTATTTACTCTAGTCTAAAATTAAATGTATTGTAATGAAATATCTCCCTAAAAAAACTGATATTTCCAGGTAAAACGGTAGAACCACCAACCAAAACGAACATAGATGGCGCTTTATCACGCTTGCAAGATGTTGGTGCGTTAGACAAATCTTTCGCGTTGACTGCTCTCGGGAAGCATTTAGCAGAGTTGCCAGTAGACGTGAGAATAGGGAAGCTTATGCTGTTCGGAGCTATATTCTGTTGTGTGGACTCTGCGTTAACTATGGCCGCTTGTTTGAGCCATAAAAGTCCGTTTGTCGCGCCCTTTGGGAAGAAGGTAAGGATATGTGTGGTTAGCAAAATGTTAACTCTTTTTGACACTATAAGTTCTAAACCGTTATGATACAATTTCAATTTATTTATTTGCATATTAAGTGTGTGTTATGTTACCTACCTATGTGTACCTACTTACAACTTAAGCCCAGGTATTGGGTATGGCAAATGTAAGAGGACATTAATAAAAATATAAATAATAATAATGTTAAGATTATTAAAATATTTACAAGTAGTAGATTAATTAATTTTAATTATGATTACTTATATTTTTTAAATGCAATAGTTATTACTGTCAAATGAGGCCAAATAAGTTTGTATTTTTTTGTACATACTGCAAAAGTTGTGGCTTGGGAATCACTGTCGTAGAGACGATAGCAGATCAGGTTAATGAAATGAAAAAACTCTTTATTTAAATGGACTTTGCCAAGTACTTTTAAATCGTCAAAAGCCCTACCACCATTTCGGGATGAAATATTATTTTACTTTTAAATAATTATTAATGTGCTGAGATGGAGAAGATATGACGAAAGAAACTCCACAGCTTACAATTTTGTAATTATTTCAAAACATCATTGCAGCAGATTAGTGACTGTCATATGACATAGAAATGTCGGAAATACAATAAAAAGAGAACCGAATCGCCATTACGTGTAAAACTGAAAAATTACAGAAACAAATGTGACATGTCAAAATTGGAGGTTATGAAAACAATTTATGTCGTTCCACGCTTTAGAATAAGACAAAAAATAACCGAACAACACCACCATCTTTATAAAAGTGATTCTAATTCCACACGGTTGAGTATAAGCTCGTAAACTGAATCGCATTATGTCGTCTTCATATTACTGATTCGCGTTTGCATCGAAAGAGTTTTCGTAGGTTTAATTCTGCTTATTTTTAGGGAAGGCAAAGGGAACTAAAGGCCATACAGCCTCGACTTGAGTATTTTTTTAATAATTAACCACAAAAACATAAACAAGTATTTTATATTAATGCTTCGGCCGCATCTGCGCCTATGTGCGAAAAACGCTAGTCTGACCACGCAGCGCGATAGGTTAGCGCGCTAAAACCCTTTGACGTACCGCCTCCCGGCCGATATCGCGCACGCAGCCCAAATGTTCGCGACGATAGCCGATAATGGCCGGTCACATCTGCGCGTATCGTGTCCTAGCTTCGTGACGGTACACGCAGGTGCGGCCCTAGCATAAGAATAGTTTATTTTATTTGAATTTAATTTTTAACACGCTTTTACAAGCTTCATTTTATATTTAATATTAAATGAAACGCTTAAAATGACAGATGAGCGTGTCACTTTGAAGTGAATCTTACCTAAACTGAATACAATCGTTAATTCGTCATAGTACGAATTAACGATTGTATTCAGTTTAGGTCTTAAATTGGATCGCGATAAGATGTTGGTACGGTAGCAGGTTGTAGACTTGGAACGCGCTCTAGGTTGCATGCAAGTGATGTTACGAGCGTTTATAACGTACGAAATCGGCTTACCATCAGCCCGCCTAGCATGACCACCGAAACAAGATATGATATAGCCATTTATCGCTTTGATATGTCAAAAATTTATCGATACTATGAACATGTATAAGGCTTATAGATGTTCGCAGTCGCACTATCGATAAAATTGCAAGTTTGCGGTTATATTCAATGATTTTTGAAATTTATCATATCGTGTTTCGGTGGTCATGCTAGGCGGGCTGGTCGACTGCTGTCCACCCTATAGTTAAAAAATTCACTTCTCTTTACATTTCTATTTCAATTATCCACAGTCGGAGGCTGATGCCAAACGGAAAGAGTTTGCGTGGTCGAACAGCGATCAGCTGACTTCGTTGAGGGCGTACAGGGTAAGAAATTCATTATTTTTTGTGTCTTGTAATTTATTTTATTTTATTACCAAACATTTTTTAACATTATATGAAAAAATTAAAATATGTCGCATTTGTATATAGAGTTGATTTGTAAATCAACATTTAGTAACAAGATGTTTCTATAACTATTGTTGTTATTTTGTTGAATGTTGGTCATGGCGTCCATTCCTGCTACTGCTACTGTAGACTGTATTATTTATTACTTTTCTCCGTAATTATAATCAATTAAACAAAATATTTTTACAACCCGTTTTATTGGCGTTTTTAGTTAGTGTACAAATGTTTCACAGGAACAAAAAGCAAAAGACAACCGTAACGAATGTGTCAAGCTTACATTATTTTATTTATTTTTTAACATATTCATTTTTCAGAAATGGCAACAAGCGATGAAACGGAGTACTCACGCGGCTCTAACATTCGCAAGTGAAAACTATCTATCTCACAAAACCATGCTTATGTTATCTGATATTAAACATCAGTTGCTAGGTCTTCTAGCGTCGATTGGCTTCGTGCCTGACATGCCGGCACTTAGAAGGAAGATGTGGAAAGATTCAGTGGAAAGTCTTACGGGAGAAGAGGTGAAGTTTAGTCTTAATTTTTACTAATTACCTTTTGTAGGACTATCTAGGAGTACCATAAAAATGGCACTAAAGGAGTATTGTCAAAAGAGGCACCTCAGGGAATGGTTGTCTACTCCCCGACTGACACACTCAAAGAAATTTTTAGGATCCTCACACACGGGCTACCTTAAAAGAATAGGAGGAATCAGCAGGACCCAAATCCGCTGCCTCTTAGGTGCTCTCACTGGCCACTTTGCCACTAAACGACACCTGTGCACAGTAGGCAAAACTGAAGACCCCATTTGTAGAATGTGTGGCGAGGAGGAAGAAAGCATGGAGCACATACTATGTGACTGTCATGCACTAGCCAGTAGGCGACTAAGGATCCTGGGTCTAGGTTACCCTAAACCACAGGACATTATAGACCTTATTCCCGCCAACATCGTAAAACTCATACAAGGTGTTTTCGATGTTGGCGGGGATGGGTGATAAGGAAAGGGGAAGCACAAAAGATCCCATAGGGTAGAAGTGCTCTGAGACAGCCTCAGCCCCTTACATAAGAATAAGAATAATAATTACTAATTACCTACTATTTATTTAGAAAACCACATTATGCTCTACTTCTCTTACCAGTTAGGACAGTCAATGTCATGCATGCATATGTCTACGCACGTACATACGTACGTACGAACGAACGTATACTACGCATGGTTTCGACTATCTAAATATAGGTGTAATATATTTATGCCAACAAAATCAGGGATTAAGCTTTTCGTGTCAGCTTTCTCAATTTCTCGATAAATTACTCCAAATCATTAACTCACGCCCCAATGACAAGTTTTTAGTCGTGGGTGACTTTAACTTAAGTGGCATCCACTGGTTACCCGACACTACACAAAAATATATGAAGCCTTCTAACACATCTTTTACCTCTGAGGAATTGGAATTAATAGACGGAATCAATTTATGCAGTCTACACCAATACAACCACGTATTGAATGTTTATGGCCGAATACTGGACTTGGCACTATGTAACGACCACATAACCATCGCTGAGGCCTCAGATTCCTTAGTTCCCATTGATACTTACCATAAACCATTTATCGTTAATGTTAGTTTTTTATCTTACAATTTTCTGAAACCATTCCCTAGAACTAAATATTGTTATTTTCAAGCGGACTACAAACGTATCAATCAGGAGGTTTCATCTATTGACTGGCCAAACATATTACGCAATGGATCGCTGGACGAGGCCACTCGTATATTTTATCAGCATATTTATAATATTAGGGATACTTATGTCCCACGCAAAGTCATTCGACCACGTAATTTTCCCATTTGGTATTCGTCGTCTCTCATCAAAGTCATTAAGGAGAAGAATAAGGTATTCCACAAATTTAAAACCTATAGTAATACACGAGATAAATTGGCTCTTAACCTATTAGTGAAAAGAATTAAATTACTTGAAAATCATTGTTACACTTCTTATATAAAAAACATTGAATGTTCTATTTCAAAAGATCCCAATAGGCTCTGGTCCTACATTAAATCGAAGAATATTTCAGGCACTATTCCAAATTCTCTATACTATCTTGATAAAACAGCGAACACAGGAGAAGATATCTGTAATCTCTTCGCCACTTACTTTCATTCTACGTTTCTTGATTACGGCTTCTCTCAAAATTATCCCACTGTTCCTAGCATACCTAATCTTATGCCATTTAATGTTGATATTTCTACGATTAATTTAAGCCCTGACATCGTGCGGCAACACATTCTTAAGCTGGATGTTGCTAAATCGGCTGGACCAGACCTTATCCCTCCAATTTTTATAAGAAAGTGTATTGATAGTTTGACACTCCCGATCTACATACTGTTTCATAGATCGATCTATGAGGGTCTTGTTCCGTCTCTCTGGAAATCGGCATTCGTAACGCCTATTTTTAAAAAAGGATCTAGGACGGACGCAAGGAACTATAGGCCTATCTCAAAGCTATGCATAATATCTAAAATATTAGAAAAAATAGTCTACAATGACCTTTACAGTGCTCTAAAAAACTCATTTAATGAATTTCAACACGGCTTCTTGAGGGGTCGCTCCACTGTCACCAATCTGATAATTTTCAGCGAAGATGTACTAGATTCCATGAGCGAAGGTTATCAAATGGATGCCATTTACACAGATTATAGCAAGTGTTTCGATCGTATTGATCATAATATCTTACTGCACAAACTCCAGTTTGCTGGTATCAAAGGCGACCTGTTGAGGTGGCTTACTTCGTATATCTCCAATAGATCTCAGTCGGTTGTGACTAATAATTTTGCCTCTTCCTGGATGGACGTTCCCAGTGGCGTCCCCCAGGGTTCCCTTCTTGGGCCATTGCTCTTTATCATTTTTGTTTCCGACATAGGCTCCTGTTTCATTAATTCAAAAATTTTATGTTTCGCTGATGACATGAAAATCTATAAAAAAATCACTAGTTACCACGACGGTGACCTTCTTCAAGAGGACCTTCGCAGGCTCGATAGATATTGTTATCTCAATAGACTTGATTTGAATGTTTCTAAATGCTCCTGCATAACCTTTGCAAGGAAACATCATCCCATAATGTATGACTATACTTTATCGACTCACAACTTGCAGAGAGTCACCAATGTCAGAGATCTTGGTGTAATTCTAGACTCCAAATTTACTCTTGATCAACATGTCAACAGTATATGCAATAAAGCACTAAAAATGCTCGGCTTTATTATGCGATCATCTCAGGACTTTGTCAACATCAAGGTGATAAAGATTCTTTATTGTTCTTTTGTACGTAGCAATTTGGAATACGCCTCACAAATATGGAATCCACGCTACAACATATATATCGATCGGCTTGAGCGTGTCCAAAAAAAATTTTTACGTTACCTCAAGTATAAGACGAACACCAGGTTTCCCGATTACTTCCATGCATGCAAACACCACCACTTACTTCCACTGTCCGAGAGACGCGCGACCGCTGACATAATTTTTCTACTTAAAATTATAAACGGTCAAGTTGATTCTCCCACACTCTTAAGCAGGCTTTCTTTCTCGGTGCCAACTCGCAGTTGTAGACGAACTACTTATAAATTATTCAAGTTACCACTCGTCTCTGCTAATTATAAACAAAATTCTTATTTTTGGCGAGCGTGCAATCTTTTTAATATCAAGGCACATGAATGCGACTTGGATCCGTTCTCAATGAGTGTTAATACAGTCAAAAACACATTATCTAATAATTTCTTTCAAACCGAGTGACATGACAGCAAGCACTATTGTAACTTTTGTAGCGTATTACGTACATATATTTTTTTTTTTATTCTTATATAGTTTAGTTTTTTTTTTTGTTTTAACATATAAAATGTGTGATGTAGTGATGATGTAGTTTTATATAACATTTTTGTAGCGACAGTGTCCTATTTATTTTTAAATTTTGTTCCATTAACTGTCTCCGTTTTTTATTATATAATATTTTTATGTGTGGAGACTTTCACAGACTTTTTGTATTTATAATTTTTTTTTAATACTGTATTGTAGTCAATAGTCTTCCTTGAATAAATAAATAAATAAATAAATACTTAAAATGCTTACTACCAGGTAAGGGTTATTTTTAAAATCAAATCCAAAACATTTCTTTGCAAATGTGGTTAGGTACAGATGTTAGGAACATGTAAATAATCTTTATATCTGCTTAGGAATGCTATAATTGATTTTCGTATGCTTTTTTTCAGTTGAATACAAATGGTAACAACGATAGACTTTTATCAGCTATACTGTGCGCCGCGTTGTATCCAAATGTTGTTAAGGTACGTTTCTATAATCTAATAATAATAAAGCCTGTCTAATTATTTAAAAGTAACAAAAAATACAATAAATAAATATAAAAGTATGAAAGCTACACTTGTATTACAAAAAGTCTCTTAACTCGGTGTGCCTAACGCAAAGTCCTCCTTCAACTCTTTCCACTGCTTTCTGTCAGACGCCACTCTCATCCAAAGGGGACTTAAGGTCATTTTCAAATCATCCTCACATCTTGCTTGGAGACCTCGACTTTTAGCTTCTACAAAGTAGACTAAGTAATACATATAAAATCAGTGAAAAGTGGTATAATGTCTGTAGAAGTGCAAAAAAGTAAATTAGTTACATAAAACGCGAATTAAGATTCAAACAGTTTTCACAATATTTTTAACAAAGAAATGTTATTACAACGAATAAAATAAAGCTATATCGAAGGAAAAGTGTTATTGCACTGCAAATATCGATACACGTTTAGATTTATGATAATGCAACACTATTAATGCGATTGACAGTTTGACGTTAGTGAAAAAACACTAACCTGTTTCGGAGACGAAGGGCGCGTATAACCACTCTATTGGTTATGTGCTCGATGAGAAATATTCTCTAAGACCTGACCGTAGAAAACTACTTATAGCCACCACCATCCCGACCGAAACTGTCATCATCCGGCCCGCTGGAGATGTCCATAAAACTATATAATCACCTACCTGAAACAATAAAGAACGAAGCCAAAGACAGAGACTTTATTAAGCAATTAAAACATTTACTACTTACAAAATGCTACTATACAGTTAACGAATACATGGAGGATAAATTAAATTGATAAATATAATTGTTAAAAATAGTGTTAAAATATTAATTTATGTTATGTTATTTTATAGTTTATAGCAAAACTGTAATATGATTATAGATTTTAAGTACTTAATTAATGTTTGCAGTGCCCCTACGGGGTATCATAGGAACTACAGCCTATGTATAAGACCCTTGTGAATGTTATGAGATACGCAATAAAGCTATTTGATTTGATTTGATTTGAGATACTTACTCCAATAGTTACATCGATAATTATGACATAAGATACAGGTATATTGATGCAATTTACAGGTGTTAACACCAGAAAAATCCTTTCACATGCAAGCTGCCGGTGCAATTCCTCGTCAGCCAACCCCCGACGAACTGAAGTTCAAGACCAAATCAGATGGCTTCGTAGCATTGCATCCATCGTCCGTCAATGCCAGTACTGGTCACTTCGTGAGCCCATATCTAGTGTACCAGGAGAAGGTGAAGACATCTAGGGTCTTTATAAGGGAATGTTCGATGGTGCCTCAGTTGCCTCTTGTGCTGTTTTCTGGTAAGTAAACGATTCTAAAATCTTGTGTTGCGTAGATATTATCTTAGCGTAGATATTTCCATTCTCACGTCAATTATCTAGACTTATTCTATATTAAGGGTTATGGATTTTATTTATTTATCAAATTGTTGAATCTACGGCACCTTAAGATAATATTTTACAATTTACAATTGATCATAAGGCCAATTACAAATTCTCGTTTTGTACTTTGACAGATAATGTCGTGACATAGATAATAGATTTTGTAGTATTACTTTTTAATTTATCATGTTCAAACATTTCGAACGCCAAATAAAATTATTACCAAAATTTAACTTATTGCAGGTTGCAGCTTGTCCGTTGAATTACACAACGGCACTTTCATTGTTTCTTTGGAAGACGGATGGATCATGTTCCAAGTCGAGAAACACGAGGTACAATTTTTGTATTTAATTTTCTGCTTTAAAGTTATCCACATACCGTTCAATATAGACTAAACTCTTTTTGCATTATAAATGAGTTAAGGTTGGAACACATTTATAATACGCGAACAGACCAGACATGAATCTTTGAATCTGAAATTATATTTGATTGCTTTAATAGCATAATACAGGGACTAGAGAATGCTACAATTTAATTTGACTTGTCTTCTCACATCTCTTCGCATTTTAAAAGTGTATTCATATGTAGCACAACCACACATTACTAGCACCGTCAGATAGATAAAAAAAAACATTCCACGTATATTTTTCTTAAAATCAAATCAGTAAATATTTAAAAAGATAAAGAGAATTTATGTTCATGCTTGGGGGATTGTGACGTCATTAACAAAAAGTGTACGAAAGCGTGACATCATACGACATTTCAACGCGCTGTATCTTCGTCGTTAACGCGATAAAACCAAAAATATGTGTCCGTTAACGCGATAAAAGAAAAAAATACGTGTCCGGTATTTTCGTTTTCTATCTGATGGGCTGGACAGATTTTTTATTCATCCCTGTTTCTCCCCAAGAGGCTTTCATATAAATTGATTTATACCTGTCGCTCAAAAATGCTGAAAAATGAAGAAGACTGAACGATATTTGACAATGCAAAAATAGTTATTTGTCCTTAATTTATTACAACAGAAGAATGATAAGTAGATTTGTAATTTCTTAAAATGTCTATTTTCTTTTATTTTTAGGTTGCAGAAATGTTAAAAACAATAAGAGTGGAATTGATTAATTTACTCGAGGAAAAAATCAACGATCCGAGTTTGAACCTGCTGCATTATGAGAAAGGTAATAAAATTATCAGGACCATTGTGCAGATTATATCTAAAGATTAGCGATTACATACGATTATAGGTCTTAGACCGTTGTATTAGATTACAGATCTCAGTATCATGATTAAACGAAATTTATGTAACTTTTGTACGAGCAGCATAATAATTAATTTGTAAATATAGCTTTGTTAACGAATAATAAACTCTATTACTAGCAAATTAAGGGGTCAATTTGTTTAATGAAGTGGTACTAATGCAATATTTTTTCATCGTTTTGTACGTCGATGTTATATTTGTCTAATGTATGGGTGTTTTAGTGTGCACAAACGCTAAAACACCCATGGGCACCTGAATTGAGATTTGTATTATGTGCTTTGGGTCTTGAAATCCTAATTCATAACATAAACTATTAGAAAGAAAAGTAGAACAGTTTACACATTTAAAATAATTATAATATTTTACTGTGGTATCTTGTCAAGCAGCTCTCAAAATATATTTATTCGTTTAGTTCCAAGTTTTATACTCATGAAAGTCATAGCCTAAACTATCCATCAGTCTACCAGAAGCCCTTGTTAAGAGAAAGGGCAAGAAACTCGACAAGATTGTTCTTCCCAGAACATTTTTAAGACAACACTTTGAAATGAATCGTAATTCACAAATTAAATAATTAATAGTTAAAAGCAATAATTAGACCAATAATTAATGTTTTGTGAATTCATTAAGTACAAGAATAAATAATATTAATTCCTGTATGAAATATAATTATTGTACATTATGTAAAGGTGCGTTTTTACTGAATTGTCTACGAACAACTACTTCTCAAAGTAAATAATTTAAAGGATGTTTGGGAATACTTTATTAGAATTGAACCTAAATACTCAAGGAAGTTCGATCCATGTGTCTTGAGTGTTATTTAATAAATGTAAAGTTAAGAGTTTTGCAACGTAGTGGCAAAATAACTCTTATCACAACAATGTATAATTGATAGTTAAATAAAAAAGTTATTTACTGCCTATTTATATTCAAGTATGTATAAGTATAGGATTAATTAGTCCAATTGTATTTAAAATAAATCGCTCACACGGCACTTACTGCTACGGCGTTAAGCTAAATCATTAAATTCAGTTCTAAAATAAAATGCCGTCCTCTTCTTGACACTGTTATGGTAAAATGAGTCATCAGTCCACTCATTTAGGCACATATTTCACTAATCATCGTTGGGTTTGATGCCATCAAAGTTTGTGCCCCGTGCAACCTAGAGATATGGGTGCTGTTTTCCCAGTTAAACAGGTCCAAAGTTGACCGAACCAGTCTCAGAAAGAGTATCTGGCCTTTAACACCTTCTACGCAAATTGCGGCCGCCACCTGCGATTTAAACTTTTTACAAATAAGTCTTTTGGGGCGAATATATATTATGTAGGGTTTGATAGGGCTGACTTGTTTATCTTCCAAATGTCTTTAAGGAATTATCTAATAATAAATTTAAATCTGTTATTAAAACAAAGCTTCTTTCGAAATCCTATTATAGTGTAAGGGATTACCTTAACGACAAAGTAGCTTGGAAATGAATATAAAAATTGTAATTGTATACCATAAGACGTACATAAGTGGTCGTTTACCTAGTGTAAGGATCCGAAATGTAAAATAAATAAATAAATATCTTAGGCATTTATAATTACTGACGTTTATAGATCGCCAATGAATCTATTAGCGCGTGACCGAAAGCGAAACGCATCAATGTACGAGTAATGCGTGAAAATAGTACTGACAGTTGCTGTCTTTTCATGTACGCGCAGGCGGCCGAACTAGGCCGCCTACGTGTACGTGCAATGGTCTCGTCTATCTATCTCGTTCTAATATACGCGTTTTTATGCTCTTTCTCTTTCACATAGCCGATCTACAGATCCTATATCTATGATCTTAGGCGTTATGTAGACAGAGCAACGTAAATCTCCATATAGCGGCAACATGCACCCACAACTAGCTTTTTACATATAACTTAAGAAAACTGCGCAGACTTAGCAACATTAGTTGTGAGTCAACATCAGTTTTCAATTGCTGCACTCGAGCACAGAATCAGTTTCAAATTTACGCAACGAGCAACTGCCAAATTTGTACTTGTTGTGTCATGTGATTCACAGTCACACTGACTGTTGACCATGGATTTGAAAAGTTTATTAAAAATTTAGGCAACAGTAAACTGGGTCTTTTTGTGCTTGCAACTGGCTACATTTAACGAAATTTTTCAAAAAGTTTATAGCTTCTTAAACTTTCGTTGCTCTGTCTGCTGCCTTAGATAAGCTGTATTTAGCTTCTTGTTACATTTAGCATAATTATTAACACTTAATTTATATTTGTTGCTGTTTCAATTTATACACTCGCTTGTCAATCTTTTCAAATATATGTTTAAAAATAAAATAAAATTCCACAAATAAATAAAATAAAATCGTTGAGTCGTAGAGGTGTTGTGTGAGTGACCTTTGTAAAGTTATTAGTGTTATTACTGTCCGAATGACTCACGTGATTGCGCAGCATAGCTATTAGTAGGCAATTCTAATTTCTATGGAAAAGAAATCTGAATTTTGTATGTTTGAAAATTTTACAAATTGAACGGATAATTATGGATTTATTACGAAAATAACGAAATAAAAAATTGTTCTGTGTAATTTTTACTCCTAAAATTTTGTATTGAGATTTTTAAAGTAACAGTATTTAATGTTTTATTTTTTATTTAATGTCTGATGAGTACATAATATTTAAGTTCTTATAATATTTTCAATAAATTAATTTTGTTAATGTAATTCTTTTATATGTACAAGTGTCTACATACATATAGGTAGTTTCAGTCACCCAAAAATTAGTTCACTCTAAAATTCAATATTCTTTATAAGACTTAACTTGACACCGAATGAATTTAATTTAAAATTTATAAATGTTATTTTGCCATAATGTTTTCTTTTAAACATGATGACTCCATAACAAAATATTCATCTCTGTCCATAATGTACAAACGATTTATTTTAAGCACATTTTAATTAAGGCTTAATCAAAATTAATATATTGGCCAACTGTACCATAACTCTCCACCAAAACACGCACTAAGTTGATCATGTACATATTATATCGAATCGCAAACGCATCTGCCTTCTCTCAGAATATCTATCAATTTAGTTGATTTTGTCGTATTTTGCTGCAGGAAACTACTGTTTGGGCTTTTGGCAATTCCATGTATTTCAGTAAAGTGAAAAGTTATAAAATACAGACGAAAACATAATTTCCTAATGAAAATTTCTGTGATTTTTTTTTATATAAGTATCATTTTATTGTTAATTGTAAATAGTGTCAAAATTACCGTTTTCGATGTAACTGACATTCCACTGAAGCGGAGTTTCATTAAAAAATCACCATTATACAGGTACAATGACCGCGCCTTTTATTAGAACTTATGAACTTGTTCCCGCTGGTGGTTCCTTTCATATTTGGTTGTCTAAAGAATCTCATATGACGAAGACAATAAGGCTTATATTTATTTGGTACTTATATGGTACTCTGTTGCTCCACTCAACGTTAATAGATTACCACTTTTAAGGTGCGGTTTCAGTTAAAACGGATATACGAGAAGTGAACAGAGATGTCTCGTAATCAACCAATAGTATATTTATAGGAATGACATGGAAATATCGAAATCTACTCTTCTCTCTGCCCTACTGCGCTTCAGTGGAATGTATCTTTACGTTCTATGAAAACGATGATTTGCTCTTTATTGTTACGTGCATAGGAGCGAATTTTATATTGCAACAGTGATCAATGCTATCTTTACTTATCAATATGTATCTTGCTTGACATAAATTTGTATATACATTGGTTCACCTAATAGAAAAATATTAAACGTTTTTGTTTACCATGTTCCTATGTGTTTCATTGTTAGATGTAAGTCTTTAGCTATAAGATTTTTTTTATATTTCTTATTTATTGGAGTTTACTCCTTAAGAATCGATTTGCATATATAAGGGGCCCGGTATGAGAAAAATGTGAGGAGTAAAATCTATCGATGAATGACCTCGTTACGTTTTTGAAATTCAAAGTCATAATTGGTGCGCATCCTATGTCGCGCAACTTTCTAATTGTCAAAACACGGATGACAGCAGGTGCGCCATCTCGCCTGTCTCGGAGTAAACTCCAGTCGTGCGTCGGAGCTGACACACAATTTTTTTTCTCTACGTATCCGTAATGATTTTGTACACTTTTCTGTACACAAATAGGTGCTACTTAAACAGACCTAAGACTAAGCCGATGTCTACTCATTCTATACATCAGACAAGAAACAAAAAAATATTGCTGGGAAACGATTTTTACTTTTGGTGTTAAAAAAAACTTCAATAAATACCGCGCAATGTATACAGTGCGCAAGTCGCGCGGCGCTTAGCAACTTGGAGACGTGCGCGACGTTCGGTCGGCTGAGTTGAATGGCCCCGATATCGAATGGTTACATTGAGCACTCGCTGACGTTTGAAAGACATTTTTTGGTATGGAATATTAAAATTTTGATAATTTCTCATTGGACAAAAATTAAGAAACGAAATGTTTTTAATTTGTTTTTATAAAAATCTTGAAAATAAAATTCTAACCTTCAATAACTTCATAACTATTAATTTCCCAGGTATAGTCTTTAAGATAAAAATGGTCCTCATGATAAACGGAATACGTAGTTCTCGGCTTAGTCATAGGAATTTTTACACCCGTGATGCAAAAAATTATTATTGAAATAAACTTATTATTGTCTCTACTGAGCGGCTCTGTACCCTAGGTAGCTGCCTTCCTACATGGGCAAAGAGTTGGTGTCCTCGCAATTCGCAGTTTAGTTAATGAAAGCCGGTGTTCCCCAGCGCTCCTTTCTATGATAATATAATTCCTCTTGGCAACATTCATAGTTATGCAGACGATATTATTGTTCACAAGGTACCTAATGGACATGCGACAGCGTGATAAGCGAAAACCAAAGAGAGGGGAAAAAAATGTCATATTACTCAACCGGGATTTGTGCTTCATATCCAAATGGGGTATGGAAAGATTTTTTGACTTAAATGGCAAGAAAACTCAGATGACCAACAACCCCGATCCTCCACGATTACGTTGAAATGTTGACTAGTTATTCGCATGCTTCCCTCTATAATACTACAGAGAGTAAGTACTTATTTCTCCAATCCTTCATTCTCCCTTTCTTCTAAGGGCCATCGGCCACGCGTGCTAACTTGCTATGTCGAAGAATAGGGATGATGACTGGGTAAGAATATAACATTTCTAGATATATTATACCTACACTTATATGTTTACTTCATCGAATCACTAAATATTTAAAAATATAGGTAGCTAGCATCTAAGTCAAGCTCCGTTGAGGTTTGTAACGTCCCGCACATTTAAACGCACTGTATCGTCTTCGTTATTTTTACATGATAAAAAATACGTGTCCATTATTTTTTCGGTACGGCCGGCAGGACGAGGATTATTTGTCATGGCATGCATTTGAACTCCACATTCGCTTACCATTTTCTCCATACAAATAGATCGGCCAGTAAAACAAAATGTATGGTAAATTTAAAACCCTGGCTAAAAGTTTATCATCATCATCATCAACAGCTCATATAATGTCCCCACTGAGGGACTCGAGCCTATCCCACATTAGGGGCGATTAGGCCTTAGTTAACCACGCTGGCCAAGTGCGGGTTGGTCGACTTCACACACAACCTAAGAATTTTTTCATAGGTGTGTGCAGGTTTCCTCACGATGTTTTCCTTCACCGTAAAAGCGTCCATTAAAAAAGGTACATATGAATTCAAAATTTGAAAACAAATTGGTACGTGGTGGGGATCGAACCGGTGCCTCCCGGGTGGGAGACAACGCTCTTACGCCATCGACGTCTTAAAAAGTTTACAGTAGATGTAAAATAACACTTATTATAGTTGTAGGTAGTTAGGTAGACATATTTGCTTGCCTACTAAAGTCAAATAAAAAATCGTGCAAATACTTCGTTAAATATTTAAATCGTTAAATATTCTTTCACACCTATTTGTCATTCTTTTATTGAACTCCCAAATTTTGTTTGCGTAATTGACCGTTTTCCCAGCTCACCTTGCTGGATGTAAACCGCCGATATATCCCCGTCCCAAACAATGCTCCGTGATATATACCCGTGATCGATCACCGGCCGCGCACACTGTCCGACAAACGGCCTGTCGCACGCACGCGGCCGCCCTAACGACCGGCCACATTGGTACGTTATATTTTATAAGGGAACTTGGTCAAGCGTGAACCGATGGAAAGATTTCAAACTTTTTTGTTACCGCACATCTTTTTAGCAAATTTTATTTCCGAACAAATCGATTGTAAAAGTATAAAACATCTTTATGTTTATACCTATAGGCCTAGCTGTCACTGGCTGTTATTTGACAAATAATTCATACGAAACAGAAATTCATACGAAATAATTTTTGCGTTTACAAACGTGTAAATACTTTTAAAACTAGAAAAATACACGGAAAAAACATCGACCTGCCCCAGGCGGGAATCGAACCCAGCATTCCCCGCATTCCGGGCGGCTGCGTTAACCACTACGGTAGCGTAGTGGTTAACGCAGCCGTCCGGATACTTCCCCGTTTCTCCTTGTCCTTCACTATAAGGTACTGCAATACCAATTATTTGTTTTTTATTTTATTAGAATAGAATAGAAATCTTAGCTGACTTTCTCGAGGTTTTCATCTATTTTAAGCAAACAAATGCCAAAACAAAGTCCAAAACAAAGTTTATGGATCTCATTTTAAAGCAAGGAACCCTAAGGATAGAGTGCCCGATTCGCGGGCGATTCCAATAGCGGTGAGGTCGTAAAACGCACGTGCTTCGCCCGCTACATGTGTACTTTAAAGGGCGAACTTTCGGCGTATGGGATGTAGGACTGTCCGAGTGGCACGGAAAGAATATTAAGGATCTACCTTTGTCTTTTCTAGCCTGCGCCTAGTAGTAGTTTATTTTTTTACGCCATCTATAGGAAAGTATTCACATTAATCGAAATCTTATTAGAAATGGCTTACAAATTGGATTAGATGAGTAGGTAACAATCAATCAATCGTTTTTCTTATAGGATATTTCATCTAATAGAAGTGATAGAATTTTATAGGTACATAAACCTTATTAGAATCTAACTATCCTTATTAGACTAATAAATTTCCGTTTGTAATGTTAGTTCAGTTGTTCGTCACTAGATGGCGTTGTTATTGTTATGGCTTATTCTAGTACCGGCGGTTATAAATCATTGATACGGCGGTTGCTACGCCCCTGATATGGAATCTCTCGCCGTAAATACTGCTAACAGCATTGCACCAGTCCAGTGGTTGACGGTGCTAGGTGATGCTTGCTTACATCGTTAGTCTTTCATCCCTCACCATCAGTCAGAAGAGGAATGCCGTTGCAAGAGTTTACCTGTCAAGTTAAAAAATCAGTTTAGCCTCATCCACTCTAATCAAACACCAAAACGATTTTGTCCCGTATCGGCCATTTTGAATCGCGTCACGTACGGGCCAGCCGTAATTGGCGCGTTACGGCCGGCCGCCGTACACCGGCACCGGCCGGTATTTGCGACCGTAACTTTGACTGCCAGTAAAATTGCTACCTGCTCTAATAGTAGCGTAAAAGTGTAGGCAATCCTAGAGCTTATGGGACTGTATTAAGATATATATTGGACGGGGTATTGCGTTGTACCGAATATGAAACTTTTTGTAATAATAGCTAAGGGACTCTCCACACTCAGAACTATAATAATAATAGATAGGTAATATATTTCCACGCTCACACCAATTATCTAGCCCAACAGAACTTATGTTATGGATACTAGATAACGGTAATTAATTTTTAATATAGAATAATTTTAGATATTTTTATAAATAAACTTAAATACAAACAACCATGACTTGCAAACAAATTCGTGTTCCTCAGAAACATATTTGCCGCTACCAGGATTCGAACCCGGACCGCTTGATGTGTAGGCAGCTATACCTACTGAGCACTCCACCACGACGGCGTAAATTATTTGTTTAGTGATATGTTTCCGTGATTGAGTGATTTCGTGAAGATACAAATAGGAATGGTATTTCTACTTGTAAACATATTCGAAGACGATACAATTACCTACTTACTTAAACATAGTATCTACCAAGATAGGATCAATTACACTGTGAGATGATAATCATCCTCTCTTCTAAATTTTAGCTGTACCTACCCAACAGGGTCCATAACTGATCCATTAGTTATAAGAGGAACATCTTGCTCTACCTACTTATGGAATTAAATAAAGAATTAGGTGGTATTTATTTATTTTATAAGGTACAATTACAGACAACAGACAGAAAAAAATATATCATTTATAAAATACTTAATTAACACTGCGTGTCTGCGTCCAATTAAAATTGTACACAACACTTATACATCTATATAACTCTTAAATATAAAATAAAATATTAAAAACAAAAAGATACATTATACTTATTACAATCATATTCCGTATGAATAGGTTCATGGTTATTTTTCTATGAGTAGGTTGTGTTTGCCTGTGTCTAGTGCCGAGATTTAACCACGAACTTAGGTACTGATGTTTGTCACGAATAAAGTAGGTAAGTAACTAAAATTGTGGTGGGACAATATCAGTCCCCATCTCACCTTTCTATCTTAGCAAGCCCCATTCCCCACCCCAAGCAATACAGTAAACAACCTAAAGGTTATTATCACTCCGCTGATTCTATTCACGGTGCCGAATAAATCAACGCAAAAGCCGACAATAAATTTCGGCCCAATCCTGGTCATCTCGGCCCAAAAGGCGTTTAGGGCTAACCCTGGCACGGACCTTTCCGCTAAATAAATCCCTTATCTGCATACGGCAAACCTTTCTGGGTCCAGCTTAATAAATTCAGGTTGGGTCTTGCGAAGTTTCTTGGGAAACTTGTATAGAGATGTTTGTTTGATTCAAGTTGTTGAATATGTAATGCAAAGTTATACTTTAGATATTATTTCTAAATTCGTAAAGGTCGGGCAAGTTTAATGTTGAGTTAATTTGATTATGGCTATTAATATTAATGTCGTTAAAGTTGTATTTTAAAGTAAACTCGGCGTGGAAACTTTTTGAAGCAAAGGGGTTTGATGCTTAAAACTTGAATGCACGTAATTATCTTATTATATATTATCTTATTATATATAGGCACTGTGAGTTTTCAATTTTAAACACATTGTTAACATTAACATTCGCTGTAAACGACTTAAATAAATAAATAAATGTGTGTAAAAGTGGTGTGTACGCAATTCAGACGGCAGAAGTGAAACTCCATAAAAGTACCTAACAAAAGTGATTTCAGAAGCAACAGATATATTAAATGATGATGTTTATATTAGATAGTTAATTTATGTTTATATTTTTACATACTGCAACTATCATAAATTTGTATGTATGTTTGATGATCTGTTGATCTTCCAAATAAAAAATAAATATTGGTTTTCAAAATGTTCAACTACAAACCTCTATGCGTCAAAAACTTTATTGGGTCGCTTTTTCGTTTCATCGAATTTCCGAATCACAACGGCGCTATAGAAGTTTCACTTAAAAATGGAAGTGTCTATAGTTCCACGCTCACACCACGCCCACACTAGATAGCGGACAAAAATACATTAGTAGCTAATTTGTGAATATATAAATAAACATAACTAAAGACATATACCTAAGCATTTTGATCCTGCCAGGATTCGAAGCAGAACCGCTTGATGTGTAGGCAGCGTAACTCATCACTCCACCACTATGTAGTCAGCCACTTGTCATGGAAGCTCTTGATATTTCTCTCGCTTGATGGTATAGACAACACACAAAATGATGAGGTTACCACAAAATGATGAATTTCTCCAAAACCTAAACCTATTTGATATAAAGTGTAAAATCGATTGTCAAAATTTGGCATTATATCCGACGTGCTGTTGACTGTGTTAAGGAACCTATGTGATGGAAGCTCTAACGTTATTTATCAGACACAATTGTTATGGCTATAGCCAACTCAAGTTGGAAGTGATTTAATAGATCGACCGTAGTAGTACCTACTTATTAATCAATGATAGCGATCATGGCACAATCCTACTAATATTATAAACGCGAAAGTTTGTATGATGTATAGATGGATGACTGGTGTGATTGTTAGTCTTTTACGCAAAAAACTATTGAATGGATTTTAGGTAAGTACCTAATATAACTTTACAATTATATAGCTCATTACATCAGAATAACATATTTACCCAGTGACTAAATTTAAACGACCTGTAAAAAAGTTAAAACGAAATTTCATTGTTTTATTTTACATAAATAATTAGTGGTATAAAACAATATTCTTCATCCAATATTATTTCTCCAAGTTCATCTAATCTTATAAAGGTATAATCAACTCTTTAAAGTTCCAAGCGGTCTGCTCATTTGAGAGGCGGCCGAGCGGTTGCGTGCCCAAATCAATAGTAATTCCACGGGTAATCCCGCCGTACAAAAATATATATAGGACATAGCGAACTGTAAATTCTCGTTATTTGTGTATATTCAAATGATTTTCGGTTTATTTTATACTGGCATTTTCCTGATGCGATTTCGCTGGCGTTATTATTTTAAAAAGTTATTTTTTCTATCCCTCAGAAACATTTTTTCTGGATGAAAGGTAAGTACCATGTCCTTTTCTATACCCCTGACATAGTGTGTACAAAATTTCACGAGGATCGTTAGAGTTAATTTGTAAAAGTATAAGTTGTAAAAGAGTGGTTATATATTTTTTTATTTCACAAAACAGACACTCTTTGGTTTTTTATACTTGACAGGCAAGCTCTAGTCTTGGCCTTCATTTTACCTGATGGTAAGTACCTACTCCCCTGGGCTTCGAACCTCTGGATCTAATTCCATTGGGCAAACCTCTCGGCCTTGGAGGTCAAAAATAAAAAATATCAAAAACTCTCGAAATTATAACTAATTTAAAATGGTTTAGTCTCTCTCTATTAGTAGATCCAAATTAATTAATAAAATAACTTACGAAAATACGGAGCTTGGAAAAATTTACCGCACTTTATTTTTCTGTACTTACAAAGGGGCTGGACCCTTTCACAGCCGTCCCTTTCTAACTTGTTTATTTTAATATAGTCCGTCCCTCTCCGTGCTGACCGCTTGACCATTGGTCGGACACGCCACGCTCACACATGAATAATCTTTGTTATTTTTGTGACTTATTCGAGGAGATTTAGTTTTTTATGAAGGTATTTCTTTCAAAGTCAAATGCATTAATTTCTGTTTAGTTATAGAGTGCATGAACAGTGCACACTATTAAGTATAATGAAATTAAAAAGTTATACAAAAATAAAGGTCTATCGTATAAAAACAATGCCCGATTTAAAATCTGTATTTGTTTAATCATTTTAAGTTGATAGTTAAGCATTAACGGATACCCGGACTGCCAAGATGATTTTGAGTGTAGGTAACATGGTGTCCTGGTAGTTGGCTCTTGTTTACTGAAGTGTTTGGTGCCCCTTTTATATAGGCGACAGGCTGGCAACTTGTCACTATGTGGACGCACTGTATGGCCAATACTGCCAGATGTGACTTATGTGTAACGAAATGCTACCTAAGGCACTGCTTCACCGCTGTTGGGACTACGAGCGTGATCATACATAATGTATTAATGGTAAGTTTTTATACAATGCGTTGTTAAAAAAACAGATCTTATCTACAGACAGACATACGATAATCTTAATTTGTAAAGTTTCTTTTTTCCTTTGTAGTGCGGAACTCTAAAAAAGCCTAGCCTACCTAGTTATACTTATTAAAAGAAATATAATTATTATCTAGTAACGCACATGGTTATGTTACATAGGTAGAGATAATTGTGAATGAATGATGCAGTGAACGCAGAGTGATGTGGTAACAAAGTATCATCGCCTTTATAATTGGACCCGCTGCTGGGACACAAAACCTCTCCTTGTCATCGAAGGAGGTTTAGGCAGTAGTCCACCACGCTTGCAGTATAAGGTGATCAATGCCCTTTTGCTGGACCATTAGTCACCTTCGACGACACCCATTGGAGGATATGGAGTGATGCTATTTAACTCTGCGGGCATCACACGTCTATTATATTCTTCAATAATCTACAGGTGAAAACTAAAGTAACAAAATGTTGATAAACACAAGCAAAAGTTGCGAAGCCGAGTAGGTGGGTTCTATAGCCTCAGTAATTCGAGCATGAAATCGTACATTTTCCATTATCGGTATAGATAGAATATCGCTCTGGAAGGTCGTACGAAGGATATGTTTTCGGGTCCGACCTAAAACTTTAGGGTGTAAAAGGGATGGGTGTTTAAAGTGATATAACAGATTTCGTCCCGAAGTAGATGTAACAATGTAACTAGATAATTTATATCGTGTCTAGTTTCTCTAAAATGTTTAAGGTTTTGTCCTCGGGATGCCGTGGAGCAAGATAATGGTTTGATGGGCTTTTGTTGTTTATAGAGATATTTGTCGTCGAACTTACAATAAATTGTTTTTACATACATACGACTTTGACTGCGCAGTATTAGTATAAATTATAGCCTATATGTTATTCTGAAGTGAGCTATATTATTGTAAAGTTTCATTAAAATCCATTCAGTAGTTTTTGCGTGAAACAGTAACAAACACATATCCAGGCATCCATTTATACAATCATATAAACTTTCGCGTTTATAATATAAGTCGGATGTTAGTAACATCTATCTAAGTATTAGGTAATTTTATTCGACTGACGTGTTAACCAATAATCGGACTGTAACATCTTTTATAAGGTCGGAGGACACTTATCAGCTCGGAAAGGGAATGATCGCTGATCGCTGATTACGGGCTGACTACGGTTCATAGTCGGTCCGTAGCGATCAGTAGCGTTCATAGTAAAAAGAGGCGATACACTACGGTTCGTAGTCGGTCCGTAGCCGCCGATTAGTAGCGTTCATAGTAAAAAGAGGCGATGCACTACGGTTCGTAGCGATCAGTAGCGTTCATAGTCAAAAGAGGCGATGCACTACGGTTCGTAGTCGGTCCGTAGCCGGCGATCAGTAGCGTTCATAGTCAAAAGAGGCGATGCACTACGGTTCGTAGCGATCAGTAGCGTTCATAGTCAAAAGAGGCGATGCACTACGGTTCGTAGTCGGTCCGTAGCCGGCGATCAGTAGCGTTCATAGTCAAAAGAGGCGATGCACTACGGTTCGTAGTCGGTCCGTAGCCGGCGATCAGTAGCGTTCATAGTAAAAAGAGGCGATGCGCTACGGTCCGTAGTCGGTCCGTAGCGATCAGTAGTGTTCATAGTAAAAAGAGGCGATGCACTACGGTCCGTAGTCGGTCCGTAGCGATCAGTAGCGTTCATAGTAAAAAGAGGCGATGCACTGCGGTTCGTAGCCGTTCCGTAGCCGGCGATCACTAGCATTCATAGTAAAAAGAGGCGTTACCTATCCGAGCTGATAAGTGTGCTACGACCTTTATCATCGCCTACTCTTAGGTGAGATGAATCGAAAGTCCAACTTCTTTTTTGCGTCATGTTTTTATACAGATGTAAATAATAGGCATAGCGAAGAAAAAGCTTACCTACCAAATCGACCCGTCTAAGATAAAAATAAGGTAAGATTTAGGTAAGTAGAGTGTGTAAACAATACCTACATGTTTTTTAGGTTCATTCTCGTTGACCTATACGAAATCATGAAATTTGGTAAGAAGTAATAAGGGAAAACCTTAGTAAAAATATCTACCAATACCTCGTTACATATTAAGAGATCTATTTTCTTCAATAGCATATGTAAGCTTATTTCTTCCTGGATATGTTTCTGATTTTTAAAAGCTAGAAAAAATACACTGAAAAATATCGACCTGCCCCAGGCGGGAATCGAACCCGCGTATTCTCCGCAATTCGGGCGGCTGCGTTAACCACTACGCTACTGAGACACTGCTTTCGCGCTCGAAAATTTTTAGTGCTTGGTTTTTATGTTTTTATGGTAAATATGTTTCATCAAATCTTTGAAATTTGCACTTCTAAGATCTGAACGAAATATTTTTGCACATATTTGATGTCCAGTTAAGAGGAAACTACCTTATACAATGGAATAAATTTGCGTTTAAAGACGGGTAATAGTACACTGAACAAACGACGACGAAAGGAGTGCCTCGGTAGCGTAGTGGTTAACGCATCCGCCCGTATTGCGGAGAATGCTGGGTTCGAAACCCGCCTGGGGCAGGCCGATTTTTTCAGTGTATTTTTTCTGTTTTGAAAATATTCCATAATATTTCTGCTTATTTCTTCGATATATTTCTGCATATGTAAGCCAATGAATATAGGAATATAAAAAAACATACTTAGAGCAATTTCATCGTGTTCTCACAGTCCTATATAGCTCAGCTGTAAGAGCAGTCGCCCGTATTGCAATAGTATACTGGTTCTATCCCCGTATTTTTTAATATTGTCGCTTCGAAATTGTTTACAATATTTGGTAGGTACATTTCAATTGCTTTTTGATGTTTATATAACAGTTGGATACCATATAGTTTAATAACATAAAGAAAGGTATGTAGGATGAGCTCATTTAATTTTCCCGTGTCCTTGTTCATGCCGGGGAAGCAGTTTGGTCACTGACTGAAGCTTACGTATTGCACGTCACACTGGAATCGTTAGGGTTGTCTAGTTCGCATGAATAATTTATTTATTTTTCAAAATAAAGTTGGGTTAATATTGGTGTCCATTCGTTAATTAAGTAAGGCGATTATTGCTAGTTATTGACCTCCTCCCCCCTAAAGTAAGAAAAATTATATAAGAAAAAACTCTTTTTTATGAAATAGTAAGACATGGTCGAATCCCCCCCTCCACCCCTAAGTCGTCTTACGTAATAAATGAATGATCCCTGGTCAAAAAGAGACATAAAATTTTTAGTTGGGTAATATGTCACTATCTTTAGTACTTTTAAATCGTCAAAAGCCCTACCACCATTTCGGGACGAATAATTATTATTATGCTGAGATGGAGAAGAAATGGCGAAAGAAACTCCACAGCTTACAATTTCGTAATGATTTCAAAACATCAATACAAGTCAATAAATAATTATCAATATAATTTAAGTCACATTTTAACATGCGTAAAGTTTGGGTAGTTATTACTCCCACGCATTTGGATTATTTATCTCCTGAAAAGCTTTTCTATATAATTTAATTAATCATATTAGTGAACTAAGCAATTTAAATATTGATACCCACCACCATTTTCTGTTATTGTTAGATAGGTACTTACAGATATTCCTTTCAATTTAAGTGGTAAGCATACATTTAAGATCCTCCGGTTAACAATGTTAAAAGAATACAATGTGTGGTATACAAAAAAAAACCGGCCAAGTACGAGTCGGACTCGCACACCGAGGGTTCCGCCGTACAAACGTAGCGGTTTACAATTTATAAACTGCTGTATCTTTTGATCGCGTTAACTTAGAAGTTTGATTTTTTCACTGCTTAAAGAAACAATAGACCTAGGTATTTGGTATAAATATCAATTTGATAGGTACCTTTATTCGTTCGTGAGAAATAAGGTAGTAAGTTTCATTTTATTAAAATATTTTTATTATATTATATAACTAAAAAAATATGATTTTCGCAATTTTTCCTATATTTGCATTATATGACAATGCTTCATGCCAAATTTCAAGATTCTGAGTTTACGGGAAGTATCCTGTAGGTTTTGATTCCTTTGCGAGTGTCGGAAATTTGTTGAAAATATCGACATAATCGGCTGTATCTTTTGATTGGCTTGGCTTAGAAGTTTGATATTTTCACAGCTTAAAGGGACAATAGACCTGAGTATTTCATGTGAATTTCAGCTTGATACGTCCACGCGTTCTTGAGATAAAGGGTCTTGACAGACAGACAGACAGACGGACAACAAAGTGATCCTATAAGGGTTCCGTTTTTTCATTTTGAGGTACGGAACCTTAAAAAAGGCCCCGCTGGCGGCACCTGTTCACAGGCATGACACGTTGCATTTGGTGCATCCTCAGTGAAAGCACGAAGTTGGCGATTAAGTTAAATAATTATAAAAATAGATAGATATTATATTTATACTGTTTTACTCCTCAGGACAGTAAACACATTCTTTAATAAGTGATAAAACTTTTGTTAACCTTTGGCATACTGTCCGCGTAAATGCTACAATGTTATGTGCGATAACACCAATGAAAATTAATTGTTTAATTTGTTAAACTCTTTATAGCTTCCATAAGACAGGATTACCTAGTTTGGGAGCTATTGATAATATGTTATTGTTGCACATTTTAGGAAATAAACGTTTTATTTATTTATTATTTAATGTCGATATGTGGTACTTACCTAATGTCGATCGACAAAGGCATCTGTTTTTTACTCTCTTTGAGAATATCTGTCAAATTAATCGATTTTTTCGATTTTTACTGTCAAATTTTGCTTATCGATATTTCCGTTCTCGCTGCTAATTTGACACCAAATAAGTAACAAAGCACTCATAAATTTCACCTTTAACATGAAAATCTGTCTATTCACAGCGTCCCCTCTAAAAGGATCACGGGATCATCTCAATTCAAATGGGACCGGTTCGTTCCCAACAGGTCACTGTCCACGTGATACACTTTTGATCTTAAATACAAAGATGCACTTGTCTCCTTTATACCACGGATGCTGACCCTCGAATGAGATGAGAATGATCTGGTTATGGGGTCGTATTGAATGTCGGCAATTATACCTTTGCATTACCGGGGTGTGAATAATTTAATGGTAATCAGCTGGTTTTGTATTCATAAGTATTCATAAAAAGGGAGAGAATTACAATGTTTTTTATACTTTATTTAGTCAATAACGTATTATGAACAAGGAAAATGTTTAAAACACTGTAACCCGACTACGAAAAAAAAGGAATGAAATCGGTTAAAAATCGGATATCATAAGGTCAAATTGACTCCTCCTAGTATTAAAGTCAGTTAAAATGTAGTCTATGTTACCCAGAACGTAATAACAAATCGATTGACACAATATTCATCAAAATCGGATGATTAGTTTAGCCGCTACGGGGAGCATAGGTAGACTATAAACATACATAGACTACTAAAATTACTTTTTGGTTTCGCCGTTTTCGGGTAAAAAATACCGTTAGTTGCGATGATTCAGTAACATAAATAGAAAAGTAGCAGAGTAGTATAGCATATCCTTCAATGGGTTTCATAGAAGGCGACTAATGGATCAGAAAGGGGTATTGATCACCTTATACTCCGTCCACCAATCCGCAATTAAAGTAAAGTAAGCAAAAAAAGGTCTATTCAAAATATTGTTAGAAAATAGCTTTGCAGGAAAGACCTCGGGTGATTTAAACACGAACAATTAATCGTCTAAAGTATTTTAGTTTTCGTTGTCGATGAATAATTCGTTGTACTACATTTTTTGAGCAAGCGTGTTGCTTTAGTACTGTTCAAATATGCCCCAAATTTAAAACCGGTTTTTTTGTAGTCATCTGGTGATGAAAGAGAAGATCAAAACTGTAACGAGGGATGCTGTGATGTCGGATCAAAAGGTCGTGCTGGGCATGGCCGTGGTTTTCGTGAACATTTGACCCTTGTATTATGAATCATAAGGATTTTTACAAATAAAATTAACAGGAGTTTCAATAGAATCAAATATGACCATCCATAAATGCAAAGATATAGGTACTGTAAACGCAAAGTGTTGCGCTGGTCATGAGCCATTACCGACCTGCAAGGTGTTTCTTGAACAGTTTTAAAATAAGATAATAGCCATAGGAGTTGTCAGTATTTTTTAATTGTCTTTTTTCACTTCATGTCTGTTCAAAAATGTATAATTAAATAGAAGTTCAGCAATTTCGAATATTTTTGAAGTCATACTTCGTAGGCGCGTTTTGAAATAATGATGAGTGTGAAATGAGAGTTTAAGATGCGCGCGCATCACTGTAACACAAAAGTCACAGGTTGAAGTCAAAGTTCCGAAATAAATATATATGACATAATTTGTACTAAATATTATAAGATTCTTAATTTTAAATAATTATTATTGATTTTTTAATATAAAAAATATCTTTGCTGTGTGCAAAAAAGTATAACTTCTCACGCGCGTACATAAGTACACGTACCTATTTTTACTTTCTCGTATACGTAGTATGGTAATCGTCTGGTATTCGTCAAAACATTTGACCTCGAGTTTTTGACGGATTTACACGTTTTGGATTTTTAGAATTATTTCTGTGTGTGTGTGTGTGTGTGTGTGTGTGTGTGTGTGTGTGTGTGTGTGTGTGTGTGTGTCTGTGCGTTAGCACGATAACTCGAGTATACTTTAACATAATGCAACTAAATTTAACATGCATGTATGACATCAAAATATATAGTTTCTGTCAACTTTTGAGACGTCGATCACGAAAGTCAAGCAACCAAGTGCGCGGTAGGTACTCGGATGGGTGACCAAAATTTAACCTGCATGTATGACATCAAAATATAAGGTTTCTATCAACTTTTGATTCGTTTCCGGTATACGAGAAAGTCAAGGGGAGACCACTCCCGATTTTTTTTATTTCATCATATAGTGTAACTAATGCAATACTGACCATCATCTTTCTTCACCCACTCTACACCTCTTTTTAGTGACCCAAGATTGTAAGGAGAAACTTGTGCTGGCATCGCGGAAGTCCATTTCTTGATTAAGTGACATTGAAATGAATGGAGATAAAGCATACCTATTGTGGGCAGTGGAAATTCTGTTAGCGTCAAATTAATTATTTTGCATATTTGATGTCTATCAAGGTAGCAACCCTGAGCCGTTCTTCGCTTGATAAGTGGGGGGTAGCTCACCGCTGTTGATGTAACACATTTGTAACGTCCGATGTAAACACGATGCGCACTCAGCGGCGCTATTTCCGCCGTTGGATGCAGGACGGATATTTGCCACCTTACCTAATACTATGTTCTTTGATGATGAACTGAATATGTAATGCTCTGTGATGGTCTGAAGGCAGATAGTGTGATAGTCTTGTGGGAAGGAATAAGTATTATTCCAAACATGGACTTTCATCTTTCATATTAATTTAATTCTAATATATTGAAGTACCAAATAGTTTTAATTTATTTTTTAATGTTTAGGGACCTTTTTCTTCTTGCTCAGACCAATGTCACCCACTGTTGTCTGGTCTTCTCATTTACACCCCTCTGTATTCGGTTTCTCATCTAGTTCTTGGTTGAGAGTATGTTTATGATATCAAATGCCCTTTCCGGCTTTCGGGATGCCGACGCTTCTGGAACCCGTCCTAGGTCTCCACTCCAGCAGCATTACCAACCGTCGGTTCTGCGGCTCCCGTGACGACCTCGTCAACATTTTTACTTTCTTGTACGTAGTATAGATCGAGGAAGTCTTGTAATCGTAAAAAAATTCGACCTTGAGATTTTGACGGATTTACAAGTTTTGGACCTCCCTGAGTCCAAAAAAATGTTTTACTTTCTCGTACGTAGTATAGAGGAAGTCTTTTTTTTGGATTATGTCTGTGTGTCTGTGCGTTAGCATGGTAACTCGGGTATGCTTTAACTTATTAAAATATAAGGTTTCTATCAAACTTTGAGCCGTCGATCACGAAAGTTAAGCAACCAAGTGCGCGGTCGGTACACGGATGGGTGACCAAAATTTAACATGCATGTATGACATCATAATGTAACCTTTGAGTCGTTTCCGGTATACGAGAAAGTCAAGGGGAGATCACTCCCCATTTTTTTATGGGATGATACTCACCACATTTAGTTTAGTGATATTCAAGATAACTGTTTCTAATTAAAATTTGTAGGTCAGTCTCAGAGTAATATAATATCCAGCATGTCGCGATCTACTTTCTTTCGGCCTGTCGTCTGTCTCTCTGTCTGCAGCATAAGAGTATTTGGGTTTTACTACTTGTAACTTTAGCGTCGTTTCATAATATTGCTCCCACACTGCTGTTAAAAATGTTGACGAACATTTTCTAACACTAATACATTTAGGTACAAACAAAATATTAGGAATTGTTACATTTTGTTAGGAATTGTTAGATGTTTTGAGTGCTCTTACGCTGTTGGAAAAAGTCTACAAATTTAAAACACCGGCTCGCAAATTGAGTTTACGTACCGAGGCGTCTACATGAAAATGGAAGAAGATTTGCTCATTTATTGGATTAGTTTTTATTATTGGTTAAAAAAAAAAAACGCTCTAAGAGCGATAGCACACGGCGTATTTTAAACGCACCGACGAAGCGCGTTTTAGGTATGCGCGTTTTCAGCGTCGCAGATGCTGATTGTCGCGTTTGAATTGATGTTAAAAATGCGCGTCATCGGCGCGTTTTAAATACGCAGTGTGCTATCGCTCTAACTAGATGCGCCACGTTTAAAAACAAATGATAACAATTTTTTTTTGTTTAGAAATGTTTACTATAACATTACCTTATATGAAAACATTTTCTTAACATTGTGATTAAATATTTGTTTAGAAAATGTTTACTAATATTTCGTGTAAACATTTTTAATAGCAGCGTGGGAGCACCATAACAATTTCACAGTCACGGGAAGGCTATGTGAACAAATATTCATTCATTTCGTATTAAGTGCCTAAATTCAACATTTCATGGTTCTATCTTCAACAATGACAAATTTCTAAACAAACTTTCATCCCCTATTTCAACCCCTTCATCCTTTTTTTGCGATAAAAAGTAGCATATGTTCTTCCCCGAGCTTGTGTCTATATTTGTAGGAAATTTCATCAAAATCGGTTCAGTGGTTTAGACGGGAAAGCTTAACAGACAGACAGACAGAGTTACTTTCACATTTATAATATTAATAGGGAAGTAGGGATTATACTAAAAACTACCGCCAGTTAATCACAATTTTGCGTCCGATTTACACAAACAGAGCTCACAGTGTTATTTAGTCTTGCTGTTTGGTGGCGTTGAACCGTCTTTTCTATAGGGCTATAGGCACTGTCTATATCAGTAAAAGTAGTTTTCGTTAATGTACGCCGTCGTGGTGGAGTGGTCAGTATAGCTGGCTAGACATCAAGCGGTCCGGGTTCGAATCCTGGTAGCGGCAAATGTTTGTGTGACGAACACGAATGTTTTTTTGCGAGTCATGGTTGTTTATATATTTATTTAAGTTTATTTATAAAAATATCTAAAATAATTAAGTATATAAAAAAAATGTTATCTAGTATCCGTAACACAAGTTCTTAATGATACTTACTTCGGGCTAGATAATTGGTGTGAGCGTGAAAATATATTATTATATTATATTATACTTATAATGTTCTCGCGAGAATATAATTAAGGAATAGATAAGTATAATGCGAGCAGTGTTTACTAGAACGATGTTATTACAAATAAAAATGGACCATCAATTTCAAGCTTATGCCCGCAACACCTCCAACAAATCAAGTTTCAAAAATAAACTGTACCTATTCATCCAGGCGTAAAGTGCAATATATCGCCGCGCCGTTCGAATATTTATCGGTGTTTTCATAATTCAGCGAGGGGACGCACCCGACACTTTTTATTTGCCAACGTCTAGTTTAAGATTCATGATCTCATGAGCTATTGGGCGTAGAGCTTAGAAGAGATAGGAAGCGCCAGTACATTTATTTAGCAAAGCAATAGAAATTTAGATGTCCGTTGTTCATGGCTGGTAAAGTCCAAGATGGGAAAGAACTTCACACGTACCTACGTAAGCAATTTTTCTTTTCGCCCTTGATGTCAATTCGTTGCACGCTTCGATTTCAGCTGTCAAATTTAAGAAAAAAAATCATTCTAGAATAATTTTTGCGTTTACAAATATTTTTATACTAGAAAAAATACACTGAAAAAAATCGACCTGCCTCAGGCGGGAATCGAACCCAGCATCTTACGCAATCCGGGCGGCTGCAGTAACCACTACGCTACCGAGGCACTGCTTTCCCTGTTGAAATTTGTCAGTGCTTGGTGCTTATGTTTTTACGGTAAACATTGTTTCATCAAATCTTCGAAATTTGCACTTCCAAAATCCGAACGAAATCCGACTGACGAACGATTCCCGCCTGAGGCAGGTCGATTTTTGCAGTGTATTTTTTCTAGTATTAAAAAATCATTCGTTATATCTAATTCAGATAATCATCTTTATTAAAAATATTATTTCTTGTTACATTTCTCTAGCGTTTGATGGGTGATGATGTGAGCGATGAAGAAGATAGAGAAGAGAAGCGATAGTAAGTTCTTTATAGATTACCAGGGCTCTTTCTGGTTAGTTAATTACAGTATATTTGACACAGAACTTCACGTACTTAGCTATATCTCGTAAATTAATATTAAAGCGATCAACTTAGAACCTACTGAAATTTGTACTCTATTATTTACTATCAGTTAGACATATCACTTTGCTACGTAACTGTCCAGTTTTCGTCGTTATTCAAAATACAAATATTCATAAGTTCATTAGTAACGTTGAATGTAACTGCAAGTCATTAAGTTGCGCCTGTCTAAGACTTTAAGCTCTACGTATTTTCACGCCCTAAAAATAAAAATTTATACTTATTCGTTGGACATATGAGCTATATTAGTTCGTTCACGCTTTATTACCCTATTGCGTGTTTTAAAACGTACCCAAAAACGCAATGTATCTCTATTCAAGAAAAATAGATCCAAGTTGAAAGTTAAACAGGCTTAGAGCACAGAGTAGTGAGAAATTTGCTAGAGCTTTATTTAGTTCTGCATTTTATTAACAATATTTTATGGTAGGTATTTGTTTAGTTAGTAGGTAGTCTTAACCATTTGTTGGTTGGTTGGTTTGGTATGCTAAAGTGACCCACCTTTAGGCGATATTAGTGCAAATGATATAAAAAAGGATTTAGTGTGTGACTTATGCTAACGAAATAAATGTCAAGGAGAATTCATATCATGATATTTAAGTCTTGTAGGAGACAAAAAGGAATCACCTTCAGAACCCATTTTGTTCGGATAAAAATTCTAGAACTAATAGCAATACTCGTGATCTTTAAACGTGCCCTTATTTCGTGTGTTACATTTATTGTAATACATTGTGGGTGTAGTATATGAGAAAATATTATTGGTACGAACATATTATGTCCAAATCTCCTTCGTCGACTTAAAGGGGGTGACGACTCTAAAGGGTGGTATCAGAAACTCACCAGGTTATAGTACACTGCACTGTACGCATTAGACAGCCGATGTCACCTTTTTACTTTCTCGTACGTAGTATAGAGGAAGTCTTGTAATCGTCAAAAAATTCGACCTCGAGAATTTGACGGATTTACACGTTTTGGACCTCCCTGAGTCCAAAAATATTTTTTTGGAATTATGTCTGTGTGTGTGTCTGTGAGCACGATAACTCGAGTATACTATAACTTATTACAACCAAATTTAACACGCGTATATGACATCAAAATATAAGGTTTCTATCAACTTTTGAGTCGTCGATCACGAAAGTTAAGCAACCAAGTGCGCGGTCGGTACTCGGATGGGTGACCAAAATTTAACATGCATGTAAGACATCAAAATACAAGGTTTCTATCAACTTTTGAGTCGTTTCCGGTTTACGAGAAAGTCAAGAGAGACCACTTCCGATTTCTTACATTGATGTCTGTGACATCTTGTATTGTCATCATGGTTTTTATCGCTGTTGGTCGCGGTCCTATGTTTTCTGTGTTTTTATATTATTGTAAGTAGCTTTAGTTTTATTAATATACTGTTTGATACATACACAGAAATAATAATAAAGACGATAGGATTGCTTTGGTTCGCATTTACTACCGGAACCAGTGTCGCCGCTTTATTCCCTCTACTTACTATTAATGCACGCACTCAAAAGAACGAAACCGTACTACGTAATCACGCCCACAATTTACAGTTATGAACCTTACGTTCGAGACAGCGTTGAGTAACACTCACCATAAGTCACACTCAAACTTACACAACGTCGGTCTTCATTGGTCGCGTCGGCATTATGACTGTTATCATGCCCGTCCGTATCGTATCTGTACCATGAACTTTTGTGCTAGAGAGAGGGGATATCGAAAATCACAATACATTGCTGCTTATACTTAATTTGACGAATCACTAATTGTCGAATCCGGGACCTCTGGATTTGATATCGGTGAGGGACCCATTCAACTCTGTATTAGAGACGGTTGAAATTTGTTCAATGTCGCATTTTAATTATCTTAAAAATTAAACGACAATATTCGACAAAATAAAATTATGAAGACGTAAAAGCTTCAACTCTTTGAACTGTGATGCTCATTTATATATCGTTTCGACAAAAGTTAATACTATTTTTTTGGGAACTAATTGTTTAATGTAAACGATCTACATATAATTCTATAAAATAATATATTTATTTCCACATGTTTTCCTTATGATGTTAAACAAATACAAAATAAATATTGCAATAAGTCGCTGCCCTTATTCGAACCCGGTTGTGTAGACTGATAACTCGATTAAGAAGCATTGAATTTTGTGTATAATTTTATTTTGAATGATTTTTAAACATTTGATGACGTTCCTGTGTGTAGATGGCGCTACTTCTGTTATTTAATTCACATCTTCACACCAAAGTCAGATCTTGCAAAAATCATCTAGACAGTAGGGAGAATGTAAACAGGCTCAAACGGTGGCAAATATTAGATTGAGACCATCGAAACTGATTCTTGGGATGATGTTTAATGGAACATCAACCAACATAGCCTCTTTAAAAAGACCAAATCAGGTTATGGCTTGGAATCCGATTGCTGATATAAAGAGGGGAAAAAAAACATCAAAGTCATGCAGTAAGCAATTCATTATTGAAAACGTTTTTGCAATTAAGCAGAAAAGTTTTGTTTTTACAGATCTACTATTATACAGTATTTAAGTCGTAGGCAGTGTACAGTAAACTTTCTCTAGGTAAAGGGTGGTCGGAATCAAGAAATATCATAATAGAGCGACGCTGAGCGGATCCGCGGCCTCCGCTTCTATTTTTATTTGAAAGAGACGAGCCGCTAGGTGGGCGCCCGAGACTGCAGGTAAAAGGGTCAAACTGAGAGATTCTAGTTTTCTTGTTAGAGTTCAACAACAACAAAAGAAAAATTACATACTTGTAGATTCCTAAACATAAAATACACTCTTAAAAAGAGAACTAATTAAAGAATGTTTGTGAATGAAATATTTTTATAATGTAAAAGGGACTGAAATAGCCTATTTAAATTATTTATTTATTTACAACGTCACAATTACAGATATCATACAAAGAAAAGTGATAAAGAAAATCTTAAATAAATCTAATCTTAAATAAATTAATCTGCAATAAGATTTATATTATAAGGAAATTCAAGTAGTATAATTAATATAAAGGTACTGCTTTTATATAATGACATGTAACTCAAGAGGGTAATACATTAAGTCCCAAATACACATATCACAATGCATGTGATTCGATATTTTTTTATTATAGTTAAATCATAGATAATAGATCTATGATTTAACTATGTAGAAGGTCAATAAGAATGATAATGTTATTAATGTTAATGTTATAGGCTAATTTGAGTAAATTTAAAAAAATATATGAGTTCAGATGTCCATATCACCACTGGACAAATGAAAAAACATTTTTAACAACTCAGCGAGTTGTTAAAAATGTTTGCAATTACTGTGTAGGTAATTATTATGCACAGTATACTTAATTACATTTAAGCCTTGCCAAATATTCACACGATAAATCTTAAATATGTTATTGAAACCAGGTTTAGCATAATTTCTGCGTTTTCTAACATTAAGTTTCAAAATGTGTAAATCATGCGTTACGCACTTTCTCGGCTGAGCGGCCGCGGTGAGCGAGCATTATTACCGATAAGTATATGGGGCGGTGAGACCGACTGTGGATTTTGAATAATATATTATTTTCTTATGTAAAATGCCCGATTACTGCCATCCGAGAGATCCCTGCCGCACAAAGCAAATCTCCTTTATGACGCTTAAATATATATTTTTGTTCTAAGATTTCTGTTATTTTCCTCACACGTAGCACTTTTGCGGGTTTTTCATGTAATGAAAAAACTTTTTTCTTGCGAGCTTTAAGTGCGTTTTTTTTGTATATGTGCTCATATGTTTATCTCGGTACGAACCACTATGTGGGGTATTGAATAAGTAATATTATTAGATCTCTCAAACATACTAAAAGCGGATTTCTTTATTATTAAAGGATAATATTATACGACAGTTAGTTATATTATGAATATTGCGAGACTAAATATTGAAGATATGTTTGTTGTAGGTGTATTGAAGATATGTTTATTGTACCTAATTTGTACATAATTATGTATTATGTTTACTTATATAGGTAGTACCTTTATTATTACTTTCTTAACTCTTAAATATTCTTTTGGTTACACAGTTATAGTTCTAGTATAATTACTACACTAGAACCTACTTACAATACCTACTTATTACGTGCTCATACTTTAGTGACGTTATTAACAGGAGTATGATGCGGCATTTCTCAATTGTGTAACCAAGAGCTGTATTTAAATGATATTTTTTATAATCGCTACAAAAGAAATTTTAATGTTAGATTCAAAGACCACGTCTGAAAACAACGATATTTAATATCTTCAGATAAAATTAACGATTAAAAATTACTTTAAGTTTAGTTAAATTACATAGCTGTGTATATTATAGGTGTAATTTTACTCATAAAAGATTTAATTTTAATATAATAGTTCCCACAATGCCTTTAAAAAATAGATATGTAATACAGGTGTAACAAATTGTATAGTTCATAATAATATTTATCAGGTATTATAATTTTGAATTCAAAAAGAAAACCCATTAATAAAGTAAGAAAGGGGAGACGCCACCAATCAACCCTACCCAGCGCACGGTCACTAAGACCGCAGCGGCGTAAAAAGCGGTATATTATTTTATTATCTGAAGGCAACCAGGACTCGGAGACGGCAATATCACCGTATATAGATTCGATTTTCTACGTGAATTCGTTTGACGGCCTTCATAATGCGACATATAAAACTGGGGACTTACGGACCCCGAAACCAATTTCGGGTTATGACCCGACGAGTCTCTGATAATATTCTTGGGTTATTAGGTACGGATAGGAGTTTTTAGTATGGCTATTTTTTCCTTAGTCGGATTATTGGGAGTGGGTTTACGGGATGTGTTCGGTGCTGACTCATCGTCTCTTCTGTTTTACGAGAAGGTATCTTAAGTATAGGGGGCTGTAGTTCTAATTCAGGTGGCTATTGAGCTGTGAAATCGTCAAAAGTATTTTACTAGACTTGGAAAATTTGATTTAGAGAGTTCCAAAGTCAGTATACTTGATTTATCTCCTTTTATGCAGTAAGTTTAGAAAGCGTACTAATTTATTCGTCCTAAATCACGTGCAAAACCATAACTATTTTACGAAATTAATTACGATTTTAGTTTTAACTCTAGTGTTAAAAAACTGAATATGTAGGTATGATTAGTATAATATTGTGGTTTTCTTCCTCCTTGATTTGTAGGTGTTGACTTAATTGAGTCATTAGAATTCAAATACCTCTGAACCTCAACGTAAAGGTAGAAAATGCACTGAAAAAGATCGACTTGCCTCAGGCGGGAACCGAACCCGCATCTTCCGCAATCCGGGCGGCTGCGTTGACCGAAACATTGTCTCATCAAATCTTTGAAATTTGCACTTCTAAGACCCGAACGAAACATTTTTGCAAATATTTGACGCCCAGTTAAGATGAAACTACGTTACATTATGGAATAATTTTATTTTTTGCGTTTTTTCTAGGATTAAAATTAAGGCCAGGTCAAAAGTTCTCAAAATCGCCGAGCATGAGGATTGTGACGAGAGTAGATCAAGCAAAAGAAATATGTTAGGATCGTAGCAAGCGGAAAGAAGTTATCTCTGCTTACTGGGATAAAGGCGTGAATTTATCATTTGACACAACCTATACCACAATAAAAGATAAGGGTATCTTTACAATTACTTTGTTATAATTAATATAATGCAATAAAAATCTTATAAAATATTATTTGTCCTAGAGAAACGATTATACGACAGTTTGCCACTCTGATTCACGGGTAAACAATATGCCAAGCTTCATAGCAATGCATACAAGTAAATATTTTGCTTACTTTATAACAGCTAACCTATTTTCGTCCTATTTTATAAATAATCTCTCTTGTATATTTGAGTTTGGGTTTTTCCATATGACAAAATACCCTGGACAACAAAACGGTAAGCGGTAACCGTAGATGGTAGTATAAATGTCGTGGCCGGATCATAAAATGCTTGGGCATATCGTCTACCTACCAATCACACAGATACGTAGATTAGACTTTCCCACAAACAGTCCACTCCGCTTAGTTATAAAAAAAATAACCTTGAACCTACTGACACTCCTGACCACTACCATTTTTAGATAATGGGCTACTCGACCAGTGGTCGAGATCTTTATGGTCCAGTAGCATTTAATGATATGCCGCACATTTCATGATCTGGCCAATTATACGAACGGGCCACGATATATACACTACCAATATCAAGGTATTAGTGCCCCGTAGTGTTGCTACCTAATTTTTCAAAAGAAGATAATTATATTTTTTTAAATATCTTTTGCTGGTGGCTGCAAATGGCCTTTACAGTGTGGTCAGAGTTTTTAAAAGGACCTTGGTGGGGGAGTTCCTAGTGGACAGGTATCTACCACCAAGGAGTCTCACTCTCGTCTAGAGTCGTTGCAAGGTTCGTATTGAAAAGGAGTCGCAGATCGAAAGGCTGGAACCTTTTGTTGTGTAAAAGAGACAAGCAACTGACTCCATTCCAACTAATGGCAATCAAAACTGCAGTCCAAACACAAAGTGCCAGAGAGAAATAGAGATAGTACTTAATACACGCCCTCACTAGCCACTCTGGCCTTGCCGACCTGCAAAGTGTTTCTTTCGAACCACTCACAGCACTCAATGCTAATAGGTCACATGTGTCTTTTACATTTGCTGTATTTTTTCACATTTCTTGTGTGCAATAAAAGTACTTTATTATTATTATTATAAATCTGGACTCTATCCAACGACACTAAAAATACCACAAACGTTATTATAACGCCATAAAAAACAACGATTCCTTTTACGAGACAAAAGAACTTCCATTGTTTTGCCTACATATAATATTCATAGTAATGGCTGACATATACATCTCAGCCACGATTGAGTTCTATATCTTTTTTATTCTCGAAAGATAACTTCGGAATCGTCAATGGCCTTATGGTCACGTAACATATAAAGTGGCTCTCGATTTGTTACACATCGATTCCATTGGCAATCGTAAAGAATACGACTTTTAGTCGTATACGATAGACGTGACTTGTTCGTAAAGCACCTTACAGCACTATCAAGGATTATTTGTTGTATATAGCACTCTTTAAAGAGACGCGACTTTGAATCGGAAAGTGGATACATACTTATTTATAATCTTGAAATATGTTTGAATTTTTAAAAAGTACTTTGACTCTCGCTTTACTGCTTTCGAGTTCAAGTGATTTGCCAAACGGAATTTGATCCAGAGGTCATAATGGCAACCAAACATCTCAGTGGCGATTCTTCTAAGTTAGCGAGGTTGGCGCGTTGGATAAATATTAAATAAAGTTTTCATGTATAAACTTTGCTGTTCAACCGCGTGGCGACTCTTGAATTTCATTGAACCAACGCAAGACTACATACTAGGACTTATCACTTGCTAATATTAATTAATATTATGGCGAAAGAGTACTAAAAGATGGTCAAACTATGTCGCCATAATAAGCAGTGAGATAACCAGTCCTTCAGTAGCTCGCCTTCTGTGTGTAGCTGCTTTCTCTTAATGGTTGGATGGTAAGTTTGACCATCACATGCTATCAGGTGGTTAAGAGGCAGACCTACCACTTCGTTAATCTGAACATCAGCTAAGGTCAAGCTTATGTGCTTCCTTGTTGAAGCTCCATCGTTTTGTTGAAATCTCGCTTTGCAGGAGACCACAATTTTCTTGTGGCAAATGCAAAATTATGCCCATTTAAAATGTTAGTAATATCTAAAATTTTACAAATCTTCAAATGTCCTTCTCAAGAACAAAGACCATATAGATAGTACTTTCTATCCCCTATATCATGATACAAGTTTTAAGGAGTTTTTCCCCTAATCTCATCTTCTTTCCTTCTTAGGACCACGCGTTCTGGCTTACTTTTTCACCGATAAACTGTGGTTACCATTCCAATGCGAACAATGACATTTAGCACTAAATTTCTTTGTCTCAGAATCGAGAAATAGAATTCACTGCACTCGTATTCTTCTTCTTACAAACTAGGGCCATTCAAAAGATCTGCGTGATAAGCACCTTGCAGGTACACAAAGTGGTGACGGGGGTGGCTTTAAGATGTTTCGAAGCTTTGCGGACTCCACTTCCGCATTTTCTAGACTTATATACCTGTAGAAAAAAAGTAGGCAGATATAGACTAAAATACGAAAAAATATGAAAAGACACAAGTAAGTACACTGTTAGCTAAAAACTGTGTATTACTAAATACATAAATATCTGGACGAAATAAAGTCCAAATTTTCACAAAAAGGCAATTTCATTTGAAGCGAAATAAATATTTTATCGGTATTTCATATCAAAGATCAATATCAGTCACCAGACAAAAAGACGAAATCATAGTAAGAGGTGCGGAACAAACTACTTTATTAAAACACACTCTATATTCATAACGCCTCAGCGACACTATCACGCAAATAATATCTCCCCCGAAGATGCATTGGAAAAGAAATGTATCAGAAAATATATAAAAAAGCAGTATTGTATTGTAGCTCGTGCTAAAGTGATACTGGAACTGGCATGTAGTTAGCCTTCAACATTTTATCACTAATAATATAATTTATAACTAGCAAAAATTCATATTGATTAAATATTAAAATGCCAAATAATATATAAAATATAATATATTTCTACGCTCACACCAATTATCCTTGGGCTGGATAATTGGTGTGAGCGTAGAAATATATTAAGTATCATTAAGAACTTGTGCTGTGGATACTAGATAACGGATAATTTTTTATATACTTACATAATAATTTTTTAGATATTTTTATAAATAAATATATAAACAACCATGACTCGTTAACAAATATTCGTGTTCGTCACACTAACATTTGCCTCTACCAGGACTCGAACCCGGACCGCTTGATGTGTAGGCAGCTATACCGACCACTCCACCAAGACGGCGTCAAATTTTAGAGACTAGAATGGAGAATAGAAAGACATTTACAAAAGTACGAAATAGTCAAATTATTGAAACTAGCCCTAAAAACCTGATACTTAAAGTTGTAAATCTAAAGATAAATGGGTTATGGTGGGGACATTACGCTTTAACAATATTGGTGTGGCTCTTGAATGAACGCTAAGATCAGACTCCCAAAAATCGACAGTATATTTCAAGGAAAATTGACAGTTCTTAGTACTGTAACGTGCAGCCGACTTTACAAAGACACCAATAAAAAAATATTTCGTCACCACTTTCTCGTGGTATGTAAAGAAAAATTCTTTTTTGGGAAAGATTTTGTAAATTGTATACCTATAAGTAAAAAAAAAATACAGTAATTATGCTCATCGCTTATATTAATGAAAATTTAATTTAAACTCGTTCCTATGTTTTTCTACCAGAGGGAAACTTGTCTACAAAAATCCACTAATGGAAAACAAAGAGTCTAAGATAATTTTTCTAATATTAAAACTTATGTTAGAATAATTTTAGTCTCTCGTAAGTTGCTTGCCACATCTAGTGTTGTTTACAGGCCGGGTGGGTGCGGGTGGAGGCGTGTGCGGGCGAGCGTGTGATTCCCGCACGAGATATGGGATTTTTCAAAGATATAAACCAGCGACTCCACTTGTCCAAGAGGGGAACCCTATAAAGTCTTCAAACAAATCATATTTTTATAAAGCAGGTAGTATCAGGGTAGTATGTACTACAAACTGAACAGCTTTATTTGGTAGAGATTTTGACGATTGGTTTAGTACTCTGCAGTAGATACTAAATCAGAAATGACAATTGTTTGTGCAATTAACAAGTATTATTGGAGTTTCTCCCGAGTTCTTGTTGAGAGACTCCATTTTTAACCTCAATCAACCGTACAATTTTTGTTACTATTAGTTACATTTTTACTTGACATTGGCAAAATGCGTACGCTTAATGCCACTTAATAGAACAAGTATATTTGTTCAAAACTCGTAATGCACGTCAACGTTTATATAAATTATTACACAAAAATCCCCTTTGTTTGAGTACATTATAATCTCATAAAAGAAATTCTCTGGTAAATTCATAAAAAACTTTTAAAATATGTAGAGTATACCAACCGATATTCCAGCAACTATCGAAAGCTTTTTTTATCTAAATTAAATTATGTTAAAGTGTATTATCATCGATACGTTATTTTACTATAATTTCTAACAATCATTGCGCGGATTTAAAAACAGAATTATGTCTTAGGTATTACAAACTAGTAGTAACCCGTGGTTTCGCTTGCGTCAATGTCGGATATTGCTCCAAAAAATATCCTATGTTCGCCCAGGGTCTCAAGCTATCTTAAAAATCGGTTCTGTGGTTTAGACAAACAGACAGAATTACTTTCGCATCTATAATAGTAAGAAGGGAAGTAGGCATTGAATACTTTAAAAAACACACACTTACTTTAATATAAATTACAAATTATTAATAGTGATGGGAAGTTCAATGAAATTATTCAATTTAATAACAGTTTCAAAGACTCGTTTTTGTGTATCACAACTATTATTAGACTTAAAATGCAAATAAAAGAAACGAATTAATTGAACACATTAAAATAACACAAAAGATAGAAAGGTAAGCTACTTTTAAGTAACCCTTTATTCGCACAAAATAGCACCGTAGACAGTCTTAATAAGTTACATTGTTGTATTCCCAATAAAATATCCCGGCCAGTTCCCGCGAAATCCTCCATAACCTGGAGTAGGGCTTACTGCATGTACCCAATATGTAGTAAAACAACGTGAAATAGGACATCTTGTACATCGCTGCTGTGGAATTACGATGAATTTTAGAAGTAGGTAATGGTGAAAAGGTGCTGAATTAAAGAAGCATTGAATTATATGAGTTGTTGCAGAAAAGGTATTGAATTATCTTTTCAAAAGGGATACATTTCCGAATTTATGATTGGCATGAGTAGGTATCACAATGCATGAGTAACTCGAGTGTCCGTGGTAAGTAAAAGTACTACATTAAAAATAGTTATGGTAAGTTTGTCGTAATATTATCTGATTTGAAAAAGTATATCTACAAACAAAGTAAATACTTATCAAAATTGGCATTCTACGGTTGGTTGAAATGCACTTTATAAATCATAACAGTGAACATGTAAATAATTAAGGGTTAATCGATATTAATTTAATAATTAAGTTACCAAAAAAGTATACATTAACAACTCGACATCCATAAACTGGCTATAGGTATATTATGAAATGAGAGAGATACCTAAAAGGCGATAATTTATACCATGAATTTTTCAAGTAGGCCTTCAGGTCCAAATCCTAAATTATAAGGAAAGTATGTATTTAAACATTTCTATTAATTAAAAACAAAGAACCAACGATTTGTTGCGTATGCGGTCATTAATACACATGTCATCTTTAAATAATATTGGTAATGAGTTTTATTCCATTTAAAATGCTTGATACACATAAATTAAAATAAAAAAAACTTCAAAGATAAATCAGAAATTTTTTGAATGCGCCGTTCAAGGTTGGGATATGTGATGCCCACGAGCGCTTTAGTGTCCTACTGCTCTCTTGGTAGTGGCCCCCAGACTGACTTAGCAACACAGATCGGAGCAGCAACATTGTAATTCCAGCTACTGAGAAAACCAAGTTCGGCGCTTTCACAGTTTTAAAATTAATGCGATTTTCGTCGGACTGGGGTATGTCACACCCCACCTGGTACAGGGGGGGTTAAGCCGTTGTTAAATCACGTGGTCAATCGTAGCTCTAAGTAAGTTGGTAGCGCAAATTAAGAAGCTAATATAAGCAATCAATGTGGCCGATGATGATGAATTTCGAAATCTAAAAAAATGCTATGAAACGATTGTCGTTTGTCTAAGCCAGTCTTGCCGCTTGCAAGGTGCTTCTTCACGCCTCTTTCGAGTAATCCAGTGCTGTTGTTTGTGTAACATAGAAATGTTTTATCAAATCAATTTTATTTATTGGGTTTATTAACTATTAAACGTTAATTTTAAAAGGACTATTAGGTAAATTAGTAAAGTAGACTTTGTTAATATCGTAATAAAAATACTATCGCAATACAAGTGTTGCCTAATAAATTAAACAACAGCACGCTACGGATCTAATATGAAAATTATACAACATGGCGCCCCTGCAGCAAATGGCCGATTTTTCACATTCAATTACTGTCCCTCTCCTTCGTGTATATAAATACGTCTGTCTGCTAATAAATGTGTGCAGTGTGGGTGGTGCCCTCAGTGGTGCCTGAGATGGATGGTCGGTGATGGGCGCTTTTGGAAACGATGCGCTCATTCGATATTTTTTTTATTCGCTCCCGATGTGACAGATAAATGGAACAATCTGTCATGTAGTGTTCGATTCTGATTTCGATACGGACTCGAATGTTATCTTGTTTACAAAGTAGCTCTATTTTTGTTAACCGAATTATTTTTGGATTAGGTAATATTATGTATGTAACACTCATGTCATAATATTCGAATTGTGATCTCAAAGGTCAGGTGAAAATATAAAGACATACTTTTTAATACAAATAATATTTTTTTTTAAATAACCTGTAACATAATGACCATTAAAACATGTGTCCGACTCATTATATTACGACTATTTTTCCTAAAAAAATAACAAACTTATGGCACGTTGAGATGGCAAACCCATACAGAAAATTAGACTCCGCCAGATAGTTTGCAAAAACCACTATTCTATTTCCATAGAAATGTGTGGATTGGATTATCTATATCTTTATGTATGTACTACATAGTATAAAATGAAGTGGCTCTTTTTGTATGTGCGTTTAGAACTTTTTAACTATGCAACGGATTTTTATACTATTTTCAGCAATAGATATAGTACTTCAAAAGGAAGGTTAATACGTATAATACATGCATAAATTATAGTAGAAAAAAACCGAGAAATTCCGTGCGAAGCCAGGGCGGTTTGCTGGTAAAAAAGACATTTGTTCTATATTCTTTCTAGTTTATTAATTATATTTTACGCGTATTTTTCAGACTTGCTTAGTCTAAATAAAATAATAAATTAATGTTTATAATAATAAGTTAATGTTTTTTAATAATAAGTTAATGGTTTAGTTTATTAATAACATTCTATAAGTATTTTTCAGACTGCGCGTCACCTGGCTCACAGTTGGGCCGGGCCAGCCCGGGACGTTTTGGTGGAATGGCGTACGCCGACCTCAAAACGCCTCCAGAAGGGCTTAGGAGGGTACCAGTGGTTTTAGTGGGTAGGACCAGCGTTGTTCCGCGCCGGGTGAGTCCCACGCCTAGCCAGAGTACGGTATGGTCAGTCAATGGATTTAGGATTTACCATCGTCCAAAAAAAATTTTTTTTTCAGACTAAGCAAGGGTTGAATCTTGGTAGTTTTGGTGGCGTTTATAGGTTACTGTTAACATTATATGTTTAACACATAGTAATTTTTGAACTGGATGTACTTACCTATGGCAATTAAGTTACCATAAGTTGAATTAAATATTCCATTATTATATTGTCACAAGTCATAGTACTATTGTTAGATTAAATATTTCGAGAGTACCTAGATTGAATCGATTATTCCTCGAGACTTTCCAAATCGAATCCTGATCTCGATGAAGTCAATAAGGAATAATTCAGTTTACAAAAATCCACTCTCATGGGGTAGCTGACTTGATCCATTACAAGGGGCGCAGGATTATAGGCAGAAAGACACGGCCATTGTGGAGATCACATATGGCGCGAAAATATTAAATATTCACAAGGCATTGAGTGGATTTTCTTCATACGTTGGCTTTGTGCGGCGATCTGGGGGAAATATTTTTATTTTTCTCAAATCATTAATCTTAGGGTGCATGTAAAAGAAAAAGTAAATGAGATTTATCTATACAAAAATAACGCCCTCTGTTTTATTTTAATTCGTTGGCAAATGTTTATTTCGCTTTTTTAAGTCAAGATTATATTTATAATATTATATTTGTAATATTTTTTTTTGGATTAATACAGGCGGAATTGATTGTCCTTTCTGCTCTACAATCAGTAATTTTTGCTTTTCAATTCCAACTCCGCGGAGGCAAGAATAAGTAGATACTTTAGGAATCTCTATTACAGATTCATTCTCACCCACTTCTATGGGTGTGGCGGAAAACTTGCCTCTAATCAACTACACAATAGTCTATTTTTCTTCACCACACTAACACAGGAACTTTCGCTGTAGCAGGCCTTATCCTTACACGTCTAGCAACACCAGCGTATAATCTCCGTGGTGTCTTCCAACTCCATTATTTATAATTTGACAAAAAATAACACAACAGTCGAATGAGAAGGATTAACGTGAAACAATAAGAAAATATGAGGACTGCGGAATGGTGTCTCGAATTACAAGCGCCCGAACTAGCAGTGCCCTACACAGAAGACCATAGAAAACCGGCAACATTCTTGTGTCATTAAGGTGACTGCTTACGTAGTTGTTACCACCAGGCGGTCTTGCTTTTTTGCCAACCACATAGCCTGTCTTTCTGCTCCGACCAACTGAACTGACCAATTGTAGGGGATCAACTATTTTTCTTCTTCAACAATAAAACTTTTTATTTGATACGATAGGAATATTTCATAAATTTATATTTGTTCCCATCCACACAATTCCTAGTACCAGGCAGTTATGAACGTGTAAGAGATACTCCCCCAAATATCAGCTCCGGGCCCGCACCAGTTGGCCAGGGAAGACGTGCACTCGCAGTACTAGGCAGTTATGAGCCTGTCATTCAATGTAATGTTGATAAAGAAAAATAGTTGATGCGCTTCAATTGGTCAATGCAGTTGGTCCGTCTGCAATATTTTTTCCAATATATTATCAACCTGTTGGTTAGATTGGAACAAAACCCTTCATGGAGTTCCATTCTGCACAACTAGTTGGTCGGAGTGGAAGGACGGAAAATAGTATTTAAAAGTTTCACTGAGTATTAAATAAACGGTTTTCATACTCAAAACGCAGCTTACGTATTACAGACCACACACTCATCCCGCATCCGCCGACAGAGTGTGGATCAATAGCTTGTTTTTTATTCAAAGTGAGTTTAAAAAAACTGCCACCCCAGAAGCCAAATGGCCCAGAATTTGTTTAAATTGTCACGTACAGACACCGCGTGGTTACGCAATCCGAGGACAGAGGTGCTCAAAGTTTTAGACCATTTTTTATTTTGTTTGTAAAACAATGTTATTGAACAAATATCAACAATGCTATAATTTTTAAAAGTCAGAGAGATATTGATTATATGTGTAACCAGAGTATAAGTAATTTTTGATTGTTTGAATCATAGGTCGTTACTTTAAAAATTGTTGTGTATAAAGATTTTGAAAGCCAATGCATTTCCATATTAATGTATTCCTAAAATAAATATTAAAAATTGAAATTTATACCAAATTAAATGGAAAACGAAAGGCACAATAAAATCTTGTCATTGAGTGCTGATTTTTTCCATGTTTTTCATTTACTATTTAATTTTGTATAATTTTCAATCATATCGTAAAACATGCCAAATAAAAATTAGAGACAAAATCAATGTTAAAAGAACATAATCAAATCCACAGCAAGACACTCAAAGAAGCGCTGTTGTTTAGAAAGGTAGCTTTCTATTTAGAAAAACTTGTATATAAACTTTTATATTTAGTTTTGTTTTTTTTTTATTTGTGTAAACTCGTAATCAAATGAAATAGGGATGTTACCTGTCAGGTGAGTTGAGTTACTCTTAATTAGCTGTCAAAACATAATTCTTCGTTATATTATTATTAGTATGGCATTAAGAACTTATGATGACATCAAGAGTTCCAACTGTGTAAATTAAATCATTTTGATACTCTTAAGCTTAAAACTAATTGTTGAGATAAATTTCAACGGGAGTAAATTCGTTTTTACTTTTTCATTATTGAAAAATGACGAGGAGTGAAAACAGTTTGAGCATCACCTTCGCATGAGACATACGGTGAAGGGTTAAAAATGCATCGTAGGCACATAAAAAAAGCTCAAAACAGATATCGGATTTTAAATTTTAAAATGTGCATTGTATAGATCGGCGGGGTACTGAATCGATTGGTGCCGTAGCGACAAAGGGTTAACCATTAATAATAAAAAACCCATTGATTTTAGCGACAGCTTGCGATCGCTCAGTCTATAACGGATAACGCTGCGTCATGTGACCACTTCATTAAGTTTAAATTTAATAATTAAATTGTTGGACTATAATTATTAAACTGGAAATGAAGAAACTGATCACAAAGAAGTGATACTAATTTTGAAAATAAAGATGCATTGACTGTGGTTCATGCAAGATTGGTTACGTTGTTTCTGATATCCAGTTTTTCATTTCATCAGATCATTCACTATTTAATTCTTACCCTAATTGCCTCACACAAATGAGTATCAGCAGATAAGAAATAAATTATCGGATTTTATTTTTCATAATGTAAAATTATATTCTAAAGAATCTTATTTAGATTAAGCACATTAAGATAAAAATCTCCTGAACAAATTGTTATAAGTTTGTCACACATATTACATTCCTACTAGAGCTACCTGGACCACTGTAGCAGCGTACTGATCACTCCACAACGACGCGTCCTTCTACGGTGTCAAAATAACTAATATCTACATAATCAATTAAAATAAAAAATATCGTAAATAATCATCATTGCAAATTAGAAAAACACAATGGTTTACTTTCCTCTAAGGTTAAGAATGCTTTGATTTATCATGTATTTACGCAACCAATTTTTAAATCAACAACAAAAAACTGTTAAAGAGAGCGGTGTGCCGCCCACTGTGCAATAATTTGATGCTCGCGGGTAGGTGACGATCTCCCATAGTGAGGAGCGAGGGTGAAATAAAGAAAATGGACAAACTATGTAATACATAATTTGTATTATTACTCTTTAATATTATTACTCTTTTTTACTTTTTTTATTAGCATATTAAAATGCGATCGGAGGCTTTCTTTTTTACCCGCCAGAGTTAAATATGAAATTTTATGGCACCTTCTGACCAGGAAGTGGTATAATATCACTTTCTGTTCAGGTGTGGCACAAACACTATTACATAAATGAAATTGCACTAATATAGATATTAAGGGATTGTATACTAACAAAAATGAGCCAATGGAAGCTTTAATAAATACATTTATTATTATTTTCATTTTTATGTCACCATAATTCTCAGGTCAGAGACCTGGTAGTTTTAAGTTCACACGGGCGAGTACCAAGTGTGACTTAATCATAATTAATGTCTAAGAATTTCCTTGTCAACCTACATGTGTTTAATATACTGGCCTTTTGCATACTATAAAATGTCGTGGGTGGAAGATCTAAAATTTTAAGAGAATCATGTAAATGGTACGGTATTACGCCTGTAGTGGAAAGAACCAGCGGCACAATTATTACTTCACGCTGCTTCCAAATTCGTAATACCTCTTGCTTTAAATCATTGTATTTAGAATATTTCTCTGTAATAGTTTTATGTATGTTAGGTACAGCTATGTCAATAATGTATGTGACTTTACTTTGTTTGTCTTGTAGAACTATGTCTGGTCTATTGTGGTGAATGGTTTTATCTGTTAGAATTGCGCGATCATAATACATGATATGGTTGGTGCTTTCCAGTACAGGCTTCGGAGTATATTTGTAATACGAGATAAGTTTATCTTTAATTAAATTATGTTTTATGCCTAATTTTTGGTGAATTATTTGTGCTATTTGGTTGTGCCTGTGAGTGTAATCCGTATTTGCTAGTGCTGTGCATGCTCCTGTGATATGCTGTATTGTCTCTGAGTTCTTAAAACATCTTCTACATATGTCACTCTGATTTGATTTATCTTTCAATATGAATTTTTTATAATTGTTAGTATTTATTACTTGATCTTGTATGGCAATAATGAATCCTTCTGTTTCGGGAAATAGATATCCTAGCTGTAACCATTTGTTAGATGCATCTTTGTCTATGTGTGTATCTTCTAACTGTTTGATATGTCTACCGTGAAGCTCTTTTCTTTTCCATTCAACTAGTTTCTTTTCTTCTCTATTTTTACTTCCGACTGCAATAACTGCTCGATTTTTCAGGTTTAGGGGAGTAAAATTAATATCGGATTCAACTATTGCCAAATGGATTTCACTTTCTGTTGATTTTGTATAAAAATGATTTCTTAAATTACATATTTGTGTTTCTAATAAATTATGTAAATCTATTAAATCTCTACCACCTTGTAATCTTTTAAGTGTCATTCTTTGTACTGCTGATTTAGGATGAGAATGACGAAATTTTGTTAATATGGATCTTGTTTTACTTTCCAGCCTATTTAAGTCAGTTGTTGTCCATTTTACTATTCCGAAAGAGTAAGTAAGAACTGGTATTGCAAATGTATTTATGGCTTTAAAAAGATGTCTTGCATATAAAGGTCGTTTACATATTAACTGTAATCTTCTTAGATATTCTGTTCTTAATTCAGTCTTTATTTGAGTGTGGTTAATGTTTCTTGATTGCTGAATTCCTAGATATTTATATGTTTCGTTTTCTTTCATAAGTGGTATTTCTGATTCTATTTCTTCAATATCCCTATTGTTTAATATTTTTCCTCTCTTTATATGCAGTATCCTACACTTTTCTATACCGAATTGCATGTTAATATCTTGACTGAACATATTAGTAAGTTGTAGAAATTTATCTATAGATACTATACTATTCGAAAATAATTTAATATCGTCCATATACATTAGATGAGAAATTTTTGTTTCACTGTTAATTTTATAACCCTGATTATACATTGACAGAAGACCAGACAAAGGATTTAGTGCCAGACAAAACCATAATGGACTGAGTGAATCGCCTTGAAATATACCGTTTTGTATTCTGATTGAACCCATATTGAGTTTTCTGTTATGTGCGGTTATAAAAAGATTAGTTTCCCAGAGATCCATGATATTTTCTAAAAATGTTACTATTGTTGGGTTTATTTTATAAATCTGCAAAGTTCTTACTAGCCATGAATGAGGTACACTATCGAACGCTTTTTTATAATCAATATAGGAGATATGTAAATTTTTGTTATATGTGCTTGTTATTATTATTTTTATTATTATTATTTCATCACTTATCATCAATATGAAGGTCAAGGATTACAATGTCAACTGTAAAATATCGGCAGTGGTTTCTTCTTGACTTTCTGGTATACCGGAAAAGCCTCAAAGATCGATAGAAACCTCATATTTTGATGTCATAGATGCGTGTTAAATTTTGGTCACTCATCCGAGTACCGACCGCGCACTTGGTTGCTTAACTTTCGTGATCGACGGCTCAAAAGTTGATAGAAACCTTATATTTTGAAGTCATACACGCATGTTAAATTTGGTTGCAATAAGTTAAATCATGCTCGAGTTATCGTGCTAACGCACAGACACACAGGCACACACACAGACATAATTCCAAAATTAAAACAGGTTTACAGACTTCCTCTACGATTACAAGACTTCCTCTATACTACGTACTCATACGAGAAAGTAAAAATGTAGATATCTCTGTATTCCATATAGGTGTCTGTGTATACTTCAGCAATTACTATGTATAAGCAACGACAGTCACTTAAATATTCACAAAAAAAACTTCCCCCATAAAAACCAACATTAGGTCCATCTTCGGTACATTTTTTCCGCACACATAAGACGAAATCGCAAGTCAGCATTGTGGCGACAACCCTATATGCCGCCTCCGTACCTACATCTCAAAAATCTTTCATTGAAATTATTAGTTAACTGTACATTGACTCTTGTCTATGTGCCTTGCTACCGAGACGACAGTTAAACAACGCAATGTAACCGATACAACCCGATGCTACTCTATCTTAGTAGCCCTCTTACGTATCTTGGTCCCGAACTCTTATTGTATCGAGCAATGCGAAACCATTAATCAGTCTGTGCGAGAATCATCAATATAACATTATAGAGGATACGTCCAAGTATTCGAATCGAATATTCGATGTATCGATTACGTATCGGTAATTCGATTACGCGAACGCGTATTGTGCGGAGGCAGTTCATCATTCGGTGAAAAATGTTAGTGTCATTATATTTATGACGTGCGTTTATGAGAATTCATATTTTCATGAGAATTAGGTCGATATAATATAAATAAATTTTATTTTGTGTTAAACATAATTATTCAAATAATCATATTTAAAATTTACTTTTAAGACAAATAAAAAAATGAATCTATGATTTATACAGGCTGTTTGGTACATAGTAAAATAAGCGGGAACCTAACCTACCCATGCGAAAATATTAGTCATACGCTTATAAGTGTCATAGGTTATTTTTGATTACAGCATAATACGGTGTAATCACAAAATCAAATTTGCAAAATAAATTTAAAATTTCTGCATGCAAATGGTTCGCTTAATAATACAAAATGTATGGGAATTTTCAAAATAATTTAAACAATAAAACCACTATATTTGTATGACTATGAAATATTTTAATTCCAATACAGTGAAGATATTTTGATATTAGGAATGGAAATAGCGCTAAGGTGATTAAAGGAAATTGTATGCGTAAAAGCAAATATTAATCTATAATATAAAAATGAATTGCTAAAATGTGTTGCTAAGCGCAAATCTCGAAAGCAGCTGAACCGAATTCGCTTATTCTTTTTTTTATAATATTCCTTGAAGTACGAGGATGGTTCTTACGAAGAGAAAAAATTTAAAAAATGAAAAAAAAAAAACTAATTATTTAATTACATAATGTAATTGTTGGTTTATTAACTTTATTTTTTCTGCTATTCGGGAAACCGGGTCTTGAATAGCAGAATAAGTATTAAAAAAAAATAAGTAATCGACTGTTAGGCGGTACGATATTCGCCGGGTCAGCTAGTGGTATAAAGCAAACAAGGCATGATTGTAGAGACGTGTTCGAACACACGTAGAACATTATGCAAAATTGAAAATTAAACAACTTTAATATTGTTACAATCCTAGATCTTAAAGTCCTGGTTTAAACCATGACAAGTTTTAATACGAGATTAATAAGGTTTGGATAAGACAAAATTCAAGTAGGTGTATTATAAAATAGCAAACTTCTCAAAACAACAGAATATTTGGTCTGCATATTCCGCACAATACATGTATCCAAGTAATACCGGCCAACTTTCAATATTCATGGTTGTACTTAGATTAATACCATATCAATAACGAGCCGATGGGCTAAGCTTTGAGCGTTCATCCATAAAATATTAGGTTTCACATTTTGTTCCAGATATTACGAAGTCAGTGGTTCCATATATCTATGTTTAATATTTTGGAAAGCTTTGTAGATTATGAGAAATAATGTTTATAAGCAGTCACATATGTATAATGGACTGTTTGAGTAGGTAAGTACGTATTTTCATCAGGATCCTTTGTCTAATTAAGTATAATATTCGAATTACGATCTCAAAGGTAAACAAAAAGTGACATACTTTTAAATACAGATAATGAAAATGAAAATGAAAAAAACAGCCTGTACCTTAGACAACTTTGTCTAAGGCCTGTGCCTAACATAGTGACCATTATTTCTTTCTTTAAATAAATGGCGTTCGCAATGTTTAACGCATTTCGCCAATGACAAGTAAAAATGCACTTAGAGTTACAAACAAATGTACGGCAGATTGAGGTTAAAAATGGAGTCTCTCAACACGTATTTTTACAACAAGAACTTGGGAGAAAGTCCTTGTGATAGTTATTTTTCTTAAAACATAAGGCAAAGGGATCTAACCCATACAGAAAATTTGACTCCGCCAGATAATTTGCAAAAAGCCACTGAGATAACAAATAGTTTATATAAAATTAGAACTGTCGACCGGAATCATAGCTATGAAAAATACTTTAATCGAGAGTTTCTCCCGAGTTCTTGTTGTAAAAACACGTGTTGAGAGACTCCATTTTTAACCTCAATCAACCGTACAATTTATGTTACTTTAGTTACATTTTCACTTGAAATTGGCAAAATGCGTACGCTTAATGCGACGCGACGCCATTAATTAAGAAAAGAATAGAATAGAATAGAATCTCCAATATCTTCTAAATGTGTTGATATGTTTGTATAAACAAACATATCAACATATTTTTTATAGTGTAAGCCACGTGGGCGTGGAAACACAGCGTCCGGCGGGCATTAGTTACCCCCGTTGAAAGGTATCCTAAGGGAAATTACAAGCGGGCCTCCACGACCGCGGTGAGCAGTCGACGGGTTGACGGGATATCCTTCTCGCTGGAGATGAGTTTAGCCGCACCTTGTGGGATCTCACAGGAAACTGTTACTTGTCGGAAGAATAGTGATAAAATCGCAACTGTAATAACACAATTCCGTTTGTTTCTTTTGTCTGGAGCGAGATAATTCTAGGGCATTTTCAATTTTAATTATAATGAGCTGGTGGCTTACGTTGTCATCGACAAATTGTGTTACCATTGCAATGCTTATGCAACCGCGAGCTCAAGGAAGTTGGCACCTCAAGAAAATTTAATTTACTGCTAGCACACCATGTTCCTTCCGTTCTCAAAATCCTTCAAGAGAAGAAGAACCTTGCAGGTCAGCAAAGCCAGGGTTGATAGTGCGGTGTGGCTCGCACTATCTCTCGCACTGGCTATCTTCGCATTTGGACTCCACTTCTGCTTACCATCAGATAAATTGTGGTGATAAGCTAGACTTTTTTATAAGTAAAAAATATTAGCATTGAAGCCAGTATCTCCTTATGATGCAATTAAATAACTGTTTTTGTAGTAAGGTTACCAAATCCCGAGAATACCAGTATCGGCAAGTATTTTTTTTATCTTTGATAGGGAAGACTTGAACTTCATCTTTCCTGACGGTAAGTGATGACAACTCCGTAGAAGTAGCTTCGCCCGGAATCCTCTACAAATGAAGGGCTTAATTATCATTAACCGTAGGAAAATAATAAGCTGTTATCACTATTATGTATTATGACTACATGCTTTAATAAGATCGTGTTAGCTGGTTGTGGTGAGTTCCAAATGAAATAATTTGGAGCGAATATGGAAACGAGGTTTCATTTCTACTTTTTTTATATAACGAGATGGCAAATAAGTTTTCGCCCCACCTGGTGTTAAGTGGTTACCGTCGCCTATAGACACTTGCAGTATTAAGGGTAAATTACTTAACACTGCAAGTGCTTTGCCATCCTGGGGACAAGATGATATGCCTTCCATGCCCAGTAATTACACTGGTTACTGTGTAACAAAACAATAATTTTTCCGATCCTTACTCTTTGTTAGTTGTTTACACTCTAAGTAAATAATTAATTTAATATTAAAAGAAAACTATGTAACACACGGCCGACCAAATGAATGTCGATATGTCAGCAAAATATAAATGTGCAGTGTAAGACTGTTCACTACTTTTCCTATCAATCCGAAAGAAAGGTGGTGGTACCTATCCAGACGACCCTACACATAGGTCTACCACCTTCTCTGTATACATACAAAAAGTCTCGCCTTTTTCCAGTAGAAGTAGACATGGTCAGTTATATCCACCTGATACGATCCTTACACAATTATTTATTTCTTACGCTTCATCTACTTTCATCGCAGTCCTCTTATATTCTTTTTTATTTATTCTCCAAAAAAACTTACATTAATGTACATTTAAATATTGTCGCCAGACTGTAAACCAGTTTGTTGGCGAGATAATACGCTTATATTTTAATACTTATTTTGTACATTATTAGTTAGTCAATGTGACATGCAAATAAAGATTGTATTCTATGCTCGGCGGTTTTGAGTAAGTACTACATTTAACCTGGCCCTTTTTAAAGACGGCTTCGATTTGATCGATAAACGTTCGCCTTGGTCTTCCTCGACCCGCATCTCTGTTCACTTCCGAGTCATCTACTGTAGCACACAGAATATTATACATAAAATTTTGGTCAAAATTATCAAATAATTTCATTTAATTTCATAAATTGTTATTACGGTAAAAGTTGGTCCCGTTTCCTTCAATTAAAGTACCAAAAAAATACTACTTAATTTCCAATGTTGCTGTAAATAATGAACAAAATGCTCTGTTATTTTAGCAGAATTTACAAATACGTTAACGGACATTCTCAAACATACATTTTTATAACAGCTGAAAACGTTTAAAGAATATAGTCCCGTTGTCATCGCAGACACCTAATACACACCAACAATTTTCCCACAGCCGCAAAGGGTTAAAAGGACCATCACTACTGTAAGAGGATATCTAATTTCCTCGCAAGCAAAATTGGCGTAACATTGCCAAGGTACTTTTTTGTTAACCCTTCGCCGGCGTCTTTGTGAGTGTTTTTTTAAAGCGCAAAGAATAGGCGGTTAGTTTATATCCGACATCTGACGTTTGAAGGGTTGACCGGTGTTTTCAATGAGTATTAATTATTTGAAGTGGGATTTTGGCTTTTGAGTGGGCTGACAGACGTAGGTACGCTATTGTGTGTGGGTTGCTTTAAAAATAGGTAGCTTTACTATTTTATAATTCGTATTTGCTCTGCATAATGTTTAAAATAGGAGCAAAGTCGGGTGTTTATGGCTCATTCATGGATAAATTTTAGTATTTAATTTGATACCTAGCAACTCGGAACTACGCTATGAAATATATTTCGTGGAAAATATAAAAAAACACACTTTATATTTAAAAGGACTTTGTAAGTACTTGCCTTGAAATTAAAAGTAGGACTTTTCGGACCACCGCTTCGGTCTGTAAAAATTTAATTTAAACTGAAAGACTAAACAATTTTCGTTTAATAAACTCAAATGTAACGGATTCTTTGTTGTATGAAGAAAGCGACTAAATTAATTTATAGTCGACAGTAAAATATCGGTAACGAGGTGTGATAATTTAAAATAATCTTTTTACAATTCCAAAAAGAAACCCATTAATTTTCACACTTCATCGGACTACGTGTGATTCGATCACGAATATGGCGCTTAAAAAATGTATAATTTCACGGGGATCAGGAAGCATCTGCTGCCACCTGCCGCATAACCCTTGATTGCGTTTGCTCCTTCGGGTCGAAGAGACCCGTAGCGGATCTGAAAGGGTTCGTCTTTTGTTTGCCCTCGAACAGTTATGTTACGGTGCCAAGCCAGGTGGCAGGTAAAGGTTACATCTTCCGTATTCTCACGAGATGATAGCGGATTTCGCTATTTTTTCTTACAAAGGGTTGAGTCGACGCAACTGTGTTTGTTCTCCGATCGAAGGGTTAAGACTGAAGGGGGTCAATTACTCAATGGCAAATTTGAAAAGGTATTTTTAATAAGTCCGTTCTTAGAATTAGAGGCAGAAACACGATATTTATTAAACGGGAGACATTCTCCAAATCTAATTTGTCTGTGCTATGATATTACGCCTGTTCACTTTGATTTTGTTTTCTTGTACTCGCTTTTGAAGAAATAAATTCTGACAGTCAACCACTTTCCAAATTGAACGTAATATGAGAAATATGGAATTGTAGAAATTTTATAAACTAGAACATTAGAAGAAAGAAAGATATATTGAGTATTAGCATCATATAATAATATACAGGTACCTACTTTGCTTTATGTTTTTAAGACGACTGTCTCAAATGAAACACAATCTAATCGTGAACTGATATACAATAGTTATTTATTATACAAGAGTGGAAAGTTCCTTTTTAACCGCGTGCTCGATTTGGATGACCGAGCAAGCGAAGGATTCTAAAGTTGAATCACGAGCGCAGCGAGTGATTCTAAATTAGAATCCTGAGCGTCAGCGAGGGAAACAAACGAGCACAAGGTGAAAAATCTTTCCACTCGAGTGCAATACGTAACTTTTCATCCCACCTCAGCGAGGAAATGACAAAATGAAAAAGAATTTTTTCACAATTTAAAAAGTTCTAATCATAAATTTGGCACCATAGAGGTTACATTAAATAGGTTTAATGACGTTTTGAATTTACAATTATATTGAGTACTCATTATATGTGATGTTCTAAATTCAAATCTACTTTGCCACTCAAGCGAATAAAATAGAATTTTCCAGCCAGATTTCGAAGCGCAAAATTACACTTTCCGAGGTGGTGGGATGAAAAAGTCTTTATTAGGTATCTCAAAATACATCTTAATGCGCATAGGCATAAGTTTTTTTTTCACTGTTTTGCGCTTAGTAGCCGGCAAAAAATTCTTGGGCAATAACTCGTCGTACTTTCACTATACTTTTTAAATAAATATATGCTTTAAAATAGAAAGTTAAAATAATAGTAGATTGCTTGACAAGGGTGGAATGGAATCATTTCCCATTGAGGAAGCAGTTAGACGCTCGAGCGCAGCGAGGGCCTAGGAATTAAAACTCTACTTCATTTCAAATACAAGGAAATTAATAAGTAGTTTTTTCTAAGATATTTATTATTTTAATATAAATTCACAAATTAGGGAGAGTAGGTACACATAAAGAATCTATTTAAATTTGGAACACATCGCGTCACGGCCGTTGTCCAGGGGCACGCCAGGGGTATTGATTACCTGTCTAGTCATTTGAGATAGTTTTTATTAGCTGTCAAAATAATTATTCTTCTATAGATTTTGTATGGCATTACGAATTTTTGGCGTCATAAATTCTTATAATCAACTGTCTGAATAGTAAATAAATGTTTAAAGATTTTTTTTAAATTTGGAACACATCGTGTCACCGCTGCTAACCGTCCCGCCGAATTTGAGAGAATACTCACTAACCAAATACAGCTCTATTTTTGAAATTCATTCCTAGGGAAGAAAGCAATTATTACGAGTTTTTCCCGGTGAGTGGTGAGAATTAGCGTGTTCCACCCAATACTCAGATCAAACAAATGCTACTTTCAGAGAATGAGAAATGAAAACTAAATTGCAGATACACGAGTTTGTTGAGAACATCCTGGCATTTATTCCGGTAGACGAAGCGAAGTAGCGCGTCGTGCGAACGTGATTGGCTGTCTGGACGGTAGCAAAGAATATGTAGCGTAGAAAAGTTGGTCATAGTTTGTACCTCAACTACTTGTGGCCGGTTGAAATAACATAGGCTTAGAGCAAATAAAAGAGTACAAACGTAGCGCTGTGAAGAAAAAACTGAGGCCAGAACAATAAAACTACGCCTAGCCCGTCGCGCGTGTAGTACGTTCATAGTTACACGCACACAGATGTAACGGTAGTTTCGTTAGCCTAGCCTTATACTAAAAAAATCCGGCTCGCGCACTACAGATTAAAAACCGGCCTCAGTTTTTACTTTGCAGCGCTCCGTCTATACTTTTTATTTGGTCTGAGAACAGGGTAACTAGCGACAGTTTCCCTTGGTAACGGTAGAATTTTGACATATTTTAGGACTAGTCCCAGTAGACCGGGTAATAAGTATTTAGTAATTATAAATACACAGTAATAAATAGGATTAAGTAAAAAAATTTAATGCAAGTATGTATTTCAACAGTTTTATTATTTAAAAACAAAGAACCAAAAAATTAATACTAGAAAAATGCACTGAAAAAAATCGACTTGCCTCAGGCGGGACTCGAACCGGCATCTTCCACAATCCAGGCGGACGCGTTGACCCTTACGTCACTGAGACACTGCTTTTTGCTGTCGAAATTTGTCAGTGCTTGGTGCTTATGTTTTTATGGTAAACATTGTTTCATCAAATCTTTGAAATTTGCACTTCTAAGACCCGAACGAAATATTTTTGCAAATATTTGACGCTCCAGTAAGATGAAACTACCTTACATTATGGAATAATTTTATTTTTGCGTTTACAAACGCGTAAATATTAATATCGGGTTCGAGTCCCGCATGAGGCAAGTCGATTTTTTTCAGTGCATTTTTCTAGTATTAATATTTACGCCTTTGTAAACGCAAAAATAAAATTATTCCATAACCAAAAAATTGTTGAGTATGCGTTCATTATTACACATTTCTTCACCTGATACATAATTTACATAAAATATTAATGGTATTGAGTTTCACCGCGCAGTTAGTAGCTTAACTTTTGCAACCGTTATTAAGAATGCACTACCTTATCCATAACAATAACTTGTAATCGCGTTTTAAATGAAGTGTCTCCTCTTTCACGCGTTTTTCATTTCTATATTGGATATTCGAGGGAAAACAAACATTCACATATTTTTTTTCGATATGTTATTTATTATAAGTTATGATAACATATTTGTGATGTTTCGGCAAACACCGGAGTTGTACATAACGAGTATATTGGTATGAAGATTTAACATGACAAAGTCTGGAAGGTTTCTTGTTATATTATTTGTACAATTATAATTTAGGGAAACACATTTTTCTATTTATAGTTGGATGTTGAACTTGGAACACGTGTATCTTCTGTAGCTATTTAAATCAAGATTAGTAGGAAGCTTATAATATTACGTTGTTGTGGTGGAGTGGGCAGTCACCGTGCTATGTCCGGGTTCAATTTTCTTATCTGACTATTGCGTGATAACGCCACTCTGGTGTTTTTATGAAGGCAGGAAACTTTGTGCAAATTACAGTGATTAGCGACTCTAAGGCGTTCGAGCTGGACAGCGACGCCCTGTTCAAGCTAGCGCCTGGTGCCTACACGCCACAGCATGACCTATTGATGGATGCGACCTTAGGTAGAGAGACAGATGGCTTAAACTGTGCTGAGTCTCATCCAAGCCGCCCTTGACACCACTGTAGCCCAGGAAAATACAGTTTTCAGGGGCAGCGGACGGGATTGAACGATGCTACTATTTGGCCCAAAAGGGCAGGGCAGGTTTCCCGTTGAAAGTGGCGAATGTTCGCGATGACGAGTCGCTGTCGTGATGTGTCTTGGTTAGTAGGGTGCCCGATGATATTACTACAGGGATGATGCGTAAATGCGTTTTCCGAAAAAAGGGCTTTCGAGCCAGGAGAGAGCGGAATGGTCGAGGGTCGAAAAGCTCACCTCGGCTCGCCGTGTCGTAAACGCGTAAAGGCGCGCCGTGTCGTAAAGGGATAGGTGACCGCGCCCCGGTACATATCTGTACCAGGTATATCGTGACGTATGTGACCCGGGTGTTAGCAGGACGTTTCTAAATCGTCGTCAGAGGCGTGGCCGCAGATATCCCTAATCGTAACAGGTTGGATCTAATTCTGGTAAGGACAAACGTTTGTTTTATATAAACGAATATTAGGTCACGAGTCATGGTCGAAGCAGAATTTGTCTTGCACTTTCCACTAGTTGTAGTTAGTCTTTTCACTGGTGACAACCAAATATTTTTTTTGTACACTTATTTATTAATTTGGGTAAAACAATCTTGACTAATCTCAACTCAGCATAAAGGCACCAAGTAACGCGATAGCCAACGCAAGTTGTTTGCGAACCCACAAATGCTATTTACTGTGCCGAATCCGTCCGGCCACTGGCGGTGTCACGTTGCGAGGTTAAATAGACGCAAATGTTAGCTAAGGGCGGCGGCATACTGTAATGGGACGCTTCTAGCCGCTAATATCGGCGTCATTTCAACTTGAGTAGACGACTGAAAGTTGTTAGCGAAACTAACCCAAAAACAATTATGGTTGATGTTTCTTCTTAAGACAGGGCTCTTGGCCTTCTCATGTTATAATAAATGATCATAAAGCTGACTGTGGAAACGAGCTTCACTCGGAACTCTTGAGGGACTGGCTGTCGAAACACAATCATCTTAATACTATTGCTTTATCGAAAGATTTGGATAAGAATATAGTAAATAGGTGGAATATCAAAGCCTAGTTCGAGGTGAAGCTTACTTCAACATTTGACCTTATCGTAACTTACCATCAGGCGACGCCAAGGCCCAGAGCTTCCCCTTACTTTTCTTAACTTCTCTAAAATTAGAAAATACACTGAAAAAAATCGGATCCAGCATTTTTCAGCGCAAATATTTTTAAAACTAGAAAAGTTTTAAAAATATTTGCGCTTTTGTCAACGCAAAAATAATTCCATAATATGAGGTAGTTTCATCTTAACTGTACGTCAAATATTTGTAAAAGTGTTTCGTTCGGATCTTAGAAGTGCAAATTACAAAGATTTTATGAAACAATGTTACCATAAAAAATAAGTACCTAGCACTGACAAATTACGACGGCGAAAACAGTGTACCGCTAGCGTAGTGGTTGACACAGCCGCCCGGTAGTATGAGCTTTTTAGTTTTCAAGCTCGATCAAACGTATCGTCTCTTTTCATACATTGTCCACTAGCGCATCTAGCGTAAACTATCACAAACAGTGGGCAATATATGAAAAGAGACGATACGTTTGATCGAGCTCGGAAACTATCAAAACTCATACTAAGGGTACGGATTGCGGAAGATGCTGGGTTCGATTCTCGCCCTGGACAAGTCGATTCTTTTCAGTATATTTTCCATTTTAACCAAATACCGTAAAAATAATTCCATAATAATATTTTTTCTCTTTTCATATCATTTGTTTGGCAGACAAGCATACGGCCTGCCTGGTGGTAAACATAGCCTGTAGACGGTTGCAACACTGACGTGACACTCGCATGCTACCAAACCTTGTCCTTTTCCCTACCCCGTGGAGCTCTAGCAACCTTAGTCACCAACTGAAACACAACACAATAAAAATGTAGTGTTATTTGACTGTGGTTTTTTGTGTGTTCCAAATTCGAGCCTCTACTAATCGTCCTTAAGACAAGCATGTTAAATATCTATATTCTAGGAACATGATTATTAATATGCTATTGATACCGCAACTCAATTCAACGAAAAATACTGTTTGTCATTAAAAAACAAAATTTAATTATTTCACGAATAGATACCTTAAAGACAACTCGTGCGTTGCTATTTGACAACGTGTGTCAAGTATGCAACAGCCCTAAACTAGACGCAAAATGCTTGTGTACACGGCGAGACTCATATCTGGCGGCGACGTTTCTAAGTAGGGTTATAATAGTAACGTTATAACTCGCTAATGTTGCTTTTTTTAAGAAAACTATTAAACATTCAAATAACATGAGAGGAAAAAATGTGTCTTTATTGTGTATATAAGTATTTGCGATTTTCATTATGTTGACGAATATGTTTATGATCACGAGAACAAGGCCCATAGTTACTTGTCCAGTATTTTTTAAATGTTCGGAGAGATTGCCAAATTTAACTAAAAGAACATACTCTGGTGTTCAAAATAAATAGTGCTGTCTTTATTATAACATATAATTTAATGTAGCTATTTTAAAATGTACTTGTAAAAAAATTTGATGAAATTAATACCGACTCAGTTAATACCAATTAAGTTAAGGTGTGTGCTAAGTTTTGTACGTATTTTAGCTTATTTGGTTTCTATTTCCAAAAAAGAATAATATTTACGAAACGCTACTTTTTATCGAATATTCTAAATGCAATTAAACTGATGTTACCTGCAAGAAATTAGTAGCGTAGTTTCCTCTAACAGAAGTTAGGGATGACAAAATTGTTTATTAGTATAACTGCCTCAATAACCTTTTTAATATTATGTTTTAGTCGCCTTCCTCACTAACACCGAATCTGTACAGATTCCTTACAGAGTGCATGCAATTACTATGCATTTGGTGCCGAAACGAAAAACGCACCAAGCCGTTGAGGCAGGCGCCTTAATTTCACAAAAAGAACGGTAGGGACAATAAGTCCTTATTCAGTTTTTTCTTTTTTTTCCACACTCGTACCAATTATCTAGCCCAAATTAAGGATCATTAAGAACTTATTTTATGGACACTAGATAACGGACAAGTTTAATATACTTAATACAACCATGACTCGTGAACAAATGTTTGTTTTCATCATACAAACATTTTGTTCCTACCAGGCCTCGCACCCGGACCACTTGATGTGTAGGCAGCGTTACGGACCAAACCACCACGATGGCGTCCTACGACAGGTTGTAATAATAACCAACGTGTTTATTAACTTTGCATTCTAAAATTCTAAAACAGAGTTAAGTTAAACGTTCGTTCTCTTGAGGGAAACCGTAATAAGTTTGACACTTCTACTCATATCATCAATAAAATAGACTGAGGCCTGCCCACCAAGATGGGGTGCAAATGAGGTATCGTAAACACGAGACCGCGCCGTAAACCAACAAGACAAATCGAGAAACTACAAAAAAGCTCAATATATACGAATAGGAAGCCATATTTTCCACCGATCTCCACCCCGGCATCCGTGCGTCCGAAAAATAGCAGATAATCTAACTTTTTCGTACACCCTTTGCCCTTGCAACGTAACCAATTTATTTAGAGCTGCAAGATCTCGCTGTGAACGGAAAAAAGCAAGGTTACTTAGCTTACTTACGGTCTTGCTACAGTGGCGGTTTCTGCGAGGGCGTGCGTGGGGTAATGCCAGCAAATCATTACTGACAGTTGACCAAGGGTTCTGGCCCCCTGAAATATGTATGAGGCTACCAATGCCTGTTATGGTGTCCGAATGTTGATAAGCCAAGTATGGGACTCGAGATTGGATGGCTTAGGGTGTCATGATCGGGATTTTGGGTCTTTGCTTCGGCGAGAATCGATTCTAGAATTTTTTATTACTATTGGGAATCGCGAACGTTAAAAATAGTAAATGGGGCTATCGATGTTGTTGACTGTTGTATAATTTGATAAAATTTGTCTGAGCATATGGGATTTAATATCAATAAAATTGTGCTCGAGAATTTTTTTCTTGTCACCATATCGTTGGCTCGTTGATTAGAACGATCACGTCTTATATTTACTTTTTATACTTATTTTATTTTATGTATGTGTCGTTAATCAATTTGCGATAGGCATGAATGAAGATTTTTATTTTCTTTCAAATTCAAATGATTTATTTGCAGAACATACGTAGGTATATAAAGGTGTTACAACAGTAAAGGAACAGTACCTACATTCAACCGTTTCCGACATGCAAATTTTTCGTAATCTATTAATAATGACAATTATATAATGCCAGCACAATTGATTTAATTATTACACATCTAAGAAGTAGTAAATATCACAATGTGAAAGTTTTCAAATAACATTAGCACAGATTAGTTCTCCATATAACAATAAACTTAAGTTTTTATCGGAGTTTCTTACGAGTTCTTGTTTTAGGTAATAGCCCGTGTTGAGAGGCTCCATTTTTAACTCATCCGTACGATTTCCTGAAAAAGCCGCTAATTAATATAAGAAAGAGAAGAAGTGCTATTATTATTATAAAAAAATAATTGTACAAAGCTCGTACAAAGCTAATTGTCTTAACGCCAAAAGCGATTAATTACTTTTAGTAATATTTATTGTTTGTACGTAGTTAGGTAATGAAGCCAATGAATTGTCTATGCCAATTACTTAGCCGTTTTTTTTGTGTTTCAGAAAATTAAATTAATATGTAAAACATTTACAAAGTTAACATTTTAATAAAACTAAACATCTTTAACAATTTTAAAAGAAACTCTTAATAAAATATTTTATGAAACTGTCACACAACGTGAATCTAACCCTCCAATGTCCAATGGTAACAATAACAAATCCCAGTAACAACTCTCGAAACACTTTCATAGAAATATTTCGTTAAAAAAAAACATACAATCAGTCGTATTTAGTATTTTGGTGGCTTACACTGCGTCGGAACTTTTTTAACACCCGACCCATTGAAACGTTTTTGCAAGAGTCAACGAGTGATTTTTTTTCACTTTTTTCATTGAATCCTATTTTTCGGATTTAAAGGGATTTGGACACTTTGTTGTGGCAACAATGACGTTCATGGAGATAGATATTTGTTTTGATTTAAAATGTAGTTGTGTTTTTTGAGTTCCCACGGCGGATAGTATTGAAGATTTTCGCTTGTGATATTTACCCTTAATTATTGCAAGATTTGATTAATGTGTGTCTACGGATAACACTTTCAGATGTAAAAATCTTACTCATTTGTTTTCTTACAAAATAAAGTAACTGTGATCCTCTGGATTTAATTTACGAAGGCGATTATTATGCTTTAATTATAAAATAAAAAAAGCTGGAAAAAATATCCATACCGGGAACACGAATGCGGAATCTCTTGCTAAGCTCACGAAAAAAAAGGTGGCGTTTTGAATAATTTTGATTTTTAGCCTTGAAAATTTTGTTTTTAAGTTTTAGACGAATAATTTTTTAAGCAAATTTGAGAATTCTTTTAACATGACCATAAATTACAATCAATTAACGACACTCAAATAAATGTATAGAAAAACCAATTTACGTTAACCCTATCAATGACTAAAGTACAAAAAAGCGCACCAAATGACCCCATTCCTCTAAACAGCTATACAAACATAATTAGTTTTGTACCAAACAATATATCACAATATTTTTTTACCCCAAAACACCGAGTTTTAACTCTGTTTCCGCTGATGGGGTGTTTTTTTGCACCAATTGGCGAAACATTTATTGCCGAATATTTTTCGAAGTAGCGAATTTCGCATGACCTTTAAAGCTCACAGGATTTAACGATATTATTGATTGTGGTAGCAATTTTTATTACTGTTGCCATCATAAATATTTCTTGAGATTGGGCAACACTAAAAAACCATGTGTAAAGATATTTATTCAAAGAAGGTAGTGTAATTTAATTTGCGCAAGCAGATGGTTCAGGACTTCAAAATATGGCTATGTCCTTTAATTATATATTAGCTTAAAGAACTATTCAACAGAATAGACGTAGATAATACCTTTCAACAATAGGCTTAACCCTTGCATAGATCGTGGACTAGTTTTATTATTTTATTAATTTGAATGTTGCGATTTTGCGTATACCTGATCTATCACAATAGGGCAACGAACGCTCGCCATAGCCACCATTCAATTTTTGCATAGAGGGTTCTATTCTAATGTTTTGTTAGAATATTTAAAAAGAGCACGTAACATAGGCAGATGTGCCGGTTAAATACGATTTATGTTATGACGATTTCGTGGTTGTACTGTATGTATTTTGTAGGTAAACGTCTTCTGTAGTAAAAGCTTTGATTTGATTTTAAAATGATCTTAAACTTTTTTATTTATGCCAGATACCTATATTGTAGAATGTGTAAAAAGAAATTCGATCATTTAGTTTCGTGCAATTGGATTAGTGACATTATTAAAACTATGTTAACTTAATGGATATGGAATCTCGCATATATAAATTCGTAAACGTTTACTTACAAACTCAAAAACCAAAGAAAAGCATTCACGAACACTGAATTAAACCCACTTTTAACATGCAAATAGTTCAAGTACCACTTTCCTTATCTGATATCCAACAATGAAATTAAATTAGGCGAATAATTTAAGTGTACTACTAAGTGAAAGGCACACGTCAAGCACGAAATCATTATATTGAAATCTTATCTCCCATCTACAAACGACACCGTAAGTGCTCTCGAATAAATTTATTTCTTTATTCTATTATCTTAACCTGAAAATAAGCACTCTTACGTTCATAATAAGTTATCGTCTACACAAGAAGTTTATGTTTGTGAAACTATAGAATTGGCAACATTTATTCGAATTTCAAATGTCAATCGATTACGCTTCAAATCAAATATCGAACATGTATACCATACCCAACGGCTTGTTATTTCTAGACTGATTTATGGCCAGAGACAAAGTTTAAAAGCGTTCGCATTTTTTCTTAAATATTTGTGTTCGGAACGGGTGTTTTATTTGTATCGGAAATTTCGCAAGGGTCGCTCAGCGCAGAAAGGGTTTGGTTATTACTATTATTAGAAAGTAAGTTAGTGTTGCCATTGTCTGGTAATGAATTATTGGGTCGGGACGTTTCAGGTACATTAGGTAGCATGTGAAGGGTTAGATGACATTGTGCAAAATGACAGTTCAAAGTTTCACACGTGAAAGTGCAGTCAGGTAGCGTGTTTGCAAAATTAGGACGGTTTTATTTCTCGCCAATTTAGTGTGTTATGAACTATTCCAATACTGTCAACTGTATAAAACTCATCCAAACTTGTTACTCATATTTTGAACAGTGTCGTCACGATACCTGAAAAGTTATAAAATCCAGGTAGTTGGTATAACAATTTTACTTTATTAGAGTAAATATAAAAAAATATTTATAATGTTCTTAAAAAAAATCTTAAATATGGTAAACTTAGATAAATAACTCGGTTATCGGTGACATAATTCCTCTATTATATATTCCATATAGTATAATCTAGTTTAGTAACTAATAGAGATAAAAACAGTTTTTGAAGTAGTTATGCATGTCAATTACGTCTGTATGTTAGTTTTAATTTTATTTGAAACTAACCGATTAGATTGCTTAAAAATAATGTTATAAGTTTGAAATAATTATGAAAGTCTTTAACTAACTACTTTTGTCTTCTTATTATAGGGACAATAATTTTAAAGTATGAAGAGCAAATTTTCTATTAGATTAAATAACCTTAAGAAAGCCAAGCAAATCCCACAATCATTCAAACTTAACGAACCACGCGTGTAACTTAACCCTAAACTGCCAAGGAGTCTTTTGTCCGCCCTTTAGCCATCTAATAATACCTTTTTTGTTAGTTAACCCTTGACGCGACGGTAATTCTTAAACCACTACCTGACCTCTTTCGTTTCCTGATCCATTCCTTCGTTAGTTGTCTGGGAAGTGCGTGTGCGCAGATACGATCGAGTGACGTTATAGAATAGATCTGAAATTTGTGCTAATTATGTTTTGTGAGAAAAGTGATTGAGTGATAAAAATTATGTGGTAAGTTTTTATTTTATAAAATTACTTTATCAATTTTCTATGAGTAGTTTAATAAAAATATAATGCAAAATCTATTTACGGTTTTAAATAGAGGTAGTAAATTCATCATAGTAATGTCGCATATAACATACAATAATGAAATTTTATAGCGCTCTACTACTACATTGCTGTCAAGCATTTACAAGTTCTTTTTTAATAAATAATAACGTGATATAGGGGATAATAGTCTATAGAACTTTATTAATAAAATATATTATTAATTTGATTTTATGCTTGCGAATAGTAAGGAAGTGTGGGAAGAAATAGTATGAGGTATCTATACAATGAAAAAGGACGGTAAATTATAATACTTTCACTCAAGTAATAGCCGACATATATACTTCGCTTTTCCTTATTACTCCCAGTGTCGTAATAAAAGCGTAATTTTATTCATACACAGCGGAATAACAAACACTTTATACGTCAGCAGTTTCGTTGAGACAATATAAAAACCGGACTCGTCAGAGCACGAACGTCCTCCGAACACGGTAGCAAAGGATGATACGCTGTTATTTCCAACATATTCCAATATATTATTTTTTATTGCCCCCCTCGTGGGGGCGGGTGAAGTCGCGTCATGCGTGATATTTGATATAAAGTCGGAACTCAACTTCGTTATGCGATATTCTTTTTTCAAAGGACAATGGTTCGGAGACGTAACATATTTTTGAGGAGATAGTGGATATTTTTCCGAGTTGCTCGGATAAGTCCAATTATGTAGACATGTTTGTAATGCGAGTTTGTTAGCGAAGTTATTTGTGGCTCGAGGAGTAGCTCGTTTGCTGGCAGTATTGTGGATGATGCTTTGCAGAAACGTCAAAATATGATTGTCATTCATGTAGGTAATTGCCGTAAAATAATTAAATTTACTGAAAATTTTTGCTAGCTTATAATTTTTGAATTTAAAAAATACAACTACTTTTCCTTAATACAGCTACTAACCACATAAGTCTAAGTTTCTTACAATGCATATAAATTGACCAAATTGTTTTATTTTGTGACTATTTGGTATTTAAAAATACATAGATAGAATGATCGCTTTTTCATCTACTAGTTTTTCTGAGACACAAAATTATATTGAAATAAAATATTCTTAATTATTTAACTTTTACTCATAAAAAAATATTTCACGTTATAAACGTGCTGAATTGATTTTTTCAAAACCCTTAGTAGTTTAGGGTTTTCATAACTTACCGTCAGATGAGATGAAAATGAAGAGCTTTCCTTTTAATAATAGCGATAATAATTCACGTAGTAAAATATAGCGTCTAAATTAAATATAAATTCTGTATGTTAAGGAAAAATGCAAAATTAATGATAAGAAAAATATCCACACCGCACACAAGTAGGACAATGTCCGCCATTTCATGTGCAAATAAAGGACGCAGTAAATAAGGGTGGGGGCGGTCAGTTCCCGCCCATGGGGGTGCGTGGTCAGAGCGACCCCTGTTCGCATTGGGGGGGTTGGGGTGAAACGTGGACTACGCGAGAATAAAGATAATAATGTGAGGGGTATTTTGCGGCGCTTAATTATTTTAATATTACTTAAAGTAAAATTTCTGTACTCGCTTACGTAAAGTTGTTACGTGAATTTAACAAGTAGGTATTTATAAAAATTTGCTTGTAGAGCCACTACTGTCGACTTGGAATTATCAAACCTTTGTTTTTTGATTTTTAATATAGTGATGTAGTTCTGTGAATTATTTCACAGTCAATCTGTTAGAATCTTATTTACGTAACAGAGCGGTATTCAAGTGTTTTATTTAATGTTAAGTAATTAGTTGTTGAGTTTCCATATAAAAAAACACAATTGTTGGTAATTTAAAAGATCAACAATTGATAGGAGAAAGTATTCAGTATGTATTTCACACAACATTTACATTATTACTGTGAAGAGAAAATATATGTTGTAATGAATAAATTTACAAATATAGATTTTTTTTGTAACAGTCTAAAAAATATTTGCAACACTAGTTATCAGATATAAAACATGCAAATGTTTAAAATGAACTGTCTCAATACTTTTACTTCTCTTTTCGAACAACATTTAAACAATCCAATTTTTATTTAGTTTACTTACGATAACTTTTCAGCTTACAGTAAAGGTAAATGAATCGTGTATCGCATTAAGTTGTCCCGTGTAGACGTCGACTAATGTCGCGGTCACTTCCCCTCTCCCTAACGGGACAGGGCTTAAGGCGGTTATCCTCCAGATAAATTTACTGTGAGCAAACTTCGTTGCGGTGATCTTTGCAGATGAAACTGAAGATGAGAAGACACATAGCACGACCTAAATATGATATAACTTACAATGTCAAGGGTGAATCACATATCACGCCTTAAATAAGAGTAACTTTGAATACGTTGGTTAGATAGATTTTTCTTTTTGTATATTACGAGAAGGCAAACAAGCTTGCCGCCCACCTGATGTTAAGTGGTTACCGTCGCCTATAGACACTGGCAATATTAAAGGTAAAGCACAAATCACTGAAAGTCCAAAAATGAATATTTTTAAAATACAAACGATGTTAAGATGTTAAGTCGACGGTTTAAAGCAACTTTGTAGCTTATACAGAAATTATTAGAAAAAAAAAATATACTGAAAAAATCGATCTGCCGCAGGCGGGAATCGAACCCAGCATCTTCCGCAATCCGGGCGGCTGCGTTAACCACTACGCCACCAGGACATTGCTTTCGCTGTCGAAATTTGTCAGTGCTTGGTGCTTATGTTTTTATGGTAGACATCGAATCCTTGGCACTTCTAAAATCCAACGAAATATTTTTGCAAATATTTGACGCCCAGTTAAGATGAAACTACTTTATATTATGGAATATTTTTTGGCGTTTACAAACGCCTAAAAGTTATTCCAAAAATTATTAGATTAACCAAAAGTATTATAATAATGCTATATTCCATTACCTATATCATTAGATTACGGCTACAATCGTGGCCATCGTAGTGACTATGGTGATGCTACTATAAAATTATACCTACATTTAAAGGTATTAGGTATAAATTAAAACTGTTTTTATTTAGCGGCATGATAACTTATTTTGGAATGTATCTGGAATCATATGAATATAAATCACAATTACATTAAATGAAAATGAACGAAAATTATCATTCATTTCCATGCCAAGAAAAGAGGCGTTCCCTTTCCGGTTTGATAAGTGTGCTAAGACCTTAAACCACCCACAACTGTATTCCCAAGGAGAGTTCGTGTCAGGCAGGTGGCTACAAAACGTATAGTAGTATGGTGACATATTCCACTGACCCAAATAAATTATGGCCAGACAAGGAAGAAGACGAAGTTTTAGTATCAGCATTGTTTATGTAATTTGATGACAGAAGTTTCTTTGTTGAATATTTGCGAATCAAATATGGAGAAGTATACGTATGAATTGTAGTAAATTTATGACAGAAAAGAACCTGGTGATTACCAATGGCTTAGCGACTGAGTCTACCAACAAGGAAATGAAAGGAATCACCAGTTTGGAGTGCTCACATACACTCCTCAGGATACAGCGGCTATGGAATTCACTCCACGATCACTGCTGCTGGCTTATAGTTTGAGAATAGGTAGTCAATGACCATCAGCGCGCGGGGCGGTTGTAGGCAGACTGATTCAACATTACATTTTCACTTGACATTGGCAAAATGCGTACGTAAAAGTATCGCGACGCCATTAATTAAGAAAAGAAATAGATAGACTTTACCATTTATGGTCACTTTAAACACATATTTCATTTGAAATTGGCTAAAGCCAATAATTAAATATAAGAGAAGAAGATTTTTGTGACTAATGTATTACAAGTAAAATAACTCAATTGTGTCAATATGTTATTGAATGATTTTTTTAAGTGATAGTTAAATATTTTGAAAACATCGAGCAAACATAGTGCGAAAATGTAGCCAAGTTTAACGAAAGTGGGAATTCCAATTAGCTAGAATCAAACAGGGGGTTTGGGGTATCAAACGGGCACCTACCCATACTAACACAGTAGATATTATAAATAAGTACTATGGTGATATTAAAAATTCAAAATTATATTTCTATAATTTTGAATTTTGCTATTTTTCATACATTTTGTTTTTCTGACCGAACTATTTGTATGGAAAAAAAAATCAATTTCAAAATTTTGCTATCGCCATAATAATTATATTATTATGCTAGCGTGCGTAGATGCCTGTTTGTACCAAACACCCTGTAGTTGTCGCTATAACGATAAATCTGTAATAAAACCGTTATTGTTAGTTTGAGCATAACAATAATAATATGTTTGGTTGAATTGCTTTGTTTACACATACTGCATTAAGTAAATTAATCTAAACATCGGCTTGATTTTACGGTCTATGATTGGTATTAAGAGAAAATATTCGGAAAAGGAAAAACAAAGTTTTACTTTTAAATAGTTTCTTATCCCAATAAGTAGTAACATACAAACATTTGCATTTGTAAATATATTAAGTACGCATATAAAATGAAATGAATCTTCCCATGAATTCTATACATTTTTGAAATCTGTCAATCCTAAGATTACCCGCCCGCCTAGCATGACCACCGAAACACCATATGATATAGTCATTTATCGCTTTGTACTGTCAAAAAATTGGATATAACCGCCAACTTGAAATTTAATCGAAACTGCGAACTTGTATAAGGCTTATTTATACATATTCGCAGTATCGATAAAATTCTAAGATTGCGGTTATATCTAATGATTTTTGACAGCTTAAAACGATAAATGGCTATGTCATATCGTGTTTCGTAAGGTAACCTTAGGATGGGCAGATTTCAAAAATGTATAGAATTCATGGGAAGATTCATTTCATTTTATATGCGTACTTAATATATTTACGAATGCAAATGTTTGTATGTTACTACGTATTGGGTTAAGAAACTATTTAAAGGTAAAACTAATTAGCGGGCTGGAAGAGATCGCTTTTAGTGATAAGGTCGCCCTTTGTACAAATCTTTCTTAATTGTTTTGTCTAATCTCTATGTCTAATTGGTTGATGTACAATAAAGCTATATTCTATTCTAAATGAAGACTAAAGTAATATTTACACTGTACTCATACATTTACTAGTCGATACATGACGTAACGAAAACTTACTTTAATATTTGCAAAAAAAAAAAAATTAAAGGCGCTGTCAACCCTACGCTGCTGAGGGGGTCGACTAGGGTGGGAGGGTGGCAGGGGTGTACTGACCGCGACATTTGTAGCCGTCCGAGTCTGCACCCTGGCTCGTGGATACTAATTTGGTGCCCCATCGCAAGGGTTCGGGATAAAGATGGTCTTAAACGATAATCTTGCTTTGCCCCAATTCACTTAGAGATACGATGCATATTCGTTTTAACGTCATTTGTAATTAAGGACATTGTGCCGTATTTGTATGTTCAGCGTTTGATAATTTTACACAGTACCGTACATAATTCACATTTTTCAAATTTCGGCAGAACAGTAAATTGTAATCTGTCACGTTTAAGCGTGGATGTTGTGTGCGTTGTATTAAGTCTAAGAAGAAACGGCTTCTACATTATAATTAAAATAGATAGATAATTAAAATATATCATTCAGTTTAAATATCTATTTTAATTGTATTTTGTTAAGATTGTGAAAATGAAATTTGAAGAGATTTATTTTTGTGTCTTAATAACGCAGTCAAGCATATTAAAAAAAAAATGATTTTATTTTTTATATTTGCAATTTGCTGCTAATGAATAAAGCCTTTTCTAACAAATTATTTCAGATTAACTTAAAACTGGAAATGATGTCCATCAGTGGTCGTGACTTCCAATAGACCCATTTTTTTCAATCTCTTCAAAACGATTAGTAAGAAGAAATACATAGACTGTACGAAAGTACATTCTATGAAATTATGTATTGACCTTCAATGGTTATTTAGTGAGAATTATTATAACTAATTTTATACACCGTGTTCCTGAGGTTATACATTAACTTCGGCATGTTATTCAGACTATTAAATTGATCATTTTTTAGTATGGACACTTTTATGAAAGAAATTTAAAAAAAAATATTTTATAAATATTTTTAACATTTTTTATTTTCATACAAACTAAATGCTTAGATGTAATTTATCTAATATGAATTACTGTTTACCTGAGCTGGCATCGTTGCATTTGAAACTTTGGTCCACATAAACTTTTTAAACTTTTCTTGACGTTCTTTTCTTGAAATTCAGTTTGATAGTTTTGGTTGCACAAAGTGGCAACATCACACAGATACTCTTTCTCACTGTACAACACAATAAAATTGGTTAAACTAAAATTAGCAATAACTTAAAAACTATTTTATTTAAACTACTACTTCCTTTGTACGATATGTTTAACAAGAGCTATAGAAGTATTATTCAAAGTTAATGTATACCCTCAGGAACACGGTGTATAATAATCAGTATAGAAATTGACAAAATTTTTGCTAACTGTACCTATTGTTTCCTATAAACGTAAGTGATAATTTGCTGAGTCACTTTATTTCTAAGCGTCTATTACTATAACTACGCAAGAATAATATACATAGATACTACGTAATAGATACAGATTTACAAACAGAAAATGAAAAAAAAGACTTTGTTACCCACTTATCAACAATTATTTGTTTTATACTTTAAAAACTTTCATACAAATCGAGAATTTGGTAGGTAAAGACCTAATAATAATATAACGTCTCTTTCGTATACATTCAACATGTAAAAATCGATCTATATATGGTCCACCTCGAGCACTTAGCGAAGACTAGTCTTCATAATCAGCTCTCCGCGCAGGACACGATAAAATAGTCGCAATGTGCGGACTTCGTAATATATAACAATCAAGTAAAATGGGGCAAGTCCAACCCTTTTACATAATAACATAACAGAGTCAACAAGGGAGTAGGGAGTTGTCAAAAATGCTCGGCCAACAAACACGCTAATAGCCTCGTAAAGTAGCTGTTGCCAACCAGCCTAACGAGGCCCACCCCACCTCAGCATCTTCTTGGCATCTCGCAAAAAATGGTACATGAGACCAGTCGCCGAAGGTCAGGACACACTGGATGCGTACAAGCAAATGTAGGATCGCGCCATTTGCCTTTATTGGTCGTTTGGCCAGTTCGGATTTCGAATGCTTGCTTCTAATTGATTCGGCGTTCCATATTCGAATGGATTACGTTCTGTGATTTATTCGTAATGGCTTTATTGAGTTCTTACCGGAGATTGAACAATATTGGGTATCTGAGCTAACTTTCATAAAGCTTAAAGGTTAGTATTGTTGTCTGCTTGTCTTTCTAATGACGTTCCAGATGTGGGCAGCGTGTAATTTAATGCAAATTTTGTGTATAAATAGTTCTGCGAGCATTTTAGTATCTGAACCATGCACACTAGGGTGTCCCAAGACATAAGGCGAATTTTTTTTTTTCGTGAATTTAAATACGCATACCCTCTTATTTTTTTCCATTTGATCCCAATAGATCGTATAATAAATATTATTGTGATTGAACACCGGCAACCCGTGCCGACTTGACGTCAAACATATGAAAAAAAAATTGTATGGAGTTTAATAGGAAAATATTTAAGACCTTGATATTTGTTGGATAAATAAAATTAAAACTACCCAAAAAATCTATTATGCACTTATTTATATTTAAAACGGTTCATTTATAAAATTTTCCCTTTAAAGTTTATTTTTTATAGTCAGAAAAATCTTCCGGTATTCGTAAACACATTGTGACAAAACTTGTATATTGTTCCTTCTCGACTGTGATGGAAATCATGCATTATCTTAACTACTCTTTCAGTTGTATCGTTCACTACCCTCAGAGACGACGTCTTCTTTCTAGCTTTTTGAAAATAGGCATTATTTGGCCACTCAGAGGACATTCGTTAAGAAAAGTGGCATAGTTTTTAGACGTTCAAACAGAGACTTGCTGTTGACAGCAATGAAGTCGTAATTTTTTCCCTCTGAAAAAAAAACCCACTAAATTATGACACAATTATCATTGAAACAATCCATATTTGAACCTGTTGGTTGTCACAACACAGAATTTATAATTTATCTTCTAGATTTCAGTCTACAAGCATAATCATACAGCAGCCACTTGTTGTCTTCCTGAAGAGCTTTCCATTCATAGCCATAGCCCCGCAATAATTTGTTCTTTATTCCCATAAGATATAACTATTGAAAATTGGAAGACATTCTTCTTTTGATTTCCGAGGATCTGAAGCAGGCAACAGTTTGCCGTTCCAGTGAAGACTCACAACATCGGGTACCTCATTTTGAAAATAAACTTTTATGACTTTCGCGGGATTCTTCCGTTTCTTTTTCAAATTCTTGGAATCGTAGCCTTACTTATTGGAAACTTAACAATATTTCATCCCAGTGCCTCAAAAGTAGCTTCAAGAATGAATACTGAGTCGTCTCATACTTAACTGGCACCTGTCTTTTAGTAGTCGCAGCGACTAACTTAAGAGTATTAAAGTCTTTTCGCATCGACGTTTTCTGGTGACTGGTTTCAGATTGAGTACCTGCTCCGTAGTGGTTCTGGCAAATCTTCTAAATTTGTAATCAGTCGTTTTGTAATGGTTTATAAGATAATCTCAAAGAAGGTGGCACAGAGAAATACGAGTACCTATGTAATAGGTTTTTTTCCCACCCCAGCTAAGAGGCCACGACGACCTGGCTCTCTTTGCTACTGAAGAAGATTAGGTCTTCATTTATTAATTCAAGGGCATTGGCATATGCAATATCAAATTAATTATCTTAGTTTTTGACAAACTTTTGATGAAATTCTAAAATCTTGTGTTTTATGAGCATTTTTTTGCTAGTCCCTCCAAACTTGTCATAAATTTACATGTTACTTCACAGAATTAGGCGAAGATTTAGTATTTTTATGCGCTTTATACCATTGGAATAATATACTCGCAAAATTGTAAGATTTACACTTTAATTGACTGTTGAGTTCACTTACCGAGGATATTGTAGAACATAACTTCCAGAACTTCTATTAAAGTACTGTTTAGAACCCGATATTTTTGTGTTATACGACTCCTATTACAAGTATACTCTTTCGATAACTGCGTGATACTAACGACCTCTTGATTGAATGAGAAATAATTGCATTTGCACGTTATTATATGCGTCTCAACACGTTAGCTCACTGACGTCTTTATAGATAAGTATTAACATGTTTCGATGCAAGTCGGCACGGGTTCCCGTGGTCCTATGTCAATGAAATTTTATTTACAAGTGTTTTGTCATCATTGAAACAAAATTAGAGGGTATGCGTTAAAAAATAACTACTTTGATTTTTTTGGGACACCCTAATGCACACTACTCGCCTCGAACTAAGATATTATTTTTGACGTCAGTCAAATTGAGTACTGAATCTCTCGAACAAAGAACGCGCAGTTCGCGTGCAAGGAAGGATCACAATAGCGGAAAACTGTTTCTTGCACGCGAACCGCTCGCGAGCAGCACGCAAACACGTTCAAAAGTGTTCTTAAGATGCACGTGAACCGAACAGGCCATGTTCATCGTGGAGATTACTTCATTTGCAACTTGAGGTTTGCGAACATGCCCAAAGGTGCCTAAACTATGTTCTCACGCGAACCGCACGGCTCGTTCACGTTCACAGGTATGGATAGAGCTTTACATGTAACGTTCGAATCGGTTGTGAATTTTTAGTGCAAAAGCAAAGGCACTTTTTTATCTTCGACGGCAAAGGTTGATAAGTCTTCTGTATCTTTCACCCTAAACCCCTCATTTCATCTGATTTTAAGAGATGATAAGACCGCTACTGGTCACCCGGAACCAATGAGGCAATGACTATTTTATCTGACGAAAGACAGTAATTAAAATGTGCCAAACAGAATTTATACATAAGTTTCGATACTTACTAAAATTTTACGTCGATAATAATACTTTCAAACTGACAACATTTCACTAAAACAATTTATAATAATTACGAAACCATTAGGAGCTTTGAACATCCATAAATTACTTATATGTTTTCCCAGAATTTATTACTTGCTAAATTATGAGATATTTAAAGAAAAAACAACATGTAACCAATAATGAACAACGTAGGAATACTAATACTTACATCGTTATAGAATGAGTAAGTTTTGAAATTTTAAATTAAAATACTTAGAATCAAAAATAAAAGAAAATTAAAAATAGGTACGTTTTGAGTATTTTAATGTCTGTTTTCCATCCATATAAAAAATACTATTTAAAAATGTAATGTTATCAATTGTAGGTAAATATTAGGAATATTAATTAACTAAGTGTTAAATGTTTTTCTTTCTTTCTTTCTTTCCTTCTTTCTTTCTAAGTAATTGTTTTATCTGTGATAGGCTACTGATTTTTACTCTCTGTGCAACTTAGCAATGAGAAATTCTTTCAATTTCTATCCACTATAATAAAAGAAATAATAAATAAAAAGACCTACTAATACCATTGTACAGCTCCTCAGCAACGCGGCTCACTCAAAAATGAACAACACATAATATATATACAATATACATAGTACTTGTAAACGAGTGGCGGTCACCATCGCAACTAATACCTGGCAACAACGTTTAGCCTTTACCGTTAAAGTAATAAAGGCGGTGTTTCCTTGACAAGCCTTGCGTAGATACAAATAGCTGCCCCTTCAAAGATATAGAAGGTGTCTGGAATAGAATAACATAATATTATAATTTTTTTTATCTATGAGAATAAGGATCTGTTCTGTCACGTTTTAAAGTAATATTTAATATGTATAATTTATTTTATATAAAAAGCTCGAAACGACCTTAACTCAACTAATGCTAATCGGCAGTGGAATTTAAAATCGAAGGTAATAGAGATTGCGCTTTGCCTAACGCTATTTTGTAGGTATTATGGTATTTCTAGTGTTAATATCAAGGTATCTTCAGAATACCAGCGTAGACGCACTCGGTGCCTCGGCATAAGCTAAGCTTGATTGGCCTAAAAACTTTTCGTGTATTTTTTTGCTACTTTTGTAATTGTGCGGGTTGTGCCAAATAAACGTTTATTCATTAATTCATTCTGATTATATACCATACCAGATTATATACTTGGAAGAATGATGTCGAACTTTCATTAAATGCCTACGAATTATTTAATAACGTAACGGTTCTTTGATAAAACTCTAAGGTTAATTCATTAGTACCTATCCTCAAGAGTTTTCAGATCAGAAAATTCAGGAAAGGAATTTAATAGTATGATCCCTAGGTGTGCGATTAGACTTGACTAAGCATAATTGTGTCCACAAATGAAATTTTGTGCGTGAATGGTTCTGCGAGCATTAAGTGTTATATAATATTAGGTCCCCACCTACGAAATTGGCGTTTTTTTTCTTACACACTATTAGCTGTGTAACTTCTTTGATTTAGTCGCTGTTTCAGTTTTATATTTTTATTATGAATAAGGACTAATACTGTTACGGATTTGCATGTAGTAAACTCATAATTATTTAAATGTTTAATAAAATAAATAAAGTGACTGTTTTATTTGGTAAGCAAAATCAACTCTTGGAATGGTTGTAACTCATGGACAGACCCATCTTTTGTCTAAGTCATTGATGCAATACTTAACCAAGTCTTGCCCAATTATACACTCCAAATTTAAAAAGCTCCAAATGCAAAATATACATTTTATTGTAAATCTTCATAAAAATTGACTTTGTTCCATACTAACTCTATTTTTTTAACTATAAATCATAATGTTGCAAACTTTGAAGGAAATAAGCGAACAACCCTCGGCTAAGTCTAGCATCAATAAATTATGATAAAATCAAGCGTCAATTCTGAATAACAGATTAAAGAGTAATTTTCAAATTTTTTTCGGAATTTAACAATTGAAATATATTTTTAATACTAGAAAAAAAACACCGAAAAAAATCGACCTGCCTTCCGCAATCCGGGCGGCTGCGTTAACCACTACCTGCTTTTCGCTGTCGAAATTTGTCAGTGCTCGGTGTTTATGTTTTTATGGTAAACATTGTTTTATCAAATCTTTGAAATTTGCACTTCTTAATTAGCAAATGTTTTAATTAAAACGCGATTTAACTAAAAACGGGTTACTGTGACATATAAATACTAGTATCAATACTATCTATACCTATATAATGCTTTGCAATGCGGGGACTTCCGGATAGAAATAACACGCACGAATGTTGGATAAATACTACTTCTTTATTATAAAAATCTTCCTTTATATATTAATTCTAACTTATGACTAATACAGTAGGTATGTAGGCTAGGTAGGTTTCGGGTTCCTGATGTTTACCTTATGGTACTATTACATTATTCATATTACATTCTAATTACCAAATATAGATAGGTCTCATATTATATTATGTCTTTGATCCATACCGACATACTTATCATCTCTCTAGTCTCATGTTACATATTTGTTTATAAATTCTTTTGATATACTTACCTACCTACTACAGCTTTATAAGTTTTTAATAAATAAATTTCCTATCAATACTAGAGTAAATTTTTAAATTAGTATAATTTTTTTTTATTTCAAATCTCATATCACATCTAGAATACGATAAATCTTTGTATTTGAAGGTAGTGGGACAGTTAATATATTTGAAGTAAGGTAGAAAAAGGGTTCCTTGCGCTACCTTTGTGCGGGGATGCCCTTTAGTGGGATCTAATAAAACCTTGTTACGACCAAAGGGATACCAATCCCAATATTGAAAGTGTTCTTTAACATGATACGGAATTTAGGGACTTCTTTCTGATATTAAATCGGGAGAAATCTTGTTAAGGTAATGTTGTAACGGTTTCGTGTGGGCTTTTGTTAGAGCTATTATATTTAGCTCCTTGTAAAATTGCCCGAAAGTTTTCAAAGGAAGCCTACTTAGTCGTAAGCTTAGGAGGTAGGCGTAAGGACTGAAATAGGATAGAATCTCCACCTTACAGAAGTCCGCAGTTAAAGTGGTCAAATGACACTACATGTTTGTGGTGTTTTGTTTCTGTTGGTGAGTAAGGTTGCCAGAGCTCCACTGGGTAGGTAAAGGGACTAGGGTTGGCAGCGCAACGTGTTGCAATCGTCTATAGGCTACGGTGACAACTTACCATCAGACTGGCCTGGTGTTAAGCTGTCACCATATGCTTGTCAGTCAACCAAATAACATAACGTTTTTTACAAATTGTTGGAAACTCCTGAAGTTTCTGCAGTAATGCTGCTTACACATCAAGCGATCCGGGTTCGAGTCCTAAAAACGAAAACACATCGTGGGTACAGTAATTATCCCTTCTAGATGTTTAAATTAATATACTATTTAGTACTTAATATTCTAATCTTAGGTACTAAATAGTATATTAATTAGTATATTGCTTAAATGAATATCCTATTTACTACTTGCACAGCATGCTTGAATGTATACTATTTACTACCTAAGATTACAGCAGACACTACTGACAATATTTTTCTTAAACTTTTTTTTTTTTTATTAAAATTTTTTATGTATTTCAAAAGAGCCTTTTATTGTGTTTATTTTTTGCATATTCCTCATTATTATGGGAAATTTAAAATTTATAAGTGTGATTGCCGCAGAGTCATCTACCCATGCTAACATAGTTATAATAAATAGTATCCTAGATATTTTCAAAAATATGAAATTGCAAAATTAATTTTAAAATTTCAATTAAATTTTATTTTACTGACTGACCGTGTTAATTGTAGGGATTTATAAGTTTCATACTTCTTTCTAAGCTTTATTGAACCAGTATTACAAAGAAACCTGTCTGTTATAGCACGTGTCAGTCCTCAATAAGTGTGCACCATATCTACATAATAAAGTAACCCCACTCAGAAAATTGTTTACGAAGAAACCCCATATCCACATTTTTGTAGTCGACGGTGTGACAGTGCAAGCGTGCAGTTGCGCATGCGTCGAGTGGTCGAGACTACCTGACCGCGACCGGACACTGATCAATATTAAAGTCCAAGGGAGGATGCCGGGGGATCTCTGTTTGTCTGTTACATACAATATAGAGCGGATTATACCGCTACTTTTTATTTATTCAATTATTTATTCTAAATGTAAAGTTGCCCCTTATCCTTCTTGTAGAACTCTTTTTGCGAGGCGACAATTTCAAGCCCACTCTGCCTACCTTTATAATAAGCTTCACAACATGTATAAAATATACAACCTTCAATTCTATGAATGTAAAAAAACCATAATTCAAGGACTCGAGACGTTTGGGTACTGTGACATAGAGGACTTATTATTTAAAAACGATTCTTAAGCAATAAGCATGATCTGTAATGTAATGGTAGTAACCGATCTCTCAAAATATTACAATATAGGGTTATCTTACTAGCATTTCAATAACAAGTATTTCAGTGTATCTACTTTGGAGAATCGCATGTCCTTTCTGAGCCTACTTATGCTGTATAAAATTTTGCACGGCATAACGAAAACATCAGTGTTACAGGCTATACATTTGAAGGCCTACCAGATTGCCACGACAATCCGAGCGGCACATTACGTTCTCCCTACCCTGGTGTAGAACTCAGAGGGCTCACCGCAATCCCGTATATCGCATGTGTTGCTCTTATAACGAATTAAGCATTGATCCCGAAATCTCTAATCAGGTGGATATATTCAGCGGATATGGTTTGTTTCGGTCAAGTCTACAGAAATTTATATTGAAAGCTTAGTTTATACAATTATATTTGTTTTATTTTTATATGTATGCTCTACTTTAATTTAAACTATAATTATTTCTTCTTTTTTTTTTCACTAATTGTTAACTCCTCTGCTTAACTGCTTTCATGATCTGTCATGCTGTCAACACTATTTAAGGGTAGTACCTAGATCAAAACTTGTGTCTTTCAATTTAATATAATTTTGGAACTATCTGTTTGTGTTGCAATAAATAAATAAATAAATAAATAACACACACGCACACACACACACTCCCACACACACACACACACAAACGCACACACACGCACACACACACACACACAAACACACACACAACAACCACATACACACGCACACAAACACCCAACACACAAACACAATTATTATACCAGCATATCATTATTTGTTCAATCAGTTTTTATAATAATTTTGTTAAATAGTTAAGTAATTTCACTTACTTTTATTAAAATAGTTATGTTACCTTAAACTGTAAAGAATCTAGGGAAGAGCAGAAACACCCAACACAAGCATTATCACATGCTTCCTGGGTGGTTCTGGCCATATATAATCTTTATAAACAAAGGATAATGAAATAAACTATTTTTATTTTTATTTTTTATTTTTTATTCCAAATAATTCTCTGCGCTTGAGGTTAAGTATTTGAACCCTTATTTTGGAGAGGTCCAATGTTTTTACGTATCTACCCTGCAGTACGATGCAACTGCAGAAGTATGTGGGACTCACGCACGTATTATAGAAACAGTTTCAAGAATCAACGCCGACTTTAGCGTCGTACGTCTCTATCACTTTGTGCTTGATAGAAAGTGGCCAACGATTCTCAAGACATGATTGATTTCTGAGTGTCATTCTGTAATACGGGCCTCAGTGAGCTTTCCCCGTACTACCCATTAAACATCCTCCACGGTCATCCTGCCAAGGCATACTACGGCAGCGACCCGCGACTTTCACCGGGAAAAGTCCTTGAACTCTCGAAAAAAATCGAAATTAATATATAAAATAACATAAATACATATCTACATAATAAACCCACTCTTAAAATCCCAAAGGGGTCGAACATAGCTTCAGGTAACATCCCGTTACACAGAAAGCCATATCTGGCAGTATATGCCCTAAAATAGTGACAGATTGCCAGCCTGTCGCCTACACAAAAGGGGCACCAAACCCAAAAATCAACAATCCTTTAGTAAACAAACCAACTGAAGCCAACGACCAGGACATATGTTCCACTCAAAATCATCTCCGCAGTTCGGTTAAAATTACGGGATATAAATAAATACATAATTATTAAGCACAGTTGTATTTTCTCTTACATTTTTATTTCCTACATTTATCCTCCTATTGATTAATTACATAATAAAAACTCTATAAATTATTTGACATTTTTAGAGTAGTTGTAATATGAATACAAACTCTTGGTTGTTAATAAATATTTTAAAATATTAGTGGGCATCCGTGGCACTGCCATAATGCGTAGCTGTATTATGTGCTGTTTCGTATGTGCTATTTCAAATTATGATCTATCTCTGTGCCAAATTTCATACAGATCCGTTCAACCTTTCTGGCGTAATTGAGTCGCAAACATCTATCCATAAAAAAAATCGCGCTTTTATTAGTTACTAGTGCGATTGTGTATAATTACAACTATATACATTTGTAAATCTGTATGTAGTTATAATACATAAAAGGCTCAACCACTTTTGGGACTCCAGAAATCTGGCAGTATGGGGCAAAATAGTGTCAGGTTGCCAACCGGTCACCTGTATAGCATACTAGATGCATCAAACCTAAAAAGTAACAAACCTTCATAGAGTAAGTATCCCAGAGCTGCCAGACGTTACTTATTTTCTCAGAGATGGAATGTATGTAATAGGTTAATGTTTCTATGTACGTTGAACACACGCATACTTGTTAAGTTGGTCAGACGGCCAATCGACATATATCAGGTGCAAAAAAAGAGTAAAATCAGACTCACTTCACTTAAATTCTGAAGGCTGATTTTTATATTATGTTATTCAGGGTTGCTACTTTTTCAAAACCATATATTATTATAATCATCCAGACAAATCCCAAGGGCCTTATATGCTCCCTGACACAAAAAAATGTTCCCTCATAACTCCTGAACGAATTAAATAGCAATGTTGTAGTCAATTATAAGGGATATTTGGGTCATTTATATTTATATTGTGTCTGAGAGGATTCTGAGAGAATTTGTCTATGAGATTCTTTATCTTTTTGAAATAGCTCCCTGAATGACTTAATATAAAAATCAGCCTTCTGATTTTAAGTAAAGTGATTCCGAATGTTTACCCACCTTTAGTCGTCTAACCAAGTATGAATGTAGAAACACTACATAGAAACATTATTCTATTACACACATTTCATTTCTGAGAAAATGAGTAACGTCTGGCAGCTCTACGATCTTGGACTATCAGTGAACCAACAAACAAAAACCAACAACAGGGATAGATATTACACTATTAAACATTTTAGCTGTCCGGATTTAATCTAAATATTATATAACTCAAAGGTGACTGACTGACTGGTTCACCCTTGTTTGGTATAACAACGTTTAGTCGAAAATCATTTCTTCGAACAACGTTTAAGAAAATAATCACTTTGTATAATATCGATTGACATAATTTTCATTTCATCGAATGTTCATTTGCGATAACAACGTTTGCGCTATTGATCAAAAAGTATAATGTTCATTTGATGTATTGTTCAGATGGTATAATTTTCATTTCATCGAATGTTCATTTGCGATAACAACATTTGCGCTATTGATCAAAAAGTATAATGTTCATTTGATGTATTATTCAGGTGGTATAATTTTCATTTCATCGAATGTTCAATTGAACAATAGGTTAGCGAGGAGCGAAGCGACGAGCGAGTTAGGTTGACATGAACAAAGCGCACGAGCCGAGCGAGCGAAGCGAGCGTGCCGCGGCAGCGGCCGGCGAGTGCCAGAAGCGACTTTAGGGCGTTTTCACTGAATTATTACTGAACTGAATATTCGATACGATCTTTCGACCAAATCATTATTAGTCTTGTTAAACATTAGGTTAAATAAAATTAGTGCATTTGAAAATTCGGTGAAATGACATTATGTCAAATAAATAATTATGATAAATAAAATTCTACCAATCAAACATTAGGTTAAATAAAATTAGTGCAAATGAAAATTCGGTGAAATGACATTATGTCAAATAAATAATTATGCTAAATAAAATTCTACCAATTAAATATTCGGTCAAATGAATAATTATGCGAAATGACTTTATTGCAACTAAAATTAGACGAAACGATTTTCGAGCAAACGTTGTTATACCAAACAAGGGTAAACCTGACTGACTGACATAGTGATCTATCAACGCACAGCCCAAACCTGTGGACGGAATGGGCTGAAATTTGGCATGCAGGTAGATGTTATGACGTAGGCATCCGCTAAGTAAGGATTTTTGGAAATTCCACCCCTAAGGGGGTAAAATGTCCACGCGAATGAAGTCGCGGGCGGAAGCTAGTGAAAAATTAAATAAAAATTACATGGTATAAGCCGCTCTATACAAGTCTGTCTTAACTCACCTTTCTGCGGACACTACGGGGTGGGTCCAGGAGAAATGACGGCCCTCAACTAAAACACACAGAGGCAGAACACACACACGCAGCGTACACACGTATACACAAAGTACCTTGTCACTTTACGGCGCAACTTATTTGTATGAGTTTATGAAGTATACGTACAATGTAAAGTGGAATTAAGAATTAATTTTAAAGGGATTTAAATTATTTGCTTGGATTTTATTTCTTTTGATGAATAAAAACGTGTTTATATCTTCTGGGTTAGAATTCTAGAGGAACATAAATATTTTGGAGTTTTCACAAAAACATTTCATAATTTTACTAATTAGGTATAATTGAATTATATGTACCCACTTTTTAAATGGATTTTTTTGCTGTTCTTATTAATAGTTAAGTCACAAAGTTTTAACTTCTGTGAAAGTAAGTACTAGGTTGTGGTAATAGGTGTCGTGAGAACTTGTAGCAGATTGTTGCTTGAAAGTATCTACAATAGTTTTATGTAAGGAAAGCCTTGGTTCACGTCATTTTTCACTGGAATTTGGAATTGATATTAGATTGATTGGTATGGAATATTTTCATTATTATTATTTGTTTTATTTTTATTTTTATAAGCTTGAGGAGAAAATTGTTGAAATTTTTTATTAAGTAGTAATTAATAAGTTGTTTGTTAATGTTAAAGGTACTTTGTTTTGAAAATTTTACTTCTACGCAATTTTATGATCTTAATCAATATGAAAAAAGGGACTAATTCTACTACAATTCTACTTCGACTAACAATATTACAAACGCAATTAATTCATTTATCCAGACTTCTGTCATAGATTTACATGCTGAAAAATATAAAGCGATAATGAACTGTTGAGCAAATGTTAATGTTCGTCATAAAAAAACATTTGCCAGTACTAGGATACAAAACCACAAACTCCCTTAAAATGTTAAAAAAAATTGGGAAAATTGTGGCTTCATAACAGTTCGTAAGGAAACATTAGCTTGAAATTTCTATTTTTATAAGAAAGGTTTTGGTTATAAGTAGGTCTTCGATTTCCAACCGTCTGTAGTATTAAGATCAAAGTGTGCACACACCTCGGGTTAGCCGGCGTCGGTCCAGTTTCCGGGCTTTTGGGCTTTGTTAATTTAATTAGAGACACAAAAAGATAAAGCGAGACGCACCCATTACGCCGCTTTGTTCTGTGCGAGGGAAGAGGGTTATGTTGAAGCCGGAGTTCTAAACTGGACAATATTAATTTCGACTAGGCATTGAACAATGCGATTGGTAGGTTTGAGCCAATTTCCTGCTGTAATAGAGGAGATAGGGGTATGTGTGGTTAAACTAACTAAACAATAAAATGTACAGCATCTACTGTTTAATCTGCCGCTACTGTAACAGACAATACTATTTTAGACCTATTAATAATGAGTAGTATCTGCAAGTACAATTTTACCCCGAGAATTAGGAATCACATTACGCAATTTTCTTAATATAAACCAGGAAACTCCAGAAAGTGAGCCCTCTACAGAATTGAAGAAACCAGCAAGACGTTTCATAAAATAAAAAAAATAATAATACCAAATTATAGGTGCCATAAATAATACTATTTTCATATTATTAGTAATTGAGTAAGTGATTAATCTCATAATTGTGTAACTGATTGATCGTTTTCTTACACACTATCGTTTTATTTGAGTTTAAAAGTAAGGGGGTGATGCGTCACCTTTGTTGCCATTTATGTATATGAAAAAATGTTGCCTACCGAAGGTTAAAAATCAAATGTGTAAGAAAAACTATTTCTCTTAGATTATTAAGTACTTGAAACTGTAGTTATGTTAGGTATGTTAGAGAGCACAAAATCTTTTATTGCTGATAAAATTTACATTTACAAATAAATCTAACATATAAAGTACTATTTCGTGTTCGCTATAATTTCATAAAAATATCGTTGAAACCAAGTCATTGTTATTGTAACTTTCTGGAAAACTGAGCCTCGTTATGTATTATGCAAATCAATCCACCGATCCTAAGTGCCGAGGCAAATATTTTGCCACATTTGCGCCCCGCTAAGAGGATACGCTTTGATTTAGAAGAAGACACATTCGCTTTCAACGCCGAACGCGTGTTTGTTTTGAAAACAGTTGCTGATTCCTATAGCGATACCGTTGAATATAAAAAGTAAGTCGATAGCTTACCACGGAAATTTATACTTTTGGATATCCGAAATATGTTTTGTGTGCCAACGTAACCGGGTCTCCCCCACCGCGCGTCGCGGGAACATTCACTCGAGTTAATAGGGAGTGTTGTGGTGTGCGAAAGCTTACCTTACGTTGGTTAACCGTACGCAGAAAATATCGTATAAATTCAGCCCACGGGCGAATATAACGGTGGTAGTCTACTGGTTGTTTTCACATAATAGAGCCATTTTCTTTTGTTTTTGCTACACATCTCCCGTTATAGGTCCGCAGACAATGAAAACAAAAGGCGGTGTTTTATTCCATATGTTCGCTGACGGTTTTTTGATAATGTCTTTATGTGTTCGACGGAATATCTAAGTTCGACAAGCTCATGTTTTCTCAAAAGAACGTGATATTAATAAAGTATCGCTTCTCGATCGATATACAAGATTTCAGAATACAATGCGTGCGATGAATATTAATAACTTTTTATTCTAAACTAAGTAAAAAGACATTAAAAGATAATCACTTCTAGAACGAAGTTTGTTAGATCCTCTCCTATCTCCCATGATCTACAAACACAAATCGACAGCGACTTTCAACAGTAAGACGCCAAACGCAAGATTTTTTTTTAAATATTTTTGTCACGAAATTCCTTTCTCGACGCAGCGGTACAAAAATATCAATATACCCTCTTTTAATACGTAGGTAACTAGTGTAATTATGTCACCAAGTAGGCTGTCTAATTATTGGCTACCCTTCTAAAATGTTTTCATCGTTATCTCCATCAACCAACACCCGGCCCACTGCTGTTACATCTTCTAACATTGCTGGAAAATTCAGAGATTCTGGGGTGGATGAAACGCATGCAGTAGGAATATGTAAACAGTTTTATAATAACCGGGAATCAAAATCTAAGAACTCTATTTTTATAGTCCATTTCATACACGTATAATACATTTCATATCCGACAGTGGGAACGTTTTCATAATTGAATGAGTATGTGCAACACTCACACAGTATTCTAGTGTAACAATATTTACTAGCTATATAATAAAATATTATCTAGCTAATGATTCCTATTATCAATTACCTATACTTAATGTGGCATTAATATAAACTACCCAGTCCGTGCACAGCCAGCCTACAGTCGTTCGCATAAAAACCTCTACATATTCTAGGTACAGTCGTGCGCGATTAGAGTCTGTAACAGCATTCCAAAGAGTCCGGTAGCATTGGAAACGCTCGGAATTTAGTTCCATTCAGTTACCATTTCCTCTCTGGCCTTTGGCAGCTGCTTTATGTAGGGTGACCATTAAAAGCATAGATTTCTAATTACCTACTAACGTTTATAGATTTAAGGTAAGCGTCGGTGGCGTAGTCCGGAAGAGCGCCGTCTCCCACCCGGGAGGCACTGGTTCGATCCCCGCCACGTACCAATGTGTTTTCAAATTTTGAATTCATATGTACGTTTAATCGACGCTTTTACGGTGAAGGAAAACATCGTGAGGAAACCTGCACACACCTATGAAGAAATTCTTAGGTTGTGTGTGAAGTCGACCAACCCGCACTTGGCCAGCGTGGTTGACTAAGGCCAAATCGCCCCTAATGTGGGGTAGGCTCGAGCCCCTCTGTGGGGACATTATATGAGCTGTTGCTGATGTTTATCCTCTTACCTACTGGACATCGATTTTTCGGAATTAAGTTATGAAATTTCCAGGATATGTTAATGGAGATCAAAGATTGTCGGGAAAAATAAGGAAAAAAATCCTAAACCGGAAAAACTCGATTTTCTCAATGTTCTTCATAAAGTACAAAAGTATTAGATTAAGTTGTACTTTATAAAGTACATAAATACTTTGGTTTGTTTCCACTGGGACAATTTAATCCAGTTTGACTCCGCTTGGTCATAGAAAAAATAGCCTGAACCTACCGGTGATGTGCATAAACACTTCTCTCTAAAAATAAGACTCATCTTATGTCATAAAAAGGAAAAATAAGTTAGTTCCATTAAAATAAATCTTTTACTACCGATAGTAGAACTAGTGAGAACATACTTTAACTTGCATGGTCATTATTTGAGTAAATAAGACACGTCTGTGTAAATTATTAATATTTAATGTTAACAATTAAAAAAATGTTCACAAAAGTAACAAAATTAATCATCTTTACTACAGATAGCAAACTTAAACACTCTTATCAAAACAAAAAATAATGCTTCTTACTAGTATCATATAATCAGTCGAATGTATTTACGTGACGCTGACGTACTGGACACTACTTCAGAATCACAAGAAATAGCTGGTGAAGGTATTGTTATGTCTAATCCATCTTCATCTTCATCAGAACTGCTATTCGACTCTAATCTGTGGTCATAGCCACTTTGTTGAAAGAGCGCGGGAGGCGTGTAGGCAGGATCGTCGTCAGAATCATCTCCTGAAAAGTTTATATCAGAGTCATTTAGTGCATTGCTTATATCGTATTCTAATAGCACTGAAACAAAAGTTAAATTATTAAAAATATGGGATAAACATCCATATGTACATTACAAAGTACAAATGTAGTTTAACAGCTACAATCTAAAGTATCTACTTTTGTACTTTGAAAAGCACGTAAAGATAAAAATGTCTTAGTTTCAAACACGGTAACCAGAACAAAAAAATATAACTTCGCAGAGTGAACTTATTATTCTAATAAGTAATTATGATGAAAAGGTTTCATATTTTATACAAATTACAAGAGATTGAAATTGATTGACTTACCCATACGCGTCCTCCGTCCTGCTCGTGACTTTTCTGACGCCATTTTTCAGAAAGTGACAGATGACACTGGACATTACTTTTTCTTCTCAAATGCCAAAAGACCGATGTTGTCATTAATAAAAAAACATTAGAGCTTGGTGTGAAAAAAATATAAATAAATTTATTTTTTGTTTACGTACATTGTGAAGTACAAAAGTAGGTAAGAGGTTATAGCAACAGCTCATATAATGTCTTTGACAATGAATCGACTTCGAATCGTTTGCTGTCTTTTCTACGAGACTGATAGGCCGACTTGGGCCGCCTGCGTGTACGTGAAAGGTCTCGTCTATCTATCTCGCTCTAATATACGCGTACTAACGCGTGCTCTTTCTCTTTCACATTGCCGATGTACCGTTTAAATACGTGGGACAATGTCATATTAGATTGATAATTCATTATCAATATATAAAGATAACATAATACATAAAATATATTTCCACGCTCACACCAACTATCTAGCTCAAATTTAATAACATTAGGGTGGCTTGTCACGGTCAGCTAAGCACTACACTATAGATGACGCTATTTAAAGGCGACGGTAACCACTTAATACCAGGTGGGCCGCAAGCTTGCTTGCCATATCGTAATATAAAAAACACATTTTTATAACCTACAAATAGATTTAAAGAAGCACACGTCCTCAGATTTTAAAATAAAATGTTTCATTATATATGAAAAATCGCGGAATGTAGGTTCGGTATTTTCGGATGGACAAAGGTGTGTTTCAACAAAAAACAAATTCGACGTTACCACTAAGAAGTAAGGTTATCAGATCCAACATCGAAAATGCTTGATTCCGCGAAGTTTAATATTAATATTGTATTGTCCATTAAAGCGCCGTCTCATGGCGCCCCTAACTATCGGAAACTTGCTGGAATACAGCGCAACTTGTTACCGGTCGGTTTCGGTGCAAATTCGTAATGTTGCAGCCCCTTTGTGCTTTTACAAATTTTGCCGCATCTAGAAAGTTCTAAGTGATTTACTGGCAGTTAGCGGGTTATAAGTGCAGTAGCATTAGAGACCGTAATCAATGAGTTTTTGAATTCTTAAGAGAAGGGTTAATAATGTAAACTTACCTTTGTTACTGGCATGATTTTGTGATGCGTGTGTGACTTTGTCTGGACATGCCCGGACTGCCGAGACTTTTCGGAGTGTCACATCTGTCCTGGTTGCTGAATTTTGTATGTTTGTTTATTGAAGGATGGTTATTATTATTATTATTATTTAACATTTCATGTTGTTTTTCATGTAGGTACCTACACACGAAGACAATTACAAAAGAAGACATTACATAACACAGAAAATTGTACAAAGGTACTGCTTATATCTAAAAGAAATCTCTGCCAGCAGCCCCATATATGGGAGAGAGATTTTGATAGGTAAACGTGTGTGTACCCGTTTAATATAATATATTAATACAATACATATATTTAAATAAAAATAAATACATTATAAAGAAACAATTTAATATCGAGAAACAAATACGATAGGTAATGAGATACATAAATGTATCTTATTATCGTTTTTGTTTCTTGTTATTTAATAGCGCAGTTTAAGACGCGAGTGAGCGCATTACTTTTCTTTAATTTCTTATTAAATAATATGTTTAATATTTATTTTATTTTAGTATAGTTTGTAATATAATTATATTATTGCCTGAGAGTCGCGAATCGAGGTTACTTTTTGAGTCCTATGCTCTTTTTATACTATTATACCTACTCTTTATTTCACCTGAAAAAGATATAACAATTTATACAATAGTACATAGTTTGCAAGCTCGGGCTTATCTCTAGAAGAGATCTCTTCCAGTCAACCCATGGATGTTAAAGAATAAATCGTATGCAGGCGATACAAAATGCAAGAGTAAAGAAAATTAAACCTTATTTTATGTAGGTGACAGACTGGCAGCCTGTAACCATGTGGAGGCACTGCGGAGGAGATGTGGATTTATACGTAACGAAAGGTTATCTAAGGCTCTGCTGAACACTTCTTGGGAAAATGAGCCGGGTGTAGGTATTGTTTTCAAAAGTTTATTGGAAAATAGTAATAGATATTTTTTTTCTAAGACTGTGGAAACATAAATAAATCTCCATTTACAGTAGGTTGATTTATTTAACTGCTCACAAAAAATACAACCATATAAATGTATTTTTCATTGTAAATAACGCATGACCCTCTTCAGCGCTATCGGACTGGCGTCCGAGTGACAACGGTCACGCGCGACATTTGTCGCCGCGATGCGCGGCGTCGCAGATAAAACATTCACTTGCCGGGACATGTCACTGTCCGAGAATATAAAAAAACACTTTTAGAATTTGCTGAATTAATTCCATTTTTGACCAAAACTTTAATATTAAGTGTATTTAAATCAACATACAAAAAATAATCCATTTAACATTTTCAAATAAGCGCGCATGATGCTAAAAGTGGGTAACTGGAAATAAATTATCGACTTGTAAATAATGTGGCAAAGTATTTAAGAAGGAGTTTCTCCCGAGTTCTTGTTGTAAAAACACGTGTTGAGAGACTCCATTTTTAACCTCAATCAACCGTACAATTTTTGTTACTTTAGTTACATTTTCACTTGACATTGGCAAAAATGCGTACGCTTAATGCGACGCGACGCCATTAATTAAGAAAAGTATAGTATGTAAGTAAGTAAGTACCTACATCTGGTAAAATATAAGCTTCTTGAAGTACAAGAACGGTAATGTTATCTTTACCGTGGTACAATCAAAAAACGTAGATTACAAAATGTAGATTGGCACCTATCGTTTATTGAAAATAAAATCTTATAACTAATTATATCTACTACTCATTGTGTTCACACTGTCCTGTCACAGAAGCAGTACCTATGTGTTGGAAGAGCCCGAACATTTATCCCTGTCTCAGTACTGGATAACGACAGGATGTTTTTTGTAATTTTTTCTTGTTGTTGTTTTTGAAATTCCATAAAATTTAATGTGATTTTTTTTACATTTTCAAAAATCATTTTAATTTAAATTAATGTGTCATATTTATATATCTCATAGCCAAGACGAAATGAAAGAGATGAAGGGAATGATGGTTTTGATGCTCATAATGGGAACGCATTTCCTGAAGAACTAACTTTCGGTCGCCTCGGTAATTTGGTGGTTCACCTACAGGCATATAAACTAGAATTCCCGAGTCCTATTCCTATTTTTCGCCGTGTGATGCCGGCAGAGTAGAATAGCATCACCCATATCATCCAATGGGTGTCGTAGAAGGCGACTAATGAATCAGCAAAAGGTTATTTATCACCTCATACTCCTACCACCAATCCGAATTGGGCAAGCATGGTTAACTACTGCCTAAACCTCCTTCGATGACAAGGAGAGGCCTTGTGTCCCAGCAGTGGGTTGAATTATAAAGGCTGTCATGATGATGGTGATGATCCCCATGTTTATAAGTTTACAGAAGGTTTAGTTGCTTTTAGGAGCTTGGTGCTCCTTTTGTGTAGGTGACAGGCTGGTAATCTGACAATATGTGCTGGGTACTGTATAGCCCATTCTACCAGATGTGGTTTTATGTTTAACCAATGTTACCTAAAGCGCCGCTCAACCCTTTTGTGATTAAAAATATGATTATATGTATGTATGTTAAGTATGGCCAATAACAATTCTTGAAAGTGTTGACAGGAGTGATCCGATAGCTCTTTAAGATACCCAGTCTCTTAGTAGTTAAGTGTTTTGAGTGTAGCTTCATTCATTCTTCATTCTTCGTCATCCTTACCATCACCAGATCCAACAGGTGAGATGATAGCAAAAGCTTGCCTAATTACCCATCTGATAAAAAATACGAATTAATATCAGTCGTTTTTTATAACCTTTTTTAACATTGCAGGTCGTAGTTACGGTTGTTCCCTATTTATCAACTCCATTAAAAAGACCCTTTCAATCCATTATAGCTCGATAGATGAGGGCTAGTTTAGAACACTAAATTAATTTTTAAGAAACAATTCGAAGATATTCATAAACTTAATTTACCACAAAGATACCAAACTACTAACTGAACTTAATACGTTCTGTCTTCTTTATTTCGTATACAAATCACGGTGATAAAAAAGGTAAGTATTTAGAGTAAATCTTAATAAGGGTAAATCTAATGATTACAATAGTTTTTCATGATTGAGACGGATGGTATGGAAACACAAAATTTTTGCTTGCTGTCCGATAGTATGAATTTCATTCTTACCTACTTAATTCTTAATAAGATTCCATTTTGATTGATTTTGAATAAAAGTCGACATATCGCCCTATCGTCACCTTTGTTTCATGAAAATTAGGATAAAATAGCAAAGATAATGAGACGAAGAAAACATAGAGGTTCAGTGCAATTTTTCTTCTTAGAATGCTACCTCTACTTGCCTCTATCGGCAATGATGCGAGTCGCGCGACGCTGCAACCAATCCAAAGCATCGAGTAAGTTACATGGCGTTGCTATCCCAGAAACGTAAGTGAATACTCAACACAGGACCGTACTTGCGTCTTGTATAACGGTTGGTCAGGTGTGAGAAACCACCGCACCTTGTTCAGTACGCCGAGTTTCCGAGAAGCAACTTGTTTTGATACAATCGCGCGTCGACCGCTCGCCTTAAAGACGTCGTGTGAAGAGGTTCCCTTATCGAGAGATTCTTGCTCGCTCCACACCACAGTGTTGAAGTAAATTGCACGCAACAAAGCGTGTTTTAGTGCAGGATTCATTGCTCAGTCAATATAAAATACAAGCACTGATAAAAACATCCCGCTGCCAACAAAGGGTCTAACCGACCCACATTATCTGCAAACTCGCACGGCCGTGACAAACCACCATCATAAGCCGAAACACGAAAAACTGGACCCGCGTAACTGTCGTAATTTATCTTGGCAGCCGAAAACGTCTTCAGTTTAACCCAATACACTCGGTCCTAAGTAAACTCCAGGCAAAGTTAAGCGACGGTCCCTTTCTCGGCCACATTCTAAATAAATAACATCTAATGGGAGGCATTCATCAGTGTTTCCACGTTTTTAGGTAGACCTCGCTCCCCTCTGTGTCTGCTGGTTAAGGAAAGGACTGTCTATTGTAGTATCCAGTGTTCGTAGGAAAGAAATTTGTACCTAATGGTGTGATGTTACGGTCTAATGCCGCTTGAATTTTTTTTTGGAGAAAGTGCGTTAGTAAAATACACAGATTAGTGGCGAGTGCAAGGCTATGAGGAGGCAGGGGGGCGGGCGTGGGGGTCCACCCAATACCTCTTTTGTTATTTTTTGTTGCATTTTTTGTGTGAGCGCGTGCAGTGTTAGGTGCACAAATACTGTTATGTATACCTTGTATTTTGTTAATGTCGAATTGAAGGTAGTTTTTATACTTACCTTTATTATTTAAATACACGAAATACAAAAAAAGGTAAATAAGAACATCAGGTCAATGAACTGTATCGTAACTGAAATTGAAGCCCCATTCAATGTTCTTACAATCCAGTCTAGACAGATATTTTTATATTTTTATCAATCTCCGACATTCTTAAAACGTGAGTACAATAAATTAACGGCTAGGTAACATAAAATTATTGACAATTATTTGAGAAAATTAGGAGTAGGATAGAGTAGTATGATTAGTACTTAGGACTTTTTCTTGTACGAGACGTCACTACTGACAGTTATTATATATACATTACCGCAGCGTAAACGCAAACAGTGGTCCGACTCCTCTGAATTTGAGGAAATTGCCGCTTTTGTCTAGCGTCCAGTAGACATACAGTGGACCAGCGTCTACCGAACGAATATATGGCAGTTTGGTGGTACCACCGCGCCTTTCTCGTCCCGCTCCCCCTCACGATTGCTTTGTCTAGACGTGCTTGTAGGCTAACTGTAAAGACTTATAAATACTGTGATTCTACTGTGCTATTGATTAATTACACAGAATTACAGTATTTTTTATCTCACGAACGCGTATGAGCCGAAAGCTTAGGTCAACGCCCTCATAGATACCAATTTCAGATAGTGCCAGCCTTCTGTGTATATTTCTTCTGTGGTTCAGTGTTGGCACTGCCCACCCGCTTTGGGAGATAAATAGATAAACGCTTACTTTAGTCTTTTATTAATAAATAAAGTTATCTGAAATAGTACAATAATTATTAATGTTGGCACTGACAGACACTTAGTATTAAGAATTTTTTTAACTAAGAATTATTGATTTACGTCCAAAAATAGGCAAGAAATAAGAAAACCTAAATCAAATCCGTGTAATATTTACTAGTTTTTAGACAAAGTTTATTGTTTCGGACTCCTCAAGCGCTGGCAGCGCTGTAAATAAAAGATAGCTTGAGGGCAACTTTCGCTACTATCGTGAAGCAAGTTCCACTAAAAGTTTAAACCACATTAATCTTTTCGCTTGTCTGTTTTAGCGTTACTACGAGTTCTCGCGGAAATCACACTTGTTGCTGGTTTTTGTTGGGTAAAAGTTTATTTCGCATTAAGTATTCGTCTTTCATTCTTTTTGCGTTGCAAACATGCATAAGGATCGCTTCATAGGTAACCATGGCTGAATTATTTGTTACAAAAATTAGGTATCTTACAATTTAAGGAAGTGTGTGAAAATATGGAGGAATAGGTACATCACGAAAGCCACTAAGACCCGGCTGGTTAAATCGGTTGTTTTCCCTGTCTTTTTATATGGTGCTGAAACGTGAACGCTGCGAGAAATAGAAAAAAAGAAGACAGTCGCTTTAGAGATGTGGTGCTGGAGACGAATGCTGGGAGTTTCGTGGACCGAATTTCGCACAAATCTTTCTATACTCCAGGAACTCTGCATCAAGAAGCGTCTGTCTACTCTCGTGCAAACACGTATACTGAAGTTAGTCATGTCTCAAGACGGGAAAACCAGTCGATTGAGCGATTGGTTGTTCAGGCAAGAGTGGATGGTACTAGACCGAGAGGCAGATCACCCATCCGATGGACTGACCAGATATAATCTGCAGTGGGCGGCCTGTTGCATGAATGCACAAGAAGCGCTACAAATCGGACACGTTGGCGGAATATAGTGAGGCGAGTGACAACAGACAATGGCACTCCCTCTTGACGACCACGACTGCTCTGTCAAGAGCGAAACGAAGAAGAAGGAAGTAAAATAAAACTTCCAAAGAATAAAGATAATCCACAGGTTCCTATGCAAAATAAAAACAAATCTGAAAGTTTCAAACCTAGGGAATGTTGTTGTAGGTTGCTTACTCGTCATCGCGCGTGGGACCCCTTGGTGCGAGGGTCTACACGATGTTGGCTTTTGCGATATCCACGGGAAGAGAATGGGTAGCCTTATCGTGACCTGAATCTGTACCGACAATACGACAGTAATATTTTTGTCCAATACATAGGTAGTACATAGATACCTACATACAGTCACATGTTACTAACATACAGGCCTTCTTAAGTCACGTCTTTTACGGGGGTAAGCATCACTTGTTTCCACTTGCCACGATAGACTTCAACTTCTTTTTTCGATTCGTCTACTATTCTGTAATAATAATAATAAGCACAAGCTGAGAGTTTTAAACAAACAAAAAGTAAATAATAATAAAAATATGCAGAGCTTAGAGAAGAAATTATTCGAATTTGGAAACAAGAAAAAGTATATATAGTCCCTATTGTTATCTCCACCACTGGTGTTATACCCCACCACCTACACCACAGCTTAAAACAGTTAGATCTCAAAGATACTCTCTATATTACTTTACAAAAAGCGGCCATTCTAAATACCTGTAGAATTGTTAGAAAGTTCATGTCTATAGATGAAAATGAAATAGCTTCACATAATAACGCACCACATTCAATAGGTTAACACATCGCGCAATTACTTGGCAATAGCCCGTAATAGTGGTTTCAACCAGCTTTAAGTTGAGAAAAACAACACAAGTAAATAATAATAATGTTTATTTCTCCTCACAAATATATAGCAGGTACAAAGTAAAAAGGTAGCAAAATACAATGATTTTAGTGAGGAGCTGGTGTTTGAAATGGGTTTTGTAACCTGTATTACAAATCACCAGGTCCCCACCCCACGGATACATTCAATTATCAATTGCTTTATAAAATAGTGAAATATTACAATTTACCCACTGGTTTAAAAAATAGTAATAATAGTGATAATATGAGGATATGAGGACTGGTTCCTCATACATGATATCGAGTGAGTACTTTTGACCTGGACTGTTTCAAGATGGTTTTGATCGATAAACATTGGCCAAGGTCTTCCCTGTCCCGCGTCTCCGTTCATATTTCGATTCATATATTAATTATAGCACTCTAATTTTACACATTCAGAAAGAATTAGAACAGCAGATTAGACTTTCCAAAACTGACAAATCACTTCAATTGATTTTTATAAACGTGAATTTAAATATTTATTATAAAGTGCAAAATTTTGACATATTGTGGTACTTACTGTCAATCATCATCATTCATCATCATTGTAACAGCCTTTATAATTCGAACTACTGCTGAACACAAGGCCTCTGCTTGACATCGAATGAGGTTTAGGCAGTAGTACACCACCCAATGCGGATTGGTGGATGGAGTATAAGGTGATCAATACCCCTTTGCTGATCCATTAGTCGCCTTCTACGACACCCATTGGAGGATATGGGGTGATGCTATTCTACTCTGCCAGCAACACACCGAAACTATACTACAGTAATATTTTTATTTTCCCTAACTAAAATTCATAGTAGTGGTTAAAAGGACAAACGGCACGCGGTTTGTCTGTCGGTGTGTCAATAGGTAACAAATGGACCGGCCGGTGACTGATGAAGCTCACCCGGAAAACTCGCTACAAGCAGACGGAAAAATCTTTTCATTGCTATACATCTAGGAGCGTTGAGGGACACGGAGGTATTTAGATAGAGGATAAGATTGTGCAGTTTCGCGTTTTAGTAGCACCATTAATCATTTAGTCCTTTGGTATACTTGAGAGTATTTCACAGTTGGCTGGTCCAGTGATTACAAACCGCCCTAATAAAATCCTGGATTTATAATCCAATCATACAGTCACGCACATAACTCTAAAACGGTTTGAGTAGGGTTCTACTCAAACTTATGGTTATAAGTGACACTTTTTTAACTGACTTCAATAAAAGGAGAAGGTTCTCAATTCAACTGTATTTTTTTATGTGTAATTACCTCATAACTCTTTACTTGGTGTGGGTACCGAGTTTGAAGATTCTTTTAACGTTTGTAAGCTAGTGCTTGTCATGTAGTTCCATTTAAATTTGATTCAAAATTGGGTTTTCTCCAATTAATTTTCAACCTTAACATCTTGTTCACCACCTGGCCGTTGGATTCATTATAGAAGTTCCTCATTCGTACCGCAAAATAGCCTAAAATATTTCAAATAACAGTTACGAAGGGACATAACTGTTAGAAACGGCGAATACCATTAGAAATAAAATCGATTGTAGTTGTCTCCTACAATATAATAGGTACAGAAGAACGGTATACTATATACAATAACTTTAACTGCGTACAGGTACAAAGATTCAATCAACTGGTGGTACCTATGTACTCAGAGTACTATTATATGACATGAAATATAGGGTATCAGGCCCGGCACGCTTTATGTCTGAGCCAATATATTTTGTATTACGGTGTCCTATTCATGCCTAATGTATACTATTTTTTTAATACATCTACCTATCAACTCACATTATGGACGAGTGAACAAGTACGAGCTGCAAAAAAAATGATATTAAATATGAGATTTTTATATTTCTTCTAAGTGTGACGATATTTTTGTTATTATTTGACCAGTTGTGCTTTCTACGGTCATAATTTGAAACTAATTTTAAATTATTTGTACATTTTTAAAGTTTTATTACGTGGAAACTGATAGACACTATAATCACTTAAAATTGAGTTTAACCTTTAATTATTAAAGTTTATTTCAGTTAAAAGATCTTCATTCCCATTAAGACAATTGTCACTTACATGAGAACTTAAAAACTAATATGTAAAAATATATTTCAATAGTCTTTCAATTACATATAACACAAGGGCATTCAATGTGATAAATCTTATGCTTTATACATGCTATAGCTGCTACTAATAAAAAAAAAATAAAAAAAAATTGATTGATTTTCTTCTAATATCGGTTCTTAACATAGATAAAATTATGTGTTCCCCTCTTTGACGTATGTAGTTATGAGTTTTTTTTGTAAATGATAGTTGTGTTGTAATGTTTCTGCTTAATATTTTTCTTATTAATATGCATGTTGTGTAGTTGTATAGTTGCTTTTTATTCATAAGGGATGTTTCTTTGTAAAGCTTCTCTGTTGGTGTTAGATATGCGTAGTGAAATAATGCTTTTATTATTTTATTTTGTATTACAAGTATTAAAATACTTGTAATTCTTTTAATTTTGCTTTGGATACGCTTCTCCAGATCACTATAAGATATAAAAAGTGAGAATTAAAGTTCCATTTTGTTTTTTAATTCCTCTATATAAATCTTCTCTATATAAAATCTTGCCCTGTAATAAAATGTAGAGGCTTATCTATCTTTGTGTAACCAAAGCATTTGAATCGATCGTCGGACATAAACTTAAAGCACTTCGACATAAAGCTTTCGAATTATTTTCGCTTTGTGAATAGTAAGTAGGCACCTATGTATTGCATTTCGGTATATGCGGTCGACAATGATTGGGTACAGATTTTCATTTATTATTCATAAATCAAATATGATCACGAGATCATATTTGATTATTATTTTAATATATCACTGCTCGAAGAGATTCTTGCGCAATATTTAGTAATATTTTTACACGAATATGCTGTCGGTACCAAGTGCGCCGTCCCCAGCAAATGTTGTGGTGAATTTCATATTTTTGTAAGTATCTGCTTCGTGTGTTTATTCTCCATGTGTTTGGTTCACATGAAAATTTCTTGATTTTTATGCTTTCATAAGCTTTGTACGTGAGCTCGGCTCGTTTGAGAGCCCTCTACGTTACATACAAAATCATATAATATTATTGCTGCTTTGCCTACTCATTATTTTATTATTTTAGTAATAAAAACTATTTTAGTAACTTGACTAAAATTGTTTTACATGAAATAATGTATATCTATGATTTAGGAGTAGGATATATAAAATATACCCTATACCGAGTATATAAAAGCTTAAATTGGGTCATTGGATTTTTTTGGCATGATTTAAAATGTTGTTCATTTGGAATAATTTAAAATATTGTTGAAATTAATATCAAATTAGATAGAAAACGAGACACAAGAAAAAAAATAGCATTCAGGATTTTCTTGTCTTTCATTTTATATTAAACTAGTTGTGCCCACGACTTTGTTCGCGTGTTATGATGTTATCATATAGCCTATAGCCTTTTTCGATAAATGGACTATCCAACACAAAAATATTTTTTCAATTTGAATCAGTATGTCCCGAGATTAGCGCGTTCAAACAAACTCTTCAGCTTTATAATATTAGTATAGATTTGGTATTTTCAAACATTTTAAATTGGGACAGTTTGAAATTGTGCTAAATTTCTTGGATAAATGTCTCGTATTTTTGTAAAACTGACATATCATGTGGTACGGGAGACTTCAGAACTAGTTCATATTAGGTCCTTGTCATAATAATCATGCAACCAACCAAATATTACCCATCACCCTATGGGATTATATTAAGGCTAATAGTATGTACTTATATAATATGTCGCAGGCGGATCATATAGCACGCAGCCTTACAAAACGGCGCGGCGAATTGTAGTCTGTGAGAGTGATGAGTCAGAATAATTCCATTTCGTTTCGTCATAAAAGTAACCTGAACCTACCATTAATAAGCGATCTCCATTCAATTTGATCGAATTTACTATGGATGTATCTACAAACGGTTTTATTTGGTTAACAATTCTCACACACTACATAATCCAACGTGCCGTTTTGTAATACGGCGTGTTATACGATCCGCCTGCGTACGGCTTATACATTGCTGGTGTTGCTGTGACATAACGTTGATGTTGTTCTTTATTATTGTAGCAAATACGACATGACATTGTTTGGAAAAATTACCAGAATAATGAACAAGAGGATTTATTGTAGGCTTCATTTTCTTCTTTAATCCTAGTGGGCTTAACAGTGTGACGTTGCTTTATTTGAAAAATGACCGTCTGCCACCCTGCACCTCTGTTATTCCAAATGTCATTTCACCCCTTCTTAAACAAAACCTGGTCCTGAGTTTGAAGTGTACCGATTGCCTCGTACATTGTCTAAACAATCCTTAAGTGATCAATTTATTGTTTCCAAAGCCTTATAAAGAAATATTTACGCACTGAATTGTTCAGTATTATCTCAGACTTAGATCTCAAAATTCCGTATCACTAAAAACTTATTCCTTTCAAATTTGTGTTTCTCTCTTAATCCAAATGGTGCTAAGTTTTCACAGGCTTTATTAAAAAACTGCCCTTAAAACAAATCCGACAGTGCTCAAAGTTGAATAAGCTGTTAAATTTTAAAACGTCCGACGAAGCAGTTTTTGAGTTCACTAGCTGAATGTTCGAATCACCGTTTAAATTTTGTTCTGTTTTCAAACTTATAACAATGGAATTAGGTGAGTTTTGGGCTGTTAAGTTTACTTTGATCTAGCTGTTTGGGTAGGGTGACGCTCACAGTAGTCGGTCCATAACAAAACACATAAATTAAGTGCTCAATAATAAATGGAAATGTCCCTTGCAGAGGACAGGGCATTAGGGCGGGATTATGAGGACCACGGCCCTCTGGACCTCTACGCTTGGGTCCAGATTATTGGTAAATGTCGTCTAATGAAAATACATAATGGCACCGTTGTTCTACTCTGGTTTTAACAGGATTAAAGTAGTCTAATAATGAACATTTAAATTAAGAAGAAGATTACTGTTTGCCTTTCAAAATTATTATAAATTACGCGACGTACACCATCCTGTGAAGATAGTTATAAAACATGCGACAGAGATACGTACCACGATATCAATTTTCTCAGCCTTATACCTAATTGTCTCTTCTAGAATTTCCGAAGTTACGGCAATGTTTCAAAGTAAATAAAAAAAATATATTTTTTATGTTACGAGATGGCAAACAAGCTTGGCCCACCTGATGTTAAGTGGTCACCGCCGCCTATAGACACTTGCAATATTAAGTGTAAATCTCTTAACACCGCAAGTGCGTTTGTCATCCTGGGGACTAAGATGATATGCCCTCCATGCCCAGTAATTACACTGGCTACCTTTCCCTTCAATCCGAAACACAGCGAACTGCTTCACGCAGAAATAAGGAAGGCGGTGGTACCTACCCAGACGACCCTACATATGGGTCTACCACCTAGTAAGGATTTAAAGTATTACTATCAAGTTCAATAACTGAAAACAATGTAAGACTATGGATTTCGTGTTACGTAGGAACCTAACTACTGAAATATTGATAAAAAAAAAAAAAAATGAATTATGCGCTACGATAATTATTTCTAGTTTCGCTATTAATACCACTTGACGTTAGCCTTGTAATATAATACCTACCTTTGTAACAAACTCGTTATTCCTTATTGTTTTCCTGGTATTTTCTTAATATGTTTCAAGTTCATCCATCCATTACCAGCAGAGCACATGATTAGATGTCAGAGTTTGGAACAAACTTATTTACGAATTCATATATGTATAGAAATAAACGAACAATATCATTAGAAAACTACACAAAAAGTCAGTTATCAACCACTTAGAGAACGATAAGCCCATTACAAGCAGTATTCTCGAAAAAAAATAACAAAAACATTAATAACAAACGTAGTCCCAACAATATGCTAACCACGCGTACAGAATTGAAACACCGCAATCCTATTCAGCAATCATCTCCACACTCGTTCACCAAACAGGTCCATCACGCGACAACAAAACAAACGTGTTTACGGAGATAAATCTCTAAAGAGCGTCAATTTATTCCCTGTCAAGTTATGGCCACTAAAAGGCCTCATTGTGGCCCGTGTCAAACAACCTTTGTATGACAAGTACCTGTCTCAAATCCACAAAAGGTGCTGTTTATCTGGAGTTAAACTAACATCCGAGGTCCATTGGATATTTATACGCTATAAAAAGTTACTTTTTTATAAGAACCTGTTTGACGCGTGTCTGGTTTGGGTAGGGCTACCTCACCCGGCACGCGCCTCGCCTCGCAAACCGGTCAGTCATTGGTCAGTGGGGAGAGTATGCGACCACGCTCCCATTGGTCAGTTGAAAATAGCCAGGTGCGAATTTGCCGTTCGTTTTACGAATGTGTTGCATTCGATATTTAAATTTTTGTAACGTTATTTTATTCTGCTATTTTAAATCACTATTGTAATTTTAATTTAAAGCTTTTTTACTCTTTTTGAAATTAAAATAGAACTAATGATTACAATCACGAAATAATAAATTTTGACAAAATAATCATAATGAAATTATTTTCAAATTTTCACTTGTTTTAAGACTATCGCCGCCATTTTGTAACATTTCGCGCATGTGTCAATTACTTCCGGACTTCCTGTCGCGAATTTCCCGCGTGTAATATAAACATTCTTTGTAGGCAGTAAAAACATTTACTAATAGCAACTACAAACAAGAAAATTGTTTCACCTTTATCAACACTTTGAATAAAAGTGTCCATAAAAATATGCAACAATTTTACTTCGGAAATGAAAAACGCCACGAATGCCTCGAATCGGTTTAAAAATTTAATATGTTCCCGTTGATCTCACAAAATATGCTCGCTTTCCGATCTGATCGATCTTATTAGGAGCTGAGACGCTACATACTATCAACCGAACGCTAGCTTATAATCTTAAGTATAGTGAGTATTGGTAGTTAGGAATAATGTAAATGTTATGTGAAGCTTTATCGCCACTTACCTAACAGCTAGTGTTGCAAGGTCCTATTGAATTAAATTCGGGGCAGATGGTAAAACTAATCAGGATTCAGGGTTTTAGATCCGAAACAAAAAAATCTTTTTTTTTTAACAAAGGTTTAATTTATTGCTTTTAGCAACCAATATTACTTACTAGGAAATATTATTTTAATCGTACAATAATGGTTAGACTTGCTGGACTAGTATAAATCACAAAATGTTACAATAAAATAAAGGGAATGGACGAACGGAGATCTTGGTTAAGCTAGCAGAAGCAGACATAATAAATAAAAAAATGTTATTTTGATTGTATATCACTATACAAACCAAAAATTGTATGGAGACCATAGGTCTAAAGTTGCTAGAAGTTGTTGAAATTAACGTTTTAGTTTTCTTTATTAGTTAAACTTTATTAGTTTTCTTTAGTAGTACAAACTAACTAGCCGATTTTCAAATGAAAAGTAAAGAAAATAAAAAGCATTCGAATTTTAATATTTTTTTCGATTATCTGTCATTTATTAAATGCAAAATTTAGTCAATTTATTAGTTGTGTTGTGTATTCAATGGTGAACTAAATAAGTAAAAAGCCTGAATCGTTGTAAAATTCCGAAAAAATGGATTTGTTGAAAGGGTATCATTTATGTTGTAATGTTAATTTCAAGCAATTTCAACAACTTCTAGCAACTTTAGACCTATGGCTCCCATACAATTTTTGTTTTGTATAGTGAAATACAATCGAGAAAAAAATTTTTTTTTTCAAAATAGGTATCGGGTATCTCCAAATCTATTAAGATTTCTTTTTTAAATATCATTTTTATTTAATCTAAAATTAAGATCACGGTTCCTAAGAGAGTTTTTCTCTATCTCTTATAGTTTAGAATTTCTCCATACTGACCCGAAAAAAAAACTCAACCTGTATATATTTTATAAATAAATACAAGCAACCATGACTTTTGAACAAATGTTCGTGTTCATCAAACAAACATTTACACCTAGCAGGACGCTTGATGAGTAGGCAGCGATACTGACCACTCCACCACGACGGTCTCTATTATTACACTATTTTATTAGGTTTTAGTAAAGATTACGAATTATTATAGCTGACAGTGGGCAGGGCACATTGCGAGGAGGGCTGACGGCGTTGGGGCGGAAAGGTCCTCGAGTGGCGATCGCGTACCGGGAGACGCAGCGTTGGTAGACCCCCACAACGTGGACCAACGATCTGGTGAAGGTCGCAGGAAGAGAAATGAATGCGGGCAGCGCAGGATCGGGGGTGGTGATCCTTGGGGGAGGTCTATGTCCAACAGTGGGCTCACTCGGCTAAAATGATGATGACGATGATTATTATAGTGACAGACTTTGACTAGATGATGTCAGCTAGCAATGTGGGATTTAACAAGCTACCGCCAAACAAAAAGGAAAAACTTGTAGTACCTACTTCCCTGAGGTTCGAACCCGGTACCTCTGTATCTATTGCCTGTGGCCAAGCCACTAGACGATAGAGCGTTTAAAAAGCTTAATAGTTTAAAATAATATAACAAGAAAAAATTGTAAAACACTGTAACCCTACTACTGAAAAAGAACGGAATAAAATTGGTTAAAGAGTCGAGGTCTGCAAGGTACAATCAACCGCACTCCATTTCAATAGAAATCGACAATCAATCATCGTTTTGACATGACAATCGTAGTTCCATTTTTCTTCAAAGGATTTTAATTAAAATCGGTTAAGAGTAAAAATTCTCAAACTCCTCCTCTTGATAAAGCCGGTTAAAATGTAGCATATGTGGCTCATTTGCTAAATCATTACCCTTTCTTTTGGATTCAACAACAAAGTTTTCGCTTCGCGTTTCAAAAAAATATAAATAATACAATCACGCTCATAGTTCCCAGAGGGGTTGAGCAGAGCCTTAGGTGACATTTTGTTACACATGAAGCCACATCTGGCAGTATGAGCCATGCAGTGACATAAGCCTCCAAATAGTGACAGGTGGACAGCCTGTCGCCTACATAAAAGAGCACCAAACCCAAAACGTAACAATCCATGTGTAAACAAACAGACAAAATCCAAAAACCGCGACAGTTGTTATGCTCAAAATCTTCTCAGCAGGCCGGTTATAAAAAAATACACCAAAGAAATACCCAATACTTTATCAATACATAGTAGAGACATATACTTATTGTAAAATACTAAAGAGAGGCGGATAACATCTCATCCGTCGACACTAAATTACAATAGGAAGGGCTGTATGGGGAAAACAAAAAACATTTATATCAATGGCGGCGGGCCGGTTCTAAATTTACTAGTCATTGACAGGCCGTAAAGAGGCGGGCTATGCTCCTGAGACTCGTTCGGGAGTAAGTAGATAAGAAAACTAGAGATACTGGCCTACGCTTGGAGAGGAGGCAGGACCTTGCCAGAGCTGTTAACACCCCAAAGTATTTAAAACTTTATTTTTCTGAGTTTTTGTAACTATGTGTTATAGTTTTTCGCATAAAAAACATATCTCATGAGGAAATGTCTATATTTTACAGTAGACTTCAGCTAAATAGTATTAGAGTCATGTTTCACAGCGGTTGTGAGACGCCGCTGTCCATGAGTACATGGAGAGGATTCTAGGCCAGCCCACAGTAGAGCAGATCCTACCTATCAAGGTAGGAACTGCCCCAGGGAGTAGCCCTGGCAGACAGCATGAAGGTGATAGGAACTGCCCCAGGGAGTTGCCCTGGCAGGCAGCAACGGGGTCACCGCGGACGGTTGTACCTAATCCTTGCAACCGCCGCGGCCTGCTCGTAAGTACGACTCGCTAATTTCAATCATTTGGAATTTGAAATTGACGTATAAATTGACTGAAATCATTTGTGAGTCACGTAGTACTACAATACATACAATGTTTACTATCGCATTTTATTATTATTATTACCTAAATTAATAATTTGACGTAGAAATAATAACCGCATATTTTTGTTGTATCAGCACTCTATAAATCTCGTGGGTCAAATACAAAGTTTTCGGCCGGTTGCCCAAGGGACGTGGGTTCGAGACCCGGATAAAACTCCGGGTAATTCTCACGTACTACCCCCGCATTTGTCAGACTCGCCACATGGGTCTACGTCGTTTCGGGGGTACCTATCCATTATTAATTATACAGCTTGCAACATAGACAGGTAATAAGATCTGGACTGTGTTTGCAATATTAAAAAAATATTATTTTTATATTCATTATAGAGTTGGTTGGAATTAAAAACGTGTAGGTATCAAGATAATGAAATGGAAAAAGGGAATTCGACTGCCAAATCCAGCCCTGGGAAAGGTCCTCGAGTGGCGTCCTCGTGCCGGGAGACCATGACTCCATAGATTTATAATTATTGACTTTTATAGATTGGCAATTCACAAAAGAAGCCGACATTTGGGAAGACACATTCTCGACCCAGGCAATATCAAAACAATCCAAGCTAGGAATATCTTATCATTCTTAGATAGTGCCCAGCTAAAGGAGTACATGTAAGGCCTCAATAGGACTTACTTGGAGGCTAGTCACAATAGATCTTTATAGGTCGCAGTGACGCACAAAGCCCCGAATTGTCCAAATAATAATAATAATAGATGGGCAATTAATCGAATAGGGCGAGACCAAAAAAAATCACCAACGTATAAAGAGTAATGCTCATATCTCCGTGAAAAATAGGACTGCAGTCTGAGAGTCGCTGTCTGCGTGTAAATGAAATGGTCTCGTCTATCTATCTCGCTCTAATATACGCGTTAGTATGCTCTTTCTCTTTCACATTGCCGGTCAGTTTCCTATATGGTAGACCCCCCACAAGGTGGACTGACGATCTGGTAAAGGTCGCGGGAAGCTAGATACGGTCTGCCTGGTTTTAAGCAGTCACCGTAGCCTATAGACGCTCGCAGCACTGACGTGACACTACCCCGTGGAGCTCTGGCAACCTTACTCACCAACAGAAACACAACACCGCATAAATGTTTTATTTCATTGTGGTGTTAGATGATGTTTTGAAATTATTACGAAATTGTAAGCCGTGGAGTTTCATTCGCCGTTTCTTCTCCGTCTCAGCATAGTAATAATTATTTAAGTAAAATAATTATTTAATCCCGAAACGGTGGTAGGGATTTCGACGGTTTAAAAGTACTTAGCAAAAGTCTATTATGGCCGCGTGATACCGGCAGAATAGCATCACCCCGTATGCTCAAATGGGTGTCGTAGAACGCGGCTAATGGATCAGCAAAGGGGTATTGATCACCTTATACTCCGGCAAGCGTAGTGGACTACTGCCTAAACCTGACCTAAACCTTCGATGAGAAGGAGAGGCCTTGTGTCCCAGCAGTGGGTCGAATTATAAAGGCTGTGATGATGATGAAAAGTCTATTTAAATAAAGATGTTTTTCATTTCATTGCCAGCGACTAGAACGCTTCCTCGCTTTAAAATCGAATTTGTTTTACGCTTAAAACATTCCTAATTTCTATTTTCATAAACACACACTGTTAACATTTTCAAAATAAGTTCGACAGTTACTTGATATGTAACTACACGTGGATACGCTTGCAATGTGCTTCGTCAAATATTTATATTGACTTAGGTTAACCCTTGCAGGAGGTCCGTCCATCAGATCTTACGGCCTCACGGGAGAGGCCAGGTAGCGCACCATCTATGAACTGTTAGACTGGGCATTAAAAATTGTAATATTAAAAAACTGCTTATTAGATATTGACTATGAATAGCATGACAATTTCGATATACCTAATCAAGGACTTAAATCAAAATTAGTCGCTGTAAAACAATTAAGTATATAGCCGCGGTAACACGCACTATAGGTACTTGTTTTCTCTATAATTTTTGAGTCACGCCTCCGTCCGCCATTTTTTTGGTTTGCCTTTATACTTAGAATGAAACCTTTTCCATTTCTTGTACCTACCTACTTTTTTAATCTACAGTGTTTTTGATACAAATATAAAAGCTATACTGAAAAACTTCAGACACTTCATTAGTTTTTAATTAAAGCTCAATGGAGTTTATCTATTTAGTCGATAATAATATATTAATTAAAAAAAACACAAAAAAAAATGCAGTGCATACAATTTATGGAGTCGTTTAATTTGATAATAGACTAGCGCACCGCCTGCGACTTTTTCCGCGTGGAGTTTTATAATAAAACATCAAATACAACTTATGTCACTCTAGAATAATGCCGCATTCTAAAGGTGAAAAATTTTTTGAAATCCGTTCAGTAGTTTTTGAGTTTATTCGTTACAAACATACAAATCTTACCTCTTAATGATGTTAATAGAGAATTTAATATTGTTCTGGCATATTTCTAAGTAGGCATTTGAAATCGATCATCATTTAGTGAGCAACTTGATAATTTTTATATCTATAAAGCTTTTTTCTTTTGTTGCAGCTTATAACAAAAATGGCACATACTACCGTCAAGAAGATTATCCGGACATCAAAAGGAAACAAAAATAACGAAGAAAAAAAATAATTGAGGTAATTTATGCAAGTCCTAGGCACTGTCCTCTTACTACAGGTTGCCTGGAAGAGATTGCTTCTTAGCAATAAGGCCGCCTTTTGTACTGTATGTGTATTATATGTTCTGTAATTTTTTCCTTTTCTGTTTGTGCAATAAAGTATATTTTAATTGAATTGAATTAAATTGTCCTTGGCTCCCCTTTCTCGAACCCTATATGGATCCGGCACCTGCACGGTGAAGCCATGGAATGCCAAGAATTCTCCCGCGACTAGGAATGAAGTACCTATACTCAGGGATTATTTTAAAGTTTTATTACTATAATTTTTTACTTGCCATGTCTATCCGTGAACATGCTACGCAGTCCAACAGGGGTCATTCTAGGGACACGCAATAAAATATGCGCGCCAGGTCGGCCTGGATGTAAAAATGTTGTTTTAGAGCTCCCCTCAATAATGTATCCTTTTAGCTATGTTAACTGCTCTCCTTTGACTATACGAATATAGCAAAGATAAACTTTTCGTATTTATAGAAATACTTAGAAAATACGAGTATATGTTTAACAGTTAGTTTATTAATACTTACCACCAACTAATATATTTCCAAGACAAATAAGTACTAGACTATCATAACTATGCAGGAGTTTAGTTAATTATCTAAAATTTGCAACGATGATAATGTAGGTAAATTGGGGACTAGGTGATAGGAATACATAATTCCAACCAGGTGAATTATTGACAAAAATAATCTACCTTATTCCACCCAGTGAACGAACGGTGAACATCTTGCAATAGTCCTAATTTTCAAGTTTTTTTTTTATATATTAATAGGTAGTTACTCCATTAACGTAGTTAGACGTAAATGGTATAAATATACGTAATTGGCAACTAAAAGCATATTTACTGTAGGAACTTAATACTTTAAAATTACCTTTAAATTGTTTTGGAATACAAAATAAATATGACCAAAAAGAAATATCACTATTCAAATTTAATAGTTTTGGTTTCCCTGAATAGGAAGTGAAAATTACAAAAGTTAGGCTTAGAAATAAGTATTTAGCTAACACAGATTGTGACGTCTGGGGTTTATAATAAGAGAGAAAGAAACACATACTTACGTACACGTACACTTACGTATCATGTACCTAACTTACTACGTTATAAATACCTATTGCGTTCAGTCAAGCACTTTAAGCTAATTCGTGAAATCGCAAACTCTCCCACGCATTATAGAATTCAATATTTTAAACACGTTAACCCCCCAGAGACAACTGCTGGAAATTTGACAAAAACAGCTCTCAGTGGGCGCTTTGGGCCGGCAAAGTTCGTAATCGATACGGCCTTAGGGTTTTGGTTATAAATTAGAAGTACCATCGATCACCGGCGCCCTTTGCCCATCGGATCGTACCTTATTGATAGTGAATGTTAACCGACAGTTCACTGAGTTACGTTAAGTGGGACAAGTATTTTTGGGATAATTTGGACTTTGTGAGAAGTTAGTGTTGTGAATAAGCTGAGTCAAATGGGCGTCCGTGTACGGTGGAACTAGAAATTCGAAGCCAACACACTTTACTAGGGTATTTGCTGAAAATTTAATTTAATACTTCTAATGCTAAGGTTTCCCAAATCAGAAGAATTTAGTACCTCGGGTTTTCTTATTATTTTAAAATCAAGAATTCTGAAATTCGTTAAAGCTTAAATTGACATTAAAGTAAAATATATTATTACCTAGTGAACGCAAAAGATAAAAACACGATTAGCAATATACTTCCTTCGATACAAAAATATTGAAAGTTAGCACCAAATTAATGTTCCGCATTTTTTCATAATAAAGGTAATTGCAACACTCACCTTTAAAATCATCGAGCACATTTAAAATAAATAAAATGGCACAGGGAAGAGTTAAAGAGGTAAAAATAATTGTTCCGGTTATAGAAAATCCGTACTTTTCCTCGTGGAAAATGTTTAATAGGCGAATAAAAATAGCATTTCGTTGTGGATTGGATAATCAGGTTTCTAGGAATTTAATTGATTACCTTTTTCCGACAATGAATAAACAACAGCTCCAGGCTCTATTTCCAAGAATTTGGCGCACGTTATTTTAACTCTCTGCCTTCGTAATTTATCTAAAACAGTTTCAGCTATCGTCACATTAAAAATTACAATCCCGCCAACAACTTACTATAGTATTAATTGAATGCCGATATAATCCATTAAATAGTTAGGAAGTAAGGAAGTATTAGTGCGAACCGTTCAGTTCGTTAGGCAAAGGCCATCCCACGGGTCGCAGAGGCTATAGATTACCTGCCGCGATATTAATTGCTTACCCATATTATATATGAGGATACAAATAAGTTTTAGGATAAATTTAATTTTCGAAGCGAGAGGTAATTGCTGCACGAAAGGCTGAGCTGAAGTGAGAGTGCCTCAACTAATCACTGATAAGTCTGAAAAAGTGTAGAGTCATATTATTGTAACACATTATCATCATATTTAGAGAACAATGGCGAATTCAATACATTGTTTGTACCTAAAAATACTGTACCTAAAATATTTTTTTTTTATATATTTCTACGCTCACACCAATTATCTAGCCCAAATTAAGTATCATTAAGAACTTGTGTTATGGATACTAGATAACGAACAATTTTTTGTAAACATAATAATTTTTAGATATTTTTATAAATAAACATAAATAAATACATAAACAACCATGACTCGTAAACAAATATTCGTGTTCGTCACACAAACATTTGACGCTACCAGGACTTGAACCCAGACCGCTTGATGTGTAAGCAGCTATACTGACCACTCCACCAAGACAGCGTCATTCTATGTCAGTGTAAATGAATGCGTCCAATAAAAATAAATTTAACACTTTTGTCAGAATACTGGTATCTGAAAGAATTTTTGAATAATAAAAGCTATTGCAGATTTCTTGGATCCTGCCAGTCTTGTTCGAATACCAACAATGGACTAACGTGTGTTACAAAACTCGTTGCATCCTCCGCTGCGCCACTCGCAGCGTGATCCGCGGCATCGCCATCGCTTCTTCCGCCACATGCGATGATACAATTCAAACAAATGCGTGCAAAAATGCTTCTTCTTGAATGCTCTATACATTGCCATATGTTCGTGTTTCCGGCAGCCCGCTTCGCGCATCGCGATGCCTGACACGCCACATCTCTTCGGACAAGGCCTTAAGCGAACGTTTGTCGGTACGGTCAAAGTACCCACTCCAAATCGGTGAGCATCTAAACAAAATGTCAAAATTTATCAACATAAACCAGCAACATATGGATACTATTATAATTAGATTACAACAGTATTCATATGTTGCTGGTTCAAATCCGGTTCGAAAGATTGTATTAACTCATTGTATTAACTACTTAATTACGTAAAGTAGTTGCAGAAGTTTTCACCAATTAAGTGTACATCGTTAATGTATGATTTGCGTCAAAGCCGGATAACAGTCAAACTGCAGTTAAACAAACAACGTTAACGTGGAATCACGTTAGGGTCATTCGACGGAAACCTGACTGATCCGGCGATACAAGATTAATTAGAAGCAGGGGACACGAATTGGTCGGCTGGCAGTCGGGGAGAAAAATTTACACTATTCTATAAATACACCATCACTTTTTTATCACCAACGATAATTTAAAGGATGTTTCCTACATTTACTAGGTGGTAGACCCCATATGCAGGGTCATCTGGGTAGGTACCACCGCCTTTCTTATTTCTGCCGTGAAGCAGTTGGCTGTGTTTCCGAATGAAGGGAAAGGTAGCCAGTGTAATTACTGGGCATGGAGGGCATATCATCTTAGTCCCCAGGATGGCAAACGCACTTGCGGTGTTAAGTGATTTACACTTAATATTGCAAGTGTCTATAGGCGGCGGTGACCACTTAACATCAGGTGGGCCGCAAGCTTGTTTGCCATCTCGTAACATAAAGAAAAAAAAATTCATACCAACAACTCTTGCCATGGGACCAACATCGAAATAGCGAAAACAAAATCAACTGTTAGACACAAAAGTGAAATTTCGGCTTGATACTTTGGCATTGCGTAGAGATGTGGCATCACTCTGCATCTTTTATCGCTTGTATCACGGGGAGTGTTCTGAGGAGTTGTTCGGACTTATACCAGCTGCTGCACTCCGCCATCGTTCCTCGCGACGACAAATCCATCCTCACAGTCTTGATGCTTGCTATCCACAACGTGCGTTTTTCGCGCAATTTCCTACCGCAGACCACTAGTCTGTGGAACCAACTTTCGCCAGCGGTGTTCCCGAACCGATACGATCTGGACATCTTTAAAAAAAAGAGCGTATTCTAGGACTTGCTAGGAATATGCTAGGCCGCAAACAATGCGGGTTGGTCAAAATTTTCACATAAACTATTTTAACATACAAAATGTGATAACTTTTAAAACATTTGAGCAACGAGATTGGGAACATTGTTTTTATGATTTTAATGAAATTATGAATAACGATTAGAAATCAAAAATGTAAAATCTACATAGGTAAATTTTTACTTTATTTTGCACAACTTTTGTAGGTTGAATACACTGTGCTACCGTATTTGTAAAACCTTTATGAACTTTATTTTAGCAAATAAATTATTTATTTGATTTGATTTCAATACATACTTTAAAAGTAAACATAATTGATGTTTATTTTAAAAAAATATATTAGAAGTACAGCACTATAAAATTGTCAATACCGACAGTTTTTGTTTCATAAACCTAGTTCTGATATTTTGGAAGTTAGTGAGTATATGTCAGGAACCAGCTTTGTCTGCAAGACTCTTAATTCCAGCAAAAGAATGTACAAAGAAACCTATACAAATTAAGTCCACAGAACTATTGTGGCGCAGTATCAAAAATTTTTAGTCTTTATTAAGTATATTATATTATTCTGGTTATTTTTTAAAGACTTGACAATGTGAATTATGACTCTTTTCAAATCAATACTATGAAAACTGTAAAGGGAAGATAAAACTTGTTGAGTTTCTTGCTGGTTCTTCTCAGAACAAGGCCTCCTGGTAGACTCTTGAACCGATGGCATCAAACTTGACTTACATAAGTTTACAAATTGTACCTAAATGAATGAAGAAATTTGAGATTGAGTTTGAGTTTATCCCTTAGCAAATTTGTTAGCAACTGTACCAAGAGCAAGGTATTCGTCCGGTGGTCTCGTAACTGGATTACCTATCATTTTGATTGAGCGTTCGGGAGCCTTGGGAGGGCCTATTACCTTGCTTCTGTTTATCCGTCGAGTTAGGGTCCAGACAGGTACCGAACATCTATCTGATAAGTGTTCAAGAAGATTAGATAATTGAGAATTATGGCTGTCTAAACGACACTTATTCAGCTTGAGAGTGCTAGTAATTACTTATATTGATAGATCACAAGTTTGTGTAATTAATCAAATACAATAGTTGTGACTGTGATTATTTATTAGCATCTAACGTGAAGTAAACCTTGTTCACCTTTTTAAGCATAAACTGCCTTTTGAAGGTCGTAGCACACTTATCAGCTCGGAACCGTATCGTCTCTTTTTAACCGACTTCAAAAAATGAGAAGGTTCTCAATTCGACTGTATTATTTTGTTTGTTACCTCATAACTCTTTACTGGGAGTATAGATTTTGAAGATTCTTTCAATCTTTAGAAGCTGGTGCTTGTCACGTGGTGCCATTTAAATTTGATCGACATCTGACGAGTAGTTTTTGAGTTATCGCTAATAATGCCTATTTAATTGACGTGGATGATATCGTAATAGTTCAGTTACTTGTTTGTCTAAAAGATCTCGAGATAGTTTCCTGAAAATGCCTATACTTAAAACACTAAAAAGCAAGAAATAAATTATTTTTTACATAAAAAATCGCCTTCAAAACTAAAAACGAAGAAATAAAATTTTGTTTACAAAAATCTAAATGTTTTTTTTGGGGTCAGTGCTAACCTCAATATTTGGAATAACGTTGTCAATTGTATTGTATTTGGGATCCAACCTCAACAAACATTGAGATTTTAATACTCCGTATTTAGTTTTGAAGGCGGTTTTTTTTTATTTTTAGTATGAAAAAATGGCGATGCGCTACGGTCCGTAGCCATTTCGTAGCAGCTGTTTTGTAGCGTTCATAGCGAAAAGAGGCGTTCCCTTTCCGAGGTGATAAGTGTAAAAAGTAAAAGACCTTTAGCCGCAGTGGTTGAGTTAAAAACGCCCGAAGTTTTTAACTTAATAAGTAAAACGTCCTCTAAAGATAATTGACGTGCTTACAACCTTTTAATATCAAAAAGAATTAATATCGCTACTAATTTACTGAGAAAATACATTTTCCATTTTCACGGGTTTTATTTGATATTGATAAGAGAGAAAAGCCGTTTAGAGTCAGGTAGCGGGCAGGAATGTATAGTAAAATAAGGGTTGAGGGTACAATAGACGTCTTAAACAAATATAAGAAGGCTATGGCCGGTGACCTTTGTCGCTGTGCGCTGGTGTGCGTAAGGGACAGCTGTCCGGACACGCTAACACTTACAAGCGTTTGTATTTGCAAATGTGACCCGGTAGAGCTAAGAATGTCTTAGAGCTTGCGGCGTTGGACAATTAAACGTACAAAAATTTAAAATTTTATTTCTAAGACTAGATTGAAGAGGATGGACTTATCCTTAAAAAAAATCCCCAATCTTGAGTCGATAATAATAATTATGCGAAATCGTAAACAAGCGTGTTTGGAATATGTTCCAAATAAAACTTTATTTAATTTAAAACAAGCTCACACTAAAAATAACATGTTATTGTATAGCAACAATAATAACAAGCATCACTACAGGTGTTATTTCTACTTTTTTCCTTTCCAACTTTAATAAAATTTAATTGGGCTCTATAAATTTGTAAAAGCGAATACAAAATTGTTTACACTTTGTCCGATAGCGTCAGTCAAAACAGGAGAGACTTAAATATACATCACAAACTAACGGCAACAATATGATTTAATAAAAAGTCTACAGAATGTGCACAGTAATATTAAAAAAAAATCAGTGAATTCTGTGAATTGAATATTAATGTATTTTAAAAAACCCAGTTACTAATAGATACATTTTATAATTTTGTTGATGACTTTTTAAATGGATGATCTTGTCAATACTTAGCGTATTACATTTTTATGGTGTTTTATCTTTATCTTTCAAACCGTACATAAATACAGTCACGCTCATAATCCTAAAAGGGATTGAGCAGACAAAAAGCCATATCTGGCAGTATGGTTGCATTGCCCCAAAAAAAATGTTGACGGATAATATAAATAATCACCATTTTTGTTTGGGCAGCAAACCCCAATAGTAACTAAACCTCCAGTAAAGTAACAAACAAAAGCCAACAACCAATTCAGATGTTACATACTTTTTTTTTATATATAACGAGATGGCAAAAAAGCTTGCAGCCTGGTGTTAAGTGGATACTGATACTTGCAATGTTAGGGATCACTTAACACTGCAAGTGCGTTGCCATCCTGGGGACTAAGATGATATGCCTTCCATGCCCAGAAATTACACTGGCTACCTTTCCCTTCAATCCGAAACACAGTGAACTGATTCACGGCAGAAATAAGAAATGCGATGGTACCTACTCAGATGTCCCTACGACAGACATATATGGGTCTACCACCTCGTAAAAAAATCGTCTCAACATTCCGAGTTTTAAAGGATGACCAGGGACAAACCCACCACCTTCCCATGGCCTGACGCAACCTTACGGTTATACAGGTCGAATCACGGGAGAGTGCGCTGCTAGTTGCCGGAGGCTCTGGTTTCACACCGCACCTTAATCTCTCCTACAAGTTATTCTTTGTCTGCCTTACTTGTCCCTATGGTCCCTTTCTGGGGCGGACATCACTCGTACGCCTTCGGTGCCTTCCAGGTCTTCCGAGCCCACCCGAAGTGGTACCGCTTGCTCCCACTGCCCAGTCTTCTGCCTCTTCTGCGGTGTCTTCGCTCTTCACCTCTCTCTCTCTAGCCCACTCCTAATCTTCTGCCATCGTCACGCGAAGTCCCGTAGCTGTCTGAAGTTCGCCTCCGTCCCCTCGAGGTCCGGGTAATAGACCGGGCCCACCTCAAGCGTCTTCACCTTGTCCAGAAGAATCCTACGCGCTTCCCCGTAAAGTTCGCATTCCCACAGTGCGTGGTGTACGTCATCTACGTCGCTACCCCCGCAGTAGCATGAGCTCACATCGGCGTGTCTCATCAAAGGATGACCAATATAAATTGAAAATTCGCTATTAGTGACTAGAACAGTAAAATCAAATTTCCCTGTCTATCAGTTCGTAAGACTGCACAACTTAAGCCCGTTAAGGCCCGGCCACCTTCCGATACAATAACAGCCGCTATTGCGCCAACCCTTTCTTCTAGGGCCGACCCTGCTTATAAATTGCGGTGTCCATTGGGCCTCGCAGGATTGCTGTTTGTTTAATATTCTGCCGTCGGTTTGTTTTGTGCGGACCTTGTGTAAGTCTCTGTAGTTTAAGTTGGGAATTGATAAATTTAATAAATGGAATCGTAGTCCTATTTTAGTGTTTTGCAGAAGGATTTTGTACAAGGAAGCATTCTTCACTATTTCATTGAGGAATAAATGTGTTAACTTGTCTCTTGTGATGCCTTTTTTATTAATTGCTGTTGCCAGGAAGCTTTTACAGTGTCACTGGGTTTTTAAGAAGGCGTGGACCTTGGTGGGCCATCAAGCCTGTAAAGCGACCTGTAAGGCTCCCGAGAGAATGTTTAGCCGTTAAGACGCTCCTGCAAGGTCTCTATCGATTAGAGTCTTCAGTCTGACGGTACTACTGATGGTGACTCTAATGTACGCTCGTAATCCCATGAGGGGTTGAGCAGAGCCTTAGGCAACATTGTGTATTGTTATAGTATGTTACGTATAAAGTCACATCTGGCAGTATGAGCCATGCAGTGCCTTCAAATAGTGACAGGGTGCCAGCCTGTCGCCTCTAAGGGCTCACTAATTGCTTGCTAAATTATGACACTAATCTGTAACACTAATGCTTCAATAAATATTATAGGTGTTTCCTTGGAGATCTAGTCGCACAATTATTGAAAATAGAGTTGATTTAGTATCAATAAAGTGAAATCAATCATTGAAGCTATTTCTGCTTACCCTTCGCCTTCAGTTTAAATTAGCTTTTTATTAGTTAGTCGGTAATTTTATTTAGTTAGTCTTTTTATGGCCGATTTCAATAACTTAAATATTATGTTCTCTTAGATTTGCGCGAGCACTACACATTACAAGCGTCGGTGGCGTAGTGCGTAAGAGTGTTGTCTCCCACCCGGGAGGCACTGCTACGACCCCGCCACGTACCAATGTGTTTTCAAATTTTGAATTCACATGTACGTTTAATCGACGCTTTTACGGTGAAGGAAAAACATCGTGAGGAAACCTGCAGACACCTATGAAGAAATTCTTAGGTTGTGTGTGAAGTCGACCAACCCGCACTTGGCCAGCGTGGTTGACTAAGGCCTAATCGCCCCTAATATGGGATAGGCTCGAGCCCCTCGGTGGGGACATTATATGAGCTGTTGATGATGATATATTTACGCTTTGGTTTACTAGTCATAAGATTTTGACAGATATGCCATACAAAAGACCAGCCTCTTGAATCTGGACCAGCCCGAACTGGGGTAGACTCAGACCAATAATTCTATTGGTCTGAGGGGGTAGACCACACGAGCACACCAATAAGTTATAGGTACTCATGGTCTACTACCTCCACCTTACAGAAGACCACAGTCAAATAACACTACATTTTTGTGGTGTTGTGTTTCTGTTGGTGAGTAAGGTCGCCAAAGATCCATGGGGTAAGGACCCCTTCCTTACCCCATGGATCTTTGGCGACCTTACTCCTTACTATGGTTGTCAGCGCACGAGTGTCACGTCAGTGTTACAAGCGTCTATAGACTACGGTGACTGCTTACCATAAGGCAGGACGTACGCTTGTCTGTAAAAATCGGGAAAATGAAATAAAATCGGGAGTGGTCTCCCCTTAACTTTCTCGTATACCGAAAACGACTCAAAAGTTGATAGAAACCTTATAATTTGATGTCATACATGCATGTTAAATTTCGGTCATCCATCCGAGTACCGACCGCGCACTTGGTTGCTTAACTTTCGTGATCGATGACTCAAACGTTGATAGAAACCTTATATTTTGATGTCATACATGCACGTTTAATTTGGTTGCAATAAGTTAAAGCATACTCGAGTTATCGTGCTAATGCACAGACACCTACAGACACAGGCACACACACAGATATAATTTCGTAATTCCGAAAACGGTATTTTTGGACTCAGGGAGGTCCAAAACGTGTAAATCCGTCAAAATCTCGAGGTCTAATTTTTTGACGATTACAAGACTTCCTCTATACCTGATACGTATACAAGAAAGTAAAAAGGTATGTCAAAATTCTACCGTTAGGTACCAAGAGAAACTGTCGGTAGTTATATTTTTCAAACCGGCCATTAGAAATTATTTTGTATAATGTAATGGTGTTTATTTATAGAACCGAGCCTAATACTTGGCCCTTTCCCTGTTGATACGGCCGCGATGAAACCCATAGTCGCGATGAGAATGATGGCTCCCTTGAGACCTGGGGCCGTTTCTTCAAGCAAACGAGCTCGGAATTTTGAATTTTATTTTACTTATAAGAACACCTGCTTTTCATGGAACTCTTTTTGAGTGCGTATATAGAACTAATAATATACATCGCTTATAAACCCTCATCATCATCATCATCATCAGCTCATATAAATGTCCCCACCGAGGGGCTCGAGCCTACCCCACATTAGGGGCGATTAGGCCTTAGTCAACCACGCTGGCCAAGTGCGGGTTGGGCGACTTCACACACAACCTAAGAATTTCTTCATAGGTGTGTACAGGTTTCCTCACGATGTTTTCCTTCACCGTATAAGCGTCGATTAAATGTAATACGAATAAAAAATTTGAAAACACATTGGTACGTGGCGGGGATCGAACCAGTGTCTCCCGGGTTCAGAGACGACGTTCTTATGCACTACGCCACCGACGCTTGCCAACCCTGAGGGCCTAGACAAACGATTCCAATCGTTTCTACGAGTAACAACGTCAGCTCTAACATTTGACATGACAGTCGCCATGGATTTTTCTCAGTATTATGTCAGTGTCATACAGAAAATCCTTTTCGTTAAGCGTTCAACGCAATCGATTGGCCACTTGTCTAGGTCCTCTGCTCTCAATTAAATTTGGAGTCGGCGTAGCATGGTTTCCTTGTCCATACATCTCGGTCAGCCATCATCTCAGCATTAACTTCTTTCTTTTCCATATCATCTCTCACGCAATCTATCATCTCTTCTCCATTCTTCCTCTCCCTCTATACCTATCCACATAAATATATATCATCTTTATTACATTAAAATATAACTGATAAAGTACGCACATTTTTTTTTGTACATTAAAGCATACGTCAGCTTAAAATACAATATAAAACAATCTGTTTAATATAAATCCCGTATCACGATCGACGATCTTTCTTCGGGATGAACTCTAAACTAACAATCCTATTTTAACTTTTTTTTTAAATTGTGTTTTGTTCCAACTTGAGAGATAGGATAGTTTTTATCTTGATAAGTAGTTTTCCTTTTTTTACTGCAAATCAATGTTATTACACAGGACAGTAGTATGAAATTAACGCGTGGCCGGAACAGCTATAGTAAAGCATGACTTACACAGTAGCTTCTATGGGGAAACGAAGATTTTGTTCGAATCATCCGGGCGACTCAATAAGAACATCTTAATTTCCCCCGTATGTTGACAAAAACATCAATTCAAAACTGCACTTCGTTTTTAATCTGGGACCTTGTGAAGGTGAGGTACTTTGTATGAAATTAGTAGGGGTGCTCGTTTTTTTGCAAATGAGTGTATTAGTAATTATAATAGAATATTATTATAAGTACATTCATCGGAGCTTACAATTCGAGACGTTATAAATGTGATTTAATTATGTGCGGTCTTATCGCTAAGAGCTATCTTTCGCAGACAACTTTTAATTAGACAGAAAGAAAGAATAAGAAGAGCGTCTGACGGTACCAAGTAATTTACCTAATTTGAATTAATCTAATTTAAGTATAATAACCTAACAAATATTGACATAAATAAATATGGTAATTTACTTTTAATAACAATATAGTTCCCGAATAATAACAGAAACGTTACCGACCACTCCACCAATACGGCAGTAAAAGAGCTCGTTTAAGAAAAATATTTTCCAATACAAACTTCACCCAGAAAATCTAAGCCATCGAACGAAATAGTTCTATCCAAACTAGATATTTTAAATCAACCCTATGTCTACTTCCATATAATTTATATTTCAATGTCAGCAAAATTACAGTACTGAAGCCCACTCCAGTCGGTCTGAGTTCGTCCTTCGAAACAAATATTGGTATATTACGAGGTACGGGCCCCTCAAATTGCAATAAAAAGTCACAACGTCTTGCCTCGACCACCTACGCCCGCGTTATTTGCCTGGTTATGCCCGGCCGGGTATGCAAACTGACTTACAATGGACTCGAGAGAAAATGTTGGTCGTATACGCTTTTCTTTTTTAAGAAAACGATAATTCTGACAATATTAATTTTAAAAGACATAGAAATGTCCTGATTGGTCAGGACGCTAATGCACTGATAGCTAATCGTCCTTTTTAAATCACGCGGTCGCCACTCGCCAAACTGCACCCGCAGGCATGCAAGGACCCGGTTCACATACGTCTTGCTAATCCAGATATAGATATGTACCTGGGCTCTTCTCTCCGATTTCTTAATACCACGGTGCACCAGCCAAGATTCGAGCCCTTAACAATAGCCCGAGTAACTTAGGCTGTATTATATCTTTGAAAAAATCTATGGGGATGAAATTGAGGGCGAAACGCTAGTAATAATATTAATACTGTATTTCCACGCTCACATCAATCAAGTATCTTGTGTTAGGGACAATAAATACAGACACGTAAGTATATTCCTATTGAATCAGGCATTGAGAAAAATACTTAAATCATGAAGTACGGTCGGCTTCAAAAGTAGATTAACATTTTAGTATTATGTCGACACAATTATTAAAGTTTTTGTGTGAACGATTATTGTGACCGATCGATCGAATGTTCGTGTTCTTTACCAAAGTATTTATGTCAACCAGAATTCGCTCTCGAACTTAATGATGTGTAGGTGACAGGGTTACTAATTATTCTACCTAGACTATGCAACACATACAGGTAGATGGCCTTTCAAGCGGGCACCTATCCCTGCTAACAAAGCCAAATAAATACTATGGTAATATTAAAAATATGAAATTGTAAAAATAATAATAAATTTTTTCATATATTTTGTTTTTCTGACCAAACTATTTGTATGGATAAATTCAATTTTATTTTAACAAATTCCAAATTTCACCGAATTATTTAAATGACTATGGGTAAGTGCCCGCTTGATAAGCCATGTATAAACTAGAGTCACTATGTGAAATCTATCGATTCAGAATACCACACTGTGCAGACCGGTCCTCACCGACGAAGGATCACGGTCGGAGGGTTTTTTTCATTTCCTCACAAAACATGTTGTTTTTATTAAAATATACAAACGGTCACTCCCTCGCTTGTTAAATAAAATAAAGGGCTCCAGCCAGTGATATTTGTTTGATATTCCGATTTTGTTTTTGTAATATGTATAATGGCGGGAGGATTTAGCTCTTGCCTATTTATAAGTTTGATTAAAATGGCACTTACACGTGGCTAAGATGAGACTGACTGCTACAATGAATGTGTGAATCAAGAATGGACAGAATGAGGAATAAATACATTAGAAGAAGTTTGAAATTAGAATCAGTGGCAGAAAGATTGAGAGCTAACGGATTGGCATGTTATGAGAAGAGATAATGAGCTGTTACAAAGAAGTTATGACAAGAGAATGCATTAGAGGGATATAGTGATATAATGGTCTGTTTAATGGCTATGCCCTAAAGGGTAACATGATGTACTGGTCGTTTCAATTATTGTTGTTTAGTACATATACATTATAGTAGATACTATTTACATTTGCGAGGCGTAGGCTCGAGCCCTTCGATGGGGACATTATATGAACTGTTAATAATGACATTGGCGGACGCATTTAAATACTTTGACTTTTAATTTAATTCGGTATTCAATTAGGTATTATATGCAGTCAAAGTGCCTAAAACTATTTTTATTATTTATTAGGTAATATGGAAACACTCGAAGCTTCTGTATTGATTGTGTGTGCTTCAAATTGCATTTTATTTTAGAAATTGTATAAGGCTACGTCACTTTATAAGTTTGCAGAAGTAATGACGTTTGGATGTTTTGTTTGATTTTGTAAGAATTGTGTGTTATTTACTGTTAATGTATTTTGACTTTCATTTAATAACTGATAAATCCTCTTTAGCGCTAGAGCTTTCTGTAATATCTCCTGGCCCCATCTAAATATAGCTTACCATTATTGTTGAAAATTTTATTAGAGAGATCAATGAGATAAGGTTTAAGAATTTATTTCTCAAAATAAATTTACATTTCACTTAACATGAGAAATACAATATTTCAATAGTAATTAAATTAACTTACGCTAGACGAGCACGGATACGATAACAAATTCGCCATAAAAATGTCACTGATTGTCGGAAGATCCGCAGGAGAACCAAAGTCACCGACAAAACCTAAAGAATTGCGAACTTTAAGTGGAAGTGGACCGACGGCTGTTGGGGCGGAAAGGTCCTCGAGTGGCGACCGCGTACCGGGAGACGCAGCGTTGGTAAGCCCTTCACAAGGTGGACTGTTCGATCTGATGAAGGTCACGGGAAGCCGTTGGATGAGGACCAATCCGGCTGGAGATCGTTGGTGGAGGCCTACGGGCAACAGTGGGCGTCTCTCGGCTGAAATAATGATGGTCTATCAATTGTTAGAGATAAGAATGCCAATTCTTTAGTGGTTCAGGGTTTTTTGGTGAAGTTTTTCCCATGTCACGATGTTTGTCAGGGATGAACTCCGAAACTAACAATCCGATTCTCATATTTTTTTTAATGTGTATTTTGTTCCAACTTGAGCGATAGAATAGTTTTTATCTTGATAAGTAGTCCTCATTTTATTACTGAAAATTCAATGTTATAGGACAGTAGTATGAATTTACCACAGCAAGGAGTGGCCGGGACAGTTAGTTCCTAATACAAATTAGAAGATAATTAAAGGACGAACAGTATAATATCGACCTTAATTGTTTTTTCTATTCTTTCTTTCGTTTCTTATTACGTCATTAAGTATTCCTGTCGAAATATCTCCAATATGTTATCTTCAAGTAAAAAATATCATACCATTAATTACTTATAATGACATTCTAAATATTATCTTTGATATCAGAATGAATATAGTGGCAATGTCTACTATTGCAATATTAACTCTTTGTTACTCCACTGAATCTTGAATCTTCAAACTAGAATCGATCATATCAGAACTCCCTAAGAATCCATTTCATTTGCATCGCAATCGGCATCCCTAGGCGATTCTAGGCCACTAACAAGACTGGGCGAATAAGTTTACTAATTTGATCTTCGTCGAAAAGCTTTGCGATATCTGCGCGTAATATATGCAAGGCGGATATACCCTTCCATGCCAGTGGTATCGTGCCAGTGTACTGGAATGATTACTGGAAAGGATGTCCTCCCTTTCTAGACAATCTGGTAAAGGAAAATGCAATCTAGCGAAATTAAAATTAACGTTTGGACTTTTGTTTCCATCTTTTTCATATATAATTATTATACATTTAACAATAATATATTTGCTAATTTTGCGAACATTATTTTATTGTTGGTCAACGGACAATTTTAACTATTGAGGGATTGAGATGATTGAAAAGACCACACAAGAAATGGAATATGTTACATTATATGAGAAATAATAACAATGAAAAAGCGAAGATAATATTTGGCATTTCTTACGAAGATTAAGATTTATTTTTATTTTATCTCCGAAGCACAAGTTCTTAATAATAATTAAATGCAGGCTAGATAATTGTTATGAAATAATTTTTAGCAGCATACAATTCATTTTAAAGTGTTTTAACTCATTTTCTTAATTCAATTTATTTTGCGCAGAAGCAGACAATTATGATGGGTGATACACACGAGGAGCCGAAAACTGCAGAAGGTCAAGACTGGAGGTGATGACTTAACGAAGATCCGTCGAAAACATTTGAGCCACTTTAATGACTGGTACGAAAGTGATTAGTAGTAACATTTTTTTTTATTTCCATTTAATTTAATCGTTTAAAGAAACAAAATGTATGGTATGTCAAATAAGAAAAATGTAAGTCGCTTGAGTGATGAAAAATCACGAGTAAAATTATTATCAGAAAAAGCTTTTATTATTTTCTTTTGTGTGTGCATTAGAAAGAAATTGGCATGACTTTTTCTTTTTCCTATAAAATGAGCCAGTCAACCTCAGCCGTCTAAACGAGGCACAGACCGGCCGACCCTTGCGGCCAGTTCTCCCTCAACAGTGGGCAGTCTCCCTCCACACGACCCACCCAACAAAAAACGATACAACTACCCTCCCCAACAACACAATTTAAACTTAACAACAATAGCTTTACTGGCTATTTTGCCCTGAAGAACCCTTTGTGGGCAGTCAGTCACACGGGGGGATGGTCGAATCGACCCGTGTACCGCGATTGTGTAGTTTTGATTTTCATTTTGTTATTCAAGGGTAAGGTTGGTTTTTGATTTCGTGCGTTATTTGATTGGGTATTACTTTATTCTACCCATAAATAAAATACATAAAATTTACAAAATTTTAAACAAATCTTTTCGTTTAACTTTTTACAACTCCAAATCAAAATAGCAAGAACTTATTTGTTTATTTTTCAGGGCTTGATTCTTATTACGAAGTTGATGGTTATAAAATATAAAAAGCAGTTATTATTTTATATGCATGACTATACTAAGGCTGACCGTCAGCCAATTAAACAGAACCTCCTCCTTTTTGGAAGTCGGTTAAATAGTCAGTAATGCTAACAAGACACAGATATCCGGAGTTTGATGGTTTGGGTGAGGAATATGGACATTTGATTCATTAATTCTTTATACTTGGTATATTTACATAAATAAATATACTTTAACTAATGATATTCTATTATCTATAATAATAGTTAACTTGGGCTGGATCTGTTGAGAACAGTTAATAGTTGATTTTTGACCTGCTGGAATGGCTACTATAGCAATTTACCAAACAAAAATTAACCAATTTAATTAACTCAAGAAATGAATTTTTATAACTATTTTTTTATATTTCCCTAATAATTTAGAAACTCAGTAGTTATATGTATTTTGTAGGATAATTATTAATCTTTGGTAGATATTGTATTATTCTATAGCTCAAACTCAAATAAACTCTTACATCATGTAACTGAACTTCCGTTTCATAAATTTAAACCTTCAAACATAATGAAGAAGGTGTAAGTACCTACTATAAAATTCATTAATCAATTGGTCAAGACTAATTTTATATGTGGGTATTACTTGTACAAAAATATATTTTATTTAATTTCGTTTTGTACATTTTCTAAACGAACATCACGTTATTAAAAATATAACTAGACATAATTTTCTAAATCATAGTTTTAGAATTACTCGAAAAGTATTTTTCACACTGTACATTACAATATTATCTATTCAGTGAATATTAAATACTAAACCAAATGAATAGCAACAAATAAAAGTCTTAGCGATCACTAATTACATTATTATTATCTTACGGAGAAAGTAATGAATTGAAATTGAAGAACATTCATTTATATACATGTGTAAATTAAGACATGTTCACATAGATATATCAGTCAAACACAAAATATTGCAAAACGTGGCAAATCTTTCATTTCATTCGACACATAATAAAGTCAGTCATTACATCCAAGGCGTGACATTACAATATTCACTCTTTAACCCCCAAATATTCTTGTCACCCGTTTCACCAAATTACACTTACATGAGACTTGGAATTGCTTTGAGTTTACCCTTTTTTCTTAACATGACAGCTACACTGTCTACACACGTGGCCCACAAGAAATACCCATCGTGTGGTGCCGTCAACTTTGCTGTTGGCCTGTGCTTCAAGTGACAAGAGCTGAACAGGTCTGAGAATTTGTCGGATTGTTAGTCAATTAAAGCAATGTTCTTTACTACAACTAAATGAAGTATTTAAATGCATGGTCATGATGCGTATTTAAAAGCTGTATGGCAAATATAATTTGAGACATGACCTTGTAGAAATAGTGTATGTAATTTTAAAGTTGTATGAATAGTCAAAGATATAACAGGTAAAAATTTACTCGTCACTACTACATACTATTCCTGTGTAAAGTTTATTAAATTCAATACCTATGAGAAAATAGTGCTGCTAGCACTTTGTAATACAATAATGAATTTTAAAGTGCTTTTCAAAACTTATAAGGTTTTGTGGATAATATTAAGTAAACTAGCAGACTTTCCAATAAGAAATCAACTAATATTCTTATTAGAAAAGTTAATAATATTCTTATTAGTAATATGTTTAAATATTTAGTCAATGATTTTAGTCTTTTTATTTACCATATTCTTTCCTTTTATAATCAGTCCCACGGCAGTATATGGTCTGTTAAAATGGGTCAAACCATTTTCGCTTAAATAAATATTTTTAATACTAAACTCATTATTAATTAAGCTGTAACATATTAGAAATTCGAAGTACGCCATGTGATGCCGGCAGAGTAGAATAGCATCACTCCATATCCTCCAATGGGTGTCGTAGAAGGCAAATTATGGATCAGCAAAGGGGTATTGACATGGTATTGATAACCTTAAACTTGTCCACCAATCCACATTGGGCAAACGTGGTGGACTACTGCCTAAACCTCTTTCGATAACATGAAGAGGCCTTATGTTCCAAAGTGGGTCGAGTTGTAAAGTCTGTTATGATGATAATATTAGAAGTTAAATAGAAGTGAATTACACCGCAATTTGAAATTACGAAATTTAGACTTACAGTTCTCCACAAGGTGACACGCACAGTGACCATTACCATAGTACTTGTGATATATTTGTGCGTCCTGTGAGTAAGTGATACATCTGTAAAATATGAATTTGACAGTACAGTAATTTTTGTGTATGAAAAATTATTAAAAAGGTCTCTTTAAAAAGGGTTATTTAAAAAAAGTTTTAATACAGATTTAACTGAAAAGGTATTTTTTTTACACTGTGTTTCTACTTAATATGATAAGTTACCTACTACTGATAATATTGTTGAGAAACAGTTAAAATATAATTAACTGTTTTTCAAAGCACACTGATTAGATTACGGTTTGTTGTAATGATTCATAGAAAGTTATTACATTTTACACTATAAAAAAAACTTTTATGAAAGTCAATATTATCGGATTTACTATATTATTTCTGGTCCGCTAAAGCTTCTGCCTTGTAGTTCCATCTCGCTAGACAGTGTGATACGGGTCCGGCCCGGTCCGAAATAGATATTTTCGCCGAGTGTCATGTTGTGTGGCGTTTGTTGACGGTATAAAGCCGGCCAGCGCGCCTTGAGAGTGTTTGAACGTGTAGACGTGTTTTATGATAGTGTTTCATGTTAATATCACATTTTTTTTCTGTATTTTGTTTTTGTATTTAATCCGTTTTATTAACTTACATTTATTTAGGCAGTCTACTTTTGTCTTGTAGCAATATTGTTGATCACTAGATTTTTGTAATAACATACACAATTTATGTTGAATAGTTAGATAGTTCGCAATATTGTAGCACTCACAACTGCATTCCAAGTCAGAAAAATATAATGAAAACATATACAAATGCTTTGTAATTAAATATAGTTTTGTGTTTCAAAACTTAATTAATCAGATTATCGAGGGAACTAATAAGTAAATATATATTTATTCATCGCGACGTCTTATAAGAAATAACATTATTTAATAAAAAGTACATATTGGACAATTTTAGTTGTACGCAAGATATATTTTCTAATAAGATTCTCCCAGTACAGCGCCATCTGTCGTCGAGTAGCCTCCGGGTGTGAAATGTTGTAAACGGTAAAAGTGATCATAGAGGGCGCCTCTAGACATGCTCGTAGCAATCGTAGATAACAAATAATTTTGTAGACTACGAAGCTACGACTCTCATAGGCTCGTAGCTGCTAACGTAGTAACAGTAAGGAGAAAATAATTAATAGGTAACAACTAACAAACATTAAACATTATTTAGCCGCAGTCGACATCCGATGTATTTCGATTGATTGATTAAAAATAGGTAAATTTGTAGTTCACATAATTTTGCTCGCATTATTTTTGAAATAAATGCCAATACATTCTGAATTATGCGTGTAGACGTTTCATTTTCCGGTATATGAATATTGGTTACATTTTTTTAAAGACTGTGTGCTTGATAAAATTTTAATGTTCTTATTCTTTGTATAATTTTACATACGATAAACACATACAGTAGTAACTTGATAAGGTCGTAAAAAGATTAATAATAAATAAATAAGTATTGAAAAAAAACATAAGTTTATTGAATGTAAAATATTTTTTTGTTGTTAGTTTACAGTTTTACTTATGTTGACTATGTTGTTATTAACTCATTCAATCTGTCGTAATTACTTATACGTTAATAGGTAATCGTTAGAATAAGACTTCTTCAGTTCTGAACCTCGGCTTAATAGTCAAATCTATTTTTGATAGCCAATAGCGCATACTTTACGTATATTTTGTTTTTGTTACTGTTGATAAAACACTATCAAAAATATACTCACTATTAATATATCTTTACTTACAAAACTTAAGATTTCTTACGCTGGTTACGCATTATTAAGTTGAAACTCATGATTCTATAAATATTTGCAAATTTGTAATTAACCTTAACTAAATCTATATTCGAATTATAAAAAAAGCGTTGGTAGCGTAGTGCGTAAGGGCGTTGTCTCCCACCTGAGTGGCACTGGTTCGAACCCCGCAACGTACCAATGTGTTTTTAAATATTGAATTCATATGTACGCTTAATCGACGCTTTTACGGTGAAAATATCGTGAGGAAACCTGCACACACCTATGAAGAAATTCTTAGGATGTGTGTGAAGGCGACCAACCCGCACTTGGCTAGCGTGGTTGACTAAGGCTTAATCGCCCCTAATGTGGGGTGGGCTCGAGCCCCCCGGTGGGGGCATTATATGAGCTGTTGATGATGAAATTTATATTTAAGCTAAAATAAATAAAGATAATATTAAAAAAATTAAAAGACATTGAAAATAGTTTATTTTTGTAAGCTTTAATTGTAAGTGGTAAGTTGCAGACCGATATAATTTTTTTCCCGCTGAATACTTAACTGTCAGAAAATTAACTAGAAAAAAATATTTATAAAAAAAGCTTTATTTCAATTTAAAGCACTAAAATTATAAAAGTAAACTTTAAATAGCAATAAATGCTTGTCGCGAGATTTACTTGTCATTAGGATCAACGATAGATCGAAGTAAATCTCGCGACAAGCCTTTATTGCTATTTAAAGTTTATTTTTATCATTTAAGTAGTTTAGTTTAGAATAAAACCTTTTTTTAGAAAGATATTTTTAGTTTATTTATTTTTTACTTTTTAGTCAATATTCGTATTCTTCTCAGTAAACCCTTTCATTTGATATCCATATTGTAGAAGTGCATTAAAAATAACTATTCCGCCATCTTTGATGGTCCTTTATATTGGATTTAGAATGATCTCACACAGCTTATTGTGTATTGTCATCCAAACTAAACGCGTAAACAGAATTTCAGCTCAATCGGTTGAAGAAATCTGCTTCAAAATCGAGTTGCAAGATTCCACCCGAACAAACATACATTGCAAGTTAAATAAAACTTTTAAAAAAGAACAATGTCAGATAATCGGTTTTAACTTCTTCTTCGTACGGGATGTTACCGCAACCGTGGGGTTTTGCGCCTGTTTTGTTCGGTTTTTTATGTTATTTGGTTGGCAGACAAGCATTCGACCTGCCTGGTGGCAGGCAGTCATCATAGCCTATAGTCGTGCGTTGCCACCCATAGTCCTATTCCATACCCCGAAGAGCTCTTGCGACCTTAGTCATCAAGTTATATAGACAATGCTCAGGTACACAGAGTCATTGCATGATGATGGCGAGTAGTAAATTAAAAACATTATTTTGATAATAATTCTAACAACTGCATGGCCCATAGTGGCTTTAAGTGTAAACAAATGTTATCTACGGTTCTGGTCAACTCCTTTTATGTATGTGAGTTTAAAACTTACTGGCTGACATAGAACTTTTTTTTTATGTTACGAGATGGCAAACAAGCTTGCGGCCCACCTGATGTTAAGTGGTCACCGCCGCCTATAGACACTTGCAATATTAAGTGTAAATCACTTAACACCGCAAGTGCGTTTGCAATCCTGGGGACTAAGATGATAAGCCCTCCATGCCCAGTAATTACACTGGCTACCTTTCCCTTCAATCCGAAACACATCGAATTGCTTCACGGCAGAAACTGAAACTGTGAAAAAAGAAATAATTATAACTACGCCGACCTAAAATAACAGCCAAGTAGTTGATGAAACAAGTGTACAAAAAAGACACCACAACACCAACCTGTCAAGCTAAACCCTTCAATCCGAAACACATCGAATTGCTTCACGGCAGAAACTGAAACTGTGAAAAAAGAAATAATTATAACTACGCCGACCTAAAATAACAGCCAAGTAGTTGATGAACTAGTGTACAAAAAATACACCACAACACCAACCTGTCAAGCTAAAAACGAATCTAATCAACAAAGGTGCGGTCAACTGCCAAACAAAAAATAAAAGCTTTTAAAAGCTCCGCCTTTAAGTTTCCTAAGTGAAAGTCTCGAGTGAAAAATGCAACTTAGTTTAAGGAAAGTGAGAGCGGGCGCCTCAAACGGTGTTACGTAAGTATTTTATAACTTAAAAAGAGTTTAACTTGAAGTTAAGAGTTGACAGTTTGTGTTAAATGTAACTAAGAGGGTACTGAATTGATAATAGTCTGTTTTTTTTTGTAAAACTTCGCTTTGTTTGACTAAGATTATTGTGGATTTTGATATAATAATTCTTTTGCATAAAATATAATACGTTCATTAACTGGCAATAATATGGAACTCCTATGAGTTTATTAGAAGTATAAAAAAGAATATATTTAACTAAAGTAAACGTTAGCAATAATTTTTGTAAAAGTTGTCATCAGCTCAGTAAAATAAGTTGAGTTATTGAGAAAGGTATCCTGATCATTTCCTAATTTTTATACCCTAATAAGGTGAATTCCTAAGGTAAGTCGTATGTGTTTTGCCACCGTTGACTATTAAAAAATGTCCACTCTCAAAATCTTTAAAGACACCACATTAATATGTTTACGTGTGGTTTAGATTGTATAGGTACTTTTAAAAACAAGACATAGGGCCGGTTTCACAGGTTAAGGTAATTAGGAGATATCTGACAGTTAAATAGACAGATGTGAATCTGTCAAATAAACGCTAATCCAAACTTAACTGTGAGTTTCTCCCGAGTTCTTATTGTGAAAACACGTGTTGAGAGACTCTACTGTAAATTCAATCTAGCGTACAATTATTTTAGTGTTTATTAATTATTTTCACTTGAAATTGGCTAAATGCTTAATACGAAGGCATAATTAGGATTAAGATTAAGAACTTATCTGGAACATTAGTATTATTTCGACAATGCGGGGCTTTTTGCGTCACTGCGACCTGTAAAGATCTATTGTGACTAGCCTCCAAGTAAGTCCTATTGAGGCGTTACATGTACTCCTTTAGCTGGGCACTATCTTAAAATGGTAAGATGAATATCTTACCATTTTACCTAGCTTGGATTGTTTTGATATCGTCTGGGTCGAGAATGTGTCTTCCCAAATGTTGGCTTCTTTTGTGAATGAGATATTCACAAGAGCATAGGAACATTAGTAACAGGTCTTGTGATAAATATTGGATAAATACTAGTGGTCCAGAAGAACTAAAGGCTTGTGCTCGTCTGATTTAAAAATATTCATCTGTATCCTATGAGCATTTTATTTGTGCAAAAATATTTGCAACTTTTTAAGAAAATACAGTTACTGTTGTAATACCAATTACAAGCCGCTTGCTGGTACCAGCTACTATTCCCTAACTTTGACTAATAAGGCAATTAAAAGCCATGTTTACACAAACTGAGGTGGAACCCAACAGACCAAAGCTTATCCATTAGTCTGCGTACACACAGTCCGATACTCAATCAGTGATTGATCAATCACGTCTGGAAGTCAATCGTCGGGCGGATATGGGCGCCGCCGCCGCAGTCCGCCCATTTTAACAGGTCGCTAAACGGATTTTTGCTAGGAAATAGTCCTTGCCTGCCTGGGGACGATGGCGATATGGAATTAGGGTTTGCTGTACTGCGAGAGAAGTTTTATGCAATATTAAGTCGCTGCTCGAATTTTTCGTTTCAGCGAATGGTTAACTGAAGTGCCGCCGTTAGTCTATGAACGTTTTGCCGAAAAATTTGCCTAACAATATTAGTCTGGTCTGGTCTTAAGGTATTATTGCTATGAGCAGGAGTAAAGTCTTTATAAGTAATTTAGGAGTAAAGTCTTTATAACAAGTAGGTATAATGAAAAACTGACTATGAACTTTTCGGCGAAAAAAAAATTCGGTAAACCAAACGGTATGCTCTAGTAAGGGTACAAATAATTAAGTGACCAGTTCCTCTTTGATTGAGTAGTTATCTGCATTCTTAATAAATTTTTCTGTGAGTTATTAATTTATAAATGAGTTTTTCTGTAATTAATTTACTTTTAAAAAACGGTGTGAATAGTCACCAAGTAAGTCTCTTTTGGATTTAAATGTTTAACAAACAAGGCCTTTGGTGGAACGCAAACCATGACTGTGCTGCGATGCGAGTAGAATAATTTTATACAACAACTAGTGCCCGCGGCTTTGCTCACGTTAATCACGTAATTAGGTATATAGCCTTCATCGAGAAATGGACTATCCAACACTATAAATAGTAGATATGGATATTTAAATTGGCATAACTTGTAAATATTATTACTTTTATTACAGCCTAGTTTGCTGTTATTGTAAAAAGTTTCATATACGCCAATATTGTGAAAATCATCAGAAATTGTGTTGTAGTGTATTTGTAAAATTTATTAACGTATAAAATTGTATCGTATACTTACTCGTTACTTGTAACAATCTGTTATTGTTAAGAGCACTTCTTATACTATTTCCAGTAAGATTGTAAATCTAATAGGAATTTAAGTTGTAAATAAAATAAAATAATCTAATAAGAAAAATAACGCGATTTTTTTCCACTTGCTGTTACTGTGTCACGGGTGTACGAAATTATATTACAATGGGTGGGTACTAAGGTATATTCAATTATTATTCTGTAAGTCTATTTCAAATATTGGTCACACCCATAGCTCCTTGTATTTGAATTTGTTGATTTAAAAATTGGAACGAAGTTAAAGAGATTTCAAGTAAGTTTCAATTAGCGTTGTAATGCATTTATTTATTTAGGTACCTACATTAAAGTTTTCCAGCAAATGAACAAGGTAAGGGCACCAAAATAATGGCATAAGACAAATATATTAAATCATTAAATTGAATCATAATAAATCGAGTCCCTAAAATGATAAAATCTCAAAGAAAAAAAAGATCCCTAATGTGAATACATTATCTCAAAACTAATATTAATTCAAAAGTAAAAAAACAAAAGTTATTATAAAACATAATTAAAAAGTCAACGTTAAAATTCAAATTAAAAATATTTTTTAACGTTCACTTTTTAATAACGTAAAGTGAATACCATGTCATACTTAATACTAATCCAAAGTTGTTATTATTACAGTAAAAAAAGGAAAAAAAAAACAGAAATTATAATAAAACAATAAAAAAGTCAACGTTAAAATTCAAATGAGAATTAATTTTAATGGTCGCTTCATCACTGACAGAAGTTGACATGTATATTTGATTTTTTTTTGACATACAGTCCATTCAAACCTACCTATTTAACTGCCAGATATTGCCTCAGAACTTTCGAGGTTTTGCACCGTGTTCTACAAGTGTTGTGAGACTCCATTCTTACCTCAATCTACCGTACAATTTATTGGTACTTAAGATACATTTTCACTTAACATTGGCTAAAAATCTTTGAATACAACCTGAAACTAGTCCTAAGCATATATTTTTTTTTGGATAATGTCACTTTTATTTTGAAATGCACTACACCAATGCCACAGTTCTGCGGTTGCCTTGTTGTTTGATTTATATTTAAAAATTGAATGTTCTCATGTATATTGATCGAAGGCAATTTCATGAGCTTTTAGTTGCCGTTTTAACTGTGTTTTTGGCCATTACGTGCGTTCCTTCAAATTTTTCTATAAAACAGATAAACCGGTTTTATACCTATGCCCAACAGTGGGCGTCTCTCGGCTGATATGATAATGATCATGAGATAAATAGTAGGTAAACTATACACAAAATAAAATATCACATAAAAAGTCGTAGTAGCGGCCTTTGACGATGGAAATCAAAGGTAAATATGCAATAAAAACAGAAAGATTTATTTTATATACGACTAAATTAAGTTCTCTCTCTATTCTGTAATGACCTGTTATTAATTTTGGACTTTCCGTTTTCAAATTACTGTTATAGGAAATCCCTACTATATGTTAATTAATGAAGAGAATGTGTGAAGAAATATAGTGAATAATACGAATAATATTGCCATTATGTAAGGTAGTTTCATCTTAACTTCAAAAATATTTCGTTCGGGTCTTAGAAGTGCAAATTTCAAAGATTTGATGAAACAATGTTTACCATAAAAGCACAAGCACCAAGCACTGACAAATTTCGACAGCGAAAAGCAGTGTCTCGGTGGCGTAATTGGTCAACGCAACCGCCCGGATTGCGGAAGATGCGGGTTCGAGTCCCGCCTGAGGCAAGTCGATTTTTTTTTCAGTGCATTTTTCTAATATTAATATTTACGCGTTTGTAAACGCAAAAATAAAATTATTCCATATTGCATTAGACTTTACTTAAAAACATTTTCGTACAGACTTGAAGTGTAAAAAAAGACAAGTAAAAAACCTATCAAAGAAAATTGTCTATTATCTAACTAAACTGTGGAGTTCTTAACAATTAATATTTAAAAAAGTAGCACTCTCTGTATTTTACGCTTTCACGTCTAAACAACGGAACCTATTTCGATGTAATTTGGTAAAGATTGTTTGAGACCCTTTGATACTTTTTTGCGCGATAACCAATATTGACGCGAGTAATGCCGCCGGTGACCACTAGTGTTAAATATAACTGATCAAAAGAGATGCTTGATGATAAAGTTACAAAAGCTAAATCAATATTTTGACATAAAATAACAAGGAAATAATTAAACATTTATTTAACAAATATTTATTTATTGGCGTAAATTAGCTTTTTCTTAACAACAATGTTTCATAATTATTCACTTGTGTAATAATAAGTGATCTTAACTGTAAATTAATATTCTCATCTTATCCAAGCTAATCTCAGGTTCATAATTCCTTTCTGGATTTCACAAGAAGTGTCTTAGCTTTTTTAAGCGATTTATGAGACTAAAAGTCTTGTCTAATATTAATAATATGAAATAATATGAGACATCAAAAACACAATATTATAGATGACACAATAAAATATCCTTAGAGCTTCAAAAACGCGGAATTGTAGATTGTGTAAAGGAAAGATAACTTAAAAGTACCTCTGCGTTCCTTACACGCGAGAGCACAGGAATAATGAGACGACAACTACTTACTCGCTACAAAGAAAATTAATTGGAGTCGACCAGAGATATGGTAAAGGACAAGCTTCCATTTTATGCTGGATGGATCCGCCTTTGGTAGCGAAGGCGTAAAATGAGGCGATAACTACGTGGGTCGAAAACATTAGGTAGCAACTAACGGAAAACACACTGGAAATAATGTTAAATTTGCAATAGAACACCTATTCTGAAATACGTGCGATTTGTACTCAAAGTAAACAGAGGTAAACAGCGAACTAGCAACTCGAACTTGGAGCGGCTGAACAGACTGGGGTAGTACCTCCAACTTACAGGAGATGGTCGCACTCCTCCATAACGGCAGGACTAATAATTATGAATTTTTTGTGTATATTTGGTACGTATGAGAATAATTCATAAAGTATATTTTATACTGCTAAAAAGGAAAAGGATAAATTTTATTTATTTAACGATTTATGTACAAACAAAAAGCAATTACAAAAGAACAAAACGTAGACGTGGGAAGCGTCGGTGGCGTAGTGCGTAAGAACGTCGTCCCCCACCCGGGAGACACTGGTTCGTTTCCCGCCACGTACCAATGTGTTTTAAAATTTTGAATTCATACGTTTAATCGACGCTTTTACGGTGAAGGAAAACATCGTGAGGAAACCTGCACACACCAATGAAGAAATTCTTAGGTTGTGTGTGAAGTCGACCAACCCGCACTTGGCCAGCGTGGTTGACTAAGGCCTAATCGCTCCTAATGTGGGGTAGGCTCGAGCCGCTCGGTGGGGACATTATATGAGCTGATGATGTAATGTGTGATGTGAAAACGTAGACAGAAAATTGTACAATACTGCTTATTCCTATTAGAAATCTCTTCTATCGGTCCCACATACGAGAGAGATTTTTTAATGGTAGACAAGTGTGTACCAACAAAATAAAGTATAATTATAAAATAAACAGAAATATAATATTTAAATAGAGAATAACATCGCCTAGGTATCTCACCTATTGTTTATAAGTACGTTACTGCTGTAAACAAGAAAGCAAAATAATCTTATATTCTTAAATAATCTTCTATTTATTTACACCCCTTTGTAATGTTAATAAGTAGAATGGTCAAACACGTTATGAATACGTTACTTTAATTAAAACACTGTCCCCTTAAGCTCGTCTGTTAATCGCCAAATTGAACCCTAAGTCTAATGCAATAAAACATACGATGATATCCAAAAACTTTTGTCCCTGGACAAGACAAATACCCAGAGCGTAGAACAGACCCTTCTATTTCTAAAATGGGGTGAGTGTGGGTGGTATGAGTGAGACAGCGGTGTTGTCTGATGTGTGTTAGAGGGGGACAAAAGATCTTAATGAACGGACATTAGAATGGCGTCACTGCGATTAAAAGTGTTAGGTCTGTATGTAGATGGCTGTTCGTATGTAGCTATGTGGTGGTTTGTTTTAAACTTTATTATGATCGCTTTAAAAGTGCTATTTTAATGTTCACCTTTTTGTCAAAGTCAAAGTCAAAATTACTTTATTCATTTAGGTACAATTTGTACACTTATGAAAGTCAATTTTGATGCCATCTAGTCAATTTGGATGTGTTAATTAAATAAAAACAGTAATATATTGTGAAAATTAAGACAAAAAAGAAAAAAACGAACATTGCAACAATTCAATAAACACAGTAAGGTAAGTACAATTATACATTGTATGTATGTATATGTATAATTGTACTTACCTTACTGACTGTGTTTAGTTTATTTAAAATAAAATCAAAAACAATACCGAGGCCCAATTGATGTTTTCAATTACGCTACGCTATTAAGAGATCAAAGAATAGCATTTAGTTGTAGTATCAACTTAACAAATGTTATAAAGTAACTTGATAATTATGTTAACACCTATGACACGTGATAACTATGGAGTGTAGTCCGGATATGGTTATTGGCTTGTCATGATGGAAGCACAACTTCTAAGTCAAGGGGTTTAATAAAGATATTTATAAGTACAGCGCTCAAAAAATAATTGTTATAGAAAACACAAGTAAGTACTATCAGAGTACATCGGACCTTGTCAGTAAGTACATCAGTTGAGATGAAGTTCTGTGCAGTCAAAGATACTATATAATATTATGTAAAAGAAAAATCGATACTATAAAGATTTTCTTTAAATGAATCCTTGTTTCCCTTGGTCACGCCATAGCTTCAGAAATACTTTACCTATTTGATTCATCTTTTTTTCTTAAGTTTTCTAATACCTACTTTGTAGAAGGTTCTTACTGAAAGAAAAAATAAGAAAATGGGATAATTGTTTTAATATTGCAAGTGTCTGCAGGCGACGGTAACCACTTAACACCAGGTGGGCCGCAAGCTGGTTTGCCATCTCGGAATATATTTATAAAAATCTGAAATTATCGCAAAGCGAAAATATATTGATATGATAAGTAACACAAACAACTCTTGCTATGAAACAAAAACGCAGCTGCGTTCTCAACACAAATTTTGTTAAAGTGTTTATTGATATTAATTTTGTAGTGTGTGATATTAAATGTAAAAGTGTGATATTAAATTTGTGAAGTTTGGCCTCACTACTGTCTTGTCGATTTTCTTTATCTTTATAAGTAGGTAGTTCTCATTTTTTTTTCCTAATTAATCACAAAAACTTGTGGTGGGTCAACTAGTAAAATATAAAAATAACTTCTATAAGAAAGGGGTCACCAGTCAGCAAACTCGTGAACAAAGATTCATATTCAAGCATTTGCTCCTAACAGCGTACGAACTTGGTCCCCTCTATGTGTAAGGCAGCGACTGACGATTCCACCTGAATGAATGAGAAAAAAATACTATCTCAAAAATTTATTTATTGTTTCTCAAAATATTCTCACGTTGCGTAAATGTACTTTTTCATTCGATTAAACCACCACTCCATTCCATCACTTCGCAGATATCACTTTTTCACTTGACAACAGTTACACAAGTTTTTACTGTTAGCTCACTTCAGCTAGACATTGGCAAAACGCGTGCCTAAATATAGCGAAGTTAATTTAAAAAAAAAATACCCAAAATAGCGTTAACCCTATCGCTGCTTACATATTTAATATGTCTTAATAAATAGCGCTTTTGTTTTGATTAATGCGGGTGTGCGCATGATGGACGCGTTACGGTAACATAATTTTATATCCTGAACAAAACTTGACTGATGAAGTAACCCTACTCGGCTTGTTTGCGCAGGAGGGATAGTTGGGTACAAATTATTTTGGGTTCCGCTAGATATTTTGGAAAATAGTTGCAGGAGTTTCGTTCACCGGTGTCTACGTGGGTAAGGGTTGTGTTTTCCTGTAATAAGTTTAATGTATTTTCCAAAGAATATTATTCGGAGAAGGTAATTAAACTTACAATTCTGGTTTCAATTATTAAAAAGAAAATCAAATGTTTTCTTTTAATTTAACTGTTATAATTTATATTAAATGTTATTTTAATAAAACCAGAACTTAATTCTTCATTAGTAAATTCATTGTAACTTATTATGCGACCACTTAAGGTTGTATTCAGTTAGTCATTAACTTATTCAGGCTGCGCATTAAAAAGTCTGGTTATCTTTAGGCTAACAGAGTTGAACATCAAAATTTTGTATTGAAATAGACTTACAGAGAGAAATATATCAACGATAAATAGTAGAGCAAAAATATTAAACTCATATACTTTTACTACATTATCTAGCATTGCGTATTATACAAGGCCCAGAAAAACGATATTATATCCTTTTGTTTGCCATACGCTGAAGGTTAAATAAACAAAAAATGTTATTTGTTGCGCTAAAATAGGTATATTTTTGTCCTGTAATTGGTATTTAATTCTTTTTATTCGAATATATAGCTATTATTTACCTACATAGAATTATATTAAGCAAGACATATATATTAATACTACTATATTATGTATAAAATTTGTCTTTAAGGTACAAATAAAAACACCGTATGAGCTATTCAAGGAGTCATTATTTCGTAGTTTTAAATTAGAAGGAGTTTGTAATCATCAAATAGTACTGATACCGAATATTATTTCAAATATTACAATCCCGTTAGGCAAGAGCGTACAAATAAAAAATAGGCACATGATGTTAATATTGTAAACGCTACACAATGTTTTCCAATGTTAGCGTAGGTTATATTAACGAAATCAACCAACAACAAATTTCATATCCAACATAACCCTGGCACATGTAATCTAATACATAATCCAGACCATTAAAAACGGAACATAACCCGTCAATACATAAGTGCAGATTAATTAACAAAAAGGGTCTCTCGAGCCATTCTGATTGCGGCTCGGTCCGCGGTGATTAACGACGCGACGCCTCGGCCCATATCGCATGATTAATACGTAACTACGCATTGTGCGCGCGAGGGTTGAAAGTGTCAAATGATTCCGTTCTATGTATTTATGTTGGTGCGGCGGTTTTAACAAATCTTCTTTGAAATTATCTTGAGTGTTCGCACGGTATGTAAAGTAATAATTAAATCCATTAGCTGCTAATGGCAAAAAAAGCCTGGGATTTTTGTTTTTTATGTATTGAAATTTGTATTAGTAAAGATTTCATTCAAACTAGCTATCTTCGCAAGTGCGATGGTAAGCAGTAGTGGAGTCTAAGTAGACTCCACTTCTGCTTACCATCAGGTGGAATGGAGTCATTTGCTTGATCTTTCTATAAAAAAATCAAAACTTTGAATTTTGTGATAATTTTCAGACAGATGACAGTAAATAAAAAAAAAGTTTATTAATTTTGATTACAAAATAGTTTAAGCCAAAAAAGCCAAAGCTTTAAGCTTTCAAAATAAGTTTCGATTTTGAATTTATAGCCATTTTCGCATTAGTTGTTTCATGGTGAATAAATAAATAGTGGATAATCAAAAATTATAACCGCTTCGGAAGGCTTATCTGTAGTCATGTTTTGTACTGCAACTGTACTACCCAATCCTGCTATGCAGTGATAAACAGTGTTTTAGCATCTTTAATAACAAAATAATTCAGTCGTTTGTGTTTTTGATAACAATTACTATTTGGTGGTGGCTCTAACACAACCACACACTGCTGTTATCACAATGAGTCTTTGCGTCGCTTTGTGAACTCTGAAGATTACGTGTGTAATAGCGTGGTATAGCGTAACTAATCAAAACACATAATTCTTTTTTTAACGCTCACACCAATTATCTAGCGTATCTTTAAGAACTTGTGTTTAAAACCCCTTTTATATTTTCACGTGTAATTAAATCCACGGTTCCTCACGTGGGACCAAATGAAAAATCTAGAACATCAACTCTAAGAATTCAAGAGAGCGGTAATGATTGCAGTTCTAATTCGCACATACCTCCGAGGGTGGGACCAGGGGTGGCCCCCACCGTCGAGGAATTTGGCGGTTGGGATTCCGCTTGGTCATTCTCCGGGTCATAATTTCACTGGCACATGACAGCGTGTGGATGTAATTGTTTTTGTTCCGTGGAATTTTCTTGGACGTCGTCGACGTTTTTGTGGGAGCTATGTGCAAATATGCACTTTATTTATTACGGTATAAAACCGCCATTCCTGGTTTGCTTTCGGTACTGAAATGTATATTGTTAGCAGAAATGAAGAATGAATCGTTGCGAATCATGACGTCACCACAACGCCGCCATAAAAGCAATCGCTAGTTCGCTCTCAGCCCATTTGCTTGTCGGACGTTGAAGAGCGAGGTCGGTTGGAAAGGTGTACGCCGTAATGGCGGTGACGGCTCGGTTGAGTCAGTCGTGTTCCGACCGCCGGAACGAGCGGACGTCTGCCACCACAGTGTACAGTGAATCATAGAGTGACTTAGTGTTATAGCACAACCCTCTCCCGACATTCCGGAGGACACCACAGTGGTGATCGATGTGATTTGCAGTTAGTCATTTGTTTCATCCTTATTATTCGGTTATTGTGTAAAGAGTTATTTTCTGTGCAATCGCTTGTTACTTGTTGTGAAAATCTAATTGAAAGTAAAATTGTTTTAAGTTACGATGATAATTCTTTATTTTTATTTTATTCCATTCCTGATTCCTAAAAATATCCTAATTCATGATTTATACATAAATTAATAGAATAGTTTAAAAAGCTCTATAAAATAAAAATAAATTTATTTTTACTAGATACTTCACTTTAAATTTAAAGATAGTTTATTATCTTTTCCCACTACAAATGATTATTGTGAATACTGTAATTAACATATTTAGCTATCGAGATCAAGCTAGGCTCAGTGATGCGAGGATATAATAGCAGCATATTCTGAAGCAATGTCCGGAATCTTTCAGGAATCTATCATAGGGAAATACGTCGAAAAATGACTGCAGTGTAGTTTGCTCAATACGTGAATATTATTTTTTAGCACAACATAGCTGCATATAAGCTGTAAATTATGTAAAATTGTGCTGCATCAATATTGATCTCTTTTGGTACAGCATAGTTAGCAGCAAATAATGTGATTTACATAATAAATTACCTAACTGGACTGGATTGACGATTCAAACCGAATAATTGTGCAAAAAAAAATTAAATAATATGTCCCTTTAATTCGACATGATAATAGTGTTAAAACACTATTTACATAATTTTTTTTTAGACACACACATATACCTACGTGTCTGTAATATTTACGACTATTTTAATTGTCAAACTACTCAATAAATATAGCAATCAAGCCATTTACAGTCATTTTAAAATTCTTAAGGTGTATAAACTCGCAAGTTGACCAATAAGAGGCAAGCGAAACATCGTACTAAGCGAGCGAAGCGATACATTGAGCGAACGACAAACATTAGGAACCCTCCCGTGCTGTATGCTAATAGTGTTCCGCTCATGGAATTTTGATGCTTACTATTTCGCATGGTCATTGCCGTTTTCACCATTTCAGTAGAACGCGGGGCATGATTAGTATGGAATAGGCGTTTGTAATAAAATATGTCTCAAAAAACTAATATTATGCGCCCAAAATATACCGAACTATTTTACAATATTTACTTTATTTGTATTAGAGTTTATACACTAAAAATATTTTTTTTTGTAATGGTAGTGGCGAATAGCCCCCGGGTAAGAGGTCACCGTAGCGTAACTTTGACCTTCTTTGCTACCTTGTGGTTCTTTGTAGAATTACTCGTACTTAGGTTCAAATAACAGGATATCGAGATACCTATCAAATTTTCCCCAATCAATTTTGTACTTACAAATATATTTATGTTGAAAATCGATTGGAGAAATGTGATAGTTTTGTATTAAGTACTGTTAAATGTACTTAATTATTCACGAATAGGTAATTTGATTGCGATCTACTGTAAGGTTGTTAATCGGATGGCAACCTTGAAATTGGAACGGACAGCAAAATATTACATAGCTTTTAATCAAAATTAAGATTCAAAATTGTTAAATAAAACTATGCTTTTTCTTCTTTTCAGATTTACATGCGGAGGATAGAAAAAAAGTCATCAATACCAGAGATCGAATTGTGTAAACTGCCTAATCTCGATGGATTGGATGCCCAATCTCGGAAGGTCGCGAGTTCGAATCCCGTTGCAGTACTCGATATCGACAAAAAAAAATTCTAGCTTTCTTGTTTCAAAAATTTGTAACATTTAATTTAGTGCCTACATTTCAAAAAATTTTCAACACGTCATGTCAAATAAAAGATTTATTGACAAAAATAAATTACTTAAATATAGTTATTACTGAAAAATAAATGTCTCTAAATATAAACTACAGTAAGTAATCATTTGCCTCTTTGGTCTAACAACGGCTCAATATTGATTACTCCCCCTATCAAGTTTAATGATAGCCAAGCGATTCCTCTCGTAGAATAAAAAAATTAAAAAAAAAAATGTTTACCGTATAAAATTTTCAGTCACCTTCTCTTTTTCCTACCTACCCTTTCTCCTGCTTCTCATTTAGTTGGAGTCAGTTCGGTGCAGAATGTTTTGATATCGACAGTAGGTACTGATACACGTACTTATTGGCATTAGATTTTACGGCCGGCCGCGTGCTTGATACAAACCTTTCTTGGGAACGATTTCTTGGACAGCAGTCGGGACCACCGGCGGCTTAATAGCGTGCATTCATCGAACTACCAATAATATTTTTTTTACTGTGTTGTTGTTAGATACACGTCTACGTGACTCCAAACACACAGTCAATGCTCGCAGAGCGATAGGTCCACTTGCTGGGAAGACCAGGGGTGTACGATCGAAAAATGGCCGCGAGCTATTATAACGTTTAACAATGTTATAATATCATTATTATATCTAGCATTTTATGTATTTTAATATAATAAGTATATTAAATGGTTTTACTTTCAAATACATTGTTAAAATTGTCAGGTATCCCTTTTTAATATGTTTTCTCATTGTTTTACTTACTTAGGCTCTATAGCGGCTTATAATTGTATATTTTCTATTGGAAAAACAATTTTGGCAAAGTATTGTTTGCCATTATAATGCTTGTATTTCATCTGAAAGATAGCTCCAAACTGCATTTCCGTAAAACTGCGCTATAAGATTCTCCTCGCTTTCCAAAATTAGAAGTGTAAATTAAAATATCTCTCTATAGCGGTTTTAATAAAGAATTCCTATAATAATACTGTTTTGCATTCCAACAAAACAGTTTAAATCGAGTGCACGCCCTTAACGTGCCTTCCGAAGCACGGAGGGAAATCGAGTTGAAAATTCTGGTCACCCATCCGAGTACCGACCGTGCACTTAGTAGCTTAGCTTTCGTGATCATTACGAAAAACGCGCGACCTCGGCGCCGTCGAACGACCTCTATAAATCTCTTTAAAATAGTCGGTCTCCATACTTTCAAAATGAAGATATGCTCAGAATGTGGGTCTCTCTTGATATTTTACGCGACTCGTTTTAAGTGCTACGAACGCATTAAACGAATAATTATTCCCAGTAATTATGTAAGTTTTGCGACTATAACGTACGCTTTAGTGTTTATTCTGAGCAGTGAAATATTGGTACGTAATAAAACTAAGGCACTTTTATAAGAAATTTCCTTTGTGGTTTTTAACTAGCTTTGTAAGAGAATGAGAGTATAATCAGTATATTATCGCAGTTTATTTTATTTGTACATTTTTATACGGTAGGTATATTTATACGGTAAATACACACACACACACACACACACACACACACACACACACACACACACATATCTTTATAACAGCCTTTATAATTCGACCCACTGCTGGGACACAAGGCCTCTCCTTATCATCGAAGGTGGTTTAGGCAGTAGTCCACCACGCTTGCCCAATGCGGATTGGTGGACGGAGTATAAGGTGATCAATACCCTTTGCTCATCTTAGTCGCCTTCTACGACACGTATTGGAGAATATGACGTGATACAGCTCGCACTTAACTGATTTAATTTTTTGATAGTTAACTATGTTAGTTTTACAAAATAAGCTAAAAAAATGTTAACATAAAATTATACACTTTGTTTTTGTGAATGAAGTCAGGTTTATTGCGTCATAAATTTTTTCACACACTACTTGCGGATTTCCACCCATAACAATAGTTAAAGTACATAAAACAATCTTTCCAATGATATGAGGCATGTTATTATTGGTCACCTAAAAATTAACAGATAACGTGGGTGCTCAATACTTTTGGACAAGACTGTATTTATGCTTGTAATAGGGTCATCCTGGTCGATCAGACTTTTGTAGGTCTGCGAGAGGCATCATCGCTAATCGGACTGTACTCCACCGCTCGGATGACAAAAGGAAGCTACAAATCTGCAAATCAAACAGTTCACTAGAGAACTGTCTCAAGCTTGGGGTGGTATTCAATATTCATAAGTAGGTACTTGCAATTTTCCATGCCTACAGATAGACTTACTAGCGTAAAGTATAGGTTTACTTTGAATATCGAAGGAGATGATAGATATGAATAATTCCAAGTCAATATTTAGTAAACGTCGGCAAAGTTGTGGTCTTAAACTTGTTGAATAACCAACTGGTAGAAGTTCTCGCTGATAGTGACAACAGAGCACGCGAATTTAGAACTTAGTTCCAATTAGTAAAGACAAACTTGATATAAGCATTTTACAGGAACTTACATGGAAGAAAGACGTAGGCTCCGATCAGAATCTTTGCTTGATCAAAATGCATTGTCCATTTGATTTTTAATCCTGTTGCAAGTACGACAAAGTTCAAAGCGTGCTCACATACGATTGGCAAGTCTACAAAATTATTCTGTGTCGTTTCATGACTTCTTTTGTCACAAAGATAAATAATTATGGTCCAACTTCAAACTAAAAATGGACTGTTTGAGCTTCAAATATCATTATTTTGCCAAGGTTCAGCACCATATAAGTCTACATGAGCACCTGTGTGCGCCTCTCTGTAGAGGCAAAATGAAAGTTATACTCAGTATTCTAGGCATATACCACAATTAGCCACCCCCAACACATTACTGAAATCAAATCAAAACGAAATCCCTGTATCTGATTACGTAATGGAGTAACTTTTTGTTGTTATTTGTTACTAGCTTTTGCCCGCGAATTCGTTTGAATGGAACAGTTACTTTAGGTGGCATTTTTATTTTTTTAGGGTACTTATTTTGAAAGTAATACCTAAAATTACAAACTGCTGTAGATACTGTAAATAGCTTATTTAAATACTTTTTTTATATGCTACGTTCGACCTTTCAATCCCTACATCATACCCACACGGGTGTCAATATTTCAAAAACGCTACAAAATGATTTTTACTTCATATCACGTGCCTAAATATAAAATTTCTTATCTTTGATAATGAGGAATCCCATACAAACTTTCATCCCTTATTTCAACCCCTTCAATCCTTTTCAATCAATAAAAAGTAGCCTATTTCCGAGCTCTAGTTCATATTTGTACCAAATTTCATCAAAATCGGTTCCGTGACTTACACATGAAAGCTTAACAGACAGACAGATAGAGTTACTTTCACATTTGTAATATGAGTAGGGATGACTGTAAAATATTTTTTTTGACGTGACAACGTCTTATAATTCGATAGAGCCGGCTGCACGCACGAAAAAACATGACGCATGCGGCGTTACCTCGCTCTGAGGAGTTCCATGTAAGGCCGGCAAAACAAATTAAATTAAATTTTTCTTTTGAAAAATGCTACCATTCCATCAGTATTTTCTTAAGACGTTGTCACGTTCAACTATCGTCAGTAAACCGACTTTACAGACAACCAATTTTTTTACAGTTTTTTTCCATCCTGTCTGTAAGAAGTGGAGTTCAAATGCATATATAGCTAGAGCGAGAGAGCACCACACTAGTCACCCTCGCCAAAAATATTTTATATCAGTTTAAAGAAGTTTATCATCGTCATCATCAACAGCTCATATAATGTCCCCATCGAGGGGCTCGAGCCTACCCCACATTAGAGGCGATTAGGCCTTAGTCAACCTCGCTGGCCAAGTGCGGGTTGGTTGACTTCACACACAAGCTAAGAATTTCTTCATAGGTGTGTGCAGGTTTCCTCACGATGTTTTCCTTCACCGTAAAAACCAGTTATTCACATCAAAAAGATATAATTGTCAGTTCACTTATTAGAGAACTAAGAAACAATACATGTTTAAAGTTTATGTCGCCACGCAGACAATACAAGACAAAACGTCGACCACCCCGACTTCTTTCCGTGTCACCAACGTCCGCTAAATCTTAGACCACAAAATAAATTAGCCCAACCAACATGCAAATTGAAAATGTCTCGAAGTGGCCCCCTGTCAATGTGTGTGAAAATTAATAATAAATTACCCAGCAAAATTAAAGGAATTTCTAATTGAAAAATGTTACTATTCGCAGCAAGAGTTTTTAAATGAATGCAATTAACAAATACATAATAATTATATAATTTAATGATAATACTTACCTACCTAATAATATTTTTTTAATTTATATTGATAATTTGACAGTAATAATATTTTAATATAATTTTTACATTGATATTTTGATAATAATAATATTTTAATTTGATTGAGTATCTATACTAGAATATAAGAAATTGCTGTGCCCTTGCAGGGTCATGTTTTGATTCTTCTTCTATTGTTAACATCTGTATAACAACATGGTGCAAAAAAGAACTTTTACTTTGATGTTTTTAAAAAGAAAATAATAAAAAGAGTATACATTTAAATACAAATAAATACATCTTAAACATACAAAGAGTATACATTTTATTATTGATAAACGGATGTTGTATGTTTTTTAAACGTATAATTAATGTTTATAATTTTAAAAATACATAAAATGGTATTGGTTTAAATAACAGAGGTATTTTGCGAAATAAATCTACATATAATAACGTAACATAAATATTGTTAACATTCATTGTTAACTTTAGCTTTCATTATGCGAACTGCTAAGGAGTGGAACTCCTTGCCGAGGTCTGTTTTCCCGAATCAGTATAATCTGGACATCTTTAAGGCCAGAGCGAACAAGCATCTTCTAGGCGAGCGTGCACCACCTCATCATCGCTTTCCATCAGGCGAGATTGTGGTCAAACACCCAGCCTATTTAACATAAAAAAACATAAAAAAAATTAGGAGACAAAATTGGCCTATGAATTAGTAAAGTGCATCGACCCCACAGAATACAGAAAGTGTGTTCTGTGATCGACCCTATGTAAAATCGAAGCAGCGTAGAAGAAATAAGAAGGGAAATACGCTTTAAAAATTTCAATATGAATGTCGGCATTACACATTTATTTTGCTACTTCCTTTAACGGAGGCTCTCTGCTCCAGGTTTCGTCCAACAATAGATACCTCCATAATTACTCCCCGTGGCAAACTTAGGTTCGTAATAACCAAACCTTTCCAAATAACAAACAAGGGCCCACACAGACGTATAATTTCCATACTTTTGACAAACGACCGGCGCAAACAAAATGGCCTCGCAGACTAATTTAGCCGAAATCTCCGCTGTACCGTACTAAATCATTGTACCTATCATGTACTTACTGCTTCATCCGCGTCGGTCTCCGTGCAAAGCCACTGCAGACAAATGTATAAATATTCTAAATATACGGAAATTCGTACCCTTCTCCTTGGTATGATCGCCGGCATAACCAGTGGATTACGTTTCTGCGATAATCAACTTTATCGCCTGCCAATAAAATCGATTTATGACTCGATAAATTTTGCGTATACGCCATTTTGTCTTGGGTAGAGCAGTCCTTACAATCCTTTCTGTTAAACTATTCTCTTTGAATAATTGCCGTATGGACCTGAAGGGTTAGAGCGCATATTCATGCTCTGTCCTACCCATTGTGGTTTCGGTCTGGAGTGTGTGCTACGGTCAGCCCAATAAGATTTTGGATTAGTGAACCCTATTTGTAGAGCTATAAGATTGGTTTTCATAATGCTCACTGTGATTAGATACTCGTATACGTAAGTAGATACAGCTCCTGCTGAAATCTTTGCATTCGTAACTAAGCAGTTTTAGAATAGTATCCACTATACATCAAAGTATACGCTTGTATGTTATTTAGTATTAACAAAATTCATTTAAAATTTTTAAATTTGTAGTTTTTATTTTAATTTTTTTTTAATTACCTATATAATAACTTAAGACAGTATATTTTGTTGAAGTATCATCTCCATGGTCTCACGACATAGGCTGGTTTTGATATATATTTTATAATAGTGTCAATGTGATGTTCTATGTCTTTGCTACTCTTCTTGTGTGTTCCTTGTTTTGTCTTTCTAGTCTTGTATTTTCTTATTATATATTTATTATAATTACTCCATAATTACTGTTGTTTTGCATTCCACTAATAACCCTTACATTTTTGAATGGTATTTACCGCATGGAGCATACGAAGTCCTTACTTCTTAGCGGAAAGCATTATAGAAAGCTCTTATTCGAAAATAACGTTTACTTAAAAATCCTACTTAATATTATAAACGTGAAAGTTTGTATCGATGTATAGATGTACGGTACGTGTGTTTGTTACTCTTTCACGCAAAAACTACTGCAATTTAATGAATCTTACAATAATTCATACATCAGAATAGCATAAAGGCTATAATTTAACCGTCATTAACGCGAGCGAAGCCGCTTGCGACCACTAGTATAATCTATATCTGAATACCAATAAATCAAATAAAAATAGATGTTTAGTCAAGACACAAGAGACGGGATTTAAAAATGTAAGACACGAAATTTTAGCATCCCATGGATTAACCGTGCAGGTGCCGGCTCGATTTTGTTGCAGAGAGGGGAGCCAGCAGTGCCTGGGACTTATAACCCAGGTGTAGGGTTAATGGGACCCCTTAATACGGTAACACTCACCTCCGCCACCTAGCTGTCTCTGAATAACCATATTTGGTACGATTCCGTGAGAGCTGTTTTAAGTTCATAGCACACTTATCATCTCGGAAAGGGAACGCCTCTTTTTTACTATGAACGGCCACGGATCGTAGAGCATCACCTCTTTTTCACATTGAAAAGAGGCGATACAATTTCGTTCTCTTTCCAAGCTGATTTTGTGAGCCGACCTTTAGATAAGCGTTCCAGTACAGATTTACTTAAGAGCGTGCATTCATCGAAGTACTTTTATTTTTTTATCACTGTATTATTGTGCAGATACACATGTCTATGTCACACCATCCAAACATAAACATTGCTACCAGAGCGATAAGTCGACTAGCTGGGAGGAACCAGGGTGTATGGTCGAAAAATGGCCGCGACCTCGGATTTAGACCATTTTTCAAATAATTATTAAAATTATCTGATTGCATTTGACAATGTTATAATATCGTTATTATGTCTAGCATTATTATGTATGATAATATTATGATAAGTATAATTAACAAGTTTAATTTCAAACACATTGTAAAAATTCTTATTAAACTTTACCAATTTATAAATTTATTTGGTATTTCTTTTTAATTGTTATCTCAATTTTTTACTGATAAGGACTCTATAGTGGTTTATTATAGTATATTTTCTATTTGAAAAAATTTTTTTGCAAAGTATTGTTTGCCATTATAATTTGCTTGTATTTCATCTGAAAGATAGGCCCGAACTGCATTTTTAGTAAAATTGTGCCATAACATTCTCCTTGTTTCACAAAACTATAAGTATAAATTAAAATATATATCTGTAGCGGTTTGAATCTAGAATTGATTAATAAAAAAAAAGAAAAATATAATTTCTTTGCAAAGTCTGTTCAAAACTCTTCAAAATCAGGTCTGAATAATCCACACCATGTGACAATTTTGACGTACATCGTTAAATTATAGACAAGCTGAGATCTTTTGTGTTCTGTGTTTTTATAGTACCTATACGGTATAAAGGTTTCTGTGTTCTGTGGTATAAAGGTATTTAGATGGTATACCTCTCGCGCCTAACCACCGATATACCATATTTTTGGTAATTGATTTATCAAATTGAAGTATTAAATTGTTTATAGGAATGTTTCTCCTGGTACAATCAGTTCGATTACAGTCGGTGTATTTAAACAAAGAATTTGTGACCTTTAACAAGTCCTGGACAACGTGCAGTCCATTATAAACTGTACAAATTTAATTCCGTATTTGAAAAAGAATATCTAAACCTAAAACATAGAGTTTAATTTTCCTAACAAACTCCAGGTCACATCCTAGGAATATTTCGTAACAGTCAAAGAGTACGCAAGCAATAATTGTAACGAATGTCTGTAAGTTTGTTTTGTTCGCCACATTGGCCCCGGGCCTAACTTTAGTTGTGAACTGTCTCTGCGATATAGCAGATTAATTTATTGGGAGCTCATGGCGATTCGAACGGCAGATACAGTAAATAATCTGTCGCGACAGGCAATATGGCGCTTAGGTATTTATTTAGTAAAAATAAACAAAAACTATAGACAATATTTTACTTTATTTGGACCTGTAGGACAGAAATAAGTTTCTACTACTAATGATGTATCTATGGACTCTGAAACTATATTCGACACCGAGAATCAAATGTGGGAGAGACCCGTTGACGTGAAATTTTCAAAGGGAAGTTTTTCTCCCAAGCTAGGACAAGGACCTATAAAGCCCTACGCTTGCTTTACATCTCCGGTGACGCTGGAAAGGTGATTTGCATCCAACCTTTTATGTGTTAATATTAATGCACATGCCCCCGTAGGCAGTCATTATGAGCTACCCTCAGTACGCTCGGCAATAGGCCATGTCCGTTGCGTTCGGCCCACTATGGTGTCGTTCGTTCATTTTAGTGCTAATGTCCTAATGTGATTACACATAGGTCAGCGCTACATCATCCCCCCCCCCACTTTGGGGGGGTGGGCGACTGTTCAGATATTCTCACTGCCCTTCAGGCAACTTAGGCTTGTCGCGTGGCTTTCCGCCTCTGCGAGAGAAAATCCCCTACACACAAACGCGTTCGACCCCGTTAGGGGGTTCGTTCGCCTTCCGCGCATATGCCCTAGTCTATATGTCTTTGGCAGCGCGTGCACCACCTCCTCTCCTGAGGGGGCGGCTGCTCCGATAGCCTTATAGCTATTTAGCAATAGGCAATAGGGGGTGTTTAGTCGGTAAGAGTCCGACATAACCCTAGGGGCCGGCCCTTAGGGTATCCATGAGGATTCACCCCCTCCTTCCCCCGTTGTCCGGAAGGTTCTTCTGACTCTTTTCGTTGCTCTGTCTCTCGCTCCCCTTCGTGGGGAAGGAAAGGGAAAGCAACGGAGGGGGTCGGGGGAGAAAAAAAAAAAAAAAAATGCACATTGTATACAGGTTGTAAAAGACATGAGCAGTCAAACGAAAACCATGTATTCTGCTCACCGTCATAACATTTTTCTTCCTTTAGACTATAATTTTTTTATACTAGTCATAATTTTTTTTTTCATTTTTTTTATGAAAACGTATTCTATACGTTATTTCTTAATTATTGTCCAAAGAAACATTATAATTTTTTTTAGTATTTCATAACAAAAAACGGCTTCAAAACGTTAGCGTTCAATGTAGCTCACTCGATGCGCACGGACACTAACGAACGGGGCCGCCGTCAAGCAAAATTATCGCGGTTTTGCGAGTTGCGTGCGAGTTGAGCCCTTTACACTGCGCGGTACAATTTGCAATTTTTTGTAACACCAAAAAATAAAAATCATTTCCCAGCAATATTTTTTTTGAAATATGTCTTATTTTGATGTATAGAATACGTGGTTTTCGTTTGACTGCTCATGTCTTTTACACCCAGTATACAGCCTGGCCTGTGCCCCAAAACTGGAAAATTTCTACAATTAATATTCTACCTTATTTCACAGCCATGAAGTTCAGGGTGCTGTCGGCTGTACTTGACTACATGGCATCCACAGCAGCTTCATAGTAATTACTGTGATATTGTTGTGCTGAGCAAAAAACTTTTGCCTGTCACCTAAATAAAAGCGATATCAAACCCACAAAGTAACTACAACCTTCAGCGAAACACTGTTACACTCCTAGGGCGTTGACTCATCACCACGACGTGGCGCCGTCACCGTGAAACGACACGGCAGCGTCACCGTGAACTTCACGACGACCGCGCCGGCTCTCGGTGCGGCCGCTTGTCAGTGTATTCTTCTCCTGCTATTTTTTCAAATCAACATCGATATTATCAGCCATATTTTTTGTGCACATGTGCGAAATTAGCGACAGGGAAACACTGTAGAACGGCCGTACCGTAAGTCGGTGCGATGCATCGTACACGGCACCGTTTCGCGGTAAGACGCCGTGCCATTTCACAGACGGCTCCGCGCCGTAATGATAAGTATAGTACGCCATAAAAATTCTCAATAGATTTTTAACAAATTAAATAATGTCAAATTAAATTATAAACATTTTTACAATTTCGTCATCATAATACTGTTCTTTCATACCTGTTTCAGTATGAATAATGTCTCCCCTATTTATCTCGACATTTTTAATCAGGTTGGTGCCCAAAGTTCATAAGGTGACAATAATACTGATGCTGCATTTGATCCGATTCAGTCAAAACTGGTTTTTATATACAAAATGGGGAGATGAACCGAAACTAGTCCGGGGAGTTGGATGCTGCAGGTCAGGGGTCAGGAACTGAAATTAAGGTTGACCCTGAGGTCAGGTCAAAGTGAAGCTGTGAAATGATGTAGTCAGGTTTAAGTTTCATTGTGTACAAAATGGCGTAGGTATGTAAAGTTCCGAAATATTGTGAGCTCGTCAATTAATAAGGTGACAGATTCGATAGTATCTATGGGCATGTAATAAGAAGAGAAATGAATTTGGATTTCAAAGGAAATGAAAAGAATTAATGTGGATGTATATTGAAGTTGAGGATGGCAGAAAAAAAGATAAAAATTGTGAAAAAGATGATATACATAAAATAATGTTAATTTAGAGATGACGGATGATGGAAACCGATCCCAAATAAATTTGGGGGCAGCGCAGGCAAATGATGATGATGATCAAATATTACATAATGGTAAAATGGACATTACTCTGCCTGTCTGTAAGACTGTGCTAATCTCTAGAATAATTAAACCAACTGCTATCTTGTGACAGCAGCCGGGACCACCAGCTTAACGAGCCTACCCATCCGAGTAGCGACCGGATACTTAGTAGCTTAGCTTTCATGATCGCTACCAATGATTCCGATAACGTATTAAGACATTATGATTCCCCTATGTGTATATAGGTCGGCTGGATATAATACACTTCGCCAAAGAAACTTTCTAATTGCATATGCTGGTTAACGGCTCCCAGTCGGAAACTCTTCAGTACAGACGCCATCCATAGAATCGAGTTGAAACTTCATATAGAGACTTCAAAATAGTGGCCGAATCAAGTTTCTCATCGAAAATAGAGTTCGATTGTAGTCTTCAACGTTGGAATTTAAATTAGAAATTGTTACTTGGTCGGTATTAACCGGAGGGTTCGTAATTAATAAATGATATTGTTGGGATTGTATTAAAGTCCAATGTGCTTTGAAATACCTTCCTTGAGACACTAGAGAATGGTGAAAAACAAAAGAAAATCTGAAGTAGGTTCTTTATAGTTTAAATTAATTATTTTTATCTCAAGTTTGGAAAAATGTCATCTTGAAATATTGTTTATGTATTTAAAATAAGTATTTTCGAATTGCCTCAGGCGGGACTCGAACCCGCATCTTCCACAGATGCGGGTTCGAGTCCCGCCTGAGGCAATTCGATTTTTTTCAGTGCATTTTTCTAGTATTAATATTTACGCCTTTGTAAACGCAAAAATAAAAATTATTCCATAAGTATTTTAATATTGAATTAGAGAATAATATTTAAAAATATTTTACTTGCACACACAACGGCTTATAATATATGAAATAATGTTGGTTATAAAGTTGTGAAAAATACATTTAGATGTTATTTATTTCGAATAAATACACTCGATATTCTTCTTTTGTTTTAGTTTTAAATGTTTGTTTATTATTTTTATTTTTATTTTCTAAGGAGACTACTAATTACAGATGTAAAGAGCACCTCGTAACAGGTCATGCGGACAAGATGAAACATCTGGATATATTTTTTTCAGTGTTGTAGCAGTGGCAAGCTGTTGAGTGACAGGGAGGGACTGCAGTGGATTAATTCCTAATTTGAGTACCATTTTTCAAATAAAACCTGATAATTTACAATCGTCATTGTGTTATATTACGTATATTGAAAATAAAATAAATATGTTTGATATTAAAACAGTGTCAAATAAAAATGTTAATAAAAATGTCAAAAATAATTATGGTGAAAAATATTAACATTCAACTATCCTACGCTGCGCTGTGCTAAGCTCTATATTAGTCGAAACGCTTCTCTTATGGCCGGTTTCAATACTTTATTCACAGTTTCAGATCGCCCTATTAGGGTTTCGTTGCTAAGTGACCGCTGTTATTTTTAGTAATTTAACAATAATTGCTAGGCAACCAAACTTTAGTAAGCTTATTAATACACTAGCGAATAGAATATTGAAATAAAGCCGCATGATGAATCAAACAAGCCCTCTACGCAGCGTAGCTTTCTGCGGATGCGTATTAGCTGAACCAGAATAGCGCAGCATAGATCAATGCCGATTGGTCACCCTAACACCTTCAACATCCGATGACGTTTTATTAGAAACACATTATACGCATTTTTCAAAAACTATTTGTTTAAATATTTCAATTTTGCATGCTGTGAAATATGTGCCAAGTGATTTTAAATTGAGAAACAAAAAAATACTAGATGACACCTATCAAGAGACGTAAATGGGGGGGTTCAGAAACGCCGCCAGTCTGTCACCGGGGATGAAAAGGGTTAGTCCTGTTCCTGATCGGATACTACACATCGGATCTTAGTCTTTTTACAGTTTTCAAATTTAATAAGAATAATATTATTCTTATATTTATTCAAACAAGTCAAATAACAGTAATTTCCAAAATTAAATCCGCGAAGTTGAGTTGAGTAAAAGCTTAACACTTTCGTAAATTGTGAATATATAGCGAATAACAGTCGCATGTTTTTCAACCACAACACAATACTGGCACGAGAAACTTCAAAATACTGTCGACCGCCAACCTAACCAAACACTTGTCCAACTTTAACTCCAATTCATTCCAAGTTCGGCCCTGCGCATTGGCCGGACGAACCCTTCTCCCACCCTGCCCCCCTCCCAGTTTCCGAATTAATTGCAATCAAAAGGAAGGACACAAGTGTAGTCCACCCCTAACTTGGTGAGCCATGTTGAAATTTGCGAGTGTACTGTGCATGTGTTAGTAGGATCTGCGTATGTGTGCAGCTTGTTTGCAATTTAACGGTGGCTGAGATGATTTCATTTCTATCTTTGCGTGTGTTAATGTGTTGCTTGTAACTACATATTTATTGAATCCCACTTCATTTTGAATTTTAATGGCATTGATTTAAGAAACAGTTCTGTTTAGGTAGAAATTGGGTACTAAAAATATAGTGACTTTTCGAATGTTAGTAATGATGATGGATGGATTGAAGTTTAAAAAAGTAAATCCATCCATAACAATTCTAATAGTTGTTTTTCGGGATTTAGAGCGATTGAGGATTGTTGGTGTATTGCATATTAATTTTCGACCTTATCTTAGCATGACTTTATGGGAGATGAAAAAACAGTTGAGAGTAGAGAAGTAGATTTGTTTCAGAAATAAAAATAGTTTCAGTGACATCTACACCTGATGGTAAATATAAGTAGATTGTAGGAGAAAATTATCGCACAGCACTATCTGCCCTCACCTTATCGAGAAAAACAGTACTTATTTACGCCTTTAGAAGGATCCTGAGACCCGAGTGCGGGATCCAATGGTCTTAATAATTACATAAATATAATTACGCACGTAATCCCAAAAGGAGTCGAGCAGAGCCGGTCTATTCCAATATGTTCTACGATTTTGTTCTATTTGTTGAAAAAGTTTGCTCCTGGTTCTACTGTATAAATACACTGGAAATTAAATTCTTTAATGTAAAATTATTACACTAAGGAATTGAATTTCCAGTTAATTAAGTATCGATACAATATTTAAGAGATTTTCCCATCTTGTTTTACTGTTCATTTTCGTAGAACAAATTGGAACTTATATTCTGTAGAGTTCAAAGTACTATTTTCTATTGTTACGTTCAGTTCAGTATGCAACTTGTCCATTTAGCGGACAAGGGTTGCACCCGTAGGCGCTTACTACAATTGTGAACTTTTTTTACCAGTTCTATGTTGGACATATATCGGTATATATTATATCAATCTAATAAATATTTTATTTATGTCAAATTCGATACTGAGCAGATTTTTTTTGTAGCTAAAGTGTGATTTATTTCATTTGATTAATTATTTATAATATGACATAAACCAAATATTTTTTGCTAGTTATCATTTGCTGTAACAATAGAATGTTACAGGCAAGAATGTAAAATTTATTTATTTATTTTATTTAACGATTTATGTACACACAAGACAATTACAAAATAACAATACAATAGACAGAAAATTGTATAAAGGTACCGCTTATTCCTATTAGAAATCTCTTCCAGCAGCCCCACATATAAGAGAGATAAAATATTTAAGAATAAAAATAAATATAGCTGATCTAATATTAAGATATTACAAAGCCACTCTGTAGACAAATTATGTTAATGTACTTTTTTATTTTGGTTTTGCATTCCAATTAGTTCTACGGAAATAAAAAGTAAAACAAAAGGGAAAAATCTTTAGTAGAACAAAAACAGCAGAACATTAAAAAAATCCAGTATGTTCTATGAAAATTGTACAGTAGAACTAGGAGGGAGGAAAATCTAACTTGTTCAACTAATAGAATAAAATCTTAGAACATATTGGAATAGACCAGCAAAGCCTTATGTAATATTTAGCTATACATAAAGCCACATTGTGCAGTATGGGCCATTCAGTACAGGTTGCCTGTCGCATCCAAAAATGGGACGCTACTTTCATCGCTAATAGAATCTTAGTAAACGAATATATTTTGAAACAAGAAAATGATTTATTATATTCATGGTTCTCGTTTGACAGTTCATGTCTTTTACACGCAGTATGTATGTAGTTTGTAATGGTATGTATTTATAATACATGTATTTATGTATTAGTATTTTTATTTAGTGTATTAGTATATATACATAAAAATTGTCAGTAGGTTGCTACATCGCCATCTTCCCATTTTATTTTCTGTAAAATTCCTATCCATCGTAAGGTTGCCTGAAAGAGATCGCTTTTAGCGATAAGGCCGCCCATTGTACAATATACTTAAAATGTTATAAAAATGTACTATTTTTATGTCGATGTACAATAAAGTTTATTTCTATTCTATTCTATTCTATAATTTAACTGTTAACTTTTATCTCACGTTTGAAAAGTTAGCCCTTAATCTTATACCAATTTAGATTTCCGCTATAAAATCAAAACACGATTTCATAAATAAATAGCATAAAAAAATATTTTTATATAAAATATACTTTTCCTGTACAAAATTACTCTAACATTAATTAGGCACGAAATCTGTATCTACATAATGTACAAAAGTAAAACAAAAAGCGATTTTAGAAATTGAAATTAGGTAAATAAAAGTGAAGTTTTCTTCGTCAAAGCCATTAGCAAATAGCGTGTATACCTCTCATATAGGATTCTGTGAAACTACATTAATATTTCAGAGCCGGGGCAAGTTGGGTCCTTTCTAAACAGCCCTTGGTCTTCCCAAGTTATTCCAACTTTGTTCTTAGTTCGGAAACCTTAGCTTAGGGGCCGACTAAAGATTACTTTGTATGGGACGGGGTAACCTTATCTCTGTTTGGTTTAGTTTCCCCTTTTTGATATTAAGTACTTGTGATTCTGGTGTGAACTGTGTCGTGACATTTAGGAGTTCTTTGGTTTACTTTGTTAGGTTGATTTTAGAACGTCTCTACTCCGGTGTTTACGGATGGAAACTAGATACAAGATGTACAAAAAATCATCTCAATTAAGTTATTGCCTCTGAGGTGCCGGGTTTTAAGATATAGTTGATTGATGATGATAAAGCTTTCAAAGTCGTAAGTCGTCCATTTTAATGTCAACCCCAATAAATAATACAAATCTATAAAACAGACACATGCCAAAATAGTTTTGATATTGTGTTATATAATTATGAGTGCATGATCAATCAATAGCTGCTTTTGGATTCTTCTGAATATTTGTATTGGAATTAGGCAAATGGAATTATTATACATAACTGGAATGAGGTATGGAAGGCATATCATCTGAATACCCAGAATGGCAACGCGCTTGCAGTGTTAAGTGATTTACCCTTAATATTGCAAGTGTGCCTTAATTATAGACACTCGGCAAAGAATGCAGGCGCCGCCAATGAGACCTGGTCATCTCATGTTTTCTTGTACTTATTATTTTTATCACTTAACATCAGGTGAGCCGCAAGCTTTGTGTGCTATCTCGTAATGTATATGAAAAATGCTAGATATTTTTCTGTATTGAAATTCGGTATGTTTCTATCATTAAATTCTGATAAATGTAAAAATTGCTGTTTAGTGTCGTCATCAGAATCGACAATTTGATTCGTACTAACCCATAGACAAACTTTTTTTTTCTTAAATGATTTATGCAAGACTTAGCCCTTTTTGTTTTCCTTCACCTTACGGTGAGCGTCGATAAAACGTACATATTATATAAATTTAAAACACATTGGTACATGGCGGGGTTCGAACCGGTGCCTCCCGGGTGGAAGACGCTTTTTTGGATAGTACTATTTATTCCGTTAATATTATCACAGTATACCAAGAACAGTAATACGTCTTCATACAAACTGGCCGCTATCCATTAGAATGTGTGCGTGCATACTCGGCGCCCTGTACGCACGCACTGTGACGCACATATTGACATAAAAATATGGGTGCATTGGTGCATAAGGTGGTCTCGCCGTCTCGGTGTGATCGCGCGTTTTTATGTCATTGCACATTCGGTCGCCGCTCGTTCCCGTCCGGCACATTTACGATGGCCCTAGCGTCAATGCAAGAATAGACTAATAACTCGCCGACAGCCCGCAGATAAACTACTGTTCTTGCTATACTGTGATATTATCCTGTGAGATGAATTCACTGCTGTATGACAAAAAGAGATCCTCGCGGACGAAGCCGCCGGTGGCAAAAATATAAAATAAAGGTAGAAAGGTTGTTTTATTTAATGAATAGGAATTTAAAGTAAAAAAAAGGTTTAGTATAGTAAAATGTCAATTTTTATAAAGATTTTCATAATTATTTTGGTTTGCATTGTAAGGTTTTAAAATTTCTAAAAAACTCTATTAGGTACTAATATTTTGAAATTTGGCGTATAATTGTGCGTGATTTGGCGAAAAATTAAATAAATAATTCAGATAAAAATAAGCCTTTCCATAAGGTAAAACGGTTCTAAGAGTTAATCTGTTGACCAAATAAAAGGCAAGAAGAGAAAAGAGGCAATTTAATTCCTTTCTCAAGATAAAACAATAAAATAATTATAATTTAACTAAATGCAAATCCGTAGCAGAGTAATCCTTACTCAAAGTAAAAATGAAAAACTGAAACAATTACTGATTCAAGGAAGTTACACAGCAAAAAGCGTGTATGAAAAAATCGGCTATTTTATAGATAAAGATATTGCTATTGCTTCTATAGTCTCCAATGCGCCTGGACAGATTGAACGAGAATCGGAAATGAAGACAGTGAAGACCTCCAAGAACACGCTGTATGGTTTTTTCTGTTGGATCGCCGTAATATGTTATCTTTATTTTGTTCCCACTAGTTCGCTTGACTAGTTCAATCATCCAGCTAGTGAGATTTTTTTTTCTCATTTGTTCGACTGTCAAACTGAAGAGGTTTAAAATAGATAAATGTATCACATATATTAGACTCTCTATCAAAGGTTGGTTCCGCTTAGTTATGAAAAATATATAACCCTGAGCGTATCGATCATCAAATAGTCATCATCATCATCATCGACGTCTGCGTCTTAACATAGGTATTTTCTACAAGGCTTATAACAACATAACACCTTTAAATGTTGTAGGGTTATGGCAAAATCCGGATTATTTGAAAAAAAGTGAGTAAATACAAAAAAAAATAATTCAAAAACCTAAAAGAAAATAAAAAAAAGTCAAAATGTTACTAGGACTTTTGCGAAATACGATTTATCAAATAAGTCGTCTGGGTAGGTACCACCGCCCTTCTTATTTCTGCCGTGAAGCAGCTCACTGTGTTTCGGATTGAAGGGAAAGGTAGCCAGTGTAATTACTGGGCATGGAGGGCATATCATCTTAGTCCCCAGGATGGCAAACGCACTTGCGGTGTTAAGTGATTTACATTTAATATTGCAAGTGTCTATAGGCGGCGGTGACCACTTAACATCAGGTGGGCCGCAAGCTTGTTTGCCATCTCGTAACATAAAAAAAAATCAAATCATCCTCTGACATAAATATGTAGGCAGATAAACAATAAAGCCCAATAAAAAGTGTTTTCAATAAAACTGGTGCTTGCGTAAAAATAAGAGGGAAAAATATTGTTGTGTTTTTAGATTCATACAAGAGTAATAACTAAAATCTACTTTTATATGGAAACACTCTTATTACTCACATATAAACCATTTGAAGCATCAACACCAGTATAAAATCTCCGAAGATTGAGAGGGATTAATTATCTTCGAAACAACTTACGGCCCTATGAGGCCCTTAACAATGATTATAATGCAAAACTTGACGCATATTATCATCCCCTACATCTCAAGAGCCACTCCACGTCAGTCGTAATAAATATATAGTACATTGGTGTTTGTGTTACTGTGACTTCAGCCAATAACAGAACATATTGTTATTCTGATATTATCTTTCGAGCCGCTGAGCATGTAGCGGTGATATCGCAAGAGTCACTAGCTTTGCTAAGGCGACCATGTGGCGAGTAACTGGCGGAATGTTGCAGTACTCGTAGGGTATTATCTATTCCTTGTAGTCATTTTAATTTCGACAGTCACATGTAGTTTTTATACATACGAAAGGCGTTCAATACAAAGTGAGAATGAGGTACAAACTCTTTGAAAACAAAAAAAAAATCAATACCGGCTATTAAAACTGGAGAACTAATTAGATAAAAAAAGAAATAATTAGAATAGGTATCTTTTGTTTTTTTAAAAAGGGCAGTCCTTTGTTTGCGGTCTGTCGTAGCATGTTGTCGAAAATGGAAGAAATTGAATGGCACGTGGTTATTAAATATCTGTGCTCGAAAAATATTTCTATGGTACGAGATAATTAAGACTTACAGGATACTTTAGGAGCAAATGCTCCGCCGTATTCAACAGTTGCACGACGGTTCGCATAATTTTAAAGCCCTCGGGCCGCCCCACAACGATATTGACCTCTCTTTTCTGGGATAGTAAAGGGGTGGTCATGATAAAATATCTCGATCATGGAGCTACCACTCAGACTCTTTGTATGCAGAACAAATTAAAAAAATGCGTACCTAGCTAAATTCACGAGAAACGGCGAGGCAAGCTAGAACAAAATGTTTTGTTCCATCAAGAATACCCCCGGTCCGCCATTGATATGTCTGCAATTCGAGGTGCTGGCTTCAAAATAATTGCCTATATTCACCCGAACATGCCCCTAGTGATACCTTCCATTTCTAAGGTTGAAGAAATCTTTGAGAGGATGGAGATTCGAAAATGATGAAGCAGTAGTCACTGCGGTACAGAAATTTTTAAGTGCTCAGGATGAAGAGTTTTAAAGTTTAAGAATTTTCAGCTTAGACAAAAGATATTCCAAGCTAAAAATTTACTATATCCAAAAATAAACTCTCATTCTCACTTTTTATTTAATGCCCCCCGTAGATAGATATAATCACGCTCATAATCCCAAAATTGGTTAAGTCGAACTTTAGGTTTTATATTTTTTAGGGTTTACATTTGGTTATCTTCACATAAAGCCACATCTGACATTATGGGTTTTAGAATACCCCAAAATGGTGAGAGATTGCTAGCCTTTTAGCTCCTCAAAAAAGGCACCAAACTCTAAAGCAACTAACCTTCAGTGATCCAGAAAACAAAAGCCAACCACCTGGATATATGCTACACTCTAAATTATTCAGCAGTAAGGATCATATCGTAAGTATGACAAAAAAAAGTATACGTTTGTCTTATGGTAAGACACAAAATTTACATTTATACATAATTTTAAAGACAATTTATTGTAATTTATGAAAAACTATTGATTCAAATCTTTTCACATGTGAGTACCTATATTCATTTTACAATATGGAAAGATTATGCACTAACAATGTCAAAAAGTTAAAATTAAATAATTTTTATTCTGAAATATCCTTTGATTTCCGCGAGCATGGTCACAATACAACATGTATGTACGTGGCAAAGTCGGGTAACTAGCAAGATTTTGACCAATTTACGGCGTGCCAAGTGGAAAGATAAGCTAATACTCTCAGCTGGGGGAGGTTTTGTATTGGAAAACTAATTTTGCATAAACACCCTTGTTGGTGCACTTAACAAGTCGAGAGATTAATTCGGATACAACACTGTGGCAGTATTACATTGTATTGTTTACACTTGAAAGAACATTGTGCTATTGAAACACAAATTCAAAATATAGTCCCTTTCCTTCCATTCAAGAACGATAGCATCGAAGTCACGTCTGATAAGAAAGAAAGAAAGAAAGAAAGAAAGAAAGAAAGTATTTATTGGCCAACAACAATAATCACATATCGGTAAAAAAAAAAAAATTAAAAAAAAAAAAATGATAACCTGTGATTATTAAAATTTATTATCAGCATGTCAACTGACCATGTCTTTCAGTATACTGATTCAATCAATACACGTAGGTAACATCAGGGTGTCACTCGCCTTATCGGTTTACCTTATACAGTTTTGAAAATGTTAGGCTGATTTCAGAGTCACGCGTTTGAACAGCCACTAACTAGCAATTCGCTACTAGTGAGTTATAAAATGCAAATACGCACTAGTGCATTTGCAAGCGCGTGCGTCTGGACGGCGCTGTTCAAACGCGTGATACTGAAATCCAGCCTAACTCAAGGATGTAAAAAAATTAAACGAGAGGTTACTTCTTTCTAAGTTTTGACGTTTAACCTCCTACGTGGTCAAGTGGTTCGGCCATCAACGCTCACTTCTAATACCCTGGCATACCTCTCTGCCCAGTCCTCAAAAATATATTATCACAAAACCACGTATTAACAATGTTGTGGTGACATTTCTAGTAAGTAAAAAGATACGTGTATCAGGTAGTCATGGTTGGGTAAGATTCCGCTGGAGTCACTTTAGGTAAGCGTTCCAGTAATAAACTTGCCTACGGAAGTTCTAGACAAGACGATATCTTTTAATAATGTATAGAAGAATTTAACTCTCGCGCCTACCTCAACTGCATACAAACTGACGATGTAGCCATTTTTGTCCATTGGTTTGTTAACGCCTACCTCAACTGCATACAAACTGACGATTTAGCCATTTTTTGTCCATTGGTTTGTTAACGCCTACCTGAACTGCATACAAACTGACGATTTAGCTATTTTTTGTCCATTGGTTTGTTAACGCCTACAAACTGACGATGTAGCCATTTTTTGTCCATTGGTTTGTTAAATCAAAAATATAACACAATTAAAACCCATAAAGTCACATAGAAGTTTGCTCTCCAGCACACCTATTCATCGGAGCAAAATTCTTAAGCAGTGAAGGAGTCTAGACGAAAAGCTACAGCCACATAAATTTCATAAAAATACATTATACCATTTATCCTTTTAATTACATTACAGGACGCCGGACAGCGAGGGAAACGGGTAGGTAGCCGACTTTTATAATTCAACCCTTCCCTGCTTCCTGACTCATCCAAAAAACAGTCACAACGAGACCCACGAAATTAAGGGACCTTTTCGACATACCTCCGTTTATATAGCACTCACTAATGACTCGAAGGCACGCGTTTGGCCGAGGGTGACCAGTGCCGGCGAAAATTCGTAAAGGGTTACCCTAAGCTCTGGTTCGACAATTAAGGGTTAAACGACTGTGTTTTATTACTGTCACCATGGAACTTCGTGTTTTAACGGTTGCGGAATAAGGTGTAATTTACAGTGCTAAGAAACGTAACATTCGGTCCAATTTCAATGTATGGTGCAGCAAATAATAAGAGGTTCTAGTACATGCAAAGTTAGAGAGAGTTGGTTGATGAATGACACTCTGAGGGCCCATTGCCCTTCCGATGTCTAAAGTGGGTAGGATAAGAAATGTCGGATGGCCTGTGAAATATTCGGGTGTGCGCTTATGTCTAATTAATAGGAAAAGTTGGGATTCACCGGGGATTCAGTTTTGAATTGTGTATTGCGTTTGTAATACAAACATGTTTATATTGTCAATACACATTGGAATAACATGAGCCTCTTAGAAAGTTTTTTTAAATAAAGTTTTAGACAGAGTTGAAAGAACGAAAATAAGATAAAGCATTTTACAGTATCTAAATATTTTTACTTGGGGCTGCACTTTTTAACATGATCCAGCATTACTGTTGAACTCTTCATCGAAAAATACATCGTCTGTTACATCAATTAGTATATATGATCGAATAGAGATCGCTTATTATTGGTAGGTACAGGTTATTAATCAATGACCTTGAAAAGTGGAGTCTTTTTTAAGTAGGTACATGTAAAGACACGTAAGAGTGACTATATACTTTTCAGCAAAAAAGAAATTTTGGGTCGAGTTATAGGTCTCTTAAACGGCCACAATTACATTGAACACGTCTTACATGAATTGAATGACCCTTCATTCGTTTCGTTTTTTTTTAAATGGGCGAGGGCAAAAGTGGCCGTAGAATGGAATATTCTTTACTGTCGAACATCATCGACAATTACAACTTTTAATTATAAGACATAACATTCATATGATTGTAGAATCTACTTTCTTAAACATAGTAATAATAACTTATAATTACAAATCTAATCCAAATATACCTAGCATGTATAAATTAATATATTTCTCAACTAAAAGTCATTTAAACTAAACGGAGCAATGAAAAATTAGTGGTATATCATTCAATAAAATTTACTCTCTATGAAAAGAATCGTCATCGTTTTAGATTTTTTTTTATAAAATGGTCAAGCAAATGACTGCATTCCACCTGATGGTAAGGTGAAGTGAAGTCCAAATGCGAAGATAGCTGGTGCGAGAGATAAACTACTGTGCTAGCCACTGCAAGGTGCTTCTTTACGCCCCTTTTCAATGACCCAGGATCGTAGGAAGGTGGAAATATGTGTGCAGTGAATTCCATTTCTTAATTGTCAGTAATTTACTTGATTTATAAGTTATAAAATTAAATGTACCACGTCATATTAATTCTATAACTTCGAAATCATCAGGCGGTTGTTGTCATCACTCGTGTCAACACCTTAAGAGAATAGTACAGCGAGCACCGTCTGCTTACAAACAGAGAAAACGTTTTAATACACCTAATTCTAATCAGATATTTAGGATATTTCTTAATGTTCTTAACATAGCAAAAAACTACGTCTGTAAGTTTTGATTTTTTCAAAATTATTAAGAATACTATGTCGAATTTTGAAAAAAGGTAAACAGACATACTTACTTAGTTTTTTTTTCTATTTGTTAAAAATATTTTAATACTTCTAGCAACTTTAGACCTATAGTCTCCATACAATTTTCGGTTTGTATAGAATATACAATCAAATTAAGAAAAAATTTTTTTTTTTTAAATAATTCGATGTCTCCAAATCTTTTATGATTTTTTTTTAAAGACTTACCATTTTTATTTCATCTAAAATTAATATCACTGTACGTAAAAACATCATAATCAAATATTGTCATGACAAAACAACTTCTACGTCCCCGAAACAAAGTTAGATTTAGAAGTAGGCTACTTTGCACCGTACCTAAACTACCTAACTGAAATGACTCTTATGTCTCCAACATAAGATCGTTTCAAATTATTTTAGTTGAGGATCTCGCCTTTACTAATCATTTAATCATCCCCTTTAAGTAAGATGACGCGCTATTTCTGTGGGTTTATCGCCATATGGTACAGCGGCGATTAGACAAGGTAATTATGAATAGTAAGGGCGATAAAAAGTAGGAAACTTATTTAATGAAAAGATTGATAGAGTTGTCTCGTACACTCCAACTGCTAGTATAATAAAACTTTTTTGTAAATCTGTTGTCTAAAAGTTTGCTTTCACAAAAGGAAGATTCCTTTAATGATTATCAAACTTTAACTAGAAAGTGGACTCAACATTAAAGGAAGATTCCTTTAATGATTATCAAAATATTGTTGCGTATTGTCCAAAATATTAATACTATTATTAATAAATTGATTCAATCTAAAATTGCTCCAATATGTATAATAGCATAGAGATCTAAACCGTCTTACAAGGAATAACGCTATCGGTATCAAAGCAGACCCGATCATTAGTAACTTGCATCGGTTACTAGTTAGAAATTGATATGGGCATGTCTGTGTAAATACAAATGAAGCCTTATGTGTTTCATAATAGAGGGTATTCTGGTCATACGCAAAATTATATATACCTAAAGCAACATTCTAATTATGTTTACCAAAATCATTGTATCTCAAATAATAGGTAATGCAAACGACTCCATTCCACCTGATGGTAAGCAGAAATTGGATTCCACTTGCAAAGATAGCTAAAGATATGTAAAATAGACTAGTGCGAGAAAATAGACTAGTGCCATGTAATACTCGATTTCAACTGGTTGTATTTTCCTTTCCTAAATGTGAAACAACAATTTGATGGTTTGGCAGTACAATGTTTATTTAGGGTGGACAATATTCTGTTTGTTGCACTAGAAAAGTTATTTACTTACAATTTACATATTCCAAATAATATACCTTTGTGAGAATTCTCTTCCTTGAAAATACCTAGTTTACACAAGTTAGATTTTACACAATTTAGACCTTCTAACTTATATATCTAATAGTAAAATACAACCATAAAAATAATGAAAGGTAGGGTCCTGGAGCCTGCTCTGATCGCTAACGAGTGGAATTTGGGTATTACTATGTATAAATTATTAGTAAACGCGTTATGAGACAACCTTCTGCAGAGTATTTGTAGAACTCTTCGACAGTCAGCCGCTACCGTTTGGTTAGTGTAGTGTACCTGGATCAGTGCGTTGTGTCTTGGCTCTGATAGATCAGCCACTAGTTAGCTCTCTCTATATATTGTAGTTCACCGGTCACTTTTCCAAATTGATCTCACAACTCCAAACTCTGGTTTTGCGCAGGTTTCTCTACCCGGCGACAATATTTGTAATGGAAATTTGGGTCTCTAAACCCGTACCGACGACCCTGAAGATGTGTCATAATAAAACAACATCAATAAATGTTACACTACACATTATAAAACCCCAAGAGGGAGTTGGAACCACAACTTGTCCAAAAACTAATATAAAACAACGGCAAATCCTTGAGCAATAACGAAACCCGACAAAACAGTACTTAGAATATGATATCTCGAGATGTGAATTATTCATAATTCAAACAAATAGATCATTCATTGCCTAAAATTTCGAACCTGGCAAAATATAATTACCTTAGTAGGTAGTCAGGCAATTTTTACAAGATGAGGCGGTTTTTTACAACCGAATTTACTAATTTATCTCGATATATAAAGATAGCTAGTGCGAGAGATAAGAAAAGCGGCGCAATGACCACCCTCTCCTTGCCGATCATTTTTTTTACTACTGCAGGTTGTCTCTGATGACATTTCCTGCGTCACCGGGTTGTAAGCCTTGCCAAAGGTGTTCTTTTGAATGACTCAGGTTGAAAGATTTCATTTCTTGATTATATGACGTAGAAAAGAGCCAAAATGAGTTGCTAAATTTCCTAGTTTGCATTAGAATGGTGGTCACAGTTTAACGGTGACTAAGTAAGGTACGCCACACCACAATAGCCGCGTCCACACCAACCAAGCCCGGATCGTGCGGCAGCCTCGCGAGCTAATAGCCACGTCCACACCAACCAAACACAGCTAACGCGGCAGCCTCTCGAGCCAATAGCCGCGTCTACACCAACCAAGCATAGCTCGTACGGCAGCCTCGCGAGCTAATAGCCGCGAGCTGTGCTCGGTTGGTGTGGACGCAGCTTGACACACATGGAACCCTGCGAACAGGGAAATAAGCGAAAGAAACAGAAACACGTACGAAATTTAATTTAAAAGTTATCACTATCGATGTTTTAGTCAGTAATATAATTATGGCATCAAAACGCAGAGGAAAAGGCTGCTATTTACTCTGTGCATGACAGACTCATAGACTACACACATCGAATATCTCCTGTCTCTAGAATCACAATTCATATGTGTCATTATTACTCCTAGATAAGTGCATCAAGACCATTTAAACACCTTTCTAGCTGGAGTAGCAACGGATGTCATCGACCAGCTCTATTGTGGAGGTGGAGTTATTTGTATATATACGTGGCTGAAACTGAACATCCATCTAAACACCGTGGACAACTGTCCTTTGATGTCTGTCTCAGATATAATAAAAGCAACTACCAGCGTTTTCCTTTTCCTAATGTGCGTTTGTTACAGACGTAACTTTAACATCAAACATATCCGTGGCAAAAAACAGGGCTTTAAAGTGAACAATTAAACGCACATCTCTCTCATTGCGACGTAACTATACGCGCACGCTCACAATTTATCACCCGGTTACGATCATTAAATACACAAAGCCATCACAGCCAGCCTTTGAGGCAGCCTTTACTAAACTATGAAAACCTAATGACCATGCGTCACGTAAAATACCTAACAAAACAATGGGAGCTCGCGACAGAAATTAATATATCATTATGTCAGAACCATGTATCGCCAGCCCTGTTACTGGTGTCCTTCTCACTCGTAAGTATAGGGCATACAGGTGTCTCGCTCTAGCAGGGGTGGCAAACTTCGCGAGGCACGCGAATCTCGCCCGTGATTGGGATTTGTTAATCTTCACGCTTGAAACTATGGAAGTTAAAATTGTAATGTGATATTGCGCCTTCGGGTGGCGTTGGTTTCATTAAGATTTGCGGGAAATGTTTCACATTTGTTTTCTCCAGAGAACTAGTTCCAAAGTCACAGACTGAATGATGGTTAAACATAACATAAAGATAATTTATTGTAATATTCCATAGTTCGAAAAAAAATTGAATATGGTACACCGCAGTTACTTCAGTTGTCACTTACAAGTCTTTTTACAACTTTTATTTAACGTGCAGTGTTCGTATGTGTAAGTAGTCCGTCAAAATTTGAAAACCATTTTTCGACCACTTTTTGGTATTCGATGTAGCTGAAATTTTGCATATACGTTTAGTTTCCTAGACAATGCATGCTAAGTGTCGTCATTCTAAATCGAATATGGCGGACGAATCGCATGTTATGGGTCTCAAATGAAAGAGTACTGAGAAGAATACGAAAACTAAATTGACTTTACTCTAAATCCAAAATGGTGGACCGACCAAGATAGCTGACTACTTATTTTTAGCACTACCATAATAATTTTATCAAATGATAAGGTTAAACTGAGAATAATACGAATAAACTAATAAAAAAACAAATTTCTATAACAAAAAAATTAAACCAAGATTTTACTTCAATATGCTCTAAAAAGAAGAAAATAAAATAAACTTTAAATTTAAATTGACAAAAAAGCTTGTCACGAGATTTACTTTTACTAAATATGTCTTTAAAATTCTTTAATAAGAATAGAAAATTTAATTCATGATCATGCTATTGAGTACAAAAAAACCCGTTAGCCAGCTTTGTGCAAATGAGATTGCACCTAAGCCCCAGCTAAAACAGTGAACAAAATTGTGCATCCGTCAACCCACGATCCACATATCAAACAAGCAGCTTCCCCGACTTTTCCGTTTGCCGTGACACTTTGTGAAGACTCAGTTTTTAATTAGCGTATTTTTCTTTGTGGCGGCCCCGCGTAAATTAGCCTCCGATGTGAAGTACTCCTCTGTAAAGCTAGAGAACCACAACGCGTTCTATCATTGCCCTCCTTTTGCAAAGGTGGCTTTTGTAGCGGAGCATTAGCAAATCATGCTCTCGGCAGGCTGTTTGCGATTAAAGTATTGACGTGTATCGCTTGTGAAATGGACGGCAAAAGGAATTTATTAACATAATTTGTTGTGCGCCTTGGTTTGGATTTCCAACACGAAGTATTTACAATAATTAGAAGTAGATAGTTAAAATATTATTTCTTGTACCACCAGGAACAGTCACTCATACAAAAAAATACAAACCTAATTCTAATTATTTGCAGAGCAAGCGCGGAACTCTCAATGTCCTTTCTAAACTCGACATAATCGATTAATTTGACAGATATTCTTTTATAGAGAAAATGATTTTTTTTAGTACCTACATAACATTTTGATTGTCTTTTAATATTATGCCCACCGACAACTTCATACTCGCAACGATCAATACAAAAACAAGTGGCGGCATTATTTTTCCAAACAAAACAAAATAAGCAGTACTTTTTATTGAAAATAAGCAAAACTAACAGAAAAAATCATAAGACAATAAGATATTCTTTAAGAAGGAACAGAACCATGGTATTGTACCAACAAGCTATTTACAACAAAGATTTAAATGATTAGATGTGGCCAGATACATAAAAACTTTTTTAATTATTGAAGTGAATTTTCATAGGAGGCATTTCGATAGGTAATCTATAAGTGAATGATAATGAGAAAAAACGATAACAAATACGTACCATTTGAGAAACCAGATGGCGCCACTTACAGGTCTTGGTGTCAAAACATTGTCTGCCACTAACTGTAACCTTAGTGTAAAAACGTAACTATTTTAGTTGCGTTACGAGCTGAAATTGTATGGGAAACATGATTCACGCTTCTTTACGCTAGAGGCGCTAATCAATCGTTTCCCATCCATATTGTGCTCTTAACGCAACTAAAACAGTTACGTTTTTACACTAAAAAACTTCGACTAAGGGTACATTATACAACATGTAAACTAAATAACCAACACCCTGAATACAGGTGGTTTAGGATCGGCTTCCGAGTTGATATCAATAATTTTTTTTTGAAAAAAAAACAAAAAGTACCCAGGAAATATTGTATAACACTTTCTGGGTATTTTTTGTTTTTTTTTTTGTTTTTTTTTTCAATAAAAAAATATTGAAAACAGCTCGGAAGCCAAACCACCTGTACTTAGGGTATTGGTTATTTAGTTTACATGTTGTATAAAATGAAACCAGAAGTTAATTTGCACTTATTTCACTGTTCATACATTTCAACGACTGGTAATAATACAAAGTGTTGCGAACCTCCTTGCCACAATAGTTTTTATTTCTTTCCGTTTAAATTAAAGATCAAAATTCTTACTTTCCTTGCAGCTTCAATACGTCAAATCGTCGAAGATTTCAAGATTGTGTTTTTTACCATTTTTATGTATTATAAATAATATAATCATTCAATTAATTTTTGCAGTCAATTTTTCATTTATTTGACTATCGTTCCCGAGGGCGTATTTAAAAATTTAAATCTTTGATTTGCAAGCATTGCTACTAACATGAGCTTTCAAAAACAAGGAAATTATGCAGAGGACACTTTAATGAGCTGATTCGAAACGAGACTCGTCATTTCTAAGGCCTACAAAAGGCTTCTCGCATTATAGTTCTGAAAGGGACGGGTATGATGTGTTGACTCGAGTGTTTTCAGCTACGTAGTTATAACACAAGGCGGTATTTAAGCTAATTAAGGCTTTTATGAGTTGATGTGAGGTTTGTATTTTTAAGAAAATGTTCGTTTTATATGCAAAGCTCTTCCTTGGTAATTGTTTATGAATGCAAAGAGTATGAATGTGGATGGGAACAGATGCAGAGAAAGACAAGAGAAGAAAAGGTATCCATCTTTTCTGGCGGATAGACTGTGTGTATGGTGATATGGGAATTTAGGGTGTGTTGAGATATCAGTTGATTGAAAAGGTTGGAAGTAGTAAACATTTTACGCCGACCCCAAAAAAGCGGTAGTAAGACAGGCAAACGATGATGATGAAAAACATTTTTACATTTTAGAATTTTTAATATCATCATAGTATTTATATGACTATGTTAGCATGGGTAGGTGCCGGCTTCATACCCCATGTACCAAAACCTATCATTACAATAAGAACTCACGTGAAACTTTATTGGGTTACCGCAGACTTTCCGTAGAGGACTTTTAGTTGGCCATGAGTAAGTCTCAATGGGGTGTAGATTGTCTGCAGGGTTTGGGTCGAAAGGGACAGGTATATCTGAGGATGCCTCCGAATTCAGCCCAGGCACATTTCTGTAAATGTAAAAGTGCGACGTGTGTTACCCGGGTCTTCACAAATGTCTGCGGGTTCAGTGTGGTGTATTCTATGGAAGAGCAGTCTCAGGACAAAAAAAAACTATAGGACTTATCTAGGTAGCCACAGAAAAAGAAAAAATATCACGAACCCAACGTAAACAATTTCATATTTTGTTTCAGGGCACGTACGTATATCGGGCATGTGAATAGAGAAAGCATCAAGAATTAAAAGCCTTTTAATGACGACCCGCGCTACCGAAGCTTAGGATCGCTTTATGCTAGAAAGAAACCAACATTAACTTAAATTGCAACAGCGCAGCGGTACAAGTACGAAGTTGTCGATGGACTAAAATGGATCGACAAAACAAAACTCTCCTTTCATCTTCCCTCTTAACAGTATGTCGAATTTTACTGTCAAATTTTGTTTATCAATAGTTCCATGCTTGAGCTGCATATAAGACTTGACTGCAGTTCAGCTGCTGATTTCAAGTTTAGAAGAAGATGTTACAGACCCTTCCTAGTTTTACCTTTTTATACGAATATTATACCTTTTTAAAGTTTGTGTTTTTTGTCTATTGCTTTTAAGATTTATGTGACAACTACGCTGATTGTAATGCTCGACAGATCCATGTAAAATATCTTAATTAAAACCCATATTTTCATTTGTGTAATTCGCTCTTTCATTTCATTCGGATATACCACCATCCATCCACCAGCTCTCCGCTTCAGAAGGGTTTATTATTGGTCACTTATCCTTTCAGAAGACTTCAACTGTCGTTTTATCTTTATGTGGCAATCATTTCATAGCGATAACATATCGAAATCTGTCACCATGGACCATATTTCTTTGTTATCTACAGCGTTCTAGTCTTCGCTAACTACTTACTTAGAGATGACGACTGGCCACGTGATTTAATGACGGCTTGAGTCAATCCCATACATTTTGTGCCTTTCGAACTTCGTTTTCATTTTTGGTTTGTAACTTTGTCGAGGCCTGTAGGTTCATTAGTACCGACGTGGTTTAGTCATATCATAAACAGTGACGTAACGTATTTCAGACAGCGTAATTAAAAATCGAAATGGATTATTTCTATTTACTGATTTGCACATTATTTACTTGGATTAGGATTCGTTTATTTCTAATTTACTAAGGAAGTTCAACAACTACAATGTTTTCATATGAAATCACTATTTATTTGGTACAAATTATATACCAATTATATGCAAGTTTCTAATATTTTGAACATCTATCTAAATTATACTATTACTGTAGTGATTGCTTTTGAAATCACGTAAAGACAGTAAACGTTTTAGTTTACGACTGAATTGTAACTTTCTTATTTTTGGTATTTCATTCTATCTCATAATCAAATCTTGTAGTTCTTGTTCACCTTTTGTCGAATGCCATCCCCCTTAAGTGCTGTTCGCTTCTTAAAGCCATAGGTGGTTTTATCGGAGAGCGTTCAACGGAGAGTGTTCATCTTTGCCGATTTTTTATTTGTTTCGAGCGAGCATTTTGTGTCCACATTTGCGATATAAAACCTTTTTATTGCTGCGTGACACAGTTGTAAAATGAAGTACCCACCAAATGTTGTTTGTGTTTCCAAATTCACGGACGTAATATCGTTATGAGATGTTGTTTTGACCCTGTATTAATTTTATATTAAAAGTTTTTTTAGAGCATAGCCATTCGGGTTAACGTCTTTCAGAGTGAATCTATAAGATCTTAATGAATATTAGACACAAGTAAGCCTATTTTTGTAAACCAAATTAATGACATCTAAGTTAACACTGATTTGAAATATTCAAAAAGATACAAAATAATATCTTCCCTTGCAATATTGTCAATTTGAAATTGTACACATTGATATCTCACTAGGTTACAATGGATCATCGACAATATTTAAATAGTTCCACACTTTTTTATCGTTCATATATTCCTCAAATTTATAATACGCTTTCTTCATTTAAATTTGCTTAATGTGAAGTTTATCTCTTCATACAAATAAACCTTATGTTTACTTACGTTCCAAAATTCAAAAGCTGAGTCCTTCGATGGACTCCACACGATTCGTTGAAAACTAAGTCTTTAGGTTGGGGAAAAAGTCTTTTCGTATTATAGTATGTATAAACTTGTAATAAAATCTCTTTGGCTATACTATTATATGTACGTATCTGGCTGGTTTTGGTATCATTGAAAGTTTAAATTTTAAAGAACATAATTCCAAATTCAAATTAGGAAAATGTGTGATTTTCATTTGTTTTTCGTACCGCCAAGATGAGTGAATCTAATGAAGAAATTCGATACATTTTAAAATTTTACTACAAAAAAGGTAAAAATGCAACGCAAGCCGCGAAAAAAATTTGCGATGTTTATGGACCTAGTGCAGTGTCTTTGAGAGTAGCACAAATTTGGTTTAGGCGTTTTTAATCCGGAAATTTTGATGTCAAAGATGCACGTCGCTCTGGTCGCCCTATTACAGATAAGATGGATGCCATTTTTGAAAAAGTGTAGCAAGATCGGCATGTCAGTAGTTACGACGTAGCTGAAGAACTGGGAATTGACCATAAAACAGTTTTGGCGCATTTGAAAAAAACTGGGTACACAAAAAAGCTCGACATTTGGGTACCTCACGAGCTCACTGAAAGAAACCTAATGAACCGTGTACTCATTTGTGATTCTTTATTACGACGTAATGAAACCGAACCATTTTTGAAGAAGCTGATAACTGGTGATGAAAAGTGGATCACGTACGACAAGAACGTGCGAAAAAGGTCGTGGTCAAAGGCCGGTCAGGCTTCACAGACTGTGGCGAAACCCGAGTTAACTCGCAACAAGGTGATGCTGTGTGTGTGGTGGGATTGGAAGGGCATTATTCATTATGAGCTGTTACTACCAGGCAGGACCATCGATTCTGATCTCTACTGCGAACAACTGATGAGATTAAAGCAAGAAGTTGAGAGAAAGCGGCCGGAATTAATCAACAGAAGGGGTGTGGTTTTTCATCATGATAACGCTAGACCTCACACATCTTTAGCCACTCAGCAAAAATTAAGAGAGTTTGGCTGGGAGGTGTTAATGCATCCGCCGTATAGTCCTGACCTTGCACCTTCAGATTTCCACCTGTTTCGGTCTCTTCAGAATTCTTTAGGCAGTGTCAGGTTAACATCACGAGAGGACTGCCAAAACCACTTGTCGCGGTATTTTGACCAGAAGTCCCAAAATTTCTATAGCAATGGGATCATGTCCCTACCTACAAGATGGCAAAAAGTTATCGAACAAAATGGTACCTACATACTTTAGTTAAATGTAAATAAACTGTATTAAAAAATGTTTTGAATTTTCTTAAAAAATGCGAAGAAACTTTTTCCACAACCTATTATTTCAATTGAACTGTGCCTACTATTTTACTACTACGCAACACGTTCAACACTTTGACACTTTTAAAGAATTTCAAGGGTCTTTAATTAGCAGATCGACATCACGTGATAAGCAGAGGGATGTAACAAAAGCTATCCACCAGACGGAGTGGTAGAACTAACAATGAGGTGAGAGAGAGCCCCGCTTGTAGTCACATTGCGCTAATTAATATTGACGCTGCAAGGTTTCAGAGATCAGCGGCGTTAAGGAGGAATCCTATACAAAGTATCAAATTAAGTGACTCTTTCTGTATGTGCGCGCAAATTTTAAGCCAATATTGTAGGGAACACGTCTAAATCACAGTTTTTTTTTTATTATAAGTTTAATTATTCTCTTTATTTTATTACTCATAATATTATGACTTCAACATGTGAATTACGACTCTTTCCAAATCAAAACTATAAAAAATGTAAAGGGAGGATAAAACTTGTTGAGTTTCTTGCCGGTTCGTCTTAGAACAAGGCCTCCTGGTAGACTCTTGAACCGATGGCATCAAAATTGACTTTCATAAGTGTACAAATTGTACCTAAATGAATAAAGAAATTTTAACTTGACTTTGACTTTGCTTAAAACTTTTGAACTACGCAACGGGTTTCAATTTGGTTTTCAGAGTGCTTCAAAAAAAGGGTTGATATTTAAAATAATGTATATGAATAAAAGTAGAGAAAATCCGAAGAATTCCGTGCGAAGTCGGGGCGGGTCGCAATTATGTTCCATATATTAATACGGAGAATAAAAAACTTTGTACCCATTTTAATCATATTGCGCATACGGAGGAGTGTTAGATTTGGCATATTTCATAATACGAGTAGAGAAGAAATAAAATGAAATCTAACGCTGTAATAAAATATTTATTTTATCCTATAATACTCAGTGAAAAAATAGCATTCTAACGGTGAAATATTTTCAAATATTGGTCGAAAATGTATATAATGAAAAGGTAAATATTTTCACTTTATGATATAAAATTCTGCAATAATAATAGATATGAGCATCCCTATATAAACTTTTGAAAATACCATGCTTAAAATAAATTTTCATTTTAGTAAGCTGATTTTGTAGCAAGATGATTATGCTTTTTATGTTATTTGGTTGGCAGACAAGCATACGGCCGGCCTGGTGGTAAGCCTATAGATGCTTGGCACACTTATGTGACACTGCACTGCCATCCATAGGCCGCTTCCCTACCCATGAAGATCTGGGAACCAAGCCACACAAAAAGCTTAAATAAAATTTTAGGTGGTAATTAGTAGTCACTTTCAATATGTTTTCAACATTTTAGTTATTTCAATACGATGCAGTTGTGTCTTTTATTCCAATAAAAATTAATTTAGGATTTCATGTTTACTCGTTTTCAAGCAACGTGACCGATAAACGAGTTCCAAGCAAGCATTTCAAAGTATTTTCCAGTTCTTGTAACTTTTTTTCTCGACGGAACCCGCGGGAAGGTGACGTAATCCATGATTGCATTTTTCCTCGCGCCTGTATAAGAGCACTGCTAATTGCTAATTTATACTGTTCGCAGTTCAGAAATATTGAGTGGTAATGATACGGTCTCCGTTAGCGGGAGTTGTATATAAGTTGTAAAAGTTGACTGTCCAAAGGATCTAATTAAAAAATATTTTTTCATCCCACCACCTCGGAAAGTGTAATTTTGCGCTTCGAAATCTGGCTGGAAAATTCTATTTTATTCGCTTGAGCGGCAAAGTAGATTTGAATTTAGAACATCACATATAATGAGTACTCAATATAATTGTAAATTCAAAACGTCATTAAACCTATTTAATGTAACCTCTATGGTGCCAAATTTATGATTAGAATGAAGATTATTTTGTCATTTCCTCGCTGAGGTGGGATGAAAAGTTACGTATTGCACTCGAGTGGAAAGATTTTTCACCTTGTGCTCGTTTGTTTCCCTCGCTGACGCTCAGGATTCTAATTTAGAATCACTCGCTGCGCTCGTGATTCAACTTTAGAATCCTTCGCTTGCTCGGTCATCCAAATCGAGCACGCGGTTAAAAAGGAACTTTCCACTCTTGTATAATAAATAACTATTTTACCTCTCCAGCACCAAAAGACCTCTTTTGCTTCGAAACATGTCGAAGGAAAAATGCTTTTTGCTGCGAGCTTTGAACAAGACTATAACGTTCAATCTAAATGACTTTAGTAATCATACTTTTAATTTTCAATACTTATTTTTAAGATATCATGTATTAAAGTATTGCCTTGTTTTTCTTACCTAAAACAATTGTCTCGCTTAAGTTGTGTGTCTCACACGAGAGCACATTTTTTTTTCTCACTGCGCTCAGTAGTCTATTTATGAATCACTCGCTGACTACTTCGCTGTTCGTTTTTAATCATTTAATATTGGCACTCACTGCAAAAAATAACTTTGCTCACTTCTTGAACAAATAACTATTAACTAACTAGATCTACTAGGTAAAGGGAGAATAAGTATCACTATCATTGGCTGCTTACAATTTTGTTTGGGTCAATGTAATATATAATTGTGTACAGGCTGTGTACAGACAAAATCGAAGTCTACGCATTCTTTACATCAAAGCATATAATTTTTGGTGTTAAAAACATCGCGCAATGTATACAGCGCTGCGTGTGATCCAACACGCAAGTCGCACGGTGCTACGCATCTTGGAGACGTGCGTGACGTTCAGTCGGCTGAGTTGAATGGCGCCGATATTGAGCGTTGACATTTTAAAGCAATTTTTGGTATGAAATATTTAAAATTTTGATAAAGTTTCTTTGCACATAAAATAAGAAATAATATTTTTAATTTGTATTCACAAAATAACTTGAAAACAATTTCTAACTTTGACGTTCAATAACTTCATAACTATTAATTTACCAGGTATAGTTTATAAGAAAAAAATGGTCCTAATGATGAGCGTTTAAGCTTCTGGACTGGAGAGGACTTGGCATCAACATAAATGGCGAGTACATGACTCACCTTCGCTTTGCCGATGATATCGTAGTTATGGTCTCAGCCATGGAAGAGCTGGGCACAATGCTCGACGATCTCTGTGGAGTCTCCCAACAAGTGGGTCTTAAAATGAACATGGATAAGACGAAAATCATGTCTAATATCCATGTCGCACCCACTCCTGTAAAGGTTGGAAGCTCTACACTGGAAGTTGTTGACCATTATGTTTACCTGGGACAAACAGTCCAACTGGGTAAGTCCAACTTCCAGAAAGAGGTCAATCGACGAATCCAACTCGGCTGGGCAGCGTTCGGGAAGCTACGCGGCATATTCTCGGCCCATCTACCGCAGTGTCTTAAGACGAAAGTCTTTGATTCGTGTGTGTTGCCAGTGATGACCTATGGAACCGAAACGTGGCCGCTTACAATGGGCCTCATAAGAAGGCTCAAAGTCACCCAAAGGGCAATGGAGAGGGCTATGCTCGGAGTTTCTCTGCGCGATCACATCAGAAATGATGAGATCCGCAGGAGAACCAAGGTCACCGATATAGCCCAAAGAATTGCGAACCTTAAGTGGCAGTGGGCAGGGCACATTGCGAGGAGGACTGACGGCCGCTGGGGCGGAAAGGTCCTTGAGTGGCGACCACGTACCGGGAAACGCGTTGGTAGGCCCCCCACAAGGTGGACTGACGATCTGGTAAAGATCGCGGGAAGCCGCTGGATGCGGACAGCGCAGGACCGACCGGTTTGGAGATCTTTGGGGGAGGCCTATGTCCAACAGTGGGCGTCTCTCGGCTGAAATGATGATGAATGATGAGCGGAATACGTAGTTCTCGGCTTTGTCACAGGTCTTTTTACACCCGTTATATGTCGTCAGCCAATCGTATAGTTAGGCAGATCGTCATATGTCCGGGCACATCGTGATACGCCGCAACTATGTCGTAGGCCTATAGACTCCCCCACAAATAATCCACCCCACTTGCTCATAAAAAATAACCCTGAACCTACTGATCACTCCTGACCACTACCATTTACAGAAAACGGGTTACTCGACCAGTGGTTGAGATTATTATGGTCCAGTAGCGTTTCAAGATATGCCATATAGAACACTGAACGTAAAAGCAAGCTTTATCCTATACCACTGAGGGAGTAGCTGTATAATCGTCATTAACTGTAGAACAGATTTTGACTGGGTGGTAGCAACCAGCCCGGCGAACTTAAACCACGTTTCGGTGACAAGGCGTATTTAAGTATGTCGATCTTGAAACGTCCTTACAAAGAGCTTAGAAGGGTACCAGTGGCTTCCAGTGAATATAATGGAGCACCATGGCTAACTTCGTTTCCAATTTACACAAAAACAACTAGGAATTTCTCCAAAATTTGACAGATGAAATTGAGTTTAATAAATGCATTTTTATAACTAACATTTTTAAAATTCAAATAAAGATTGAAGCGATGATAGAATCATCATAATACAATAACTAAATTAAACCATCTTAATTATATTCTTCTACTAGCATGAGACTTGTATTTACTCTATTTGATAGAACAGTAGGTACCTACTTTCTTTAAGCGGTAGATGATAATCACAAGTGCCCATTAGCATATAAGCTATCAGAGGGCCCATGTGGGCCCAGCGAAGCGACCACGCACAAATCGGACTTGGATTGATTGTGATTGGCTGACAGAATCATGTAGATGCAATTTACAATCTATTATAGCAGTAAATTAGTACGTACACCAAAACGATAATGGAGATTTTAGTACATTTTTTGGCTACTTCAGCGACATAAAACATTTATTCTAATTACATTTTTTTATTTCTACGCTCACACCAATTATCTAGCCCAAATTAAGTATCATTAAGAACTTGTGTTATAGATACAAGATAACTGTCAATTTTTATAAACATATTAATTTTTAGATATTTTTATAAATAAATATCATTATAAACAACCACGCCTCGTCAACAAATATTCGTGTTCGTCACACAACATTCGCCGCTACCAGGACTCGAACCCGGACCACTTGATGTGTGGGCAGCTATACTGACCACTCCACCAAGACGGCGTCATAAAAAGGCGTCATATTACCTATAGCGCTTAGCGTCTATGCTTGTCTCCCAACCACTTAACATAAAAAAACCTAGTTCATTTTGCTCTATTCTTTCTTAGAAATAACTTTTGAAGCATTATTTGAATATCATATACCTATAACTTATTTAGTAGAGTAAACTCCCAAAATATTCATTTGAGTCACAGTGCGAAGAAGGTTGTTGATGTAGAAATTCTATTAAAAGATAAATCAAATGTACCATTATCTCGAAATTTCTTTTACATACGCTTGCTAAACTTTTATTATTTTTTTTATAAGAAGGTCAAGCAGATGACTCCATAACCCTGATGGTAAGCAGAAGTGGAGTCCAAATGCGAAGATAGCTAATGCGAGAGATAAACTGCCGCGCTAGCCACCCTCGCCTTGCCGACCTGCAAGGTGCTTCTTCACGCCTCTTTTGAATGACCCAGGATTGTAGGAAGGAGGGCACACGTGTGCTGGCAGTGAATGCCATTCCTTGATTGTGCGACAAAGAAACGAGTTGCCAAATTTCTTAGTTTGCGTTGGAATGGTAGCCACAGGTGACGCCGTAAACCGGCACGCGTAGTCATTTGACGCCGTCGTGGTGGAGTGGTCAGTAACGCTGCCTACACATCGGGCGGTCCGGGTTCGAGTCCTGGTAGTGGCAAATGTTAGTGTGATGAACACGATCATTTGTTCATGAGTCATGGTTGTTTATCTAATATATAAAATTCTCGTGTCGCGGTGTTTGTGGTTAAACTCCTCCGAAACGGCTTTTCCGATTCTCATGAAATTTTGTGTGCATATTGGGTAGGTCTGAGAATCGGACAACATCTATTTTTTATCCCCCTAAATGTTAAGGGTAATCCACCCTAATTTTTTTTTTAACTTTTGGATGAAATTTTTTGTTTTTATTTTTTTATTATGTGGCATTAAAAATACATACAACCCTAAATTTTTACTTTTTTTATCAACAACCCCTATTTCTTTATAGCCATTTTAGTAATTTAATGTAAGGCAAAATAACGTTTGCTGGGTCAGCTAGTATTTATATAAGTTTATTTAAAAATTCTAGATTATTAAGTATATTTGTCCGTTATCTAGTATCCATAACACAAGTTCTTAAAGATACTTAATTTGGGCTAGATAATTGATCTGAGTGAGCGAATATTAAAAAAAGACAAGGAGAGACAGTAGGATTAGGGTAAAAAGCTCCTCAGAGCACTCGCCGTGGTACAGACGGTAGAATGCGCTCAATTGGAGAGGCTCAAGATGTTTAGTCACCTCTTCGTCGCCGGTGATGCGGGTCACGCGACACTGCAACCTATCCAAGGCATCACTTGGCGGAGCCATCCCACAAGTGAGAGTAATACTCCCCGCAGGACCGAGCTTGCGTCTTGTATAGCAAGTACAGTTGATCTGGCGTGGAGTGGCGTATACTTTGGTATTTACTGTTTACATGATCTTCCACAACCTCCCTTACAATTTATGAACATTAAAGTTTAAATATCATATTACCTACAAAAATATCTAATTTGCTCAATAGGTACATTTCTCAACTTTAATAATATATCTGTTGAAATCTAATTTAGAAAATTGAACAGTTTGTGATAGTTTCATCTGTATAGTTGCTTGAGGTATTAGCATCGTATTACACATGTACATTATTAACTGCAAGTGTTTGTAGAAGCCATGAAGTGCTAATGCGAAAACATTAAAGGTTCGAAAGTTTTAAGTAACTTTAGAATCTGACTACCACTATGCGTTTCCCATGCAACCGTGGTAATCTTTGTATGCATACTATAAGTTTTCTTTTCTGTACTTGACAAATAGGACTTTGTTTATTTTAAAACGGAATATAATTTCCACGTATTTTAACAACTAACATTGTTGTGAAAATTATATTCAATATTTCAATTAACACTAGGTACACAAATGTTTCGATTTTTTTACCAAACCATTATATTAGACAAATCCTACACAAGGGCGTTCGTTACCTAAAAATATGATCGATGGTATCTAAAACTCAAACATCAACACTTCTATTATTTTGGCCTCGTAATAATTTGTCACTAACCCTAAAAAGCTCGCGGGTACAACGCGCCCACTGTTGACAAAACTCTATTACCGAAAATTAGACAATATTGCCCCAAATCGAGCAATATTTTTTGTGTGCCCACCGCCGGTTGGCGTTATTCAAAAGAATGATCTAGTTCGAATGACCCCAGGAGCGTGTTTTTGGAAGTGACAATGGGAACGAGTAATACTGGTTCTGGGTTTAGTTACCTATGCCAGCGAGCGTGCTATACAGAATCGATTTTTATTCAAATTTATCAAACATGTAATTATTGTTTGTCTGTAGACTAACAAAAATTACATACATACTTATATTAAAAACATGCTTTACAAATATTTAAAAAGAGCCCTTTATTCCTCTACAATAGTTTCCCGCATTTTTAAAACAAAACACAATCGAAAATGTCCATCTTTTCGATATTTTTATGAGTAAGTATAAACACTCTTTTGAGAAGACGTGGAGGTTGAAATAGAAATCTTTATTTGCGTAAAACTGGCTTACATTATTGATGGTAGTAAAGGTTATAATTTGATCATCAGTATTATACCTTAATTATAGTAGGCTTGCAAATGTTTTTAGAATTTGAGATACATAGTTAATAAAAATTACTTGTAACATTGAACACGTCAATTTATTAAATTTTATAAAGCAGTACATTTTAGATTTTTATTATAATAAAGGTAATTTATCTTTCAAGCCTGCTCATTTCATTACCAATATTTTAATATTTCTCATTAAATAAAAAGTCATAACTTTATTATTTATTAAAAGACAAAATTTATAATTTATTTGAACTGATTATATGCCACATATTTTTCAGGTCCCTTTTCATTTATTAATTTTCCTTCAATTTAAAAATTTAGGTACATAGCCATATATAACATATTATTACATGGCAATAAAATTAACGCTACGATTATGAAAAAGGGCCGTCAATAGAATTTAATATAAGCCGGTGAATAATTTTATATTTACTACTTTTACCAATTCTCATATTGTCAACAATACTACCTTATAATAAAATAAAATAATACTTTTGATATTTAATTTGTCAATCCAATTCATTCATTCTTATCTAATTAGTCTGCCCACCATCAAGATAGCCAGGGCGTTACAGCTGCCCGCTGTACAGTATAAAAAAATCACAATTAGAAAACCTTAAAACAATGGCGACATTCGTTCAGTTATTGCACTGCAGAGCCGTCCGTCTAGCTCTCAGAGAACAATAGTGACCCATTGTTACGTCCATTTTAAATGAACAAAATGGCGGAGCGTTCTAAATTCAAGCATTCGAGCACAAGCGAGATTTGAAACAATGCTCTCTAATCCTTGTAAAGGGTTAAATGCATGCTATTGGTCAACTGTACCCTCCCGGACAACTTTTGTTCGTTTTGTGTGCGTCGGCGAAGTTTGTCCCCGACGGCTCCGTGTGTGCGAGGGGGTTGATTTTGCACGCTCTGAATTGTTAATTTGGTAGAACTTTCTCTGTATGACCATTACCAAAAGATACAGACAAAATTTTTAAATGAAATAATTCAACTGGTATGATAAAAATGCAAAAATAATCAAGTCGATTTTTTTCAGTGCTTTTTTCTAGTAAAAATAATCAATTTTAATTGGCCTTTAGGTTTAGTATTAGAGTTATTCGAAGGTCCCGATAAAGTTAGTAGAGTGGCTAGGGTGCGTACTGCGTCAGGAAGTAAGGTTCGCCCCCTTCAAAAACTGTATCCTTTAGAAATTTCTGAACAGAACTTTCCTGACTTGGACTTGAGAAACACTACGACACTGTCGGGCAGACTTGTGAAGTGCCCAATAAGACTTAATATTTAAGTTTTGTTATTGTCATAACTATTATTTGACCTCCCGGTCCTTGTGGCCCTAAGCAATGTGACAAAACTTTATGTATTGCTTAGCAACGGTTGTTGTTTGGTCAACTCATGTGAAAAATTACTTTATTATATTCCAATAAATTTATAATTCTTTACGTACGATTCTTTCATTAGCAGTATACGTGAATTTTAGCAATTTTTTTTAGTAACCTTAATAATTTTTTTTAGCTATTCCTAAGCGCTTTCGAGAGAGGAGGAGCTCTCATTATAATATACACACGGTGTAAGTAAGCAATATTACGCCATGTGATGAATTTGAAGACGCTAACACATTACTATAGAACCAGGGTCATCTTCTATCAAAATAATTTACTATATCCAGAATCGCTAAAAATATATCCAAATTCACATAACAAGATGAAACCCATCGGACAAAGAATCTCGGCAGTTACAATTAAACAAAGCGAGACACTTTGTAAAGGAAAACTACTGAGTGTCAGACGACAGAACTATCTGAGTACGACATTCTCGGTACAATTCATCGAACCCATCAACCGCGACAGCCGAATCGCAATCAAAACTTCCTTACCCGGGGCACAATGTAGCCCACGCCTACACGTCCCACTTTTCTCCAAAGACTATTATTTGAATGTCTTTCAACCCGTGAGAAGGGTCTAACGCACCCCCACGCGTGTGCCCGCCTGATAATGTAATTAAAACAACACCTTTATTCCAAGCAGTCACATTTTGGGGCGCTTTAGTTTGATATGTGCGGCTTTCAGGATGTTTGCTGAAACTTTCTTTCATTATTAATTATTTTATTTGCATTTTTCTTATTAAATTTTTACGAATTATTTATTATTTGGTATTGTCCATCCACATTTAGAAAATACATGTCCACATTGTTACAGTAATTTATCAAAAAAAATAGACATTGTAATCATAAACAATACGCTTTCATTTCAATGAGGTTAATGATATGGACATCGCTTTTTCCGTCATGAAAATAAATTGTTTATTTTCAATAATTAATAAGAACTTAATAAAATTCCAAATAACTAAATAAAAACCATTCTGTATCATAACTAGTCACTCAGATTTTTTTTTCATCTTGCATGCATGTGGAGTTCTATAAATAAAACACCCAGTACAATGAAAAAGAGTTTTGATAGTGAAGATATCTTATTCCTGCAATAAAGGTAACAAATAAAATACCTTATTTTAACCCTCAAACGGCAACGTCTTATCTATTGCCCCAAAACAATGGGTCCACATTAAAGTCGCGGCGAATTTGAAAGTGTGCGCCGAAATTTTCGGGGTAACATTATACTGTGCATTAGGGCTAAGTGATAGCGTCACATTTGTTGGATTAATTCATCATCTGAATTGCCATGGCCAGACTGATGGCTCGGAACGGCCCCCTTTGGGGGAGGAGGGGGCGGGCGGACAACTCAGCGTGTGTAATTACTGAGCGTTTTTGATGCGTTGTTTTTGAGAGGATTGTTTGCACGTCTGGTTGCTTATTTCAATATTAATCCTGTGGTGTTTTTAATTTGGAGAATGCTTTAAAATTTACATAAAATTTAAAAATGTTTCTTGATATCTTGCCGACAGTTGTTTGCTCTTGCTATTTGTGTGTGTGTGTGTGTGTGTGTATTTAAACAAAAAAAATGCTGTGCAAAAATTCAGTGTCTATTAGTTTAGTACCTACTATAGAACTATCTAGAGAAAGAATGATTTAATATGAATTACTAATGTGGAATCAAACATTCTTAGTTCCTATATGATTAGTGAGTACTGTGACAGATAATATAATTCTAAGTAGGTACTATCCACCAGCAAAATCATAGCTCGTATAATCTAAAGTAATAAAGTTCAAAACAGGAGCTGAAAGTTGCCCGCTCAAATCAGAGCTTGCATGACTTAGGGCGGATTCACTTGGAACTTTTTTATAAACAGCCTTACACTTAAATTATTTATATTGGTATGACAATGCCATAGTCCCGCAAAATATTACTTGTTTTCCAGGAATATAAAATAAGGCTAAAAGTAAGAATATAAAATAACAGGACATGAGGTAGATGTCAGTTTTATGTTTTTAAAATAATAAAGCAACTCATTTATCGCACAACCAAATAATAATAATATTAATTCATTTATTGATTCAGATTAGAATGATCCATTTGTGGTTAGATACATATCTATGATAATATTAATATAAAAAGAACGAAAAAAAAACAGAAAAGTTAAGAAAACTGTAACCCGACTACGGAAATAATGTACCTACTCCATGGTGTTTAAAATTTGTTGTGGTTGCTAAGCGACGAGAGAATATTTATTTACTCACTTTCTGGTTGCTTAGCAATCGCAACAAAAGTTTGTTTACAAACTTCAAAGGAATGAAATCGGGATAAATCGGGGTCACAGTGAAAAATCGACTCCTCCCATTGTTAAAGTCGGTTAAAATGTAGCCATGTATGTTGCCCAAACCATAATGGCAAACTCGTGAACCGGTTAAGAATTCGCTATAAAAATTATAAGTTGAATGTTAATTCAATGAAAATTTTACAGCGACCTTGAGGACAAGTCCTTAGTTGCGCGAGCGCCCGATGCCCTTTCCCCCCGAATTAGGCCCCCACCCCCAGGGGGGCCCACACCAACGGGACAGCGAGTGTAAGGATAAATGGGAGGGCCGGGTCTTCTGGTTAAGTGTAGATTTTCCAAATGCGGTGTTGATGACGGCCACACATCGGTGAGTTTGTCGATAATTTTTATTGCTTAATGATCATAATTTTACTTTTATCAAATCTCAATGTCTTATTCTAATTTATTAAGATTAACCTAATTATGTTAATCTTGTCACTTTGTATTTAATAAAACGGTTTTTACGGATTACACTTGCATGTTTCACATTTTGTTATTAAATTAATTTTTTCACGTTTATTTCACAAAAATATCCATTATTTGTATAAAAAAAATCGAGAGTGGTCTCCCCTTGACTTTCTCGTATAGGTAACAGATTCGACTCAAAAGTTGATAGAACCTTTTTATTTTGATGTCATACATGCATGTTAAATTTTGGTCACCCATCTGGGTACCGACCGCGCACTTGGACAGCTCCATCCAATCCAATGTCATACATGCATGTTATATTTGGTTGCAATAAGTTAAAGCATACTCGAGTTATCGTGCTAACGCACATACACACACAGATATGATTCCAAAAACGGGAGGAACTCTGGGAGGTCCAAAATGTGTAAATCCGTCAAAATCTCGAGGTCGAATTTTTTGACTATGACAAGACTTCCTCTATACTACGTATACGAGAAAGTAATAAAGCTGTGTATATTGTTAATATTGTCAAATACTTACCCTATTCTCTGTTAATTTGCCTTCCTATCTGAATTCCCCTTTCACAGGCAAAATCACGGATCGAACATGTGCGTTGAGTTGGTCACAAAACCGGTAATAAATTCGGTGGAAAAATCGGCCAGATTTTCGGTTCTACAAAAAGTGTGACGTAAGCGCGAACGCTTGGGCGATACATTAAATTGTAATATGTAGGTACTAACTACTCAACAGCTTATTAATTTTTTATTTTTATTGAAAGGCACAATTACAGACAACAGATTACTACACTTATACAGATTGATAACTAGACAGAATAAATAAACCTGAAGTCTCATTACAATAGTCCACAGCCTTAGTTTAGTGACTTAGTAAAAAAAAAAATTAAATTTATGTAAATTAAAAAAAACTAGAAAATATTATTTACAAGATAAATTGTGGTTTAAAAATTAAGTATAAAATTAAGGAACGAGCTCGCACACTGACTTAGTCCTTGTTCTTTACGTAAAGTGAGGACCATTATGTAAATGAGAATAAGAACAAAAATAAGTAACAAAAAATTATAATGACTATATCTCACTTACGCTTTGGGTTAGCTGGAATAGACATATAGAGTTAAGTTTGCACTTGAAAACTGTATTACTGTAATTATTATTTTTTGCACTATTAAGCCGAATAATAGAAAATTTATCAACTAGAACGGTAAAAAGCAAGCAAGTATTCAAATCAAATCAAATCAAATCAAAATCATTTATTGCGTAAATATGGGTAATTATACAAATAGCTTATTATAAGTATAAGGTCTTATAATTATGTAGTCCTCCACATTTTACCCGTTTGGGTGTGCAAATCGTAATCGTATAAATATAGTATCGTCAAAATTTACAATATTAATATTTATATTTATTTCGTCATAATTTAATAGTAGTATATGTTATATTATTTATATTAATCATCATAGTAATTCTAATAGTAATGATAATAATTGTAATAATAGTGATAATAATAGCTATGTCTAAGTAGAAATATGTCAAATTAATAGGAGATAATTACGTTTTTACAAATTTTATATCTTATCGTTTAAATATTGGTCGACAGTATAATATGCTTTGAGCACTAGTAATTGCTTTACTTTTAGCTTAAACGTAGTCATATCACATTCTTTAATATTATTAGGTAAATGGTTGTATAGACGTGGGGCCATACCAAATATACTTTTACTATACAAAACACTTCGTCTTGGAGGGTGACAAATATTGTCTTTACACCTTTTACTTTTGGGGCGTTCAAACATGTTGATGTGTAACTTGACAAAAATCACCACTTCGTAAATATATAAACAGGGGGCAGTTAGTATTCCCAGCTTAATAAAATAGGTTTTACAACTGTCAGTTTTTTTTAGTATTTGAGGCTTTATTTTTCACCGCCAGAGGTAAATACAAAATTTTATGTCAATCCCTAACTAGAAAGTGGGATTTTCCCTATGCCTAGTGAGCGGAAAATGCTACTTTATCGTAAGCAAAAAATCGTGGTTAGGGAAATGAAATTTTCTCCGAGGTCAATTTTATTACACACATATGCTTAGCCTAATTTTTTTTTATGTTACGAGATGGCAAACAAGCTTGCGGCCCACCTGATGATAAGTGGTCACCGCCGCCTATATACACTTTCAATATTAAGTGTAAATCATTTAACACCGCAAGTGCGTTTGCCATCCTGGGGACTAAGATGATATGCCCTCCATGCCCAGTAATTACACTGGCTACCTTTCCCTTTAATCCGAAACACAGCGAACTGCTTTACGACAGAAATAAGAAAGGCGGTGGTACCTACCCAGACGACCCTACATTTGGGTCTACCATCTACTATATCTAACTAGTGTTCCCTCACAGCATCGCCAGCATCAATGTCGGCTATCACGCCAACAACTATTCTAGGTATGTCGTCTCAAACAATATCCATAACAAATTTTATCAAAATCGCTTCAGTGGTTTAAGCGTAAAAGTGGCAGACAGAGTTACTTTCGCGTTTACAATATTATTTAGGGATGATGAGATGTGCGTAACATACTAAAGTGAATTTAAAAATTCTTATTATTTTGCTATTTTAAAAATATCTCAGTAAATTAATACACGTATACTTTCCTATTAAAATATTTTGTCGACATTAAGTTTTTTATCGATAAACGGTTATCCGACACAGCCCAACACTAGTGTCGATGATTTTCCGAGACCGTTGGACAGCGCCGTTGTAAATAGTCGTGTAAAATTGTCCACATTCCCTCCCAGGAAGGCTTTTGTGTTATGTATTCTTTGTTATTTACCTTGCGTTGCGTCGCTGCGTTCCGAGTGTTGCTTTTCAAATGGATAATGTTAGAATTTCTTTATTCAAACAGCTCCTCTTTTTGTAAGCGAGCGAAATTATATTCTGTTCGTTTTAGTGTTTCATAAATTAGTTTATTGAATTAAAATTACGAGGTAATTGGATTTTGAAGTGAATATTTTTTTTCAACTTATGGAAAAAAATATCTTCACATTTCCAGATGCCATCTTGAAAAAAATTGTCCCTTTTTCTGTCACTTTGGACCACCACGGTGTCAGGCGTGCTTAGCAAAATTGAGGACTTAAGAAGAAACATTTTTTTTTAAAAAGTGATATAATATTCAAATTATCTGTAATAATAAAATAGATGATTTCTTTTCTCTGAGAACCTTACTTGACCCATTAATGTTAAATATTTAATAAAATAACTAATATAATTATCATGATGAAGTTTCACTCCATACGTGTGCACATTTAACACACACATACACACACTTTTTTAAAATATCTCTAGTCGAAGAGTCAAGCCAGGGTAGAGGACGTTAGTGGTGGTGCTTATAAGAGGGCGATGAAAAGTAGGTAACTTGCAATTTTCGAACGATTGTCACGCGTCAACAGACCGTAAATATAAAAAAATATGCTTATGAAAGTAAACTACTTATACAACAAATTTATAATGTTACTAAAATAAAAAAGTGACTAGTAGCTCTGAAACTATTATAGTTAATTTCATAAAACTTGATTTATCTTGTAGATAATTTTATTACTAAAATATTCATATTATGACAAAAAGTAGCTTGTTGTTAGAAAAATTTCTATAAAAAATCAACAATATATTAAAATCACTTTTTATTTAATTGCTCTAAAAAGAAGAAAATGAAATAAAATTTTAATTTTACAAGTGAATCTCGCAAGTTTTTAGAACATTAAAATTTAAAGTTCTTTTTTCTTCTTTTTAGAGCATTTAAATAAAAGCTTGTTTTTTAAAAAAAGGTCTTTTTCATGAACTTTATTTTTTGATTTTTTAGTTAGTATATTCGTTGTTTTCTCGGCAAAACCTTTCATTTGATACCCATATTATGGTAGTTTTAAAAAATAAATAGTGCTATCTTGGGCAGTCGGCCATTTTGATTTAAAGTCAATTTCATTTTCGTAGTCTTCTCATAAAACTCTTTCATTTCATGCGAGTGCACAAAAAATAAATAGTCCGCCATCTTGGACCGTCCGCCAAATTGGATTTAGAATGACGTCACTTAACTTAGCATTTGCATTGTCATCCAAACTCGTGTATGAAAAATTTTAGCTCAATCGAATACCAACAAATGGTCGAAAAATAGTTTGCAAATTTTGACCCACAACTTACATACGAACAGTGCAAGTTAAAAAAAAGCTTGTAATAATAAAAATAAATAGTTTTTTTTACTTTTTTTTATGCTATGCAGAAGCGAGATTCTCCACTCAGTATTTTTTTATTTTACGGGGTTGGCAGTTAAGCATAGGGCCTGCTTGGTGCTGACGTGACACTAGTCCCCCCTTCCCTACCCCGTGGAGCTCTGGCAACCTTTCTCACCAACAGACACACAACACCACAAAAAAGTAAGTGTTGTTTGACTGTGGTCTTCTGAAAGGTGGAAGTACATACTACCCCAGTTAGGGGTCTTTCAAATTCGGCGCCTAGTCCACTATGCCCTACATCGACTAAAGTATGACCAAGGCCAAGTATGGCCAATGTCTGGTTTCCCTCTCTGCACCAGAGTACCCGGCGCCCGCATGGTGAATCAATGGAATGCTAATTTCGTGTCATCTGTATATTAATGTGATCAAACAATGAAAGCATAACCCTTTCCTTGCAGTCGGGTAATCTAAATCTATACTGAAATTATAAAGCTGAAGAGTTTTTTTGAACACGCTAATCTCGAACTACTGATCCAAATTGAAAAATTCTTGAATAGTCAATTTATCAAGGAAGGCTTTAGGCTAAAAAAATCTGACGTTAAAGTGAGTGAATCCGCAGGCATCCACTAGTTAAGTTATATTATTTAATTCATCCTTAAATCAGTTCTTTCAAGTCAGCACAAAATTTTCTTATTATTTTCAGCATGAAATTTTCTACAAATTATTTACTCTGTAAATAAGAAACAATTTTATCAACGCATCGCACTTTGAAATCAAATCGGTACTTTAAACAACATAGATTTGTCTCACGTCAATGTTTTCTATTCTTTTTACTAGCTTATAGTCATGTAATTAAACTGATTAAGAGGGGGTATAAAGCAAAATTACCAATCTTTGATTTGATTTTTACACCCCAAAATAGGCCACAAGCCACCCCATTTTTTTAAAATAGATATTACAATATATTTGAGAGATTTTAGTCTGGGAAAAAACATATAATGAAATATTTTTAAGCATGGAAAAATATCACGAACTTACCTTTAATTTCCAGCTTAAATCAGTTTATTTTCAATGCTATGCATATTACTGCGTCAATATTTTAATACATAATATAAAACTATATTACAAAGGAGCCCTACTAGGGATTTTAAAAAATAATGAATACTTTACGACTTATTTTCATAAAACCAATTTGTCGCTTATTACGTTCTTATTCCGAGCAAAACGCATCAGTCTATCGCGCTTCACCCGTGGTAACGGGCATGTTTTGTTTCATCAATCAGTCTTGACTGCTCCGTTGAGACGAGTGGGCTGTGTTTCTGTGTTCCGCCACCGGCTCGAGAAAATACTTCGACAAAAATATGGGAAATAAAAATAAAATGCGAAAAAACTCTAAGAAAGAGCTTAGAAATTTAAAAATTCAACTCATGAATAATTATCGGAGGTATGTACATTGCTTTTATTATATTATATAAGTAGTCTAACCAAAAAATATCGCAATTTGACGTTTTAGCTCACGGCACAATGTAACAATGTCGGCGCGGGTAGCAGTAAACGCAAAAAAATAGATGCTTTTGACTACTCATGAATTGGTGCAAAGTTTCAATTGTGTGGTGTGTGTAAAGTATTTTTTAACCAACTACCAAAAAGGAGGAGATATTCGTCTGTATGTATTTTTTTATGTATGTACACGTACAGTCAGTTTCAGAAGTAGATGATCACTTTAGTACCATGTCATAGCAACGCCAGCGTTTGTGCAGTAATAGTTGCTACAATTATGTATGAAATATTATTATGACAAGGTACTACAGTGTTCATCTACTTTTGATGGTGACCCGTACACCGATATCTCTGTCATTTGTGGACCGATTTTCAAAATTCTTTTTTTATTCGATAGTGTATACTCCTGAGGTCCCATTGTCACCAAGTCAGGATCTGATGATGGGAAGCCAGGGAAATCGAGGGCAACCCTCAAATTTTATACGCATATATAACGTTTTTCATATTTTTCCTAAACCTATTCTATTATTTGCACCGGGTAGTCATCATTTCATGTTTATGAGCTGATGATGGAAGGTAAATATCTGTTCACCGATATCTCTGCCATTTGTGGACCGTTTCTCAAATTTCTTTTTTTATTCGATAGTGTATGTATACTCCTGAGGTAGTCCCGTTCTCACCAAGCCAGGATCTGATGATGAGAAGGTAGAGAAATCGAGGGCAACCCTCGCAAAAGAACAGAAAGAGAGGGTTATTCATATTTTTTATAAAGCTATTCTAGTATTTGCGTCTGGTTGTCATCTCGTGTTGATGAGCTGATGATGTATGGTAAAACTCCTTAACTATTAGGAGTTGGTTAATGATAATTTAAGTATTAGAAGTACCTAAATACCGATAGTTGTATTCTTTTAGGTTTTTCAGGTGAGCTGATGATGGAATCATTGATGAGACTTCGTGAATGTGTAGCGACTATGCCCACAATATATTGTATTTTAGCCCAGAATGAGGAACTTTTTACTTTGACCACCAGATCTTTACTGCAAAATTTCCATGCATGTATAATACAAAAAAATGTACCTGTCATAAAATGTAAATATTTTTTTATGTAACCAAAGATCTTATATGTTAAAATACACTGATTTTGATAAAAATCCACAGAAAAATGTAATAAAGAATAATGGCCAATTTTACGAACATTGTCTAAGCTTTGGACAATCCAAAGTGGTATCTTGTCAACTCTTGTCATAAATAACAAGAATGTGATATAGCATGCCACTTGGTTTGAGCATGCCACATAAGATTGACATTAACATAATCAAAACTGAAAGTAACATTATATTTTATGAATAAATGATTTAATTACCAATAATTATTTTTTTGAAGAATGTGCATACCTGGTAATTATTCTGAGCGATTAGCATGATTTTATAAAAAAAAATATAATTGATGTAAATAAAACTTTATTTATATACTTTGTTATAACCTTGCAGGGTTCATGTGTTGAGCTATATTTTACTTGTAAGTACCTACCTCATATCTTTGTAAACACACACAATGAATAAATTATTTGAATTTGAATTTATTATATTTTATTTACCATCAGCGAAAAGTATTAAAAATCCACATATCAAAGTATAGGTAATGGATAGATAGTCCGACTCGTGCTTAGCCAATTTTATCTAGTTATTTCGCGTATACTATGTGCAATCACAAAAAAGAAAAATCATGAAGCGAGTGCCATCTTGCGGCTGCGAACTGCGATGTGCAAAAGGGGAAGGGTGAAACGCGCGGGTGAATTCTGATATTTTTCTTGGTTTATGCCCGCTCTTAATGAAAGGTCTTGGATTTAATTTTTAATTTTGGTCACAAATATTCGATATCATACTCTTTTATTGGACATTATTTATTCTGAATGTATCATACACATCTGTTTTTCTGGCAAAAAAAGAAATGATAGATTGTAAATATTTTTATTGAACAAAACGCTGGTAAGGCGATCTTTATTTGTAGATTGAATATTGAAATCAGCCGAAGGGACTGACTTATAGATAAGATACCCTTTGTATTTGATGATTGCAGATGGAGCTCGGTTTTTCCTTTGGTCTTAGGTATCATAAATTAATATAGAGATCTTCCCCTTTACAGAAATACATTAATTTAAAGAGCAGCGTTCTTAAAACTTGTATTACGAGCACAGACTTGCACCAGTTGCAGAATAAACGGTACCTAATAGTTGAAGTTTTTCCAAAGACTTTTATCAAAAGTTTAATATACAATGTCAGTATTTGGGGCGGTGTAACATTCGGTTCAGTTATGTGTTCCACTCACGAAGCACCGAGTTAATTGCTAAGCACAAATGAGACGCGGTCGAGGTGCTCCTTTACACGGACCGACCGCCATCTGCAAGCGGCGGCGGACACTGGAACATTCCAATGAATATATTTTGGTGATATTTTTTCTCATTCCCAGTGAGAATTTTCAAAATTATGAGATTGATTCGACGTAGGAAACGTATTTGCTGTAAGCCTCAAAAAAATCGTAAATACGTTTTTTACATCGTTTTGCATCAGAAAAAATACTGCGTCTATTATTGGGTTCTATTTTTGGAATGAAAAAATCACTTATGCCGTAAGTTTTTTGAACAATACTGGTGTCTTCTTTGCTGCAATTCTATAAAAAACAAGTATTTTTGATGCATTTGCTACTTACGCCATTCTTACGGTCAGTAGCCATGTCGTCTTGTGGAGCAAAACTTTCCAACAGAGGCTTATGCCATTTTGGTAGGATGAGTTTTTAATAAGATCAATGCAAGATAAATCCTCACTGTGACCTTTATCTATTTAGCTTTTCTTAAATAAAACAAGTATATCAATTACAAAATCTTAAAGTTCTAAAGATAATAGCAATATTATAAAAAGTCCTTGCGGGTTACGTTTGACTAAATATTTTAACCTGAGGTGGTTACAGCGTTTTATAGATCCGTAAAAAAAACACGTTTGCTGTGAGCCCAAAAACACTGGTAAGCGTATTGACTTAGAACCATATCTTTATAGCTATTACGTAACAAAAGAAAGTTCAGAAAAGTTTTTGGCTCTGGTGAACATTTCATCTTTTGAGGTTTACAGCAAACACGTTTTCCTAAGTCGAATTAAACACTGCATATTGGAAAGTAATACGCACAGAGACTCATACCATTCCATGGATCCATCATCATGGATATTAATACTCATATTTTAAAGTATTTTTATTAAATAATAAATTGCAATACTTTTCTCCGCCTCGTGTACGCCGAGCTTTACCACAAAATGTCTCCCTTTCACCTTCTACTTTCGCTTGGGTAATCTTATTTTAGCCGCCTCAAGGTGCTATCCCCCCTCCCTCTCACGCAATAAGGATCACAATCCCGTAACAATACCGCAGGAGTTAAAATGTATTACCTTTTATTGTGATCCTCAACACGGATTAAGAGAGAGCGCGGTTTTGAATTTTGATTCGAATTGTAGCCGAAACTTGGCTGGCTTAATTAGAGCTCTCGCTGATTAGCGGCCTTCCTGGTGTTGTATTGGACTTTAAGGGTTTAGGGGGGTGAGGTAGGTGAAGTTATTCTGGTCGTCGTAACTATGCACACCTATTTTGTCTACTGCTTTGATTACATTCTACAAAATGATCTTTAATGAAGATTTTAAATGTCGGAGCCGTGGTTCCGGATGTTTAGAGGCTTAAGTAGTTGCATGGTTATTGTGATATTATTTGTTAAATTTACGCTTTGGTTAAGTTTTAATCGTGTTTTGAAATTATCGTTTTTCTTAGCATTAGCTGAAGTGGGAAGTGATTACCACCCTTAATCTCGTTTAGGTTTAATTTTTCGTAATTACCTACAACTTTTACAAATTATCATATAATTTCAAATTCTGTTAAATACTAAGTGTTATAGATATATCTAGTATTTAAATTATTTCTTTTAGTTACAATTTCCATATAGATGACTCTCATTTTCTTTATAAAGTCTTATTACCATTCAAGGAGGACAGGTATGCTGTTTTTCGTGGCGTGATTTAAGCGCCTTCTTTACGGGTTAGTTCATTTGCTAATGGCAACCCATTACAAATTAGTGTTTATAACAAAAATATAATAAAATAAACTCAAACTCAGGAACTGCAGTAAATTAAATAAAAATAAAAATTCTTTCAATGTATATATAATTTTTATTCATCTATTTAAAGCAACGGCTAACACTCGCGTGCTGCCCGTGACCAGTTATTAGGGCGTTTTAACCCTTCCGAGCGGCCCCTGGGATCGAAGTGACCTCTTCGACCCGTTTCACCGTTTTCTGTTAAAATTATAACCACGCGCGTGCGACGTAGGGGTAAAAAATGTTATTTTCACATAATAAAGTTTTATTATTTGTTGTGGGACTCATGTTCTCAGTCGTTATTACTTTTTCATTGACGGTGATGATGTGCTGATAAGTTATTAGTTGTGATGGCTATTGTGTTTTGCTTGTTTATAATGTGTGTGTTTGTAATAATTGTAACTTACTCTTCATAACGTATTGTTTTCTTAATGTGGATTCTGTAATTATTGTCCGTTTATTTAAAAATTGAATGTTTGTATAATGGACAGAAGAAACATAACCAACGGGCATAACTGTACCGTATATCTCATAGGTAATGTTTTTTTAATACAATTCATATAAATTCCGTATGTCTCTACATTGATTTTTGATTATGTGATAAACTTTCTAACATAATTGGCGGTTGTATAATATTTATTTAGCCTTTATTCTTTGATAATAAATAAAAATTATGAACCCTATAAAAATCTGGCCAAAAGAGAGTTTCTGTCGTGATGAAGTACTAAGGTAATATTTAATTTGGTAGGTGAATGCATTTATAAGTCTTCAAATTATGCCAAATAAAATATTAACAAATATTACGATAGTACATTATTTTTTCTTTGACCTTTTTTATGTTTATTTTAGTACATATGTGTATTAAAAATATTTTAACAATAAACTATTTTTTATTTAAAATTATTGAATGACTGGTTATTATTATAATATTTCTACTCTAATACATCCACCCCGCATAAGCAAAAATTTATGAATGCAAACTTGAAACTAGTTTTTCCTGTAACTTACCCTTTACACTTGCAAAATGCAGTTTGCGAAAAAAATTGCATTGTTAAAACGGCAGATGGTCAAATTATAATGGCGGATATAATAATATTAAAATATAATAAAGTATCTAACGGTCAAAATGGCAAGCGATGCTACAAACTTATGACCATGACAGAATATTTTATTAATGTTAAAGTGAAAACTATTTATGTAATTAAAAATGAGTAGTAATTAAACTGTTGCTTTTACAAAGTATTCTGTTGTTTAGTTTTATTCGCATATAATAGTTACAAATAATGAATGTCAATACGAAATTAATTTTAAATGTGACAACTCCGACAAAAATGTATTATTCAATAATGTATTGGTCTTAAACCTGTGACTTCTTGCAAACCTGGCGGCTACTTCTATTCTGAAAATACTTAGAATTTAATATAAATAGATTATATACCATTATTGAAATTGTTAGCTATCATCCAAGACTCGGAAGAAGCCAGGGTATTTTTTCTTCTTTCGCTTCTGTGCTTTCATAGAGAGACTTAGACCTAACCTGTGCCTAACAATCCTAACAAAGGTAAGGTACTTCACATTAGGTGTTATAGGGTTAATACAGGGTATTTTATTTTTGACAGTTTATGCGTTTTTATTGGAAATCGGCACTTTTTCATCTTCTTAATTTCCATGAACTCTTGTCCTTCAAATGTAAATATTATAAAACTTCTAGATAATATTCTTGTGTAATAGTTATAAGAGAAATTATTTAATTTTATTCAGTATTTGTAAATTATAACAAAATATCTGGGCAAAATATTGTAAATTTTACGTTTAGAGTCAACTTCGATGCTGCGAATATTCGATATGGCTCACATATAGTGGAATAAAAAAATTAGTTTAACGGACATGGAAAATATCCATAATTAGTTGTAAGAGAAAATTTTAATTGCTTTTAGAATAAAAAAATCAAATGGCCAATTTAGCGCTTGGGAAAATATTGTTTCCAGCAATCAATATCGCATATTTGAAACAATCAGAAGTCCTTTCAAATCGTTCTGCCATGTGGCTTGCTGGAAAGAGGTCATATCGACAGTTGTTGGGTTCGTAATATCTTGTAAATGCGCGTACTTAATCATAGTGAAGACTTCGCTGCGCTTACGCTTCACATAGTAAATATCGATTATAGGTGGCGTAAACGGTCATAATGGTGTATAACGTATACAGTATACAAGTAGTTAATAATATTTATTACAAACGCTTTAAATATTGTTAGCTACCTACTTTTAATTACTAAACAAAATAATTAAAATACTAATTAAGAATATAATAATTAACACTTTAATAATATGTATGTAAGTACTATGATTTTTGACGCATCCCTTAAGTATAAAATAAAATAAATCTTACCCACAACATGCTTCTAAAATCCAGCGATTTTTTCAAGCAGCTTTCAGCTTTTTTTAAAAATTATATCAACATCTATCCACGTTTTTATCGATAAAAAGAATGTTGTTATTCGCCAACAATGCCCCACACATTCCACGCTCCCTGGGGCGGGGTCTCGATTATAAACCATTGGTCAAAGTCGACCGGTCAGTTGGGGCGTGCGTGACCAGTACAGGGTTGATACGAGTTCTTATTGGAAATTTCGGCAGAGAGGGGATAAAATTTCTAGTTAGAATCATTGGGTTCAAAATACCCGTTCGCTTTCGTACCGTTAAACTTATATGACTTTTTTAGTGTAGTTGTAGATTGAATGCTTTTTTTTTTCTTCAATTTAAAAACTTTTTGTTTTCTACTCGCCTTAAGCATTGTAAAAGCCAAAGTTAGATGCGAATTTCATCTGGAAATCTTAACCTAATTGAAATAAAAAGAAACGAGTTAATTTTATAATTAGCTATCGGGACACAACAAAACTGGTAACACCACGGCTATGGCAATAGAGTGTGATCAGATGGCGATACAAGTCTGGCAGGCTCAAAAGGCTTGCTATTAATCAAATCTAGTGCAAAGGACATACCTAAACAAGAGCAGTATGGAGCTCTTGACTTATATCTGCTTATGAATCGTATTTCACTTACAGCAATGTTTATTATAATACTACTATATATTTATATCTTGACTTCATGAGTTATCTTGACCACAGAGGCAGATTTTTTTTAAATGTGTATTGCAACCATCGGACTCTCTTGTGTCAATATTTTTAACATCTGTCGCAGGGTACTTATCAGTAAACATACGTATTTTTCGGCTCCGTGAATAAAATTCTAAATAGCGAAAAAAGTGAACGTTTAAATTTTAATTTAGTACGCTTTTGTAGCCAATGGTTTAAGCTACCTAGTGGTGAAATTAGATTTAAATTCCATTCAGTAATACTGGAGATATAATTAAAAACATTTTAAATTTTGTTAAAAACCGTTCGTGTACCTGACCTACGACAACCCGCCAGTCTCTCGCTGGGTTGACTCATCGTCGAGCGCCCGCGGCTAGCGGTGCCACTACAACGCTAACTACTTCATTGCTGCTGCACTACAATACTCGACGGACAGCTTCTGTGTTCGACCGGCAATGAAGACGGCGCGAGCGGTTACGTGTGCGGGATGCCGTGGTTTAATTGCCGAAGATGGTGCCTACATGAATTGCTTCAAATGTAAGCAGTTTTATGATATTCTATGCGCTAATTATGACAGAAATGTATATGCAACACTTACACCTGAATTTAAGAAATCTTGGGTGTGTATTGAATGCCGTAGCAAGTTACCAAAAGGCGATAACTCACATACTCCTGTACGTCAAACTCAGCAGTATGTAAACGATATGAGCATCGCTAGTGACTGCCCACCAGACATATCTATGTACAGTATGCATAGCCCTGATAACGTAACTGTGCGTACTGGGTTGCGCCACACACAAACTACTAAACCAAGTGATTCCCTGAACAGTTCACCTGAAGCGATGCGTGTCTTAATTACGCGCGAACTAAAACGGATGCAGGATGATTTCGAGTTACGCCTTTCTACAAAAATTTGTAGTGTAATAACTGAGCAGTTTCTCGTATTCAAGGCAGAGTTGTGTGACAAAGTGGATAGCTTGTCTGATAAAATCAATGAATTGGATAAAAGGATTGAAGAGATGGCTATCACAAAGTGTGAATCGAGGCAAAGCAACTTAACAGCCGACGTTGTTAAAGCCCAATGCTCTGTGCGTCCTGACAGTGTCCCTAAAAAGCCGAAAGTAACGCGACCTGACCAACGGGAAAAGCATAATAAACCAGTCAAGATTACGACCACACCCTCTATTAGTGCCCCAAATGCCCCAATTATTTGTCCTCCAATGGCGCCTACAAACTTTGTGGCTTCACAACAGTCACAAGACTTAACAAGCGTTGGTTGTGATGAAGGGCAAAACTCAAGTGAGTGGGTGGAGGTGAAGCGAGGACGTGCACGTACCTCACTTTCTGGCGTACGTCGAGGTACTGCGGCCCCAGGCACCACGACACTACGGGCTTCTGAGAGGTGGAAGTATCTGCACCTCTTTTATGTCCAAGAAGGTACTACAGTGGAGCAGGTTCTTGCTCATCTTCATTCTATTTGTGGTAATGATGCCTGCACAGTGGATGTTTTGAAATCGCGAGGACGATATGCTTCGTTTAAGCTTGGAGTCCTATCGAAATGTGCTGAAAGTGTTATGTCGCCGAGCAATTGGGCGGAAGATATCTGTGTAAAGCCGTGGCGACAGAACTTTCGTGGCAAACAAAAGAGTACGTGAGCGTGCTAGTAGTAGAATTAAGGCCATTGATATCTGTTATCAAAATGTTCGGGGGTTGCGCTCGAAAAGCAATATTTTTCTCCATAACGTGACTATGAGTAGTTTTGACATAGTAGCACTGACCGAGACATTCCTAACGAGTTCTATAACGGATGGTGAACTTTTCCCCTCAAACTATGTGGTAGTGCGGAAAGATCGTTCAAATGACCGTGGGTGGGGAGGTGTCTTACTTGCAGTGAAAAACTGTTATTCGGTGCGTGAAATAATAGATATCGATGGTCGGACGTCTGACATGGAGTTGGTTTGCACTATTATAAACTGTAAAAATTTCAAAATATTGTGTTGTATTGTTTACCTACCACCAAGTTACAAAGATGAACAATATCTGAACGTGCTGACTTGTTTGGAAAATGTTATTATGGCTTACGCGAACCTGCATGTGTTAGTACTAGGGGATTTTAATTTAAATTCATGTACCACCAATGTTAGATTTAATTTTGACTTGTTTTGTGATGTTTGTGGTCTAATACAGCATAGTAATATACTTAATAGTCATGGCGGCATGTTAGATCTCGTGCTGAGCAACTGTGATCCTGGTCAGGTTGAGGTTTTTGCCGGGGACGAGCCACTGGTACCAATAGATCAGTACCACCCTTCTTTAGAGATTACAGTTAAGTTTCCACGTGGGATGCCGGTAGCGCCACCGTCCTCACTACGGTCCGCCCCAAACTCTAGTGGTAGCCCCGATTGGAACTGGCGTAGGGCTGACTATCCAAGTCTGTATGCGACTATAGATGAGCTGGACTGGTCGGACGTGCTTAACACATTTGACATAGACTCAGCTGTTGAAATATTTTACAATAAACTATACAGTTGTGTTAGTCGGTTTGTGCCGCTAAAATGTCCTTTCATTAGAAGAAATAAATATATGTATCCGAAATGGTATACAAAAGAAATCATTTATTACATCAAATTAAAATACTCACATTTAAAACGATACAAAGCTGAGGGAAAGGAATTTAATAGAGAAATGTTTAAATATTATAGGTACCATGTCAAAAACTTAGTTGACATTGCTAATAGGCAGCACCTGAAATTGACGGAAAATAATATTGTCGACGACCCGGTCCAATTCTGGGCATACATAAAAGACAAGAGGAAGGACCGAGGGCCTGTAGGTACTTATTTGCACGATGGAGAACAGGTGGTAGGTCAGGCCGCGGCCGACGTATTTGCAAAATATTTCAGCTCCGTTTTTCTAGCCGAGACACCTCGTTTGTGTCCAATTGAGTCTGCCCGTGCTGCGGATGCGTCTGCTGACGCCAGTTGCGTTTTTATCGGACGGATCGATGAAACAGATTTAAGGCCAGCAATTAGACGCCTTAAGTCGAGGTCGTCAGGTGGTCCCGACGGCATCCCAGTATTTGTTGCAAAGGATTGCAGTTCGGCTTTCGTGACGCCGCTCTTGTTTCTTTTTAACCTGGCGTTGAGTACTTCGGTGTATCCTGAGGCTTGGAAATTGACAAGGGTGACCCCGGTTCCGAAGGGTGAAGCTGGAAACAATGTTTCCAGTTTCAGGCCTATTGCAGTGTTATCAGTCTTTGCCAAGATTTTTGAAACAATATTGAGCTGCCTCATTAACAAGCAGATTGGACATTTTTTGCATGAGTCTCAACATGGTTTCCGTAGGGCCCATTCTACTACTTCTAATCTTGTAGCTCATGTGGATTATGTGTATGCAGAAATGGATGCTGGTAGGCAAGTGGATACTGTCTACTTTGACTTTAAAAAAGCATTCGACCTGGTAGACAATGATATTTTGATGCAAAAGTTGGCAATAATGGGATTTACACCCAAACTCCTACAATTTTTCTCTAGTTACCTTCGGTATCGGTGTCAGTTCGTTAGAGTGGATGGTTTTGAGTCCGATAGTTATTACACAAGATCCGGTGTAAGCCAAGGTAGTACCCTAGGGCCTTTGCTTTTTCTCATCTTCATCAATGATCTGCCAAATTATGTTGATCACTCGAAGTGTCTACTGTTTGCCGATGACCTTAAATTGTGTCGAGGAGTAACTACGGTGGCCGATTGTGAAGCATTGCAGGCTGATATTTGTGCCTTGGCTGAATGGAGCAGGCTTAATCGTCTTCCATTTAATAGTGCCAAATGTAAAATAATGACATATACACGGAAACGTTCTCCTGTGAATCACGTTTATAATCTGTATGACGCACCAATGGGAAGGGTAAATGACACTCGTGACTTAGGTATAATTATGGACTCTCAATTGGACTTTCACAAACACATAGTGACAACATGTAAGGCAGCAAATAAAACCTTAGGATTTATAATTAGGACTTCGGCACAGTTTGATGATCCGAGAGTTGTAACAGTGCTATATAATGCTTATGTCCGCAGCAAACTCGAGTATGGCGCGATTGTATGGAGTCCATACGAGGATAAGTACTGTCTGTCGGTGGAGCGAGTACAGAAGAAATATGCTCGATGGTTCTACAAAAAGCAATACGGTTACTATCCGTTCTTGTATCCGTCTCTGTTTGTGTCAGGCATGGTGGATATGAATACCCTGAAATTTAGAAGAATCATACAGCTTTTGATGTACTATCTAGCAATAATACATAATAAGGTTGTTAGCCCGAGTATACTAGGCGAAGTGGGTCTATTGGCTCCTAAGCGATTGGGTTGGGACGAGGAGGGGACGGTGGCGCCGCGTCGGCACCCGCGGTTGCTGCGGCGGCCTCTCACGCGCACCATGTATGCTGCTCATGCACCCACTACCCGGGCTTTACGTCTCATTGGAGATATGCTCGCCCATGACTATAGTATTGACCTATTTGCTGACCACTTTGGACTATTGCGTAGGAAAGCCCAATCTTATATAAGCAATAATTTATTGTGACATTTATAATATCAGTTATTGACATCTGTAATTTTGACATTTATAACATCATTTATCGACAAATTGACATCATATTATTACCTAAGATTATTACTGACTTATTTTATTTAAATTTTATATGACAGTGATAATCTATATATTTTCTTTTAATATTGACATCTCATTTGTGTTTATTTTTTTCATAATAATTTTAGTTATTTTTGTTAATTTATTGACATTTTAATTGACTCGTGTATTGACATTGTATATTTTATTCATTATTGTTATTATTTATCTCTGTAGCATGAATTTTTAATTTAAACATACTGGCGTTTTGGTACAACTGTAAGTCAGCGTGTAAAATTGAAATGAATAAATAAATAAATAAACAACAGATGAATATAGAATTTTGCTATAAATTCAAATATGATTATCATTGAACACTTACATTTGTCGGTGGCGTAGAGCGTAAAGGTATTGTCTTCCACTCGGGAGGCACCGGTTCGAACCCCGCCACGTACCAATGTGTTTTCAAATTTTAAATTCATATGTACGTTTATTCGACGCTTTTACGGTGAAGGAAAACATCACTTGGCCAGCGCGGTTGACTAAGGCCTAATCGCCCCTAATGTCGGGTAGGCTCGAGCCCCTCGGTTGGGAAAATGTATGAGCTGTTGATGATGATGATGATGACTTACATGTGTGATGATATCTACGACACAAGAAGTAATATATTATGATAGTCAATACTTTATGTATCTAGTATCATACTATCATAATATATTATTATACACTACATACATAAACATATTTATACGAATAAGTCTAGGAAAAAAAATACTGGAATTGCTAATATCTAACACATTAAAAACTATGCAATAACAGTTTGTAAGTTTTTTAACGAGCATTCTTTTTTTTAAATGAATCAGTAATGACTTATGAAAAGGCTAAACCAAATTACTTCTACGTTTGATTTACTTTTATAAATTGGTGTAAAAATGTTTCAGATTCAATTGATTGGTGTAACTGGAATGAATTTTGTAAAAGTTATATTCTTATAACTGTCATTTGAATACTCTTATATTGCAGACTTCTCGTGACTATTTCTTATTTATAAACGGAAATAATTCGGAATTTTAAGAAAGTTAAAAATGAGCAATAAATTATATTTCCTTCCCGGTCCCAAAACCCTAAAACCGTAACATTGAAATATTAATGTAACGACGAAATACGACAGTACCGGACCGCAAGTAACAGTATGAACGCCCGAAGAATTATTTAGTCCATCCTGGGACGGGTCAGGTCGAGATAACACCAAACTTTACACATTAGGAGTTGTAACGCCTAAATTTAACGGACTTAAAGGCAAACAATGGCAACTTATAGAAAATTATCTTAATATTTTTAAATATTATTACTCTTTTGTAAATTTTATTGTCTCGAAAAATAGAGTCTGGTTTTACAAACAAAATACTTAAAGAGTCTACTCAAATAACAATTATTTTGATTACACGCAATACAATTTTCTGTTACATAATCACTAAAATTTTTGATTCTATATCTGATCTATGGAGAAGAAGGAATGTTTGGTGTGCTCTAATGGCGACCTTCAGACTGTTTCGAAATTAGTCACAAATTGTTGACGAGTTTTTTTTGTGCAGTAAAAAGGATGTTATCTTAATGCATAAGCATCCGTGTTGATGTTTAATTAGGAAGACTCATTGCATTAAAAGTTTTCTGGTGTGTATGTCAGTCGCCATCATGAAGACTGTTGACACATTTCCCTAAGTGCATTAAAATTCCTGAAACCCATATATTAATGAAAAATTCAAAAACGAAGAAAATTACTAAAGATATGCCATATAGGTGATGACTTTAACCAACTAGCCATTATATTTAAGTTTTAAGCTCAAACCAGATTAATTTTGAAAATTGTAAAATGACCACGATTACATTGTATACACTCTTTCTGTGTTCTGTGAGTACATGTCTAATATATATTGAACCACTGTATACTCCGAACAATTTTACGCTCCTTTACGTACTTTTATAAAATTAGTTTATCTCAAAAGTGGCTACTCAAACCCATTTTAGAACCAAACGGAACATTGAAATGTTATGGTATGTCATTTAATAAATTTAGCTCGCAACAACAATGAAAAATTAAGGTGGTGAATTTGAGTTTATCCCTATTTTCCTCAACATAACTAGTATTGATAGTAATGGCAAAGTTTTAAATAATATTCGGTTGAAATAATATTTATTTAGTACCTAATAGTCGGTCAGTGGCGATATTGTTGTTTTTGAAGACTTACAAAATCTAAAAAGAACTTGTTTATGAGAAAATCTAATAGGTAGTTGGTCAGTGGCGATATTGTTGTTTTTGAAGACTTACAAAATCTAACAAGAAACTTGCTTAGGAGAAAATATATTTTTTTTTTATTATAGATAGGTACCTAATATGACATACCTATGTGTTAAGTAAGGTTGGATACTAGATCTAAAACGGAGCAAATTGTATAGGTAGGTACTTACATAGTATAAAACAAAGTAGCTCTCTCTGTCTGTACCCTTAGAACTTTTATACTACGCAACGGATTTCAATGCGGCTTTCATGAATATATAAAGTGCTTCAAGAGGAAGATTTATAAGTATAGTTCGTTAAGGTTAAGTAAGTACTATACAAGCGACGCCAGAGCGGGTTACTAGTACATGATAAATATATTTCTTTAAAATAAACAATGTAAATAACCATGAATAGTGACCAAATGTTCATGTTCACACAAAAATTTATCCCTCCATAGATTTGATTAATGTGTTGCTCCACCATAAAAGCGTCAATCAAATATAACTTTTAAAATTATTATATTTTGCTAATAATTTTATTTCGACTGAAAAAGGTAAGCATTGGAAAAATATCAACTTAATTTCAATAAAAACAGTAAGCATTGGAAAAATATCAACTTAATTTCAATAAAAACATTATTTTGTTTTAATTTATGTATTTTTTCTTACAGAAAATAATTATGTAGCGACATCTACAATAAGCTTTGAAAATATTGTCTCGTAGCACTGCATACATCCCGACATCTATGGGTAATCTTAGGAACTAATACAAAAAAGTCAATTCTTATTAAGTTTTAATTCTAACAAGATTTTTTCGCGTTCTCGTTTTCTTATAAGCTTTATAAATGCCATTATGAATGACCCAAAATTAAAAATGGTTTTTCTTTATTGCAACACTTTTGGAATGAATAAAGAAAAAAATATGGAAGTCAAGCCTAGTTAAAGTGTTTGTCAGAGAAATGTTTTCATAATACCGGAATATAGTATTTATGTATAACTTTAAAAAAACAACATATTTTATTACAAAGAATAAGTTTATTAACTCATTAGCGCAGGTACTTACTACGTATAGATCTACGTACTTTTTGTTTTTAATAGATATATTAAATATTTTTCTTTTTTAATCACATTCCTAATTTAAGTTTTCTTCCATTAAATAACAATTTTTCATAAACATTTTATAATAACAAGCGTCGAAGAATACTTACTTTATAATAATACAATGACTCGTATCTACAAGTGAAGTTATGCTACTCGACAAAAGATGGCGCTAGCTGTCTATAAAACGCTTTGACTATATTGGCGGGAATGGTTCTTGGGTAAGTGAAAAACATTTCCGTATAAGTTTTTTAGAATAGGACCGAACAATACCTTATTTAATTTTATTAAAACTTATTTTCTAATGATTTTTTATTGAACAGACTCTTACATTTAAATGAGGGACATTTTGATTTTGACTCTAATCGATGTAGAGACTTCCTCGCGGGAGATGCTCCGGAGGACCCACTAAGTTCCTCGCTTTCTCTAAAACCACTCCATTGATGCTTCGAAGGTAGTCAGTCAAAAAAAATCTCCATCACTTACTATCAGGCGAAATAAACTTCAAGAGCTTTCAAGTTGAAAATAACAAAAAAAAACTCACTCACAACAAGATGAATGTAAATGATACTATCACTTTGTCAATATTGTTAGCTCCAAATGAAACAGATAATTCATCATCATCATTTCAGCTGAGAGGGCGTCTCTCTTGGACACTGTTGGACATAAGCCTCCTCCAAGGATCTCCGAACCGGTCTACCCTGCGCTGCCCGCATCCAGCAGATTCCCGCGACCTTTACCAGATCGTCAGTCCACCTTGTGGGGGGCCTACCAACGCTGCGTTTCCCGGTATCTACGTGGTCGCCACTCGAGGAATATTCCGCCCCAATAGTAATAATCATAATGATATTTCATATTTTTATAAAAGCACAGATTTGGCTTAGATGTGGCAAGCAAAATAAACTCTATGCCGTCTCAGCACTCCATCATGACAGACAATTTTTGCTTGTTTTTTGTTTCCTATTACATCATAACACCTTTTATAATTTGCACCCACTGCTGGAACACAAGGCCTCTCCTTGTCATCGAAGGAGGTTTAGGCAGTAGTCCACCACGCTTGCCCAATGCGGATTAGTGGACGGAGTATAAGGTGATCAATACCCCTTTGCTGATCCGTTAGTGGCCTTCTTCGACACCCATTGGAGGATGTGGGGTGATGTTATTCTACTCTGCCAGTAACACACGGTTTTTTATTTAATTTGTACAATTTTCAAACCTTATACATACTTATATGTATAAGGCTAACAATTGTCCTTTTTAATTTTGTAACATATATTACAAATGCAATAAAGATAATGTAACATATTTCAATAAAGGTGCCTTTCTTATTGACGTTTGAAATGAAAAGTAATGAAATAAAACAAATAGAGGCATTATAGTGTAATCTCTAAAGCCTACAATGCTAGAGAAATAGAAAAATAATTCTGTGTACTTTCTATCACCAAACTCAAGCCTGGTAAATATTAAAATAAGATATTCGATTTTTCTTCCCATTTTAATGCAATTTCAGTACGGATCTGTTATTGATCTTGCAGGAAGGTTAACGATTTACAGGTTTTTATTGTCTTTTGCTTTTGAAAGATAATAATTTCCCGCTTGAGGCAGGTCGATTTTTTATAGTGTATTTTTTTAGATAGTCAAAACCTGCAAATCGGTTAGCATTTTAACATCGTTTTGAACTATTACCTATCAATACAGGAAACTAATGAATAACTTATTTTCGTCTATCATTAAAGCGAGAGATGCCCACTGTTGGACATAGTTCCAGGTACCAAACTGATCAGTCCTGCGCTGCTTGGATCCAGCGGCATCCCGCAATCTTTGCTAATGTTCGTTGGAAAAACAAATGCATGTAATAATTATTCACTGCGCTATAAGCTCTTGGTATCTATTTCTTATCCTGACGCCGTCGTGGTGGAGTGGTAAGTAACGCTGCCTACACATCGGGCGGTCCGGGTTTGAGTCCTGGTACTGGCAAATGTTAGTGTGATGAACACGATCATTTGTTCATGAGCAACGGTCGTTTATATATTTCTATATACAATATCTAGATTATTAAGTATATTTGTCCGTCTGACTAGTATCCATAACACAAGTTCTTAAAAATACTTAATTTGTGCTAGATTGGTGTGAGCGTAGAAATAATAATATATTTCTATGCTCACACCAATTACCTAGCCCAAATTAATTATCTTTAAGAACTTGTGTTATGGATACTAGTTAGACGGATAAATCTTTAATTGTACCTAAGTGGTAATTTGCAGACCGATTTGTCGGCTTGGAAAGGGATCCTCTCTTTTTTTCCAATGAAAGCTTCAGAACAGCAGCTACGAAACGGCTACGGACTAATAAATAGAGGCGATACGGTTCTGAACTGATATGTGTGCTACGACTCTTGGCAAAAAATTTCTATAGAAAATATAGAAAACACGCATTCGCTAAAAACTTTCACATAAAACGTAGATTCCAAAAGTAAAGACATATAAAAGTTAATTTCAATAAATTCAATAATTGGGTGTTCTTGATTTCTTTTCTTACGTTGATTTAACATAGTCCTCTCTTTGGACCTGGGTCAGTGCAATGAATACTCTGCGATAAGAATGGGACCTACATCTTTATGTAATTTCAAACTATGCACATTGTTTGCTTCTACCGACATTGTCTCATTTAATGTAATGTTAATATTTAACTTAAATTCATGTTCTGGAACTGTTCAAATATTGTAAAACAATTTATAAGTATTGATTAATTGTTATTATTTTTTTATATTAGTATTTATTTTTATTTGACAATTTAGAAAACTCTTAATAGTTATAGTTTTGTAATTATTATTGTAGTGCCCTTACGGGGTTCATGTGCGATCAAATGTAAATTGTGTAACATCTTATTAACCACATGAAACAATAAACAATTTTGATTTGATTTGATTTAACCACCGAACAATCAACAAACTGAAAAATGCTTGGAAATGATTTTACTTACATTTGTAATTGTATTCGTTTTCTTTCCTTTTTTTTAAAGGCTTGTCTTAAGCCTGATTGGCTAGCTACCACCATGTTATCAAAGTATGCCGTCATATCAAATAGTATTAACATCAGTTAGTTAGTATTAACGCCAATATTTTGCATAAACAAATCGCAATTGGAACTGATATTTTTAAGGACACGCCCGCACAATTTCGAAAAAGAATCTTATGTCATCTTTCATGGTCGGTTCTGCATATTTTAAATTAAAATTAAAGTTTAATTTAAAAATCAAATTAAGTCAATAAAAACTTTTGTTTCTTATATTAATTCTATTGTTTGTTTGTTTTGTCTTATAAATTCATTTAATTATTTGTATTCATTTATATCTAATGTTGTCCACTATGCATGCCGTGGCGACGAGTAAGTAAAACTGAACTTAGATTGAGTCTTAGTATTTAATTTCTTTGTGTTTTGTTGGTTGCCCTATAAAATAAATAAAATAAAATAAAAACATCATTGTGTACCATCAGTTAGTGCTATAATAGACATTCCTTTGATGGTTGAGTGCTTCGGGTGAAGCCTATCGTATAAGCCTATCCTATCATCACTTAAGGGGCTGACACGAGTGAACTAGCGCCACCAACACATTCCATTTTATAACTTCTGGCCACTGGTAGAACTATGAAAGTCTCTAGAGGTAAGCAAGACATATTTACATACATTTTGATCGCTCGTAGTCCCTTGAGCGGTTGACGAACATAGAGCCTTTAACATTTTTCGTTACACATAAAGCTACATTAGGCAGTATAGGCCCTGCAGTGCCCCCAATAGGACAGGTTGCTAGCCTGTTGCCTAGATAAACTCAAACTCAAGTTTCTTTATTCATTTAGGTACAATTTGTACACTTATGAAAGTCAAGTTTCATGCCATCGGTTCAAGAGTCTGCCAGGAGGCATTCAGCGTTTTATTCACAAATGTCAAAATCAACCCAACTGGCTGGTTTACCTATTAGGAATAATTTCTGTAATATACTTGATAATTTATTTAAAATCTCAATATTATTAAAATGTGCCAATTTTGTTTTTTGTGCCCAAACCCAAAACGTAACAATCCTTCAGTAAACAAACAAAAGCGAACAACTAGGACAGATGTTACACTCACAATCATCACAGCAGTCCGGGTACAGCCAGGCATACTTACTTACCGACGGCGTCGTGGAAGTTTCTGCAAGGGTCCCCATGGTCCCGTCTGGCAACGATACATTTCAAGGAGGAAGTGGCGGTCATTGATGTTTTCTCGCCAAGGTGGATGTAACGGCCATCGTTGGGTTTTAGTGGGTAGGCCCTGCCTTCTGTAGCAATAGTCCCACATAACGTTGACGCCATCCTAGGCGTGAAGTATGCGTAACACATTTTCCGACGTAAAACAGCATACTTACCTTTTAAAAACCCTACCGTACTTTAGTGGGTAGGGCCTGCCTTCTGTAGCAATAGTCCCACATAACGTTGACGCCATCCTAGGCGTGAAGTATGCGTAACACATTTTCCGACGTAAAACAGCATACTTACCTTTTAAAAACCCTACTGTACTTTAGTGGGTAGGGCCTGCCTTCTGTAGCAATAGTCCCACATAACGTTGACGCCATCCTAGGCGTGAAGTATGCGTAACACATTTTCCGACGTAAAACAGCATACTTACCTTTTAAAAACCCCACTGTAGTTTAGTGGGTAGGCCCTGCCTTCTGTAGCAATAGTCCCACATAACGTTGACGCCATCCTAGGCGTGAAGTATGCGTAACACATTTTCCGACGTAAAACAGCATACTTACCTTTTAAAAACCCCACTGTACTTTAGTGGGTAGGCCCTGCCTTCTGTAGCAATAGTCCCACATAACGTTGACGCCATCCTAGGCGTGAAGTATGCGTAACACATTTTCCGACGTAAAACAGCATACTTACCTTGTAAAAACCCTACTGTACTTTCTTTTTCATGATATTGAGATTATAAATAAATTATCGAGTATATTATAGAAATTATTCCGTATAGAAATTTATCCTGGTGTAGGTAACACCAGCCAGTTGGGTTGACTTTGAATTCTAGTGAATAAAACGCTGAATGCAATGTACAGTAGATACCCTTAATCTACTCAACGAAGATGTAAACATCTGCATTAATGCCAATACATACATTTTCGGACATTCAATGTTGAAAAAAATTCAATGTTTCTAAAACTGACTGTACGTACCGACAGCATCAGAAGTAGATTAACACATTAGTACCATGTCATATCAATGCCAGCGCTTGTGAAGTGTAAGTTGCCATCATTTTTAACCGACTTCAGAAAAGGAGGAGGTTCTCAATTCGATTGTATTTTTTTATGTTGTTACCTCATAACTCTTTACTGGGTGTACTGATTTTAAAGATTCTTTCAACCTTTGGATTATTGTGATGTGGTCCCATTCAAATTTGATCGCCATATGAAGAGTAATTTTTAAGTTATCGTTAATAATGCCTATTTAATTGACGTCGATGATATCGTAGTAGTTCTATTACTTGTTTTTCTAAAAGATCTCGAGATAGTTTCCTGAAAATTTCTATACTTAAAACTAAAAAATTATTAATACTAGAAAAATGCACAGAAAAAAAAAATAATAAAAAAAAATTCAGTGCATTTTTCTTGTATTAATATTTACGCGTTTGTAAACGCAAAAATTAAATTCTTCGATAAAAAAATATTTTTTAAAATCAAAAATAAATTATTATTCAAATAAAAAATCGACTTCAAAACAAAAAACGGAGAAATAAAAATTTTGTTCATAAAGATCTAAATGTTTTTTGAGGTCGGTCCCAAATACAAGTGACAACGTTTATTCCAAACTAGCTGTGCCCGCGACTTCGTCCGCGTAGCATTTACCAAAAGAAAAAAAAGTAGCTAAAGTTACTTCTTATTACACCAGCTACCTGCCAAAAAAAGTCCCGTCAAAATCGGTCCAGCCGTTTCAGAGATTAGCCGGAACAAACAGACAGACAGACAAAAATTGTAAAAAATGTTATTTTGGTGTATGTACCTTGTATATATTCATATGCATGTAGTAAAAAACGGTTATTTCAATATTACAAACAGACACTCCAACTTTATTTATATGTATAGATGTATAGATATTGAGGTTGGCACCGACCTCAAAAAAACATTTAGATTTTTATAAGCAAAATTTTTATTTCTCCTTTTTTAGTTTTCAAAGCGGTTTTTTTTATTTAAAAATAATTTATTTTTGCTTTTTAATGTTTTAAGTATATGAAGTATTACGTAGAGTTTGATACTTCTAAAAATCGGTTCACAACCCAAAGTTATCATTAGTTAAAGTTAAGACAGGTGTTTCCGTTATTTTTCAGAATAACAAAAAAACCTTAAAGTCTAACGCTTTAAAATTTTCGAGACACTATTTCGAGACTTTAATTTTAATTGACATGTTACAAACATGTTACTATGTTGAACAAAAGTTCTAAAAACTACCAACATGTTTTAAGTTTGCCTTTTAATATTTGACCTTGTTTCCATCTTTTCAGCTAACTAATTGTGTTTTTATGCAGGTGGGTTTTTAGTTTTTGAAATTTATATATTTTCATCTTTTCAGTTTATGACATAATACGGTCATGATATACTTTTTTTAAATTCTTATGATAAGCCCTTTAATTTCATTACCATATTGATGAATTCTTATGAGAAAAAAATTTGTTCACTTCTAATAATAGCACCTCACAGCCGCTATGTTTTTTTTTAACACCACTTACCTATAAACACTTGGGCTGTCAAGACAAATCTAACGATTCCTTAATTATAGAAATCCATTCAGCCGTTTGAAAGATACGAGGTAATAAAGAATATTACAAATATACATACAAACAAGATACGCGCGAAAGACGTAACCCTTTCCTTGCAGTCGGGTAAAAAAGAGGAGTTTTCTCTCCGAGCTGATAAGTGTGCTACATCCTTAAGCCCTGACACAAACAAACCGATCACAGAATTGTAATCTGGGGATCGAACCCGAGACCTCTCTAATTTCACTGGATAACAGAGGTGATTATTGATATAAGCACCTATAGGCTTCGTGATCATTCAACATTAGGCGGGCTATACCCATACGATATAATTTTCTTTTATTTTTTTACATTCTGCATACTAACTACGTGTCTGCATTCTCTGCATACTCTCACGCACCTTCTAATAGACGCTCACACCAATTATCTAGCCCAAATTACGTATCAGAACTTATCCGTAAGGATGCTAGATAACAGACAAATATGCATAATGATAGCCATGTGATGTCGGCAGAGTAGAATAGCATCACCCCATATCCTCTAATGGGTGTCGTAGAAGGCGACTAATGGACCAGCAAAGGGGTATTGATCATTTTATACTCCGTCCACCAATCCGCATTGGGCAAGCGTGGTGGACTAAGGCCTAAACCTCCTTCGATGACAAGGAGAGGCCTTGTGCCAGCAATGATGATACATAATAAGCTGGATATTGCTCAAATAAACTTAAATGAATATATAAATAACCATTAGGCGCTTTGCAAACGGCGGGGCGGGGCAGTCTTTTTGACCGCGAAGCAATAAAGACCGCGTCTGCGATCTCCGCTGCTGCTCTCACCGCGAACACAAAGCACACGATGGAAGGAGGCAGTTAGTTCACGACATTCGTTCTAGTGAAGAGCAGAAAGAGTGGCGTGGACTGAACTAGCCGCTTCGCGCCGCCGTCTGCGTTACTGCATACAACTGGTTTGTGTAATACAGTGCGCGCCGGGCACCTGCGGCATCAACTTTTGCTCCAGGATTCGAACCCGGACCGCCTGAGGTGTAGACAGCGTCACTGACTATTCCACCACTACGGCGTTATTATTTTGAATTACAGAAGATGCCTTATGTTCGTATTATAGAATAAGTTTCAAGAATGAACGCCGACTTGAGCGTCGTATGTCTCTATCACTTTGTGCGTGATAGAAAGTGATAGACGATTCTCGAGACATGTTTGACTTCTGAGTGTCATTCTGTAATACGGGCCTTAGCATCAAGTCTGCCCCATTGCATTTTCTCTGTAGGTTTTTTAAATAAATAAATGTATCTAATATTTTTGAGGGCAAATAAAGAAACAGCAACATGATTAACAAATCGTGGATATTTATTGAAATAAAAATAATAAAAATGAAAATAATAAAAACAGTTTCCTCTTTCACGTAGTTACACAATAAAATTTGTCTTAGATATTTTTTTTTGTTTTGCTACTTTGTCTCCATTCGCCGTCCTTTATAATTTACAATTTCTCTATTAATTTGTGCGTTAACAACAGAACCGTTAATAAAAATGAAAGTACAACGAATCACGACAATGAATCACCTCATAACAACCATGCCTATTTCACATTTTTACATTTAATATTTTTTGTCAAAATGTACAATCCGACTCAACATTGATATGAGTAAGTTTAATATACAACGACTTTGAAATACAGGGAGGAAATATTCAAAACGTCATTTGATGAACAATCGAACAAAATGACGTTTCGAGTATTAACTCGGACAAAAAGTGCGAGAAAGCACATCTTGTCCCACAACATTAGGTCTCGTCCAGACGACATAATATTCGAGATAATTCGAATGGAAATTACATCGTCTGAAGAAGTCCTAATTTTTATTCATAGCTGAATTTATTAGGGATTGGTGGACGACAAAATGTTGATATTATAATTTACTTACAATTATCTAATATAAATTCTATTATAATTTACATTAAGTACGTATACTGAAAGATTTCACGCTTGGACTAAATTTAGGTACGAGTGAATATTCTTCCACGAATCAAGAATCACATGAAAACATTAATTTAAAACAAAACTGGAATTATTTTCAGTCTTAAAACATAACTAGCTCTCTTTCTTAAGAAATAAAAGCACAGAAATGAGGATCGATCGTTTCACAAGATAATATTTCTTTATTAATTTAATAAATTAAACACTAATTAATTAAATATAAATACCTCATTATCGATAACACCTACCCTTAAATCGATTCCAATTTTGCTTCCTACAATGCTTAATTAATTATCGATTACAGGAAACTCACCGTTTTTCCGATATTCTTTTTTATAATTTGTGAAACATTGTTTTATAAATATGAACATCAATAGGTAGGTACTCGATTTACACATTACACTTAAACTAACTATGTACACAAGATCATTATCTAGGATAGGAAACATTTTTGCTTATCGTATTATACATAATGTTCTAGAATTAAGAAACAACTTACTTCAAAACACGTACTACATCAAACTATGAAGAATCTAAAAATTACTGGAAAAAACCTATTTTAATTGACACTATACAGCTTAAAACTAAATCATATTAAATCAACATAGCTAACTTTGGCATTGGTTTCCACATTTTTTTCTATAAATAAAAAACATGTCAAAACAATATCGAAATAGTAACGTCGAGCGGCCCACATAGCCTCGGGAAAAACAAAACTCAACAACGAAATCGAAACCTCAACTATTTCAGTACACGAAAGATATGTTAAAATAATGCCCTTCGGTTCAAACTCTTTTTGGGCTCATATTGCAATGTCACCAAATAATCACCAACTAAACCTTAAGACTAGAAGTTGAACAAGTTGATGTCTCGCGCGAGCAATAATCGGCAACGAAACGAATTGCTAAAAAGATTAGGCCTTAGAATATCTGGCTGGGCGGCGCGGGCGGCGGCAGGCGGAGGCCACCCCACGGGTAGAGTCACGAAGCCTCATCGCGGCACGCGTTAGAGTCATCGGATAATGCTAATGGAGCACCGTTACTTTGATTCACTACACACTTACGCATGTGCTTCTCCAGAGTCGAAGGTACAGAGAAGGGCATCTCACAAAACCTGCACCGATACACGTCTTTTCCGAGTCTACCGTGAGTTTTCATGTGCCGTGTGAGTTTCGAACTCTGTGCACACGCGTAGGAACACAGTTCACATTTATAAGGTTTTTCCCCGGTGTGTGACCGCCTATGGACTGTTAAGTTTGAGCAGTTCTTGAAGACTTTGCCACAGAACTCACATGTGTCATTGCGACGTCCGTCTTTAGACTTTAAAAGTGGATTTTGAAGCAAACCATTGCTACTGTTCTTTAATCCATCAAAAATATTATCCGGTGGCCGTTGAGCATGTAGCGTAGGTAGCCACCATCCTTCGCCTCTGTCCATGTCCAGCTTCATTCTCTTAGAAGCTTCAAATGGGTTCTCAAAAGGGTTAAATAAAGGGTGAGGTTGAGGTGGCATTTTGGCAAATTCTTCTTTCAGGCGTAGAGCAGCAGTAGGTGGCATGCCATTAGGTTTCTCACTTGGAGGTCCATTGTTGTTATCACGATCTTTAGCTAGCTGCCAATTTAAAGATTTTCCAGATTCTTGGAGAGCTTGCTTAAAAGCTTCACTGTATTGAGCAATATTTGATAATCCAAATTTGTCCATGAGCTCACCAACAACTGAAGCCGTCGGTGGATGGGCGGGTAAAGCAGGTGTTTGTTTTCGTGTTGGCGCAGATGGAGCGCTACTATTTGAGACTGTTAAATCTTCAGCTTCTTCGACATCTTCGCCATCCTCATTCTCTTCCTCCTCCTCGCCATCAAGCTCTTCATCTTCCAAGTCCTCGTCAGAGTCATCTTCACCAGTGTCTCCACCAGATTCACCTTCTTCGGTATTTGCATCAGCACCTCGGTGAATTTTCATATGCTTTTTTAGTTTCGAAGCTTTCTCAAAAGATTCATCACACTCAGAACATTTAAAAGGTTTCTCACCTGTGTGGGATCGTCGGTGTACAATCAAGTTATTCTCAAATCTAAATTTCTTTCCACAGAACTCACATGAATGAATTGCTTCATCATTATTGCGTTTAGCCGGTGGTGTTGATGACGGACGTTCCGGAGGTGGGGCGTCGGCTGCCATCGGCTCAGTTCGTCTTTCTGGTGACGTTGAGCTGTGAGGTCTTGTGGCCTCACGGGGGGTGTCCACCGTTCCGGGTCCGGCGCCCGCCGGTGGAGTCTGACCGACTCGGGAGGGCGACGGGGAAGCGAACGGAGGCGAATGCTTCCTGGGGCTAGGAGAGCTCGAATTGCCTGTGGCCGCCCCTGGACTGGTCGTACCGGCCAGTTGCCGCAAGCGCTGCGAGTAAAAATCCAGCTGGGGTTCAAGTGCGAGAGGTTGTGATACCGGAGGTCCCCGGTCTCGACCTGATACCGAAGTAGGAACGACGGGCGGTCGATCTGCTGGTGATGGGAATGCTTGATGAGGTGGAAGAGAGTTGGCCGCAACAGCAGCTGCTGCAGCTGCCAGGTTGAGGCCATGATGTCGAAACTGCTCAGAAACGAGTTGTTCCATTCTAAATCGGTGGTCATGATGATTGGGCCGTGCAAACAACGGCGCTGGGGGAACTGACGGATGAGCTAGAGGAGGTAAACTCCCTGGTAGCGGCATCCTGAGTAGTCCACTGACTCCGAACGGCGAATGCATATCTGGGGGCGGCAGCAAAGGGTGGTGCCGTAACGAAGGTGGTGGGAGAGGAGCTCCAGTAGATGAGCAACCCGAACTTGACGAAGATGTACTTGAAGAAGAGTGGTTCTGCTTACTCGGTTGTTGTGGAAGTGCTTCCACGTAAATTTTTACACCATGCACGTGTTGAACGTGCTGGAGGAGTCTCCATGCTGAATGAACGCGTGCTTTGCATGTTGAACAGACGTAGTTGCTCGGTTCTAGGGACAAATAAAAAAAAACATATTAGAATCTATGTATTAAGCCGATGGGGTCGTTTTCCGATGGAAGATTTACAGCAATATTAACACTGCAAAGTGTCTAGTAATAGCTCTCACATATCGTAGTGTTGGGCCTAGGGTGGGCTCGCGGCACGCATGCTAAGTAGCTGAAGGTCCAAGGGTTCGCTCGGCGGTGAGTGATCGCCCCTGCGTGTCCCGCGTGATTCATGCACCTCCAAAATCTTATGAAATATACGAGGAGTGGGATCACGTACGCACGCGCGGGTTAAGACTGTTGATATTGAAATCTATGTATGTAACATTATACCGGTGTAAGAAATACTGAGGCGTTTCTTTTTATTCCGGTCATTTTGATACAAAAAACTTCATGTTACTCCCATAGAGACATGATCACAAATCACGTCTACGTTGGAATCGGTCAGCTTTATTTTGATTACAAAACTTTGTGACCACATAAATTATTGTTATTTAAAAAAAATCATTAAAAAGCGATTGATGTCACTTGAACTTGTAATAATTTTTAGGCTAACATTTAATTTTATATTTGCCTATTACATTCAACGCTAGGAATAATTTATTCATAGACCAGGAGTGGTTCAGTTAATAAGCCCGCCTGCGCCACATGGTCATCGGCGCGCCCCAGCCGTCACTCGTGATTTGATTGCTCATTGTGATACAAACGTATTTTATTACGGAGACAATCGTGAACTAGTGAAGTTAGCGTGGTAAATTTTTCAACGAAAACGACACACGTCTTTATTTAGTTTACAAATTTAATCTTTTTATTGTTACTTTCTTTACGATTCAAAATTCCATAAGATTGTGACCTTGAAAATAATCTGTCGTAAAAATTTGAACACCCATTGTACAAATAATAGAACTTGAAATATTATGATAACAAAAATGCTGAAGCAATTAATTTTGTGCTCATTACATAATTAAGAGATAGTAGTTTAGGTAGGTCTTTCGTTCCTAGACTAAACGGCAATATGGGCAGTTCTGAATATCATATCAATGTATTTAATAAAAATATTTTTATGAAATTGTCGATAGTATTTTACGGCACTAGTGGGCGCGGCCGATAAGCGATCGGGACTGTTAAGACGATTATTGAATTGTAACGGTCAGATTGTGACCGACCGGAAAGAAGTCAGCTACAGGCTGATGTTTATTAACATGCCGATGCATAAAAATATTCATACTCATTTATTTACTAAAATTTGCACAATGTGATACATAAAATTATAATTTCATCTTAGGCATTTCTAGCTACTTATATATCGTCTAATTTCTTAGATACTGTAAAACAGTTTGTCGGCAGAATTCGCGTGGTTAGAAGTGATGCATATTTGACGACAATTAGTAGTAGAACTTATTTATATTGTCAATGAATATAATAAAAAAGAACTTCTGGCATTTCAAAGATGTACCTTAATTTACGATTCTAAAAATAAGCAATTCATTCAGAAATACTGTGGTAATTCCATACAGGTCCTATAGTGAATATTTACGTAATTTACAAAAAATATATAATAAGATCATTATTAGAGATAAAAACTATCTCGTATTCTAAGTTGGACAAGCAAAACACATAAACAAAATTGAATTAAAATTGATTCAGTGGTATTGGAACATCGCGACATTAGTAAGGATTATGAATTATTAAGAAAATTGTATGAGTTGAGCCAAGCTTTAGAAAAAACAATTTTTCCACCTTCATATTGAAATAAGTAAGATTATGCTATTTGAAAATTTTACTATCTACGTGTAGCTATTTTAAAATAAAAGTATTAACAAAACTTTTGATTTATTTCTTATTAACGAAATGATTTTTCACACCATGTGTATAAATTCTTCACGATATCAATATTGTGACCTTTTTGTCCAGGGCATTGTTCATTGTGTTGCGTTTTGGTCATCATAGCTTGTAGCGGCAGCAAAAAAATACTTTTTACAACATCGTGCTTTTGAAATGATAAAATTATTAGTTTGAATCACTTACTTGTTACAGACTTATATTGGGCAATCAAAGGTTAAATGCAAGATAATTTAAAATAAAAATGTATGTTTGTGAATTTTGTTTATACATAGGTAAATAAATTATGTCTTTGTTGGTTCATTTTTAATCTTCTCCATATTTAAATTTCTTTAGTTATGTAAGTGTACCCGGACTACTGAGATGATTTTGAGTGTAACACGACTGTGTCCTGGTCGTTGTTTTTGTTTGTTTGTTTGTTTACCGAAGAATTGTAACTTTTTAGGTTTGGTGCCCCTTCTAATTTTCATCTTAAATATGGCTTCGCATTACGCATTTAGCCAATGTCAAGTGAAAATAGTTGTTCTACACTAAATTGACAACATAACATTTTTTAATAGTATTTTAATTATATGGATGGGAAATAGACATATATAAAAGACTCAACAAGTATTTTTTTATTTTCTCTAATTTTGTTTCTAAGTATTTTCATTTAAAATTTCAAAACTAACTTATTCTAAAACGACGTAAGTGCAATTGTAGGATTTTTGTGGGTTATTGTCATGGGCTCTACAAAATTAAAGAAAAAATACATCACAACCATCAAATATTTGAGGTTAAGTTTGGTGTTGGCCATAAATAAAAAAAAAAGATGGAAGGCAACGATATTTTGTGTTAGTAATCTTACGCTGTCTATTTTTGGTACATTTGGTTGTTTTTTTTAAATATCTCTTAATTTAGCAGCTAATTGTACGATAGATAGAATTACCAACGGAGTCTCTCAACACGAGTTTTTACAACAAAAACTAGGTAGAAACACCTTGGTACCCCTTTTATGTAGGCGACTGCCTAGCAACCTATCACCTGTCATGTAGATGCACTGCATGGCCCATACTGCAAGTAATTGATAAGAATAAAAAACGTTAAAGTACATAACTTTAGCTTTTAATTTTTTCAAATATAACTCTCTACACATTTTGTTCGAAAGTAATAAATTAGTTAATTTGTCAAAAAATATAAAATAAAGTCAAACTTATTATGAAATACTACACACGACTGTACAATTTTTTTCCTAGCCGTACTTTACACATAAGTAGGGTCACAAAAGAGTCAGTAGCGGTACATCGACTTACATCGATTGATAAGGGATTAAACTGATTACAGCGCGAGTAATTTCTATGCTCCGATAATATCACTCCCATGTGTGGTCGGGCGTTTAATGAAGTAGTTTAAAGTAAATAATTTAATGTTACGGCATTAAACAATATATTCAAAGAAATAATCTTAAAAAGAGAGGCCTATGTGTACAGATGCAGGCTTATAATGATGAATTGCCGCTTGCAACACAGGCATTAGAGATTCTTACCTTTTAATTATTAACAATATTATTATTAATAAAACTTTAAAAACTGCGGTTTGCGACTGGTTGCACCAAGTCATACTTTTTAAAATTTCGTATAAAATTAACATATATTCAAAAATGGAACAACCTATTCTTATGAATTAAGTTGACATTGACGTAACTTTTTTCGTAGCTTTTTTCAAATCTGTAAAACGTAAGACCACCTCTGTGGTAAAACGGTGTAACTTGCCGTTGGTGTCACAGGCAGCCGGTACCCAATAAAATCCAATGTCTATGCCAGTTTGTTGGTAATAAGACATAGTCATCCCAAGTAACAGCAGATTACATTACTGTATATGTAAAACATCTGTTTTATTTAAACGTCTTACGAATAAAAAAGGCTAAACTACTAAATTGAGACAATCTTCTGGGGCCTTGGACTGTTTGACGTAAACGTTCGCCATCATCTGTGGATAGTTACGATCAAAACAAAAAGTTTAATAAGCGTTTCGATTTCAAAAGGCAATCGCTGATTACCGGCCATTGTGAGGCCACGGGCAGTGGGGGTGAAATTTTTAAACACCTCCCGTCTGACCCCCGCCCCCTGGGGGTTGCGGACAGTCGGGGTTGAGTTTTCGATGTTCGCATTCCAGGTATACGAGGTGAAAGATGGCTGTGAATCTTATTTTATGTTTAATATATGATAGATAAAATTAAGTGATTAATGAGAAAATATATTATTAATTTTAATAGCATCCGGGAAGCCTTTTTGAGCTTCAGCGAAACGGTAACTCTGCCTACCAGAAATTGTAAGTTTTCTCAAGTTAACGACGACGAGAAAAATTTTCAACTCAATTTCCCTTCGTGCTTCGGAAGGCACGTTAAGTCAACACCCAGGACAGATTGTGCACTCTAAATTACTAGTAGTCCAGGATGCATCGATGGAAAATAACATTAAGAAAACTTGGAGTTATTTGACTGGAGTCTGAAGGGACTACCTCAGTTCGGCCCAAATGCGAGCGACTTACCCACTGTACAGTGAAAGCAAAAGTTGATCAGCAAAATCAAAACTAAGATCACTAAATGAAAGCTATGTAATAGAAATTTAAATCATGTATTATACAAATGACTACCTACTTACACACATGCTGGATTCACTTTTAGGAATTTTACATTTCTGTATTTATTTTGCTTTTAATTTATTTAGATATTCGTTTTTGATCATCTGCTTCTGCTGTCGACTGTTATGTGCATGATTATATATATTATGATGATTCACTTAATGAGTTACTTCCTAATCTTCCAATCATTGATTTTATTTTCATGTTGTGTAAAAAGTTGAGCTAGGCTATTATCATGTCTACTGTGTACGCAAATATCTACCTACATATAATATTAATAATGTTGATTTATACGAAAACTCAGCATTTTACTATCGCAGTAGTCTTCATTATTAAAGCAATTAAACAAAAGAACATTTAACACAGAAATTATAAAGGTGCAAAATTTAACTGCAGCGAAGGTCCAACAACTCAAATGTATAAAACTCCAACTGAAAACGTAAAGCTTCATGCGGCGTCTGTAGACCGGAAGCCGACGACGCTGTTTCCTGCGACGACAACTGTTAGCGAGGCGCCTCTCGCGGACACCGGGGGAACTACCGCTGAACTTCTTTACTTGTCTCGGACACTCGTGTGTTTAAGTGCAGACTTTATGTTCTAAAATGTCATTGAAGAAAAATACATAATTTATAGTAACCTTGAGTTCGTCTATGTAGACACCTACTTATGATATGACCTATTTCTTAGCAATGATTGCTTTTTGATATTTGACAACTAAATTGAATACACTGTTGAAAAAAGTATTTTTCTACACACTTGCTTATAAAACAGTTACTACTTCACAATTTTCAGTACCATAATATTACGCACTAGTACGATAATGAATATTTTTTAAATATACATTTTTTAAGATCTAGCCCACACAGCCATATCTTCAGTATTTTTTTATATAATTTTTATATAATTTTGCAATGAAATGTGATTCTCACACATTATCCACAACAAAATACAATCGTGATTCCATAATAGCGCACTAAACACTTTTTTTTTAATTATTAGCAAGATGAAATCATTTCTATGCACTAAGTTCTTATTTTTGGAAAAATAAATCTAACTTGTTTGTTATTTACACATCAATACTGTTGTATTCAATGTAATATTAACTTGTTATAACATTTTACAATATCTATTAGACATAGTACATATTTTTGAAACCTGGCTGTAAGGCCAGCAGTCTTTGTTACTTTTATTGTACGCGGAAAAAAATATATTTTTTTCAAGAATTTGTTTGTACTTAGATTTTATAAAGAAATTATGACTTCAAGGAGAGAAGACGAACAAAATATTGTTTTGACACCACCCGACATCCTCTGCAAGGCCAAACTTGATAATGAGAATATACTCAGCGAGGCCAAAGGTATTTTAATGATAGTCTAATGCCAAAATAGAAAAGGCTAATTTACTTCCTTCAAGTGTGTTGAAAACGGGTACCTATCAAAATACAGATTTTATTGTCATCGAATTTCATTTCACCGAAAACTATTCCACGATTTTCAATATCTATTTTTCTTGATTGATCGACTAGCTAATGATCACCGTTTCATATTATCGAATAAACTTTCATAAAAAAAATGTTTCAAAGTTGTGTTACTTACCAGAATAACGGTCTATCGAACTAACATTTCATATAAACTATTAAGTTATCGATAACACTATTTATAAAAACATGTTTCAATATTTAACGTTACACATTGTAATGTTTCGCTTAACAACTTTCCATCGCAGTAACGTTTCATCGAACGATACATTTGCCTGTTGACGTTTGCCGATAAAAAACTGTTGAGGTTAGTTCTTAATTTAAAAATTAATTCTTAATTTGCAAGTAGGTACACACCATGCAAGCAAGCAAACAGCATGCAAGCAAGCATACAGCATGCAAGCAAGCATGCAGCATGCAAGCATGCAGCATGCAAACAAGCATGCAACATGCAAGCAAACATGCAGCAAGCAAAGTAATGCTCCGCTCGCTTCGCTCGCTCCGCTAAGCTTGGTCACAAGTCTAACCTAACCTAACCTAGGTTTATTTTCGTATTAATGTTTTTTCTTTATAGCGGGGGGCCTCAGGCCCCCCGACCCCCCCGAGCAGGGGGGCCAGCCCCCTGCACCCCCCGGCAAGCATCTTGCAGGCATGCATACAGCATGCAATGCAAGCATGCATACATCATGCAATGCAAACATGCATACAGCATGCAATGCAAGCATGCATGTAGCATGTCAGAATACAACAAGCAATCTCCGTTAGCTTCGGTTGCACCGCTGCTGACTGCCTGTTGTTCTAAATCCAACCTAACTTAATCCATAGGTTTTCTTTACAGGGAAACAAAAATGATTACGAGTAATTACATAAAAAAAGTGTTTTCGATGTAAACTTTAGTGTAGTAAAATTGATGTTTCAACTATTCTGCAAACTGAAACTTACGCGGAAACAAAATTATGGGTAACAAAACATCGATTTAACATTATTTCGATAAAATAAATAAAATAGGAAATGAATTAACGATGGAACGAGCTTGTAGATAACAACTATTCGAGGAAATGAAATTGCGATGTAACCTGATTCTAGGAGTTGTTAAGTATTATATAAAAAGATCTGCGAATAGTTTTATGATAATGAAAATCGATGAAGTTAATTGCGATAAAGTGATGGGTTCCCGTTGAAAACAGTCGTATGACGCTCGTGAGCTCTGCTCATTTCATACTCGGCTAAGTTACTCACTCGCCTTGTATTAATGAACAGCTTAACTCACTTGTTTCATAATATACTAATACAACTTTTTTTCTAGAAATATAAAGTTCGTATTCCATAAATTAACATAAAAGTTATAAGTTTAAATGACTCATAATAATTAGGAGGAATTTGTATAAACGCTTACTGAAATACCCAGAAATGTCTTTCTCACTATACAAGTAAAATACGATAGACTATCCCATAACCGTGCCGCACTTAAGATACCAACAGAAAAAAAATACAAGAAATATATTGTTTTATACAGATATGTATAGAATACGATCTTCTACAAGCAAACCCCTAATCGGCAACTGATCTTCTGTGCTTCTTTTTGACGTGACAACGTCTTATAATTCGATAGAGCCGGCTGCATGCACGAAAAAACATGACGTCATGCGGCGTTACCTCGCTCTGAATCTAACTTGAATTTGGAATTATGTTCTTTAAAATTTAAACTTTCAATGATACCAAAACCAGCCAGATACAAATAGTATAGCCAAAGAGATTTTATTACAAGTTTATTCATACTATAATGCGAAATCTATTAAACAAATGAAATTAAATTTTTTCTTTTGAAAAATGCCGTCCATATAAATAATGCATTCCGTCAGTATTTTCTTAAGACGTTGTCACGTTCAACTATCGTCAGTAAACCGACTTTACAGACAACCAATTTTTTTAAAATGAAAAAATATTTACACATTAACGTTATTATTATATGGTAATCGAAAAGCCAGCGTTCTATTTTCGAATCTATGCGAAATTTGAAATAAGAATGGCGGGTGGCGCGCTCCGCCGAGACTCGCCATCGACTTGTTATGCGGCGGATGTCCGTCGCGCCGCTGCGCTGAATGACCGCCTTCCCCTTCCGACCCCCTCCCCCCTAGAACTTATAACCTGAATGGTGCAAATTGTGACCCATAACATAAGCGAGACATGTTGGCGAGAGTAATAAAATTTGAAAATGGAACACATGTCAAATTTAATTCTGGCAAAGCAGCTTGAAGCTTAGTTTTTTAAATCTTAATTTATAAAAATGAATCCGCTGTTTCCCTTGATCATGCCATAACTTCAGAACGACTTTGACTATTTCATTCATCTTTTTTTAAGTTTCCTAATAATTTGTAGAAGGTCGGAAAGAAAAATTAGGAAAATTGCGCAGAAAATTTAATGATTAGAGAAATTATTGAAAATTGACAAAGCGAAAATATATTGATAAGTGACACAAAATCAGAAAACGCAGCACAAATGTAACCACATTTGGTTGAGATGATGTACAAATACATTTGTAATTTTTTATTTGCAAATTAACCACAACAAATTGTGGTAGGTCAGCTAGGAGTTAATAATTTTGCAATTTAATTTAATGTTGAAAAACATCATAAATGAATACCTAGGCAAATGAAACAATATTCGTTAGTTCATTTGTATTTATAATAATGAAGACGGTGATATTTTAAATTTGGAAAAGTCATAAATATTTTTTTTGAAATTCCACAAATTTAATTAATACCTTTAACAAAATGTACCAATGCAGACTCGATAAAAATAATTGTCCAACCTGTAAAATGAGAATAAAATGAAGAATTGCCGAAAGCGAGTGCGTTTGGCTCTATACACATAATGACACTTCAATGTTGTCTGGGTCATAAGTACGCAACTGTTACAATAAGCCACCGTTATACGTACAAGATGACCGATTCGTCCGACTGACTAAACAGCGTTAATGGGAAATGTTTGGTTTTAAATATTTTGTTAGTACAACAGCGACCCGCGGGTCAAGACTGAATTGTGACAGCGCGATTATCATAAATGCGAAGTCGCAGAAAATGACCTGGAGTCTTCACGAAGTTTCTCGAGTCAAGTGATAATGCGCTGTTAATCGCGTATAATTTTCTATTATAATATATCGATATTTTGGAAGTTAGACAATAGCAGGTGTACCTAAGTTTTACAAGCGAAATGTTGTTTAGTTTTACTCAGCGCTAATCTGATAACAGAAAATTGGTGCTGAGTAGATTTCAAATACAAATTTTATTTGTGTTATTTTATTTTTACTAATATTCTATAGAGAAAAGATTTGTATGTATGTTTAGAATGAATAGGCTCAAAAACTACTGGACCAATATTAAAAAATCTTTTACCAATAGATTGCTATTTTTCACTGACTAACATAGCCTATAAATAAATACTAAAAAATTACACGCGGGCAAAGTTGCGGGCGTAGCGCTAGTAAATACATAAACTCAAACTCTAAACTCAAACTCCAAGACATTTATTCAATTTAGGTACAAAGTGTTACACTTATGAACGTCAAATTTAACAACGAAATGAAATGTAATACAAGATTTTTCATACAGATAACAATATCTTACTTTTTTATAATGCGTACTTAACTAAAGAGAATTAAGATCTAACTATAAGACACACAGTCCAATATTACAGAACGTAATCATCCCGTGTGGTTATAATAATATTTTACTCCCATGCTTTTTTGTCATTCATATAATCTTTAATAGTATAATATTGGTAGGTATAATATAAGCTTTAGTCATCAAAGTGGTTTCTATACGAATTTTAAATTGATTCATGGGTAATTCTAACAATTTATTAGGAATCTTATAGTAAAGTATACTTTGGCTCACAAATGAATTAGAAACCTTACAAAGTCGACAGGATGAATGAAGCTTATTTTTATTCCTCGTATTAATGTATGAACGTCATTATGTTTACGATAAGAGTTAGTGTTTTGTCGCACAAAAATAATGTAATTATAAATGTATTGGCAAGCGACAGTCAGTATATTGATTTCTTAGAATAATTCTCTAAGAGAGGATCGACTACCTAGCTTATAGATCGCTTTTAAATAAGGTAATTACGTTGATATTTTAATGTGAATTTGGAAAAGCGGAGCCTTCTGGAATAGGTATTTTTTGCCTAAAAGAGGATTCCAACAAAAACTGTGTAATATGCTTTGTTATAGAAATAAATCATTATTATTTTACCGCTCGTTTTCGAAGTATAAACATATTTTCAATATCAGCAGCCTTACTCCATAGAAGAATTACACTGTGCACATAGCTGAAATAAACTAGCCGGGCAGTTTCAACGTCTTTCTAACTGCATATGCAGCTGAACTAAGTTTACCCCAAAGTGTCGTGATGTGCGGGTTCCACTGGAGATATTCCACATAATAAAGAAGAGAGGTGGAAAGCGGTCACCCTAATGTCATTTGCACATCAATCCCCAAACTGTACCGACAAAACACAACACTACGAACTAGTAGTGTCATCGGACTACCGTTTGAAGGTATCACCCTAGAAGGACACAGTTATTGTTCTTGTTATGAAAGATTTTTATATGTACCTATGTAATATCGTTACAGAGTCTTTTTTTCCACTGTGTTAACTCCATGACGCATGATATCACATCCAGCCGTAGATTGAGAATAGAGTATAGATGAGCTACTAAAGAATAATAATTATTAGAGTGAGAAAGCTTATATGTCTGATATATACGGGAGAGCAGGACAAAACATTTTTTTTTGTCTCTGTTTGCGTATCGGATTTTTATGTTTGTCACCATTGCTTTGGTGGCAGACAAGTGCGTAGTGCTTGGATATTTCTCATCATTTTAAGTGATTTTATGTCAGTTTTAACAATCTAATCATTCTAATACGCAGTATTTTGTGTGATTTCGTTTGTAGTAATGGTGAATTGTTTGTAGTATAGGTATAGTATGTAGATACATTGCTATCTCGCTTAGGTGTACGCTGATGACTTATGTATACTCTATTCTCAATCTACGCATCCTTATCAAACTCCGCTCTCTATTTTACTACATGAAGAACATGTCTCCCTCTTCTAGTTAAGTGAGAATGTTTAAAAAAATGACATTGTCATTACGTTAATTCAATACCAAAGTTCAAATCCTCACAACTTAATGCAACCATTACCAAAAAAATCGATAAAAAACGATCCTTTCCGCGCAATCTATATCGTCACAATACATCAACACCACATCATTATGTAGCGGCAAATTTCTGGCGACAAATTGCCCGAGCAATAAAAAGCAAGATGGCACCCACGCCCTCTACCGCTAAAACCCTGATTTCTGTAAACTATCGCGTTACTACACAAATTGTTTCCTAACGCGCCCTCCTAAAATCAGTTACGGGTTTGTAGTAGAACGCGTTATTGATACTTTGTTTATTACTTGATATCCGTCACGGTTAGTGTAGCGTTAATTGGGCAAATTTATATTCCAATAATTTTTTTTTATCAAATCACCTATGTCTTTTGAAAAAAGAATGAAAACAAAATTTTGCAAAGCTGTCCGCCCAGAAAGCGACAGGTATTTATTTTCATGACAAGACTATTTATTTACCGTTTTATTTTTTAATTTAATATTATAAAGAAAGTAATCTAAAAAGATATATTTACAAAAGTGCTCTTACGCGATCTCTTTAATTTTAACATGATTATGTTTTGTGTTGTATCATTTTAAATGAGTTAACTGTACACACTATCAAAACCATTTCCAAAGGATTTTCACTTTAGAATAAGCATAAGTATGTACTGTAATGTATGCATTAAGACTATAATTATACTATTACGTTTTATTTTGAACGATAATTTATTTCGTATATAAACTGGGTTTTTTGTTTACGTCAAATTATTATCACTTAAATCTTTAGTCTTAAAGTCCATTACACAATAATCATTAGATATTATCACGAAAGCAATAGCTAAGTACGAAATATTAAAATGACTAAATAAAGAAATATTCTATGAGAGCCTGAAATTGCCGGCAGCCAATGTGTGTGGCTATTTTAAACTCGTAATAACCGCTCCGAGCACATGTGTGACCGCCATTACCACATATTACAAAAAAAATGTGGAAAAAACAATAAAAGTGAGGGGTGCCGCGGACGAGACTTAAAATTGATTCTATCGGTAGTGACAGACGCCATTTGAAAACTTTTATTATGTATTTTGAAAACATTCCAAGTATACATGAAAGTAGGCAAATATAAGACGAAAGCTAACGCCAATAAAGTAGAAATTCTGATATTAGAATGTTCAAAAATAAAGACAAGGTAAATAATATTGCTAATAAGTAATTATAGTTACAGCAATTTTAATAAACATATTTGGAGCTAAGAATCTCACGTATGCCTAATTGATTTGCCAAGTTCGATCTAATAATGTCCACATTCGAACATTCCGTTCCTTTGATCAATCGTAATATGGATTTTAATTAGTAAATTCCCTATAACGGACACAATAGTAAGCCCTATGTCCTAACTGGCATCAAAGCAACCACGGCAGCTATTTGCCATTCAATACGCCAAGCACTGGAATACCAGACCTGGGGGACAAAACGAATACATCAAAATAGCTCAATCCTATTGTCGAGAAAGACAGCCACTCCAAAAATCGGCCTCCGTAAGGCCATCTATCAGAATAAATCTATGATATATTTACACACACTGAATGCATTATCACCATTCCTAAATCAGCTATCAACGGACTCTTTTCACTAAAAGGGTGAACCTCACTATAGAAAAGGTTGACCCCTCATAAAGACTTATCACCTCATATACAAAATAAGGTTCCACTAATCCCAAACATGCCACACCATTTTACATCTTGACCAACCAAGTTAAAGATCATTTTCGATCGACACCGCCCCCGAGATGGGATCTCGTCAAAGTTAGCGGTAGTTTTTTCACAACAATCTCCTCTCGGACTTAACTTACGTTATCTCACCCACGGACGTCACGAGGAATAGAACCCGCACGTATATAATAAGGACGATATTTCTAAAGAAATTTAAATTCGCCCGCAAAGGTCCCAAGATAGGATTAAAGATTGTGTGCCGAGATGGCCCTTTTGTGGCTGCCCTTAAGAAAACATGTTCTGATATGGAAATATCTTGGTCGGGACTTAATCGAGGAATCATTTGCGAGGGCGATCATTTATCAAGAAAACGGTTTATGAATGCGTAATTAGCCCGAAAACAGAAGAGAATCGAGTAACCCGCGGAGCCAACCGAACTCTTTTATGTTGATGTTTATTTTGCATGAGCGAGCAAGCAAAAAGCGTGTCAGAGTACCCAGATCTAACCAAACGCTTTGCGATGCGGCAGACCGTGCGGATTCGAGATCGAGAGGATAATTCTATCAGCGGCTAGCAGGGGGTGACAAATCAATAACTGACCACCCGTGCTATTGTTTAAAAAACTCTGCACTGCCTCAACCCCGTTCCGTTTATTTACAAAATCGTCGACAAAATGATCCACTCTTTTTTCCTACAAAAATTTCTAGTCCGACAATCCCTCATTAATTCGTAAGTCAAACAAAGGCCAAATACTGGACCCGATGTAGCACTTGATTCAATATTTATTTTGATACAAATAAGTGACGACCATCGGTTCTCCAATGCTTTGTGATGGTAATGAATGTAGCGACGTCTTGTGTGCTCTGTTTCTGTGTACTGAATGAGTTCTTTGTGAAATAAAATACAAACATGGAAATACCGATCCACAAAAATTTTGAGGCGGCCGTCACCGTAGGTAACACATCGATTTCGTCCTCCTAAATATAACTATCACAGTCGCCCAAAGACACGCGATAGGCACGAGACATTCCTCCCCTCACCTTTCAAATACAAAACCACGACGTCACATCTAAAATTAAAACCCACTTATTTAAGCCCGCCACTTAGCCACCTTTCCGTCGGTACAAAAACTAAAAATATCCACGAGCATTGTGTCACGCTCAAAGAAGTTCCATAGGTCACGGCGAACCCATGAACGTGTACCACGTGTCAGGAACACGCCAAACATTTTTTATCTTTGAAAAAATTATAAAAGGCCGCTCCTAACAATGGGACTTCGGTAGCATCTTTGACAATTATAATATCATACCCGGTTGTCAGCTGAAAACCATTAGCGCCGAGAGAACGTTCTTAAACATTGAACTCTAAGCAAATAGTACAACAGTTGAATTTTTAACGATTGTCATTGTAAACATGAGCCGTTCCAGCGGCGTCGTGGCCATGGTTAACGCAGGGGTCATCACAAAAGGCAAAAGATAACAATGCTCGCACGTCAATCGTGTGCTCATGCAAATAATTTTTTCTTCCAAAATATCCCCTTTATCTGTTCATAAAGCGATGGGGTTAATTAATATGTACAAAATAATACAATTAAAATTAAGATCCCTTTTTTACTTGGCACGAGGTCGTGACTTACTGTCACCATTAGAATTATAGTCTTGTTTTGACAATAAAATCCTTTTGAATGCGGTTTTAAAAACTCGAATAGATTTATGGATCTTTGCGCTTTGTTTCTGGTTATCAGTTTAATATATTTAGTGACGTGTTATTGTGAAGGAACCCTCACGCTTTATTGAATATAGTCGGTTTGACAGCTCACTCGAAGGGGTTAATATGAACGTTTAGGATAAACTCAATAAGCCGAAACAACTGGTGTAGATGCGAACCTGCAATTGACATTTCTATGATAGCGCAAGCTATTATGAAAGCACAATAACTATTACGGAATAATGCTGCTCACTTTCTTTTTATAAATATTACTTAACATTGAAATATTCTTAATAATCTTGATAATAATATTCGCCCGTGGTTGGATTTCTCATTTTTATCAAAGAGTTTTTAGTCTTTGTAATAAATAACTTTTTTATTGAATATGACAAAAAAAGTTGAAATTAACCATCACATAAGATCTCGATTTTTCTGACAAAATTAGAACGTTCAAAATTTTCAAGTAAAAAAATCTATCTACGTGTAATTAAAGCCATGATCCTCATTTGTTTTTAATATTACGAATATGTATATATTCGTAATATTAAATTTATAACGTTATAATACGTGTGTCATATGCTTATTAACATATAATTAGTACAAAAAGCTACAAGAGTAACCATGTTGCTTCGACCGATCAAATTTCTATTTCCACAAAGCGTCGACAAAATGCGGGTTGAAAATCCAGAACGGTGCACAATTTTCGGGTTTAAGAAAGCTTTTGTTGTGCAACGGTTTAATACAAAAGTGTCAAATGACGGCACATCTGCCCGCACAAAGGGTTACACTGGATAGATTATTTTTCGAACAACCCCCGCAAGATTGCTCGCTTATACAGATGGTCGGAATCTTCCTTTTTATATAATACTGTTAGTAAAGGATAAGAGGCGCAAGTTCTTTCGAGTTTGTATTTTTAAGAAATCTCTTACCTTTTTTTTACCTTCCAAATTACGTAACTGACGTTTCTAAATCCTCACTCAGTTGCCAAACTTTTTGTGAGTAACCCGAAACATCCTGTTGGACAATAAGTCATGGAAGTGACAGCATTAAACCCCAAACGGGAATGTATGAACGAACGATGACGTAGGCAACATAAGCGTCCAGCATTGTTGCGCAACATCTTGCATGATGGGAACAAAGCCGGTAGAACGTGAAGATAAAATTGTCTCCGAAAATCCTTTAGTTATAGCAGGAATCATTAATAAAATACTAAACGCCGACATTGTTAAAGCGATGACGCTTGATTTCGAAATAAAATGGAATGTACTAGCCGCACGTGTGACATTTTATGTTATTACTTGTCCTGTTATATTCGAAAGATCGATATAAATATACCAGCTGTCTTTTCATTTATTAAGAACTAGAATATTTATGAAAATTTCGGCACTGAGCGATAGTGACTTGTGCTAATTTGGACGTAAATGATTGATTATTTTAGAGATAAGAGTAATTGATGGAAGTCTAAACTTAGGCGGTTTTAATCATTTTAATCCGTATTGCCAAGACTACTTTACGATATGTGAGAGCATTACTGTGTATTAATCATAAATATTATAGGGTTTTCAACAATTTAAATTATTAGGACTTACCACTATGCATGGTATTGGATTCGGCGTCTGCTACTTCGGTCCTAGATTTTTTCTGATCTTCGGGAGATCCAGATGTGTCCATGTGTTCTTGTTTGATCTTAGGTTTGATATCTTCATCAGGTGAACTTGATGGCATAGGAGATGTCGATGCTCTTCTTTTGGGCGTCGATGCCCCGGTATCTCCTTCTAAGACAAACGATTAGCGATTTTAAATTTTACCGGAATAAATATTGAAAGTTTCGAACTGACGCAACGGACCTGAAATTATTTTTGGTCATTCACTTGTTTGAACAAGTGCTACAATAAACTCGGTGTATCCAGTCAAAATGTGACAGTAAGGAGAAGGCAATGAAAAGGTAATATATAATACAAAATTTAGGAAGACAAAAATATCTGATTTGCATACCGTCTAATAACCGTTTTGGAGTACTCGATGCTCCGCCGTCTTCTAACAGGTCAGGAGGTGCTATCGATGGGCTCGCCAAGGGAGGGGTGTGTACCCTACTGCTAGGTGGTCTTCTAGCGGTGAGGAGAGATGGCCTTCTCCCACTAGAATTGCTCGTTGACATCTGTCCTGGTCTCGAGCCATCTTCTGGATCTGAGTTTGGACCTAGCAAATTTCAAACAATTAATGCCTTTTTGTATTTTGGGACAATAAATGGAAATTTGAAAGTATTAGATATGTAGAAAATGTAATTTATAGTAGAAGAATTAACAGCATTTTAATTGAAGGATGAGTTTTTCATGACCTCTTACATTAAGTGGCATATTTATTGTAGAAACAAGGTATTTGTTTCCTTTGTCTTCATCACGATTTATTTGTTATTCAAGATTATGAACCTAGTTTTCTTCGTAATATTTTTTTTAATCTCAAGTCTTATATAATTTGTGTCTCTCACCTGCACTATAGCAATGATATGCGGTGAGGTCCTTATCACAGGAGGAGACTTTGTGTTGAATGAAACGGACGATATCAGCGAGGGCGAAGGCTCTTCGGCATGCACCGCAAGTGAGTGTGTCTGCTGGCACACCTGGTGTCGGTGACCCTCCACCTTCTGCCGCGCTGTCCGCATCCGCTGAAAAGAAAATTTGGTATAAATCTATTGCCGTGCTATTGCACTTAGTACTTTCGGTAATGGGACAGTAGGTTCGCATTGTTATTGCAATTGTTAGGAAGCGAGGTCAGGAGCGTTAGGAGGCGGTATGCCTCTGCTTTGGCTCGTTTACGAAGTAGCGTCAACAGTATAACTTAGAGTTTTTGTTGACAGGTGATGCAAAAATGGTCTTATCCACCTTAACCCGTAACTCACATAGTAGGGTAATTTTTCACCCCAGTCGTGCATTTTTGTTTGTACTATTTTCAAAACCGTTTGCATTAGCGACTGGTACCTCCAAGCATTCTCAGTTGAGCACGTGCGCTAGGAGTAGGTGGACGCGTAGCTCGCTTCATTTGGTAGTTTTCGTGTTATTAGCTTCTGGTTTTTACCCCAACATAATATTTTTTAAAACATGTTGACAGTCTATAATGATATATTATTTGTTTTTCCTATAAGATTAGTTCCTACTTAACACATTGTTAGTGGTATATTTATTTTCAAGTAAGTAGATTAAAGACTGAATATTATATAATTTAAACAATGGAAAATACGTTTTAAAAGTTTTGATAAAATAAAAAGTTTTTGATTGGTAATAAATATGTTTTGCTTATAGATAAATAAAAAGAACGAAATTAGATGCAAAACGTATTCTACTAAGTATATAAATATTATTTTGTAAGATATACAATTATTAAATTGGTGTAGATTTTTACCCCACGATGTTAGTTACGTTACAAAAACTCACTATGTTAGTAAGGGGTTAAATGACAAGTGAATAATAATATTTTAATGGAGTAAATGTGATTTACTGACATAATTTTTCAGATAATATGAATAATTCCCGAATTAAGCAGTTGTTAATATTAAAAGTATTTGCTATCGTAATTTTTTTGTTTCATGTAGCATGAATTGGTGTACGTAGGTAACTACGTAGACTTACTACCCAAAGATATTTATGTTTTCATAATAAAAACGAGAAACCTTATGGTTTGGATATTAGAGCCTGTAATTAGCAAATTACGACGACAACTTTTAATAAAGAAAGTTTTGGTAAACAAATTTTTATAAGCTGATAACCAAGACCTTAGAAAGTATCGAATAAAATAGAGTATTTTAAATAATCTACTAAGTAGTTTTACATATTAATAACTGCAATTGTTTCTGTACCTATTTAAAGAATTGTTTATAATAAAATGCGCATCAAACATGAGCCTACAAGCTGCTTTCCTTTATGACAACCTGTAAAACATTGTCATAATAATCACTCCAATTACATACAAAAAATGTTTGGCAACATGTTTACGACATATGGACAATGACACTTTCTTTCAACCCTTTGAGTGTTAAATTGCATTTAATTACAGCTTGTACATTCACGGTCTTCAAAAATAAGGTGTCAGTTGTGGTACTGAACTGACCACTTTAGTTGAAATGGACCTATTTATCTGAAAACGTTCAAAATTCACCTGTATGTCATTGCAAGAAGGTCCATCGTTAACAGGGTCGCCTCTATTTACAAAGATAATGACTGTGTTTTCGAAAGGGGTATTTTGTTTCTTTGTACCAGAATCAATCGCTTCACCTTTATCTTCGTCGGTAACAGATGCATTAAATTGTGTAATTACAGTTTCACATTGAAAAACATTTAAAGTATAGCATTTTTTGAACTTATCCACAATAATACGCTACATGTTAAGCTGACACTTATTACTTTCCTGACACCATTTCATGTTCCAGTTTTTATTCGTTTTTAAACTTCGTATGAATAATATTTATTTAGGGCACAAGAGAAATATGTTATCTGACAATTTTCAGAATTTAGACATTTGGCACTATTGATAATTGTGAGTATCTCCATAAATAAAATAGGTGGTAACCAATCGTCTTTATTGAAGATTTTAAAGGTTAACTTGATGAAGGGTTTGACAAAACATTTCGTAAATTTTTCATTCATGTCAATCTATTAATGAAATAAATAGCAGTAGATAATGTTGATTAACGCTACTAAATATTTTATGTATATAAAAAAACGAACTAATCTTTATGTGAATGTAGTGTCCTTCTAAATTACAATGAAAGTCGTGTTTTATTTCTGTACCTTGTTATAATTGTGACCATCATGAAACAGTTTCCCATTTAATGTCTCAAAATAAGTTTTAACTTGCTTCATTATATAATGATACTAAAATTCTTTTAGGCAACGCAGGCGGTTAGTAGTTATATATACAAACATATAAGCTACTGCTCTCGTCTTATAATTATAAAAGTACTTCGTACTTACATTTAAGAAGTGCAATTGGCTGGTACATCAAAGCTCTACGAGCTAATTTGAGCCATTGCAGACCCTTAAGACGCTTTTATTATTACACAAAATCCTTTGTACGAATCTCAGAAGTAGGTTGTACCTCAGGGGTCGATTGTAACATGAGCACTAAATTAACATAAGGAAAAAAATTACGATTGGAACACCCTGTTTACTTCCATAGTTTGCATAGAGGGTTTGTTATGTAAATGTTAAAGTGACTCTATATTGACGACTTTTTTATATTTACTTCAAACAACGTGGCTCGTGGCAAATGGTTTTGTTTTTTGACGCTTCCTAGAGGAAGTGGGCACTTCCGTTGATTTATTACGCGCTTTAAAACGCCGAGATACCTACATATAACTGAATTTAGTCAGATTGATTGGAATTAACATTATTTGGAAGGAAACATGTATGTATCAGGTATTAATATGATTGTCAGGCGATTTGCTAACGGTAATTATTTCGGCATTGAGAATAATCTGCAATTTTGTAGGTACTTAATATTGTTGCTTTAAAAGTTCAGTGGAGTAGTAACGTAAGGTATATTGAATCTATATTAAGTTCGTAGCAGCTTTTCAACTACAATTTTGATACGGAGTTAAGAGTTTAATTCTTCTTCAACTTATGAAGAAGAACTAGTCTACTGAGAAACCTTAAAAGCTATAAATTTCTGTACTATAATTACTATTGCGAAAGTATTAATAGGTAGGAACTTCTATCAAATCCCAATACCTAATACCAGTCTATAAGCTCGGCCTATCGAAGCATCCGAAAAATCGAACCCTATTAGATATCGTTTACGTAGAACTTACGCTGGTCACAGTGAACCAACAGACAAAGTTAAGCCACTCCCACCGCCCGCTACTGGACAGTGGTCAACCCACACATGCGCCGTGGACAAAATTTAACACCCACATATATTTATTCTCAATACATCAGTGATTGATTTATTAGTCGAAGTGGTGAGGGAGTAGTGTCGGTACCAAATAGAAATCATTAATTTCCTCAAGCTTATTATTTTAAGTTAAGAGGAAGATACGAGCATTCACCAATACATTCAATTTATAACTTCTAAAAATCAGATTAGTTTTGAAACCGATCTTTTTAAATACGTGTAAAATTTATTGAATAATTTTTAAGATTTATTTTTCCTACCTTTGACTTAAATTCATTTTGTAACTTAATGAAAGAATGAAGACGAGTTTACAGTCGTTCAATAAATATTAGACGTGTTTTATGTGGCAGTCGAAGATTTAGATTTTTTTTAAATCAATTTCACTACTAGTTTCCACATTTTATAATTTTTAACCAACGAATTAGGAATTCTTCTACAAAGCTTTATTGTTAAGAATTTTTAGGTTTAAGTTAATTTTTTTGTGCGATGGGTACGAAATGAAGGTGTCCGATGTAACTTATTGAAAATCGTCTAGCCACGATAGTCCAACGCCTCAGGTGACGACGCAGGGGAGGCACCCTCCTAAAGGAGTGGAGGACCGAAAAGTTTAAATTAGCTCGTTACTACACACAGCGCGACACGCCAGTTATATTTGAGTTGTTTTTTCACAGAAAAGGTCAACATCGCCGAGCAACTTGTGTGTTAAGAGAACTTTCGACAGCCGCATTAATTATTAATTACATTTTGTCCGTTTCGAGTGAGCGCCGTAACCACTGTTCATTGGCGAAACGCGATAACTTTTTTGAAACAAATCTCGGGTATCTATTTTTTTGTATTCAATCACAGTTGCATGTTGGATTGATTAGCCGACTTTGACACATGACAAAAAATTTCTAACTTTGACACGATCCTGACCACCATATCGAATGTTAATTGGCAGGGGCCCGCCGACGCCCTATTGTGGTCACGAAAATCGAACGTTTTTCACGACTATAATAGAAATAAAAATAATAAGAGTCACAGAACTAAGCGGGGGTGTGTTTATTGTTGTTAGTTGCCGGAGATCGGCTTTCAATCAAACATTGGTTCTAAAACTTATTGTTACAAAATATGAATCTAATAATTTTGCAAAATAGCAACGATTATTTAATATGTCCTATTTTAGATTGACAATGGAGTATTCAAAACATTATTATTATTTTTTATATAAAATATCAATAATTTATGACACTTTAATTTATGAAGTCTTAGTGCACATAATACTCCCGCAATCCCTGCTTTTAAAATTAGAAAGTTATTGTATAGCACTTTTTCAATTTTAAAAATTATCTACTGGCACTCATTTCAAAATTAATGATTTCAAAACAAAAAAGAATATCTCAATCGGCTGAGGATAACTTCTTTGAAATTCAGTTGCAGGATTTGATCCGAGCATACACTTTTAACAAAAACGAGTTAAACAAAAGTTTGTAAAATAAATATTAAATTCTTATGAGAATAAGCGGCGAACTAATTTCTCAACTGCATGTCTTATTTTTTTAGCATATACTTTCTAAATACCCGAAAGTAGTCATTGAAATACTGTCATCAAAGTCCTGAGAGAAAACCACTTTGAGATGGAACCCGATAAAATTCTGATGTACGCTAATAGTTTTATTTTGCTCGCGTGAATGATGATTTTGACATCGGCGGCTTTGCAAACTTCTTTACAAAAGTGGTCGGAAATGGACAGTCCGCACAAACGGGGTTTAAAATAAAGCCTTATGTCGGCGAATTGCTTTGCTTTCATTTTTTTTACATTGCTCAATATTTTTTTGTCGTCTAATATAGCTGGCGGTCGCTTGTCAATGTGTGATATACGAATTTAAGTTTTATTTAGGTTTTATTTCCTCACAACATTTGAGTTTTATTCTTTTTTTTAACTTGATAACAGCTACTGAAGACGGTTCCTCCGGCAATAAAATTTAAAATAGTATTATAGTTGCTAGTGAAAATCGCAATCATCTTTTTATGAGGACAAAGATAAACATTTGTGAATTGATAATTGCATTAATTGTTTCCGAAAATAATTTAGCTTCTGATACTGAATATATTATTGTGTTTCTATCTCCAAATTTATTGTCTTATATATTTGATCTAAGTAACAGGAATGAGAAGAAATAATTCGAGGCAAAATTTCCCTATTTATATAATCGAAAGGCCAAGAAAAATCCAGCCAGTTTTTATGTTGTAAGTACCACGCCCATCCAGGCAGTTGTGCCTCGCCATTCATCTGAAATGGCGGCTTGTGTCAACATAGCACTAATGACGTCACACATCTCAATATGGCTACTCGGCAACCCTTGCTTCTTCACCTATAATTATGCTTAAATGGAGCGGGAGCGTTATGTGAAAGCGGTGTTATGTAACATGTGAACATAAATTATTTACAAGAGATTTCTTCGTGGTGTTTTGCCGTTTGGTCTGACAGGAAAACTGCTTCCAGCTCATAGAAGACCGTAGATTTAAAAGAATACTTTTTTATCGTATCCTAATAATATTACAAACGCGAAAGTTTACATGGATGTATGTGTGGATGTTTGTTACTGTTTTACGCAAAAACTACTGAATGGATTTTAATGTAACTTTACAATAATGTAGCTCATATATCTAAGCTATAATTTTTACTAATACTGCGCAGATGAAGTCGCGTGCAGAAGCTAGTAATAATATAAGTCTAGGTAATCAATTCAAATCAAAATCAAATATGTTTATAACATCATGAGGTTACATTGATGTTGAATTTTTTAGAAGTTTCATGTTGTGTTTACCATATAACTCCACAGATTTCAGTAAATAATGATTTCAGAACATCATTACAGGTCAATAGTATTAAAATTACAGTTTAACATGGGTTTTTGGGCAGATTTTACTCCCATGCATTAGGATCATCATTGAAATAATCACTTGACTAGCTTTCTATGTAATTTTAAATTGTACAGTCGACCAAATTGAATCATGACCCACCTTAAGATCATTTTCCTACAGTCACTCTATACAAAGTAGGATGAAATTAGCTTGAACGTACATTTCTAAGTAACGAACCTGTTATAAATTTGTTAGACACTGACAGTGTCAAATAAATATGGCTTTTTAAAATTTGTTCAGACTACTACTTGACACCTGACACATAACGTCATTTTATTTTTAAAAATATAATAGTTATTCCATTTTCTCAGTAGTGAAAAGAGTTTAGATTAAGAATGACATCTTAATTAAAATTCCAATTGAGACTTTAGTGCAGTGATAAGAAAGATTCAAATTGCATAGATCTCTGACCGCGATTTGACGCATTTTTATTCATATCTAAAACATACTAAGTGCAACACGCATTGTAGCGAAGAAAACCTAACTAAATTTATGATTCTAAAGGAATGATCGGCTAAGTGGGTCATGATTCAGTTGGTTCGACTGTACGTTAGATTGAGTTAAAAATGGAGTTTCTCAACACCTTTTATTACAACAAGAACTCGGGAGAAGCAGAAATCGCAAAAAATATTTAAGCTCTTCCATACATATTTACAAACGAACTCGTCTGAAAATAAAAGGACATCTGGAATACCATGAGGCTGCCATCGACTTCAAAAAACAGTTATCATATTGACTTGTAGGTTGTTTAGAACATAAAACTTTTATTTCTCCCTTTTCATCAGTTTTGAAGTCGGTTAATTTATTACATATTTTTTAAGAAATTGGTTTACTGGCTCTTTGCCTGTCGGTGCCCCGACATGCTCGCTTTTTTCACTCAGCTCATGGTTTGTTTTAATCGCAGTTTGAACCTAACCTAACTGAGCACGATTTAGTGATCATTTACTCAAATTGATCTTTGAATACATTTTTTGGTGTTTAGTGTATTTTGAGAGCTAAAGGTTTCATTAAATTTTTTGGTGGTCACAATATTTATTCCTATAGTGAGAAACTTTGATAACATGGTAATAGCTACCCATGTGGACATCAAAGAAGCTCTGTCATGAACTATATTATGTATTCCACTGGACACCGGTCAAGGGACTTCTGTATCTCGCGGATAAGCAGGCGGTTGATAAAGAATAAATTAAACCTGTGACGTTTTTGGTATCTTTCGTCTATTCATCAGAAAAAAACGTTTTCACATAATTTCGACCCAACACGTCTAGCCCCGAATTAAATAGGTTTTACAAAACAAGATTACGCTAAGGGCCGTTTTCGCCTACCGATATCTAATCAAATTATCCTCAGAATTACGGAGCGACAAAAAAAGGTTGATTATGTTCGTTTTTTTTCAACCCTAGGGACATGAAGGTTTTCGAGACGATACATTTCTTCTTTTTTGCCGTTATCTTGTTAACATTTAGTGGTAATTTTTACTTGTAGATTTTATCAAATGACATAAGTATCGAAATTAAAGTTAAGTACCTTAAAACCATTTTGTAAGGTGTAATTTTGAATAAAGAAAACAGTAAAGCTTTAAGCGATAATTTAAGGGTGTAAAATATATCTAATTTTATTAATAAAACACCTATATCGGGGGTCTAATGTGTCTAAAACTAAATAAGAAATGCTTAAAACGCGGCTGATCCAAAAAGAGTGAGATTTTGACCCCCAGTGTAGGTATTTTTATCGATAAAATTAGGTATGTTTGATGTCCTTAAATTACCAGACACACTGTCTATTAAATCGTAATTGGATATTGAAATATTTGAAGATTAAGTAATTATTGTTTCATGATTTCTGCGTGTATTTTTGTTATTTAAAACGATAAAAAAATAAGCCAAGAACATAAGATAAGAAAATAATCGTTATATAGTAGCGTAATCTTTCATGATAACGTGCGATTTTAAAATAAGAAAAATACTTGCTGATTCACTCTCTCTCTAATATAGGTTCCACTTGAAAGAAAGTTAAAAAGAAATAACAAACTAAATTTTATTGAAATCAGATTTACTTTTGCCGAATCACAACTTTTGTAATGTTTTGAAATCATTACGGAATTGTAAGCTGTGGAATTTCTTCCACCGTTTTTTCTACTACCTTCTCTCCTTTTTTCACGTCTCTGCGTAATAATTATTGATGTATAATAATTATTTTCGTTCCGACACGCTAGTATGTTTTTTGAGGATAGCGGTTTATGACTTGTCCTCATGGATATTGGACACTAACTAATGTCAACTTTACATGCTCTCCTAAGACTATCTATCTAAGTCAAAGATGTCGCATCGTGCATTTGCGGCGGAAGGGACAAAAAGATTTTAACACAGCTAATGTTTCGCGCTTTGGCCATCCACTAAAATTCATTCCTTATAGATTGGACATTCCGGCAGGAATAAACGATAGTGGATGGGGTCCTAATATCACTGAAACTAACTAAAATATAGATGAAAAAGTATTTCAAAGAATTAAAAGACTTAGTTAAGTTTTAATGTAGTATAAAGTCAGCTGCTTTAAAAAAAAATATGATAACTATATTGTACAAAAAGGTAACATTTTTAATTAAGTTTTATATTGGTTTTTGTCTTTGTGTAAAGTTGTTAGATATGCCATTGGATGATCTAATTTAATAAAATAATAGAGCAAACCTATTTCTATATTATTTTGTTTAACTGACCTTTTGCGTCTCCGTTAAAGTACCGTCGATTTTATAAATTAATTTTTTTACTCAGATTGCAAAAATAATAAATATTGAAAATAATAATACGTAATATATTGCAAAGTTAATTTCAATAAACAAAAGCCAGGTGTTTATATTTGTTTTGTATTTCTCTCTGACATTTTTACACAGTATCCAGTTAATATTATTACCGAAAAAAGTCTTAACATATTTTTACACAGCCAGCCTTTGGGGACAGAAAAAGCGACCACGGAGGTGACTGATCGAATTAAGGTTAGGTCAGTAATCGTGTTACAGACATCCAATACTCACTGTTCGGAATAACAGGAGGAAAACAGCGCCCTCTAGCGAATACCATCGTTAGCAATATTTGAATTTTTTTCTTGCCCAAAACTCTAGGCGGTGTAACTCGATACTCCACTGGACAGCTAATAGAAAAAAATGTACGCCAAATTTGCTAGTGAAAATTTATATTTTCAATTTTCGAACACCCGTATCGGTTACATTAATAATTCAAATATTAATGGGTTGTCGGTAGATAGACTTTTGATGAAATAAATTTAATACGGGGTATTAAGTACCGGAGTGGTGATGAGTAAAAGCTCAAAATTGTTTAATTTTCAATGTTATTTACACTGTATTGTGATGATCTGAGTGATTAAGGTTGCAGTTGTCAATTAGATCAGCGGCATAAGATGATCTGACATAATATTCGTGTCCATAAATTTGTATACCAATCAATCCCAGTCCTAATAGAAATCCGATATATTTTTTATGACAGTAGTTTATCGATTTCCTTTATATCAAATCTACAAGTCCAATATTAAGAGAGCACTGCGAGCTGGCTCCTAACCCCAGTAGTAACTTCTTCTGAAGATATTTGTCACGGCACGAGTGTCAATAAAAACGCCACACCGGACTGCCTGCCACTACACTACGATACAATAGTGTTGGGAACGCAATAGCCGTAAGGCATATCGATAAATTGATTTTAGCTTTTACTATTTAATAACAGATGTGTGCATCGTCTACAGCTCATATAATGTCCCCACCCCATTAGGCCTTAGTCAACCACACTGGCAGAGTACGGGTTGGTCGACTTCATACACAACCTAAGAATTTCTTTATAGGTGTGTGCAGGTTTCCTCACGATGTTTTACTTCAACGTAAAAGCGTCGATGAAACGTACATATGAATTCAAAATTCGAAAAAACATTGGTACATGGCGGAGTTCGTACCGGTGCCTCCCGGGTGTGAGACAACGCCCTTACGCACTACGCCACCGACGCTTCCTTAACTAAGTGCTTAGTTAATTACAATGAAATCAGCACCTTTTTCAAAGTAATTTCTAGTTATAGATTGTAAAGCACACACAGGCAATGCAATCTGTCTTAGTTGATCTACAACATCCTGTTATTTTATTTTATAAATGTGTTTAAACTTATATTATGTATATTGCTTGTTTCATTTATCTCTATGTTGAAACAAGCATTAAAAATATTTTACAAAATTATTAAACATTTTCTTTGTAATGTCTAAGATAAAATGACTATAAGCCAGCGTTTCTATCAAAGCAAGTAATTTGAAATAGAAAAGTTTTTCAATTCCACGTTCATATTAAAACACATTAATATATAAAATATTATTTTCAAAGCAGAAAAGATAAAACTTTATCTCAAGATTTCGCTATTTATATGTAAGTATGTCGATGTTGATATCGATGTCGACAAATAGACAATTGATAGTCCCCGCCCTATGACAATACCCGTTAAGGCGGACACTTAACCCCTAATCCTTGGCGCAGCAATTTCATCCGTCTCGGGCATTTATGGCAAAAATCTTAATTTCGCACGCTGCCGTTAACTGCCCGGCAGTAATTATTGCCAAGAACTGTGTCTATTTTGCTTCACCGCTTTCATGTATGTAAAAGTAGTTTATTATGACGTATATAGTTTCAGTACAAAGTATTAAGTACGAGTATTATCTTCTACAGTTGTAAACTTTCAGACGTCCGTCAATAAATTAAACACAAATCAAATACATATTTTATTTACAAATTTAATGTCACTGAATCACTGTTTTTCATATGTCTTTGATTTAAAAACAAAAGGATGCTGTATGCTAACTAACGTCTTTAATAAATCTGTAGATATAAAATGCTTTGTCTTGAATGTCTGACTGACGGATAAACGCACAGTCAAAACCGCTGATCGTAGAGACCTGAAACTCAGAGGGTCTGTTCTTTGTACGACGTAGGCATCTGATAGGAAAGGATTTTCCGAAACTCTACCCCTAAGGAGGTGAAAAAGAAGGGTAAAGTTTGTGTAGGACAACGTGATTCCTTGGTCCAATCTACTTCAAATTTTGCATTAATCTTTTTATAACAGAATAGTGTGTCCTATTTTATTAAAATTCATCCCCTAACAGAGTAAAAAAGAGGAAGGAGGTAGGCATTTTATTAAATTCAACGCCTTAGGGGCATAATAGGGGATGAAGATTTGTATGGAAGTCCGTCATTTTAAATTAAACCCTATAAAAATTAGTATAATATATGAACATTCAGTTAAAAATAAAGAAAGTTTAATATTTCTTCAAATCATACCCTCATGGTTTCAAAATAAGAATGAGAGTCTGAACAAATCTATCTATGTGGTAGGCTTTTGACGATTTAAAAGTACTTAGCAAAGTCCATTTAAATAAAGAGCTTTTTCATTTTCATTTTCATATGTTTATTATCGGATATTGGATAATTATGTGTAATGATTAGTAATATAAAATAAGTACCAATCAAAAATTAAAATGCTGCTCAAAGTAACTATATTCCACGGGGACGAAATCACGAGCAAAAGCTAGGCTTTAATAAATAATATAAATTCTTAGTTCGTTTTCATACTGAACCAGCAGACGTTTTTAATACAAAAAACTGTAACTCGTAAATTCATTCAAATAACTGCGCTACAGCTACATATTATATACAATTTAAATAAACAAATAAAACAAAGACCGCGCATAAATCTAACGGTTACACTTTAAAAGCATGGACGTATAGATATACAGTTTTTCCTAAGGCAATAAAGGAAGGTCATAAATGTACTTCCGGTTGGGAAAACTGCCAGCGACCAGCGCAACCCTCAACAGCATTACTTTGAAATGTAAGTAAAAATTTACAAGCCGTGGTGAAAGGACGCTTCATACATCAGCGGTCTTTTAGCAAGATCCTGATTTATTTATTTAGCTATTTTAAATTGAAATAACCATAATTATAATCACACAAATGTTATAGAGAAGATTTTACGAAGTTACCGTCAAATCAATTGCCTATAATAAAATGATATTGGCGTTCACATATTCATGAAAAGATTTCTTTGCAGATATGCTTAATTGATTTTGTTAATCCCATTCTTGTAAATTATATCAATTAAATACATATGTAGAGATTTATTTTCATGAATTAAGTAGGTAGTATTAATACAGATAGAAATCTTTCAACTATTTCATGTTATCAAATTACGCACTTACTTTGTGACGTTCAGAACACTTAACATTTGAATCTGTTTACCTGAGATAAAAATTCTAACTTGGTAATTCCAACTTTCAGAAAGAAGTCATTCGACGAATTCAACTCGGCTGGGCAGCGTTCGGAAAGCTACACGGCATAATCTCGGTCCATCTACCGTAGTGTTTCAAGACGAAAGTCTGTGTCTACGTGTGTATTGCCAGTGATCACCTACCGAATCAGGGGTCATTCATAAGAGGCGCAAAGCACCTTGCAAATTGGTAAGATGAGGATCTCTAGCGTAGTGGTTTATCTCTCATCCCGAATAGAGGCATTTCCTTGACCTCATATATATAAAAAAGAATCGAAACGTGGCCGCTTATATTGGTCCTCATAGGAAGGTTCAAGATCACTCAAAGGGCTACGGAGATGGCTACGCTGAGTTTTTCTGCGCGATCATATCATAAATGATGAGATCCGCAAGAGAACCAAGATCACCGACATAGCCCAAAGAATTGTGAAGCTTTAGTGGCAGTGGGCAGGGCACATTTCGAGGAGGACTGACGGCCGTTGGGGCGGAAAGGTCCTCGAGTGGCGACCGCGCATCAGGAGACGCAGCGTTGGTGTTAGCGTTCCACAAGGTGGACTGACGATCTAGAAAGGGACGCGGGAAGCCGTAAGAATGATCAGGCTGGAGATCCTTGGGGGAGGCCTATGGCCAACAATGGGCGTCTCTCGGTTGAAATAATGATTTTGAACATTACCTACACTAATCTATATAAATAAAATTCAAATTTCTGCCTGAGATATCAACGCCGCCAAACCGCTGAACCCAGAGACTTAAAATTTTGCACATAGATACAGTGTAGGGATCCACTAAGAAAGGATTTTTGGAAATTCCACTCTTAAGGGGGTAAAATGTCCACGCGGACGAAGTTGCGGTCGAAAGCTAGTTAAATAATAAAAACCATAAAAATGTTATTATGTAAATATGAGTACATATTTCAGTTTTTTTTTTACTTTAATTTGAAGCAATTCCTATTCTAAAAGCTATAGTTCTTACTTTCCCGATTATTGTACCCAAGATATGTGGAAAAAACGGGTCGATTTTTTTAAATGAAAACAATCATATTATGTTAATACTGTTTTAGTAATATTGAAATTGTAATTACTTTTAAACTTGACAAGTCTTGTCTTTCAATTAGACTTGTCTTTTTCTCTGTAACGATTAAAGTCTAAAGTATTATTTTATTAATGTATTAATAAAAATGTGGTCCGCTTAAATATAAGTGAGCGAGAGACAGAACTGTGAAACACCGAGGTATAAGATGTAGATATATAGTAGAGTTATTATTTTTTTGCCACGCAACTCTTTCTTAAATCAACTATATTACATTAGTAGGATAAATGGTTAGTTAATAAAATATAATTATCATTATTGTAAAAGTCTACGAATTTTTTTACGCTGGTGATCAGACTATCAACATGCGACTTTAAAACAGTCCAGCAGAGTTTTTTTTAACAAATAAATATAGCTTATATAACCTTCCTCGATAAATGGACTATCCAACACATTTTTTTCTATTTAAAAATTATGAACAGTAGTTCCTAAGATTAGCGCATTCAACCAAACAAACAAACTCTTTAGCTGTATAATATTAGCATTGATAGATAAGCGATAACTTTTGTAATATTAGATTAAAAATTATTGGTCATTAATTAGTGACATAACTAATTACTTTACAATCAATCACTGCCATACGTATCTCCACCGATAATGTCAAAATTATTAAATTCCTACTATTCATACAGATCAAGTGCCCACATTACTATGCTTAGTTATTCCTTTCCTATATTTTCTCCGGCCTCTTGACTCGGCTATTACTTCGCGGTCATTATTTTGACATACAACCTCTGTGGCGAAGAATTTGCGGTCAATGCAGCCAAGGAATGTAATTTTATCTGGAATACACTCTTAAATGTATCTTGCGATACATTTGGACTTTTAAAATCAAAATTGAAATTGTGCAGCAAAATTTATTGAGAGTGTAGTATTCTGGACACTCATATTCTTAATCTAAAATGTTCTGTAGGCTAAAGTAAGTATTCCGTTCTATGGTGATGTGGTGAAGAAGTTGCATCAGCTTTTAGGAGAAATGATTGTAGAAAGTGTAACGGTTGCATTATATTTTTAACATACCCAAGAACAAGAAAAATTTGATACGTATCGCTATTGGATACATTTGCAAAAGCAAATTTTTAGATTCTATCATTGAGACATCGAAGTACTTATTTCATTTCAACAATATCAGTTGTATGGTGAAAATATGTATAAGATAAGTATATATAAAAAAGAATAGGCTATTCTCATTAATTTAATTTCCAAGAAAAAGTAATGATTGGCAATTAGGCTACTATTAGCAAATTGACCTAAATTAATTGGGAGGAATTGCAACGAATCTCAATATCGACCTCAATTTATTGCCCATAGTTACATTTAATATCTATAAATATAGACAGTCTCGTCCCGTCCACTTACGCACTCATTTATATGTTAATGTAGATGGCATCCGAAACGTTCAGATTCATATAAAGATATACTCCAGGCCAGATATCATTTTCACTGCCTTATTACTTTCCAATTTGTCTTCAATATTGGTTATTGCTGTGTTTATTACGATTCGCCCTGTCTTTATTTCGGTATCTAAGGTTGGAAATATGAAAAGCTAATAAGAAAAATATATAAACAATTTGTTCGTGAAATAAATGTGATTAGTACCTTTACGCCGTAAGTCGATACCGGAATCGAAAAATCTTGACTTACTCCTCGATGATAGATCCATTTTCTTATTAAAGTAACACTGTCACAGACCGTCTAAAGTCTTTCACCACACCAAAGTTGTAAAGTTCAAACTTAAATCTAATAACTCAACACTACTTTAAATAGTCCAAGCGATGAAAGCAAACTAAAATTTCTAAGTGTAAGGTCCAGTTCTTGTAGAACTCCTTAGGGTAATAAAGCATGTGATCATCTTCACAGATGAACGCAGACTGACTGGCTAGTCAGTAAAGTTTGAGACCCTCGAATTTTTAATGAAAAAAGGACCCCCAGACTGCCAGGTAAAAAAAGCTCGCATGAAAACCGCCGTTTCCTAGTGACCCCGATCGCTCTCGCATCCCATTGTTGCTCTCCTTTTATTTATAATAGTACATTTTTTTCACACGCAGCACCCCTAATAACGTATGAGCAAAAATATGCGTAATCGACTACGCCCGAGTATGGGGACCGAACTCTGGAGTCCATACAGAAAAAATACAACTGTCCCCTATTTTGAATGGCAAAAAGTGCATGTCACTGCGAAATGGAATTACTGGATGAATATGATTTTGCACAGATCTGAATGGATGGATGACTTATAATTGTTCCGCGTTATATTTAGTATGAATTATTGGTTTGACGGTGCTTTTGTCGTTATGGAAGTGGTGTTCTGCAAATTTTATTGGTCTGCAACGAGTTGGTCTTTTTGTATAATTACGAAATAAAGCTTATTGTCTGTATCCGATAAACTGTATTGTCCCGTTTAACCGTTTCTTTATCCTTATAGCTATAACAACGTAAAAGTACATAAATCAATAAGAATCTCTGTTATTAAATTAGAACCACGGCGTCTTACACGAAGCTTCTCCAAATAAAATTACGAGAATCAAATTTGGTGACCGTAATGAATGAGTGACCCTAACACCGAATGTTTGCTATTACTGCGTAAACAAACATGGAAGATTGACGTGGAGTGTACATCTGGTATACTGACGCAAATATTAGGGGGTAAACAATACAATAAAATAATTCGATTTACCTACGGTCGGCGGCAAATTGTGCGTGAGTATTGGATGGACAGTTTTTCGCTAGCGGTAAGCCGTTGCGTCTACTCTTTGCTTAGCCTTTTATTGACATATGGGCATATAACAGAAGTATAGAGCAGAATTAGGCCTTTCTAAAATAAATCATAAGGATGATAATAATATTTCAAAATGCCAACTAATGTCAAAGGTCATCCTATTTAGCTTATTACCAAAGTTGGATCTCGTAAGTCTTTGATAATTCAGTTTTAGAAGCGGTATCATTGATTTTCATCATATTAGTCACCAACTTGAAATATATTTTCACATAAAATCAAATTAAAGAAGAAGTAGACAAAATGAGGTCCGCATGTGGCAGTGAGATTTTTTGTACCAAACATTTTGCTTCTTTCTGTGATTCTTTTCCGTGTAATTTTCTGACTGCTTCAAATTCACTATTACATAAACTTTTATTTCTGATAACATTCCAGAAATCTCTAAGTGCCTTTAAAAGAATAACTTCGAAAATATCAACTCACTTCACCATATGGCGCAAATGATCGCGACACGTTTTTTTCAAATGGACGGTAGAACAAAAAAGGATACTGTTACGAACGCTGTCCGAAATCCGCGTTACCTGTTCTCGGTCGTGTGAATTCCGAACAGGTGTTGCGTCTTCCGTCCGACCTGTAATTATTGACAATAGCGCGCGTGATGCGCCGTGTGTATTCGCGGTTTCTGCGCATTGATTGACGTTGGACTGTATTTTGGTGCACAATGGCATTCGTGACGTCAAATTTTTAAAACGTTTTTTACTCGCCTAACTTCCTTGAGAGGATCAAGTTGAAAGCATAGTTTGAATTTCTAAAGATTTATTTAAAAAGAAATAATTGCTTTTATTATTTTACACACAATTGATGAAGTCTACGGAGATATTTTTCGTAAGCTTAAAAAACACATACATACATTAATAGTAATTGCTCTATTTGGAGCAGCCCGAATTGGGGTTGACCTCCACTCTTACAGAAGACCAAAGTCAAATAACACAACATTTTTGGTGTTGTGTTTGTTGGTGAGTGAGGTCGCCAGAGTTCCACGAGGGTAGGGAAGGGGGTTATGGTTGTCAGCGCGCGAGTGTGACGTCAGTGTTGCAAACGTCTATAGGCTACGGTGGCTGCTTACCACCAGGCAGGCCGTATGCTTGTCTGCCACTTAACATAAAAAATGGCACAAGTACGTTTTTGTGTGTTGATAAATCATTCTTTGTAATAAAAATCGGGAGTGGTCTCCCATTGACTTTCTCGGATACCGGAAACGACTCAAAAGTTGATAGAAACCTTATAGGTATTTTGATGTAATACATACATGTTAAATTTTGGTTACCCATCCGAGTTCCGACCGCGCGCTTGGTTGCTTAACTTTCGTGATCGACGACTCAAAAGTTGATATAAACCTTATATTTTGATGTCATACATTCATGTTAAATTTGGTTGCGATAAGTTAAAGCATACTCGAGTTATCGTGCTAACGCACAGACACACACACAGAAATAATTCCAAAAACAGTATTTTTGGACTCAGGGAGGTCCAAAATATTTAAATTCGTCAAAATCTCGAGGTCAAATTTTTTGAAGATTTCAAGACTTCATCTATAAGTATACGAGAAAGTAAAAATAATTTTTATTTTTATATGCCATTTAATTTAAGCGTAGGTACTTATGATCAAATATTAATTTCTAAGTTTAAGAAATATTAATTGCGACATTTCACAGTTCATTCAGTATTTATATAATTTTAAAAAGTGTATGTACTTATGTGTATCGCATTTGATGGGTCAAAGTTTTTGCTCCGATTAATTTGAAACTTATTTCACACATGTCTCGGCAACTAATAGCCGAATCTCACGGATGTAAAACGGAAGAACCTTAACATCAATTTATCATTCCTAGAAAAAATGCTCACATATGCTCCGATTCTGGTCAAGGAATCTATTGTGGACAACATTGTGGACTCGGCGAAAGAAAGGGTTGAATGGCACCTTGGTTGAAAAAAATGACAGCGTGGGATCGTTGCGAATATTGCAAATATTTTACTCATGAATAATAATCTTAACTGCTAACATAAAATACGATATAGGTCTGTAGGTAGATAAAATGCAATTATCTTTGTTTTCTTAATTAGAGCCATTTCTTCGTTCTCACATGACATGAGCGACCACGGATTTCTAAAATCGCAAAAACTGGTCAGGTCTCGAAGACACGCTCTTGTTCCCATCATTTCTTACCACGTTTCAAAGCCAGAGTAAGCTGAACCGTTACATGTTTAACTCGCACTCTGGTTTGAATTCAATTTCAACAAAACTGAGGAGGGGTGAGGGGTCGTGATATAATGGTCTCTTCTATGAGCGTGGTGTGCCTATGAAACCAATTATTCCAGATTGAACTGCATCGCGTAATTTGCTCTATTCACAGAGTGTACTTGATGAAAAGATCATAAGTATCATAAAGGTGATTAATGAAATAAAGTATTGTGTTAAATTTACGTGATCACTTACCTACTAGCATTCAAATGTGAGAAAATTGTATTCTGTAGGTACCTACAGAATAAAATAACTCTTTTCTTAACATGTTATTATTTTTAGGAAATGTTTGTTTTGAAACTAATGTTTCTAAATTTTTTGTATAACATGACTATAAATTTAATGTTAACTAACTATAAATTTGTTTCATCAACCCATATCAAGAATTTGTTTATAATAAATAACAGTCATAGATTATTTAATTGAAAATTTAATTTACCTACCCATGCTATCGAAATGAATGGAATGGACGTATATACTGGGTGTAAAAGACATGAGCAGTCAAACGAAAACCACGTATTCTATACATCAAAATAAGACATATTTCAAAAAAAATATTGCTGGGAAATGATTTTTATTTTTTGGTGTTACAAAAAATTGCAAATTGTACCGCGCAATGTAAAGAGCTCAACTCGCACGCAACTCGCAAAACCGCGTTAATTTTGCTTGACGGCGGCCCCATTCGTTAGTGTCCGTGCGCATCGAGTGAGATACATTGAACGCTAACGTTTTGAATCCATTTTTTGTTATGAAATACTAAAAAAAATGATAATGTTTCTTTGGACAATAATTAAGAAATAACGTATAGAATACGTTTTCATAAAAAAATGAGAAAAAAAATTATGACTTTGACCTTCAATAAAATCGTAACTATCAATTTCCCAGGTATAGTCTAAAGGAAGAAAAATGTTATGACGGTGAGCAGAATACATGGTTCTCGTTTGACTGCTCATGTCTTTTACACCCTGTATATATATATATATAAATTCTATAAATAAATTAAAAAGGTATCTCACTCGTGTAGTAGATAGGCTATTATCAAAAATTAATAATTTTAAAATTACCATATACCAAACATATTGTACAACCAATTATTTGTGTACATACTATACTATACCTATTTCTCTATAAGTATGAATATTAAACTTAAAAAACAAATGACGTAAAACTAATTACTAAGTACTAATAGTAGAACTAAAACATTGACACTGAACTTATGTTGATTAATTTTTTCTGCACTTTTAATGTAGACTCTCATTCCAGATAATAAATTGACCACAACAATAAGTTCAGGAGAGGGTTTTTAATAACTCCATATCTAGTTGGGCGCACTAGCACCGCAGACAATGGGATACTCGCACGGAGGTCAGTCAGCGGTTATCTGCCGATCGGAAGAAAGCCTATCTTGCGGCCGCGCCGTCAAAATTTATTGCACTGTTCGCCTCTACGAACAGTTAGCTCTGTGGTTATTTGCATATGGAGCTAGGGTATCTAATCTTGCTAGTGATGTAAACTGAATCATTTCGTCAATAACATTTTTGATAGCCGGAATTCATCAACTAGTCGAAATTCGTCGTTCGATATCTTTTGATTTTTTAATGTCGATATAGACAACCTCAATTTACGTCGTCTCGATTTTTTTACAACAGCACTGTTTTAAATCTTGTCTTTCTCGTTCTTTAGGTGTACCAATGAGTCTGCGTAATAGCTTTAAGAAGTGGAACAAAAATCAGTAATGGTTAGTGATTGGTCATTAACGTCCTGCTTAAATAAGATAAAAAATGGAACCATACTGTACAGCGAAACATTAATAGAAGTGTTTCAACAAAATCATGACTATAAATTTTGGCTTCGAAGTTGCAGGTCACTTTACTGTTTTTATTATTTAAACCATTAAACCTTACCATTGCGACACTACTTACATTACCAAATTAAATTAGCTGATCCAAGTTACATCCAACAACCAATAACCACGAATTATTTATCAAATCATCTTCAACCCTGAAGTAGATTATTTTGAGCAAAATTTTTCATTTTGAAATCGCAGTTGCTTGATTGGTTAATAGTAGGTAAAGTCAACGAGTTATCAAGAAATCACGCTTCCATCGGCATGCAAAAAATTTCTTTGTTTACACTTGCCACCTTTTGCTCATTTCACATGGCCTCAATTAGACAGTCGTCATCCGAACGGATGCAAGTGCATAATCTCTAGGCAGGTCATCGCTTAACAAGGCGAACGGTCACGATGCCCGATGGGAAAGCTCCCAGCATACAAATCCAGTTACGACCTTTTAACATTTTGCCGCGCGTCACAAATGCAACGACGACCGTTTTACCTTTGGCCGGAGCTGAGGACACATTTGAGATCACTTGCCATTTAATTCCAATATTAAATATTGGGACAAAACACAGCGCCATCTACCGTAGCGAACCCGTTTTTTCTAGTCGTGTGGTAAACATAGCATGAAAGTGTTACAAATCGCTATTAGAGGCTTCTAACGTCACTTGTACTTCGTCATCATCTAACCAGTATTTGTTGCCCTCGGAAGCACAGAGGAAAGCTCTTGGTCACACATCTGAATACCCATGTGCAATGTAATGCCTGAAAAGTAGAATAGCAACACTCCATATCCTCCAATGGGTTTTGTAGAGGGTGACTAATGGATTTATTAGTCACCTTATACTCCGTCCACCGATCCGCATTGGGCAAGCATGGTGTCCTACTGCCTAAATCTCCTTCGATGACAAGGAGAGGCCTTGAGTCCCAGCAGTGGGTCGAACTATAAAGGCTGTTATGGTGATGATGATCTGAGTACCAATCGTTTTAAGCCGACTGTGGCTTGCGCGGAACTGAACACAGTGCGCCGAGGCTTAAAAATAAAAAATCATTTTGTCTATTTGAGACAAATATCTTAATGCAAGCTTATTTTTATATTTATACTTATCAAAGCATTATTTAGCTCTTTATTACTAAGTTATAGGTACACATTTATAATTACAAGGAGTGGCTGTAAATTAATGTAGTACCTGTTTGCTCAGATGACAAAACCATTATACCTATAAAATTGATGATCAAACAGTTACGCAATAATTAAACGTCGGTTGAAAAATCTATACTCAATTTAAGAAAACTAATGTATTTACTAGTAATAGTGTACTTTATTACTTCACTTAAACATTGAAAGAAAGGGCGATGAAAAGCAATAAATCTAACGGAACGCCTACCACTGTTGTAGGACAGTCGAACAATAGTCTTAAATACTCCGCAACACCATATAAATCATGACGAAACATCGAGCTATCATCTTTCACTCCTTAGCATTGAGTCGTATGATTTTTAACACCCACTTAATCTATTTAGCAAAACAAAAGGCTGAAAAGCTTGCAAACGTTGACCTAAACAGTACATGCAACAAAAGAAGTATAATCTAATTGTCTGTTAATAATGAAGGTTTCGTTTCCTAAACAAAGGCGTTTCTTCAAAAACCTCCAAAATGGATGTAATCCAACACAATACAATCTATTAAAAGGCTCCGTTTGTTCGACTTGACATGTATGCCTTATGTTAAAGAAAAAGATCACGAAAAAAAATTAATTCGAAAAATTTAGAAGAGCTCACGGCCGTATCAAAAGATGTTGGACAATGGTCACGGAGGAATCATTCAAATATCAGACAGTTTTGGAATGAATAGTCGATATAATGCTCAGGTAGAATTTGACACGTATCAATTTTCCCTTCAATCTTCCTGATACCAAAACATATGATTAAAATGAAAAAATGTAACTTGTTTTAAGCATTCAGTATAAAACAAAAATTGTAGTGCATCATTTTATACTAATGTTCAGTGAAACATTTCTTTTGTATCAATTGCAAACGTCAGATGAAAAAAAAAACAGAAAGTGACACTTGTAAACCCTTTTCTGTTAAAATTGATGAAAGGCCACAGCATAATGATGCACAATAGTTATTTTATCTAAAGTATTCGAATTCGAACCCTATTCGGCATTGTTGTAATATTATCGGCAATCCTACTTATGTGGGTGCGGACTTCTGAGTCTGTTTTGCCCAAAAAAAATCTTTTGACCGATTGTTTGTGAAAGGCAGAATTATTTTTTGTCAAGGTGTTTATCCGAGGTTGACCATGGGAAAATATTGGAGATTCAGGTGCCTTTATCGAAATCAGTTCTATTGTCAACCTGTTCAGTGGGATATTGTTGTTTTGATAAAGCCAGCTAGTGTTTAATGTGGCACTTTTTTGGTCTACCATTTAAATTTTATTTACAAGTTGATTGTTTCATAGATCTTAGAGAAAGAAAGTCAAGGCTACACCTTCCAAACTTAAATCGTCTTTAGCGTTGAAAGGCCGACAATAACAAATTGGTATCAAAGCCTGACAAAGATGGACTCTTCAGAAACTGTCCACCCACTCCCTGGCTATTGATCGTGGTCGGCTAACAATAAATTAATTCTTGTTATGAACATTTTTTATTCCATTGTAGTTCGGTGGATTATTTATTTTAGAGACTCAGTAATAAGTCTTAATGAGGGGACATTGGTCAAAGAGTCTGGGATAAAAGATGAATTGAATAGTTCTATGAATGGGTTTTAACCGTCTTAGGCAAATTGCTCTCATTACTTTAATTGTACCTTAAAAATCTATTGCAGCTTTATTTAAGTTACTAGTAAGGTTCTTTGTCAAAGTAAGAACATTATTAAAAATATTGTGTTCATTACCTACAATGTTAATTTAGTAACAAAAATGTCTACCCTCAAAAAAAGCTTTGAGTATGTTTCAATAAAAGACAATTAGATTACTAATATCAGATAAGTTTACCCAAAATGTTGTATTATCTTGCAACCTCATCTATATATTGAAGATTATTATCTATTTTTAACAAAAAAATAGTCAACATTTGCTACTGTTTTCATTGTTTGTAATACGATTTGTATTGTTGTATGCATTTAATCCTTTTGTTGGAGAAAGGATTGTTTGTTCATGTCTCTTCTATAACAATGAAAATGTTTTGAAGATTTAAAATTCAAAGAAATTTCGAAATTCATCTTGCCTGTCCTGTACACCGACGATCCAACCACCGCTTTCGTTTTTGGTTTTAATTTGTTTCGTATTCAACGGTGCCTCCAACGTTGCTTTGTACTTCTTAATAGGGCCGGACTAATAAATCCAATTTAAATGTTACCCAGACCTCTACTGACATAACATATGTAAATCCATACGTCTTTATCTTAAGAATCACAAATACAGAATGCCGATCGAAGCGATCACGTAAAAAGAAAAGTTGATCCGGTCCAGCCGATACAAAACGGGTGGCCGCGGTCCGCGGGATCATTATTCTAAATACGAAAATTAACTTCATTCCCATAATTTAAATATCAACTGCCGATACAAATAAATTATCCGATGCTCCTCTCTTATTTGTGTCCTGCTCTAATGGACGAGGGACGTCAATCGCGAAATTTATTTCTCTTGACGAATTCAATTTATTGGTGTTCTTAACTTGTACAATGAGACTGACTCCTTGGATCATTCCCACGACCGTTGTTGCGTAAACTGGTGTAATTATGCAGTGCGTGCTATTAAAATAGGTGATCAGGTCTATTTGCATTCTTTATTTGATTTGGCTTCTAATTAATCAAATTTGAGATGAGTTTGCAAATTGTGAGAACATATTTCATCCTAGGTTCACTTGCTAATTTGCTGCAATTTACCTATTGGTAGTTCAGACATATTTATGACAATACTAATTTCTTTCAAAGTATAAAGAACATGGTTCCAGCTATTTTGAAAGTAAAATTACTTAATCATCTCCTGTTAGCAATTAAACGGCAACGCTTCTTAAGATACGTCTCAGGTTAGCTACAAAGATCATAAGAAAGTATCTTGATCGACGATGGAGTAATAATTCTTGGCCAAGGATCAAGATTGAAGGTTCCGCTTGTAAATGCGATGCTTCGATATTCGCTTAATGAAGACATATTGAATCGCTAAGCGGCAAAGGACAAGACATAGGCAATGTTTAAATTGACGTGCGGCTCTTTTATGCGGCATCCGCTGGATTTTGTCAGGGTAGCTGGGGACTCTTATTCTGACGGGTAATTTAGAGGTGAACAACACTAAATCACCGTTACTATTGTTCCACATTTGCAGTTAATTAAACTTCATTTATTAACTGAAACAACCCAATGAATTTAGAAAATTATCTGACAAGGGTCAAGTAGGTACCCTTTGAATAAATAAAACACATTAAAGCATCGAAACAGAGCATGTTAACAAAACAGTGAACCATTTTCAATTAAAAATCTGATGGGGAATGCAAAAACCCATATCAATTAGCAACAAACATTTCTGAACTGAAACAAAACGTCGAGTCCGCTGATGTTTTATTTAGGTCTGAACTGGTACCGGGAAAAGTTAACTTAGATTTTTAAAAGTTTGTTCAAAAGTTACTCCCGCGGCAGTCTTGCCTCGCACCTGATAAAGTAATTTTACGATTCCCTAATTCTCACTTTTGAGGAGGGTTTAAAAAAGTCAAAAGGTTTTTCTGCCTTTAAACGTAATTGGGGTCGCATTAGTAAGTTTGAGTTGGCTTTCATTTTTAATTTCTAACGCCTCGTCATTGGACAGGCCGTGAACTGTGTTTTTGGCATTTTGTACGTTAGTTTCATTGAAGTAATTATACGCTTTTGTATTTATATTTATATTTCGTCGACCACATAAAAGCATCCAGTTTCATGTACAAAGGGGGTCCCATTGTGTGTGCGACAAAAAGCGAGTGCCTCGAACTTCTTGCGTTCAAAATAAGAACAAACGTGTCATCGATGAAATGACGCGTGTCGACCAATCGGGCGCAACGGGCCCAGACGTTAGTGACGTCATCGTGCCACCGACCAATCCGTGTGGCCCGTCGCCTCCGGTCAACTTGGACTAATTGCCCATGTGTGCTACACCGCTACTTTTAAGAAGAAAACGTGCGCATGAGTTGACGCACTCGCATACATAAGTTTATATGTACGAATAACAAGCGTACCTACATGATTTTATTTCTAATATCGGTTATTACAAAACTGCGAATACGTGTAGAAATTTAAAATAATTAGCTACAAAAGCAAATAAGGAATTTGGGTAGTAGAATTTTTGAAAGTGACTTTTAACTAATTGTAACAATGGAAATACTTTCTCATGCAAACAGTCCACGCTAATCTGCAAATCATAACTCTGACCATTCTACTTATTTCTGAGTAAAGCATGGGAAAGGTTCAACACTTATCTTGTCTAAATGAATAATTAATTTAGTTAACTGTTGACCAGTGGGAATGGTAGTCTGTATAACAATAGCAAAAGCATGCAAAATAATTAAAACTGTTTCTAATTTATCAATAATACTATCATCTCTAAGTACTTAGGTATTTGATTTGTAAAACATATTTTAGATACAGTCTTTTTCAACGTCTTTGGTATTCTGTTATTTTTTGTGCTGTCTTATTTTTACATTTATTATGACGATTAACTTGTGATGGATTTAATACCTACAGTTTTTAAATATAAATACCAAATTAAAAAATTACTTGAATATCCTATTAAAATAAAGTAAAAATATCTTTATCATTAGTAGGTAGTAAATAGAATTTCAATTACTTAATTTTCTAAGTACTGAAAATCAAGTTAATTACATGGCAAGAACATGACGGATCCTGAGACAGTTTTGGTGTAATGATATTACCTAGTAGATATTGGCAGGTAGGTACCTAGAGCTGTGTGTATTGAGGTTGACATAATAATATTTCTATAATTTCAAACATAATTTTAGTTTAAACATTAATCTTGTTAGTATGAACTTCTTTTCAAGGGATTCTCCTTTTTACCTATTTTCAAACAAGGCTAAAATTTAAGTACTAGTACCTTTATCAACATTTTATTGCAAAAGATAAATTAAACCATCCGGAAGAGTGAATCTTTAATAATTATAGCGACACAATGTTGCGTTCATAGATTAATTAGGTACTCTTCAGTAATTTGACAACTTTGTATTTGACTATTAATTTCATGTCTAGTTCCAACGACCATGTACGAGGGTCGGATTGTCATGAAAATTGCAGAGGACAAATTAATTTATGCAACTTTAATAACAATGTCTTTAAAACGTTTATTACTGTCTACATTTACAGCATTGGTCACTACATTATCGCGAAAACTATTATCACAGGTTTCGTGACTTGACTTTTTAGTATCAGGTGTATTTTTACTGTCGTGAAGATTGTTAGCGTGTTCGTGCCTGCTTTTATGAATATTTAAGAGGGGCTAGTTAAGGGAAGTCTTTAGTCTCGGCCCTTTCGGACAGGATGACCGCTTGTGTCAATATTTGCACCCTGGGTCGAGCATTAAGTAGCTCGTTGCGCCACTGAATGGAGTCTCGGCATCGCAAATGAGATAGTGTGGTTGTGGATGCGTGTTTGTTTAGATGTCTTGGAGACGCAATATGGAATGTATTCTAAATTTAAATGAGCATTGTCATTGTTGTGTTATTATCATTTTTGTTACGAGCAAGATTTTATTTAATTTAATAATCAATAAAATCTCAGTAATTTTAATCAAACTTTAAATTTGCTATAAAAATATATAGGTATGTATAATATAGCCACCTGTTAATTTTTTACTCGCGTACTTTTAATGAATGGTCATTAAATTCTAAAGCCATATGATAAAGAAACTTTTGTTTTAATTTTAAAAAAATTACATGATGTAATAATTATTCGTGAAATAAGCAATTGAGAACCACAAAGTTTTTTAGAAAATAAAATAAACTATTTTTGTAAATGTCAACTTACCTTGCGCGATGCGTACAGCTGGCATCTTGATTCTCATCTTGATTTGGTCACCTATTTTTAGATCTTTAACAACTTCTTTTATCCTGAGAAATGTTTATCTTAATATTTGACTATCAGGCGACAGTTTTAGCTCACTTCACACGGGCCGCCGTCCGACCAGCGGCTTTGCTGGTGCTTAAAACGTCTTTGATAACAATTTAGATGTCATCACAAATTCGAACAACTAAAGTTCGACGGTAAGTGTCCAACATTTTTAGTCATCTTCTTAATTTTTCCATAACTGACAATTTTGTATCGTACGAATCTAAAATTTACTTTTTTCTTTTCATCGTGTTTTTTGTCAAATCATGATTCACTATAATTTTTCTTCGCCAAAATTTACTGGTCATAGGGCCTTATCAACACTCAAACGAACGTCTCAGTCTCGTATCTAATCTAACCGCACCAAGTGGCAATCTTAGATTTCGGCAAACGATCGGTCACTCTGTTAGATTCCAATACGAATTATCAGCAAAACTTATTCACTTTTCAGTCCGTCAAATTTTTATAACACTGTCCATTTTGCAAAATAAACTATATTGTCCTTACAGTAAATAAAAACTTTTGATTTCTATTAACAATAACAAAATTTAGCGAATTTTACTAGCGGTGTCGAAAATGTTTTGTGTTTACGATGTATCGGATCGTCGCGATCGCGCGCGTGGTCGGTGCGAGGCAGGTGCGCCGGCCGCCCGCTCTCGCCCGTTGTCCGAGAGCGTCTGTCCTATGTCCCTTTGCGCGAGGGCTCCGCGGCCTCCGCATGTCCACGACTCGCGCTGTCTCGCTCGGCCGGCCGACGACGGCGCGTGCGAGTCCACACGAAGTGGCCAGGGGTTACTCGCGGTCGCTGCCGCCTCGGCTGTTCGACAGAGACCGAACTTCGCAACTCCCAGCATCCTCCGCCTACGTGTGAGGGAGACGGCCATAAATCATAAGTGCCGTGCGTCGGTGTGCGTGCGCGGGTGGGGCGAATATGCAGCGCGTACAAAAGAAAAGGGATAATATTTGCTTGCATATTTCATGACTCGATTAGGAGATGGAATTTTTAATTGAATGGACCGAAGCGCGGTCACTACGTTTTTACGGATAGGTGCGTAAATTGAAATGAGATGCCTGGCTCGTAAAAAGTTTTTATGGAATTACCACGGCTTCTGAAATATATTCGTGTTCGTAATGTGGATTGTTTTTTGACTGAATTATTTTTATTAAATTTCCAACTTTTCGTTTCAGTTTAGGTAGGTATTACGTAAAGTAGTTTCATACCTAGTATGTCAGGTTGTGATTTTTACAGGGTTTATTTTTATATTTAAATCATTACTTTTCGTAGCATCTGCTACAGTCGTAGCGGCTTATGAGATCGTAGCGTAAAAAATAGCTACATTAAGCTTTTCTAAGTCTATGTAGAGCTAGTAAAGTGTTATAAAAAAGTACAGATAGTAGGAAAAAATGTTTTTGTCGTAATTTAAGTAAAAAAAAGTATGTATGTGTATTTATTGCGTTACGTGTTTATTTAAATATCCAATCGTAGTAATCAAACCCTTTCCCTGAACCTTCACCTGAAAACCAAACACGCCAACGCGCAACACGTAGCGATCGTTAAGAGAACGACTAGATATTTCACTTTCACTCGAAACTTTGAGAGCGCATTTTTTCCCGGCGTTATTTTACTTAAGAAGCCGTGAGGAACTTATCTCCGCCGGTCCTTGACTTTAATAAGTTTTATGAGTGTCAGTCCCGGCAGAGACTTAACTGGGGAAAGAACTTTTTCATAATTGTTTCACCGTCGAGTTTGTGTTCGATTATTGAATTCGTAATTCGATTGATTTGGACTTTTATTCTTTTCGGTTTGAAATTTGGAACGCGGTTTTTATTTCTTTATTTTATTACGACTAGCTGTAGTTCAGCCAGTTTGAAGAATTGATTTATTATTAATGGATTACGGTTTACCTTGAAATAGTTGTAATATTAATATTATTTTTCTAGTAATTATTCAAAAATAACAATTTCATCGTTTTATTAATTAAAAAGCTCCAAAGAAAGCATACTGCACTATTTCTAAATATGAAACAGGTATGAAAGGGGGATAAACGACCCTTGTCCAAATATTCCCTCATAGGCTGGAAAAAACACTTAGAAAACTTTGTGGTCATCGAATGTCCATCCAACACAATCTTTATAATCCATCCGTCTCTTTTTAATCGTCACTAGCGTATGGATAAAATAGAGACGGCTGAAGGGTAGTCCGTTTTCACGTGTGGAAAGCTGGGATATAATAACCGATATACGACTATCTCGTTCATGTGTAGGGATGTGTGGGTGTTTTGAGAGGGATGGTGACGGGCGAGATGTAGGGACGCTACTCGCCGCTAGACGGCGTGGAAAATTTAAGGAAAATTCGGAGCCTCTGGTTTGTTTCGATGTTGGGTTTGAATAGGAATCGTAATAACGTGATAAGAAATTATTAAATTTGCTTAGTTAAAACTTGTTAACGAAATACTTATAATATTAGGTTCTTACCTATGTAGTAATTGGCGTTTCTTTTTCTTACACACTATTAGCTGTACTACTTTGATTTAGTAGCTGTTTCAGTTTTATATTTTTATTATGAATAAAGACTATACTGTTGAATTTGCATGTAGTGAAATTATAATTATTTAAATGTTTAATTCAAAACATAAAATAAAGTGGCTGTTTTATATGGTCAGCAGAATCAACTCTTGGAATCGTAGTAACTTATGGGCAAGCTATTTTTGCCTAAATTATTGATGCAATCTTTAACTAAGTCTTGTCCAATTATACACTCCAAATTTCAAAAGATTTGGCAACGGAGTTTTTTTAGAAATTTTAAATAACATTAGTATGGAAAATACATATTTTTTTGAATATCTTCATAAAAATTGGCATTGTTCCATACAAACTCTATTTTTTTTAACTATAAATCCTAATGTTACAAAATTTGGAGGAAATTAGCGAACAACCCTCGGCTAAGTCTAGCATCAATAAATTATGAAAAAATCCAGTCTGTCCATGAGTTAGTAGGCATCAAATAGTCAATTCCGATGAAGAGATTGAAGAGTCATTTTCACTTTCTTTTCAGAATTTAACAATTGAAATATAATTTAATTACAGACAAAAATCTTGAAAAGAGTGTAGTTTCAAAAAACAATGATAATAAGAATTTGAAACAACAATTCAATTAAAGAAATTGCAAGTTTAGGTACAAGATAATAAAACGCCAATTTCATAGGTAAGGACCTAATATTCTAGTATCTTTAAAAATCTGATAATCTTTATTTGTATGTTTGTTGTTATGGAGAAGGCTAATAGGTATCGGTTCTAGATAAGGTGCAGTACCGTGTATTGTACGTAGGTAATTACGAGAGCCTTGATATTTACAAGTAGGTATTACAGTATATATGTAGGTATTACAACTTTTTGTAAACACGTTATTTATGTAGAACATATAAGGCTAACTGAATTATTTATTTTAAGAAAGTTAAATCAAAATAATTAACTATTTGCCAATTACCAGAAATATTATTCAAAACAGAGAGGGTCCGAAATTTTCCAAAATCCTTTTCCCGAATGCAAAGTCTGTTGTGGTCTTTAAACTTTTCTAACTTTGCGACGCAGAATGTCAAAATGAAAGTAAATTTCTCTGTTTTTGATTTTAAATAATATCAGAACAATGTTACAGAAGTGAACATTTTCATCAGTCAACCCTTTAGTTTACGTAATTGGTTTTTAAAGTAAAACTTGACGGATTTTTAAATGTTTATTTATTTAAGGATTCGGCACGAAATATTATATCGATTAAATATTTTCAGAGAGAAAACATACTAATATCAATAAAAACAACATAATAAAAAATTACTTCTTTCTGTAGTAATAACTTTCCTCTCTAAATTGTTATAATGGACTAGGTATCTTAATTATATTTACCTAAATGCTATTAAAACTTGCTTAATGCTTTGATATGATATAAAATACTAAAGAAAGTGCAGGTTAAAAATGACCTAAATATTCTTATGGCAGAAAATCGCGATTTTATATATTTATGTTCATATCGTAGTGGTAGCTCGCCAGACTTACTTAAAGGAAGTAAGAAAGAAAAAAGAAACATTTATTGAGACAATACCACAAGCAAACAGAAATATCATAATATAATAATTATGTCTCAAATGATCCCAGCTCAGCAAAGGAAAGCAAGCCGTACTATGCAATCTGGTTGCAAATTTTGGACGAAACTGACCACAGAGGAGGCACATAAGTAGAGTATCTCCGAAATTAACTCAATATACCGATACTTTTGTAATTTCTGTACCGCAACGCGTAAGCGGATATGGCTAGCCAAAAAGAGAAGTTAGGGTTGTAGAAAGATGTCGATACTCTTTCAGAGGCCACCTTAACTGTACACCTGGCTCATAAGTCCCAGGTACTGCTAATGGCTCTTCTCTCTGCAACCCGGCACTCGCACGTTGAATCCTAAATGCTAATTTTCGTATTACTTTATTTGTACCCTATCAAGTTAAGACGAAGCAGGGCACAGGGAATTAGCCACTCAAATTGAAGCTAAGGGAACCATATATATCTTACAGAAGACCGCAGTCAGATAAATAAAAATACTCTCTCAGAATGTTGAGTCTGCGAGTAGGTAAAGATTTTTTAATTGTAGGTAATAGGCCCATGAAAACATTTCCATGTTTTGTTAAATCAATATTTAAATAACAATTGAAGTGATTAGTGGAAACTATATTTTTATAGAAACAGGAAAGGAAAGTCTTTCTTTTGCTCTGGTAGGGTCACAACAATTTGGAGACATTTTCGCCGTTACATCTAAATTTATATCGACGGATACAATATTTTTTTTAAGTTCCCGACAGATGTCTCACAGGATACGGTGAAATTACTCAATTCGAGACCTGTAACGTTATATCCGAGAAAGTATCGAGTTCGAATCCTGTTGACATGACAATTTTTTCATCGACTAAATTGCTGTCACGGCACATCGCGTGTTTTTTGATATTTGGAGCAAATTAGCGTGGTTACGCTTAGATTTTTTTATTTCAGTAAAGCTTAGACTGATGAAATGAGTGCCAAGGACTGGAAAAAGATCTATAATTTATGCGGGGATAATATCATTAAATTATTTTGGGTGATAATTGAGAAATTGTAAAATTGTTATTTGTCATGTCGAGGCTATATTAAATTCAAATTATTGACAGAATGATAGCTGTAGATTTTTGTTTTTAAATTACACTCATCTATGTGGATGTGATATTTTTTTCTTTCTTTTGCATTAAAAATCATATTCATGTTTAGCTCATGGCTCATACAGCCATGTTTTATTTTTCTTTATTTCTAGAGTAATGTATATTATGATGCCAGTCAGTATTGTTTTCTCAATGTTAATAGTAGACCCTAAATATTTATTGTCTTAGTAGGCTTTTTTAATTGAAAAGAGGTCCTTTATCGTATTTTGTATTTAAAAGTTCATTTTGTGAGCTAAAACCAGGATAAAACAACATTATAAAGCTCTATTTGACAGATTTGTGGCCAATAACTTAAACAAGATCGATTTACCAAAGAACCTAACTAAACATGTGGCCGTATACACATACATTAATTTCCCTTCCAAGTAAAGATTAAATGATACTATAGTAGGAAGTTAGTGCAGCATTTCATTAAAAATATAACTTTTTAACGCCACCCTACCTTTCATATAAAAAATAAACAATAAGAAACTATAATTCGTTAGATGATTGTTGAGGTATATTTGGTTATTGCGCATTGTGGGCAGCTTTGGGCATTCTCCTTTGTTATCAGGATCAAAAACTTTAGTTAGAGTCGCGCTTGTACTATAAGTAATTTATTATAAGTGAAGGTATTTTAAAACGACATGCGACTATTATGCCGTCTTGGTGGACTGGTCAATATAGCTGCCTGCACATCAAGCGGTCCGGGTATCCAGGTAACGGTAAAATAATTGTGTGACGAACACTTATATTTGACGAGTCATGGTTGTTTATATTTATTTAAGTTTATTTATAAAAATATCATAAAATTATACATATTAAAAATGTCCGCTATCGAGTATCCAAAACAAAAGTTCTTAATGATACTTACTTTGAGCTACATTAATGGTAAGAGCGTGGAAAAAAAACGTAGGTACCAAAAATTAACTTTCGCTGTCTCTAAAGAGCTTTCTCGCTGTTCATATTTCATATTTACGTAGGTACCTACTTATAATACATAAATCGGTCGGAATATACCTATATAGTTTTCCTTAACGAAACCCAGTCACCACTGAAGTCTAAAAAGTGGTCCTTCGAGCCGGATCCCATGCAGAAGCAAAAATTCTGCAATAAAAGTTGTAGCTCACTTATCAACTCGGAACCGCGCGGAACGCGGAATATTCTTTTCACTAAAATAATGTTTGTCAAATATTAAACATTAGTAATTCATAAACACGCGCGTATTATAAATGAATTAAAAGTTTCTCTACAATGACAGAGTTTACCTAAGTGTAAAGAAAGGTTTACGTGCGTACAAAGTGTAAATATAAAGAAATCTTTCGACTGAGTAATCGTAGTATCTTAAACTAGTCATCACAGCCCAGTTCTTATCAATATTCCTGAAGTATTTAAAGATAATCTGTGAAAAGTATTACTTTATTTAGCCGTAATCTTATCTTTCGTCGAGCTCTTGCGTTATTAAGTATATTTATAGATCTATCTCCTTTTGAGTTCCAATTCGATATATTTGTATGGTGTTGAGAGCAACAGGTAAGTTAACTTTCATGTTAGCCACAAATTTATTTATTTTTATAACATTAGAAACTACAAAATTGAATATTTATGTAAACTCCGACATAAAATAATAGCTAAGGACCATCTCGATCAAGTCAGCTTTCAACCAAAAACAAAACCGCATCAAAAAAGTCTATTCGTTTAAGAGCTACGATGCCACAGACAGACACATAGACATACATAACAGACACACAGACATACAGACACAGACATACAGACACAAAGACATACAGACACACAGACATACAGACACACAGACACAACTTATAACACCCGTTTTTTGCGTCGGGGGTTAAAAAGACAAACTAGCATACGGTCTTCCTGATGGCAAATAAGGAATGACCTTGACCATAGCCTGTAGTGTATATGCTTGCAAAAAGAGCGTCACGTGAACATTACCAACTTGACCCTATCCACTCCATCGAGATAGGCTCAGCGGAATAGCCATTCGAATTTGGAACAGCCCGAACTGGGGTTAGTACCTGCAGAAGTGGTGCGCATTTTCTTACATAACTTTTCAATTCCTATCATTGGAGGTCCGAAAATATTTCTCATACCATTTAAAACCATAATGATCATTCTTCATAACAAATTATTCTTCATAACTTCATAAAACATAATCATTGAAATTCATAATATCATTAATCATACATTTTTGGGCGAGTCTAGTGTTTTATGCACCTGCATGGCTGGGAGATGGGTAGGTTAGGGTTATTTTTTTTACGACCAGGCGGAATGCACTGTTTTTTAAGCAACAAGGTAGTAACAGTATTAATAAAAAAAAATATGATCACTAACTGTTATGAGCTCCGTTGGTAGTAATAAAAATGTATGAATAAAAAAAGTATAAAAAATAAAATTATGAAGAGTGATTATTATGAACACAAATCGGTAGTAAGACAAAGAATAGGATTTAGAATATTATGTGAGCCAATATGGACCCCTCCAGAAGACCACATTCAAATAACACTACAATTTTTGTGGTGTTGTGTTTCTACTATTTAATAATTGTTATCTTGGTGGTTTCTTGCATAATATTTGGCGGAGGCAAATTTTCTGTGTGGGCTTTCCAGTAGAAATAAGAAATTAAGTGCTTCTAGTAACTCAGGCTGTCTTAAATACTTTTTTGGAATTATTTTTTGCGTCAACAAACTCGCAAATATCTTAAAATTCGACTGTCCAGGGCGGGAATCAAACCCAATATCTTCCGCAATCCGGGCGTCTGCGTCAACTACTACGCTATCGGGACATTACTTTCGCCGTCGAAATTTGTCAGTGCTTGGCATTTATGTTTCATCAAATCTTTGAGGATTGCACTTTTAAGATCCGAACGAAATATTTGACGTCCAGTTAAAATGAAACTACCTTATAATATTTTGGAATTATTTTTTGCGTTAACGAACGCGCAAATATTTTTGAAATTAGAAAATACATTGAAAAAAATCTACTGTCCAGGGCGGGAATCAAACCCAGCATCTTCCGCAATCCAGGCGGCTGCGTCAACCAGTACGCTACCGGGACATTGCTTTCGCCGTCGAAATTTGTCAGTGCTTGCTACTTATGTTTTTTAAGACTGTAATTTTCATATATTGATATATCTTATTATTGACCTGTAATGATGTTCAGGAGAAGATCGTCCCACCTTCGCCCTTATCATCAATCTAGATGAAGCCAAAAGCTGCCTGTAAGCTTCAAAAAAGTTCTCATTTCAACGAATTTAAAATTGAGTAAATTCATTTGAATAAATGAGTTTTTAACTTTATGAACGTAATATGACTCTATTATCTCCTGGGCTCTCCAAACAGGTCGTAAATTATTTTCTAACTAAGCGGGACATTCTCCCTATCCCTTTAACACATTAACGACTTATAAATAGAATGGGATACTAAGGGCAGTGGGATACACGTGTGACAAACAAACTTACCTTGTTGGGTTTCATTCAAGCGAAGATGAAAATTTATTCATTAAAACAGTAATACCAAAAGTTTAAACTGATTGCGGTTTAATTATTAATAAAATATACCATATTTGTTAATCAATTAAACACTTTATTGCATAAACAGATTTTTTTAAAAGTATACGTACAATAAGCAGAATGTTTAGCCACGTGAAGCCAGCAGAGTAGAATAGCACCATCCCATATCCTCCAGTGGGTGTCGTAGAAGGCGACTAATGGATCAGCAAAGGGGTATTGATCACCTTATACTTCGCTTACCAATCCGCATTGGGCAAGCTGGTGGACTACTGTTTAAACCTTTTTCGGTTACAAGAAGAGGCCTTGTATCCCAGCAGTGGGTCGAATTATAAAGGCTGCTATGATGAAGCAGAGTGTGTAAAAGGCTGACGTCGGATCACGTTTTGAGCGGAACAGGGGGTACGGTCAATCCTGTCGTGTCTCCGCTTGTAGAGTAGAAGTAGTGAATGGCTGTGACTGTCAAATGATCTTCTGTGATGAAGTCGCGCGTGTAGCGCCATCCTCTGTCAAAACTAGCTCTGAGTGCCTACAGGACACAGTCAAAACTAATCAGGCCTCCCTCGCGCAGGATCAGTAAGCTTAGGCCTCAGGTACGGGGACAGATGGCTGAGACACTTGCTTAACCTGTGCCGTTTAATTCAAGACTAATTACTGTTTGCCTGTGAAAAGTTCACTGGTAAATCCATAGTCGGTTCTATCGATATTATAATGAAGATAACTTATTTTTAGTAGGTCAATGATTTTATTTATGACTAAGCGAGGTGGAGTCTTTCAGCGGATACTTTTAAAATCGACCGTCGACTTTTCAACGAACAGTTTTCGGTCAAAAGATAGAGCCACTGCCTCAATTTGGGGCCAAATTGTTACGATTATTCCGCTGTGCCCTTCCGTTCAAAGTTCTATTAAGTGACATGATTACCGGTGAGTTACGAACTGTTTGTCTAAAGTTTCTTGAAAACTTGTAATCTTTTAATATCTCTACCAAGGGATAATCATACCCAAAAAGCAAACATCATCATCTGAGTATACAATAATAATTGAGGCTTCCACCTTATTGTAGTGCATCAGGCATGTCTGCTGACGCATACACTGATGATAACTTTGCGATAATTTGTAAGAAGGTGGCGTTAATAATACGCAGTGGGACAGTACCAATAGCATTCTCAAGGTATTTGCAGAGGGGCTGGATGGACCGGCTAAGGGTAAATTTATTCATATGCCTGTTAAAAATGAAACTTAATGTGAATCTCCCTATGGTTGCTTTTTCTATTCCATTTTATTTTATGTCATGTGTTTGGCAGAATCATACGGCCTGCCTGTTGGTAACCAGCCACCATAGCCCTTAATTTTAGTGTTTGTTTATCTATTATCATAGTTGTAATTGTAATACTAAAACACGTTTGATATGTTTTTCAATTTCAATTTGCTTAAATTAATTTATTGTGTCTGGCTTTATATTTTGTTATTAATATGAGCATTAACACAGTATGAGCATTTGTCGCTTGAAAATAAAATATATTTTTTATACCTAGTTAATTGTGAAATCAATCATGTTACTAGGATCCTCAAATTATCTAATGTTATCTCCAGACATCATTTTCACACGCCGTCCGAATTAATTAAGTGTCCTTGATTGCTATTTCACAATATTATGTAAAATGGAAAAAATCACATACTTGATTGTAAAATACTTACGTGCAAGAATCACAACACCAAAGATAGGAATAATGAAAAAAATATTTAAAGTGATATGCAGAATAGTATAACATACATAATAATCACGCTCAGAATTCCAAAAGGGATCGATCAGAGCTTCAGGTCACATTCGGTTACACAAAAAGCCACATCTGGCAGTATAGCCCAGTACCCTAAAATAGTGACAGGTTGCCAGCCTGTACAAAAGGGCACCAAACACAAAAATTAATTTAATTAATTAAATCCTTCAGTAAAGAAAACAAAGTCCAACTAACCAAAGTCAACGACCATGATAGATGTTCACTCAAAATCATCTCAGTAGTCAAAAATTAATTTACCTATCAAAAACATAATACTCGTAATAGTAGTGGTTTTCTATCTGTTTCAAAACAGGAGCGTTCCAACATTACTACGTCAATTTAGGCACACAACCTTCCTCAAGAAGCAGGTATTTATAAACTGAACAAGAGTTTTACGACTGACTACTAATGCGTTAAATAAAAAACACTGATAAGTAATTATAATGCCGCATATTTTTCTTAAAACTTTTTTTTACAACTATAGGATGGCATAGAAAAATACGGTCCGTAAACGGTCACCGCAGCTTATAGACATTTGCAACACCAATGTCTCAAATGCATCCCCTATCCAGTGGCACTCTAGACTGTAACTTCCCAACAGCATGTTTTACTTCTTTACAACTAAAAAGGAGAGTAAATGTGAGATTACGGGATTTATACCACGTACCTCTGTTTTGTAAATTATCCGATATTTCGGCGCAGTTTCATGCGCCATGGTCGGTCACGGATGAACTAAAGCCAAACAAATAAAGTATTTAATTGATGACCACATAAGTTTAAAACAATACGAAGGAGATGTTAGAGTTGAAAGTGCAACAACAATTGAACCTATAAGCGGTCTTTATGACCAAACGCTCCGCATGACCAAATTGTTTGGCCTTACGCTTACGTAAATATTTAATGGCAAATGCTGTTATTTGTCTACGATATATTTTTATTTTTCTTGAATAATAGACTTCAATGAGAAAGCCCAGAAATAGAATCACAGCAAACAAGCACAGGAATAGCACAGTAATGTTAATAGAAAAAAAATGTTTCACAATATTCTGTGGTGAACTTGGTGAAATTGATAAAGTATTAATCAGATATGGAATAATTTTATTTTTGCGTTTACAAACGCGTAAATATAATACTAGAAACCCGTAAATATAATACTAGAAACCCGTAAATATAATACTAGAGTCCCGCCTGAGGCAAGTCGATTTTTTTCAGTGCATTTTTCTAGTATTAATCAGATAATTATGTTCTGTTAGATTTGAGCGAGCACTACACATTATAAATAAAACAACTTTTACAGATTTAACTCGCATGTAATTATATTTTACATGTTGTTATTATTGCAAGACGTTTCGTAACACTTTTCAGCGTTCGTGGTCACGGGATGACTAAAGATGTAGGTTGTCATATTTTTATATATATTTAGGCTGAAAAGTGTTACGAAACGTCGGGCAATAATAACAACATGTTAAAACTAAATAACACGCGAGTTAAAGCCGTAAAAGTTGTTTTATTTATAATATTAATAAGTTGTTTAAATAAGACTGATAATTACATGATATTATAATATCGACGGATCAGGCATAGCCTCTAATACGACATGAAAGCTAATATGAATCATACTTAATTTAATTAGACTATATTTTACCTTATCATATGTCTACAATTCGAAACATAATGATCAGTAGGATTAAAGCAAAGTTATAACAGAAATATTTAAAAAAAAAATGTTTTGTTGTTTGTTTTTGACGATATTATTTATGTTATCCTCCAAAAACGATATAAGTACAGAGTCATTAAGTACTAATTGTAGTAAGTATTATCTACTTTTTTACACCATTATTTGAATTTATTTTACATTCGTGCTACACACGATACTATTGTGCTTCTTTAAAAAACTTTTACGCATTACAAAAACTGTAAAAGCGGCTAAATCTTTACAAAGATCAGAAAGGCCGCCGGATAATTGATGGATTGTTAAAAACACTCGAATGACATACCTTCTTTAAGCACAATTTGAATGGCAAATGCAAGATGTTTTCGCATTTCCGATCTTGATGGAATTTGAGATAAGATTCCAAACTTTTAATGGGATAAAGCGCAGCAAGATGCCTAATTTCAGAAAAATATTTTTATACCTTAAACAAATCTGAGAGCATGCCGTCGCAAAAACGATCGAACGAACAAACGAACGAGTCATCAAATCAAACGCAGCTATTTTTTTCGACCAATCAAAGCCTAATAAATCTTACAGAATACTCTTAAACCGATGCGGCAAAATATAGTTCGGTATTTTTTATTATTATGTTTAAACATAATAATTAATAATTGTTTTTTTTACTAGGTGGTAGACCTATATGTAGGGTCGTCTGGGTAGGTACCACCGCCTTTCTTATTTCTGCCGTGAAGCAGTTCGCTGTGTTTCGGATTGAAGGGAAAGGTAGCCAGTGTAATTACTGGGCATGGAGGGCATATCATCTTAGTCCCCAGGATGGCAAACGCATTTGCGGTGTTAAGTGATTTACACTTAATATTGCAAGTGTCTATAGGCGGCGGTGACCGCTTAACACCAGGTGGGCCGCAAGCTTGTTTGCCATCTCGTAACATAAAAAAAAAAAAAACAATTTTATACATTTTTCCAACAAGTAAAAACGTAGCTTAATTCATGCCATGCAAAATAATAAAAAATCTAGAACAGCATCATCTGACGCAAATGTTTATAATATAAGGTAGCAAAGTTTCTTGTGAGATCGCCACGAATTACATTTAAACACTGTTTTGATAGATAATTCCACGTGACATTTATTTAGGTGCAAACTAAATTTTATCTGTTCGTTTATCTCGAGATAGCCTGATATATTTATTAGAGTCAAGCTTCTCTAATTGGGATGAATGCTGGCGAACCTGTGGCGCGTGAATCAACGTGTGCGCCTACTGCCTAATCAGCGCTACCATATAAGTCGCGTTAGTGGTGTTCTGCGCTCCCTTTCTTATTAATATTTAATATTTTTTTTTACTAAAATTAATATTCAAAATTTATTAATATTATAATATACTGACCGACTCCAATAAATTAAGAGCAGAAAAGAAGTTAAGAGATATTTCGTTCTAAGAATAGAATAGAATAGAATAATCTTTATTGTACACCTTAACAAAGAACATCAGTAAAACAATATTAATATAGTAATGTACAATGGGCGGTCTTATCGCTATATGAGCGATCTCTTCCAGACAACCTTAGGATGGACAGGAAAGATTAAAATTACTAAAAGAAGCTGTTGTTGTGGCAAGACTGGCAAATAAATAAAATAATGAAAGACAGACTTAACTCCAGCTACCTTTTACTACGCTCTTCCATGTGCCTAGAACTTGCAATAGAATCTAGTTAATTTATTCTAATTAGTCGTTTTTTACTCATCATACCAAGGAAAGACAGAATTACACTCTAGGAATGTTTCCATATTCGTTTGCGAAAATTGTAGATATACCTTCTTACAATCCTGGGTCATTCAACAGAGGCGTGAAGAAGCACCTTGCAGGTCAGCAAGGCGAGGGTGGCTAGCGCAGCGGTTTATCTCTGGCACTAGCTACCTTCGTATTTGGACTCTACTTCTGCTTACTATCAGGTGAAATGGAGTCACTTGCTTGACCTTTTTAAAAATAAAAAAATCTTTATTTGACGTAAGAGAATATTTCATGCATTCTGTGTAGCGTATGTAAAACAACTTTTTACACAGCTCACACACGAATGCTTGAAAATCTCTGCCCCTCACAAGCAAGTTGCGGAATCATCTTACTGACAGTCTATTCGATTGGTACGATTTAGGAACTTTAAGAAGAGAGCCTATTCCTTTCTTAAAGGCAGACAACCTAGCCGCAATTGATACAGCAACGTTGTGGTTAATCATGGGCAAAGTTCAACACTTAACATCAGGACTCGTACGCCGGCTTATCTCCCTTTTACAAAAAAAAAATGGTCTGGGTAATTCATATTAGCATTTTCAAACAAAATATATAAAATCGAAGTTTTATCTGGCCTATATCAGTACAACTTCGTTTTCAAATAGCTTAAGCCATGAGATAATTTCAAACTTGCAATAAAATTTATTTCATGTTATTTAAAATTAGTTTAATTATTAATAGTTAGTAGTGGAACACCACTAGTGACTAAGTCCCAGGCGCAAAGACTTGGTAGCTGGCGCAAGCGTCCGCCAACGTGAACAATAAATTGAGACGGCTGGCATTCAGATGAGTCGAGGCTAATTCTGGGCAATTAGGAGAAAGGTCTTAGTTAAAACTAAGACCTTTCTCCTAATTGCCCAGAATTAGGCGTAGGCTTCTAAGGTTGAAATACTTTAAAAAATAATGGATGAACAGATCCACGTGCAGTTTTTTCGGATGTAGAGTATAAAAGGCAATAAAAATAATACATAATTCTATATATTATACAACATGTAAATGAAAAACCAACATTCTGAATATTTATTTTTTTTAAAAAGCGATTTTTTTAAAAAAGAACAAAAAAAAAGTACCCTAAAAATGTTGTACAACATTTTTTGGGTACTTTTGTTTTTTTTTGTTTTTTTTTCAAAAAAAAAATCGATTTAAAAAAAAAAATCTTGAAATCAACTCAGTAGCTGATCCCCAACCACCTGTATTCAGGATGTTGGTTATTTCATTTACATGTTGTATATAAAATTCAAAGTCCTAACTGAGATATCAACGCACAGCCCAAACCGCTGAACATAGAGACTTGAAATTTTATACATAGATACCTTATACAGTGTAGGCATCCACTAAGAAAGGATTTTTGGAAATTCCACCCCTAAGGGGGTAAAATAGGGAATGAATATTTGATATCAGCATAATAATAATTATTCGTCCCGAAATGGTGGTAGGGTTTTGACGATTTAAAAGTACTTAGCAAAGTCCATTTAAATAAAGAGCTTTTCATTTCATTTCATTTCTGAAAATTTTCTCGAACTTCCACGCGGACGGAAGCTAGCATATAATTACGCTCGTGATCCAAAAAGGGGTGAGCAGAACTTTAGATAACATCTGGTTACAGATAAAGTTCGCTTGGCAGTATGGGCCATGCAGTGCTGATGATGAATGAGACAGATATCTCTGCAGTCTGGATATAAAAATTATTCTCTTTTTTTTGATGTCGTGTAACCATTTTAAATCGCCTAATTCTAATTTTTCAAGTAATAAAGCGATATTTGAGAACATCTCAAACTTTTATTAAAGTATTAATATTATGATTTCGCCTACAGACATAAACTTTTAAAAAATTATGTTTACTCTTATATTAAGAAGAGAGTAACTAAAATTATAAAAAATATTTTAACTTTGGCGATTTAAATTCAAATTTTCACCATCATCATTTCAGCCACATGACGTCCACTGATGAACATAGGCTTCCCCCAAAGAACGCCACAATGATCGATCCTGTGATCCTCGCATCCAGGCGTGACCAGCAGCCTTAATCAGGTCGTCAGTCCACCTTGTGGGGGGCCAAAGTTACTAAATGGTGTAAATAAAGTTACCTTCTTTATTTGGCCATTTAAATTCCAATTTTCACCATCATCATTTCTGCCACATGACATGACGTCCACTGATGAACATAGGCCTCCCCCAAAGAACGTCACAACGATCGATCCTGTGCTCCTCGCATCCAGGCGTGACCAGCAGCCTTAACCAGGTCGTCAGTCCACCTTGTGGGGGGCCAAAGTTACTAAATAGTGTAAATAGTGTTACCTTCTTTATTTACACCATTTAGTAACTTTTTTCTGAAAGACTTCAATTCTGACAGTAATAACCAAAACTTTCGTATGTAACAGAAATTACTTGTTTACAATAACAGTTTCTGAAAATGCAGCCCATTAAAAATAATGGAACCCCGAGATCTTATTATGAATTCGAAAATAATACAAGTATACGAATGTCTGATCAACATGGTCTAGTTTGAGTGGCTGTGTAAAGATATGGTGCTTTTGATATCATGAGTAAAATATAGCCAACTCAGATGCATCTAAAGAGGTTATAAGGTACTCAATTCTTGTTTATTGCCATAACTATTGTATGAGCCGACAGCAGAAGTGGTTTATGAAAAAAAAAAATTTCAATCGGTTGAGGATAACTGCCTTAAAATTCAGTTGCAAGATTTAACCCGAACACGCAAACATTGTAAGTTAAATAAAAAGCTCATAAAAGTAAATCTTTATTTATAAAAATAACGGTGTTTACTTAACCTCATGCTAATCTTATACGCAATCATTGAGACAATGCAACAATTGATACATCTATTAGGCAGGTTTCTTTTAATTAATTAAATTCTCATTTTTATCGTCTATCAGATATTACGAACACGTAGTAAATAACAAATGAACACAATAGCTAATACCAATAATAAAATTATAAAAAGATGTTAGTTCACGAAGGAAATAGATTATACAAGATGCTGGATAAAACTCATACTTAAAATATCGGCTACAAAAATCCTATTCAAACGCCCCTACGAATAAGATTTCCGCTCTACAAAGACCACAACCTTCGCCTAGTTCAGAAGCCGCCTACGGCTGTTGATTTCAAATTTTAGCTTTTGTACACTTTGACCTAGAAAGTAAAAGTACGTAACTAGTAATAAGCAGCCTAAAGCTAATAAGTATCCTCCAGATGATGAAACGCGACCCGCCCGGCATCCACCGCCCACGCAGTATTCTCACAGACTGACTCATCATTGCGAAATCGAAGTTCGCTTGACGCGTTAATAGAAAATTTGCATGTACGAACTTATGCGTTGAGGCTGTCGAAATATATTGTAAGTAATTTATATGCGCTCAAATTTGGGACTTATTACGTGGAAATAAGATGGGCTAGTAATAAGTTGGTGTGCATTGTAAATGCTGGGAGCCATTGAGTAGAAACTTGAATATATTATGATGATTTCCTTACCGCGCCTTGTAATTGTAATAAATATAAGTATGCATAGGATAACCAAACAGCCAACTGATAAAGAGACGAAATCCATGAATTACCTCCATAACCCTGGCTTTTCTGTTTGCTTCGAGAGGCTCTGCAAAAGGCGCTTTAGATGCGTGTTCCAGTACGAAACAAGTCGATATATTTTTGTAATGTAGGTATAGAGGGATGGAATAGTAATCTATTAGTCTATTATACATATAAAAAGAAAAGTCCTGCCTCACCGACTGAATGATCAACGCCCAGCCCATACCCTTGGACCTAGATAGATGAAATTTTGCACAAAGGTGCCTTTTATGATGTAAGCAAGGGATAAGGTTTTTTCAGATTTTTTCATTTTTATAGTAATATCCATGCAAATTGGTATATTAAGGCTTTTTCGTTAAAAATTAAGAATAACGTGTTTTGGGATTTTTCCAAATTCAACCACTAAAGGGGCAAAATAGGGTATGAAAGTTTGTATGAGAAACCCGTCAATTTTGAAGTAAAATCAATAAAAATTGGTATATGGCCTTTCGGTTAAAAGTTAAGAAACAGGTATTTTGGAATATCTCGAAATTCAACCATTAACTTGCATTGTTGGGTATTAAAAGAGATGAAATAGGGGATGAAAGTTAGTATGAGAAGTCCGTCATTTTTATAGTAAAATAATTGGTATAATATGGCTTATCGGCAAAAAATTGAGAATGATGTCTGTTACGATTTTTCGAATTTTAACCCTAAGGGGATGAAGTCGCGGGCAAAAACTAGTGATAATATATTTTATTTTTATTTCTGATAATCTCTTTGCCTTCATGTTACCTGATGATAGAAGCCTGAGATGGAATATTGATTCACCTGGAACCCTCAACCACGAGGACAGGGACAGGATATCTTATCATTAATTATCGGAACACAATAATGTTGTTGCTATGGCGACAGATTTTGATAAGAAGGATGTAGCTAGCCAGGCCGACTTAAAAAAACTCCTACCACCAACCAAACCGAGCAAAAATTTGTACTGCCCTGGAGATTGAACCCGGGATGTCTGGATTTAATTCCACTAGACTACGTAGGCAGTTTTTAAAAAAAACTTGAAACCTTCACAGACGAATTGCAAAATGACGAGACATTATTCGAGTATATTTATAAATCGAGAAAACTAACCTTTACTAACAAATTGCATGTTAATCGCATGAGTCTACTGAACTCAAAACTGATTGATTGGCTATGTGGTTAGCTAACAATTAAATGCATCGGCAATACGAATGCAAAGGTTCCCTAATCTATCTTTGATGATTCAACTGCATCAGTATTACAGCATAGTAATCGCCATAGGGTACAAGCAACAGTATGCAAAGTATACCAAATGAAATTTTTGAATCCTTTAATTTTATTTTAAGTAGAAGTTTAAGGAAAAATTTGACGCCGAGTATTGCTTTAAGACACGAGTTAAAGCGCATTATTTTTTATTTAAATTCAACATAAATATTTACGGCCTTATTCATAAACACTCAATAAACCTATTTTAGTTATTACCTTGTTAAAAAGTGTTTTGTCTCATTCATCTCGTGCCAGAGTGACAAAGACAAACAATTTGTAAACCGCTAATAAATTAACTTGTTTTTATGAATAAGGAGCTTAGAGTACATATTTTATACATTTTAATTCCTATCGATATCGTATCTGCTGCCGTTAATATATCGGATCGTATAGTGTGGAACTGCTCAGGAATATTCTCTTAGCGGGTCAAGTTAGATCTAGTCTTTTCCACTGAAAAAAAATCTTATTCGCACTTCCACCATGGGATAATATGGAAACGCTCTTAACATTTTATTATTGTAAAGAGGAATATTCTCTTGTCGGGTTACAGATAGATTTAGTCTTTTCCACTGAAAAAATAATCTTATTTGCCATTCCACCAAGATGTAGAGAATAGAATAGAAACAACTCAACGACGCGCTTACACAAACATTTTAAATAAAAACTATAGCTTACATACATACCTATAACATAAATTACTAAACAGTGGTCGATAGCAAAAATATGTATCCACATTTGACATCTCATGACTCTTATAGAGCTATACATAATACACTGTACTCTACAGTACACTATGTAACTATGTATAAACACTAATCGGTTCGAATTTATGTGGGTTCCTTACAATCGACATTGTCTAGCTTCACGTAGTCTTTCAATGAATTCTGGGTGTAGCTCAGTATTTTAGAATGGTCTTATTATAACCTACGCTTGTTTGATCGAATAGACGTGTTCAATATCGGGTATGCCAATTTCCTGTAAAAACAATACAAGTTGATGGTTCAACCCGGTTTGAGGTAAAAGCAGTTTTTATACTCCTAGTTCATCATACCAGCCTTTATAATTCGACCCACTGCTGGGACACAAGGCCTCTCCTTGTCATCGGAGGTTTAGGCACTAGTCCACTACGCTTGTCCAATGCGGATTGGTGGACGGAGTATAAGGTGATCAATACCCCTTTGCTGATCCAATAGTCGCCTTCTACGACACCCATTTGGAGGATTCATAAAATCATTGTATTGAATGTTTTTAAATATCTTTCTTCACCATGAGATGCCGGCAGAGTAGAATAGCATCACCCCATATCCTTCAATGGATGTCGTAGAAAGCGACTAATCGATCCCCATTTGGGTATTAATCACCTTATGCTCCTTTTACCAATCCGCGTTGGGCAAGCGTGAGGAACTAGGTACTGCCTAAACCTCCTTCGATGACAAGAAGAGGCTTTGTGTCCCAGCAGTGGGTCCAATTATATATAGGCTGTTATGATGATATGATGAAGTATCCTTGCCTTGAAATTTTTGGCAAAAGATTTTCGATTATTGTATTTGCCTCATCTATAACCGAATCTGGGTCAAAGTTTTAGAATCACTTGAACTCATTTTTAATTAAATTTTAGTTTACAAAATCAATATTTTGAATTTTTTCATAGCGTAGGTACAGAGTTATTAACCTGCCAACGGATTGAGTTCACCAGCACATAAAACAAGCCAATAAAAGTTAACTGTCAGTTCTTGTTTTTTGTTCAAAATCCTCCCAGAGTTTTCCAGACATTTTGCATTTCCATGTTCATTCTATGAACCCTGTATTTATCGTATGATTATGATTTCACACGAACTATTAAATTGGCAATCTTTACCTATGTATTTATTTCAAATTCGTCAAACCTTAAAGAGATAAAACCAAAATATTAAAAAGTGAATTCAGTCGAAAAAAGTTTTTATTATTGTCACAAAGGCCACTTGTAGAAACAAAAGAAACATTAGACAAAAGAAGGTTCCATTTTTGAATGAGTCTGGCGCGTGCCGGCCGATAGCCAGATAACATCACTAGCTGTGTGCTACCCTTTACTTTTGTTTGTTTTTTTTTATGCTAACACGGTATGTTGTTTGTTTTATTACAAAATTATTTCAAAACAAATTTTGATTTTTTTTTCCCAACCCATGAACAACTACTATACATATACCATAACTTATACTACTTTGCGGTTTCGTTGCTTGCCTTGAAGGAAATTATTATTTTACGGGGGTTCATTAGTCGAAGTCGAGCGGCCGCGTACCAGGAGACGCAGCGTTGGTAGGCCCCTCAAAAGGTGGACCGAGATTTTTTTTATTTATTTATTAAGAAACCAACAGCGTTTTATTTCACGTATAATAAGGCCAATAACAGGATTCCCTTAAATTATCATACGATCTGGTAAAGGTCGCGGGACGTCGCCTGGTTGCGGGCAGCACAGGATCGGGAGATTCTTGGGGAGGCCTATATCTAACAGTGGACGTCTCTCCGCTGAAATAATGATAATAGTTGACGATAATTGTTTTAAAAGTTATCTAATTAAATAAAGAAAATATTATAAATAATTCTTTCTTAATGTTTTCTAAAACTATTTTTGTAGGTAGCCTATTTCAACAATACAATAGTCTGTATATAAAAATAGAATACTACACGCCTAGTAAAAACTATTACTTCATAACCATGGCTGCATGGTTAAGTCAAGAATACAATTTCAAAAGGAACAAATAAACATCAAACATTACCCTTTCTAAAACGCATAAACAAAAATTCTACTAGAAAATCGTGACCTTTGTCGTAGCAACACTGGCTTCTAATTTCAAAATAGCATGCACCACATTAATCGAAGCAGTTTATTGGAACCAATAAACCCAATTAGCATTTTTGAATTATATTTTTTTGTTCTAATCACGGAATCAGCCTGTATTTCGAGCGTGGTACTGGCAGGTACAGACTATTGACCGCAGGCCACCCCTTCTCAGGTCAATCGTTCGCTTTTCGAATTTGTAGAACTTTTTGAATTTCGAATCGGCTTTGTTAGGTCAGGCGAGAGAAAGCTGAACAGTTTTTTTTCTTGCTTTTATTCTGTTTGGTCGATAAAGTAAAAAAAGGTTGTTTATTTTATTCTAAATCTTATTAAATATTTTTGCTCGTATATATTGCTTAAGACTTTTATCACCTTTTATACACTTTATTTATAAATAAAGTTAATATTTGATATATTTACTTAGTGTATGTTTGTATTACAATTTGAAAAAGTCGACTTGCCATTGTGCCGTTGGTTTTGATATTCGGTTGGATATAATTATTGGTATTTGTAATTAATTCGGTAAATGAGTAAAATATTCTTCTTGCTCCTAACTTGGTATGTAATTGACAACTACAATTTAAAGTATTTACATTGACATGATATAAAACCGTATCAAAAGACCATAAAGTTCTGAGATTAAGTTAAACAAACGGTTTTAATGGAGTCACTGAACGAACACTTTTACCTACTTATTTATAAGTGAAAGAAAATACTATTTTTACTGTGTTATTCTGATAATTTAAAAGATGATAATTTAGTACAAAATTTTATGTCACCCCCTGACTAAGAAGTGGCGTTTTTCGTACTCGTAGTGGGCGGAAAATGCCTCTTTCTGGTGAGGTGTGGCATAAAATTCTTTTTGAAACAAGTCCTACGTGATTTATTGCTGAAAAAAAATTTATTAGCTGAGTAGGCGCTTAAAAGTCATCTCGTCTTGGTCATATGTAATCAACACTAGTCGAGCAAGTAGACTTGAGTATAAGCGACCACCTTACTAAGAAGCATTTAAGCATTCGGCCGTTAGACCCAGATTATACGCTCAGATGGTTCTGAGCGTATGATATCGATCACCAGATCGTGGATTAGATCTTAGGACAATGTAGTATTAGGTCCTTATCTATGAAATTGGCGTTTTATTATCTTGTACCTAAACTTGAAAATTTCTTTAATTCAATAGTTGTTTTAGGTTCATATTATTATTATTTTTTGAAGCTACACTCTTTACAAGATTTTTGTCTGTAATTAAATTATATTTCAATTGTTAAATTCTGAAAAAATGTGAAAATGACTCTTTAATCTCTTCATCGGAATTGACGATTTGATGCCTACTAACTTATGGACAGACTTGATTTTTTCATAATATATGTATACTAACGGTATTTAAAATTTCTAAAAAACTCCGTCGCCAAATCTTTTGAAATCTGGAGTGTATAATTGCGCAAGACTTGGTTAGGTATTGCATCAATGATTTAGACAAAATATGGGACTGTCAATGGGACAACGATTCCAAGAGTTGATTCTGCTGACCAAATAAAACAGCCACTTTATTTTTTATTTTTTTAATTAAACATTTCAATAATTGTAAGTTTACTACAAAATAGTCCTTATTCACAATAAAAATTTAAAACTGAAACATCGACTAAATCAAAAAAGTTACCCAGCTTATAGTGTGTAAGAAAAAAAAAACGCCAATTTCATAGGTGGGGACCTAATATTTTATCCAACATGGTTAGCAATTAAGTAAATTGACAGTCTGATAGTACCTTAGCTTATGGACACCATCAACAATACCAGAACCGTCCCAACGCTGCCCGTCTAGGCACTCCTTGCACCAATTGGTGGCCAGCAGCCCACAGGGGCTACCGACTAACGCCAGCCCCTGTGGCCCGCTGGCCGACGCCGGCCTTATAGGCCGCCTTACCGACGGCTGCTTGACCTGGCGCGTCCTCCTGACGAGGACACCGGGAGCAGCCATCGGACCGCACCCGGAGGACTTCGGGCGCGGTCGTGGCTCTGAAAAGGGCCGTCCAGAACTAGTCGTGGTGGGAAAACAAAAACAACTCGACGATGGCATGTGACTTCGAATGGGGGGACACACTTGACATCAAAAGTCCGCCACGAGGAAGCTTCCTGACGAGGAGGGTTCCTGACCTGTCGTGATCTTCCATACAGCCTGGCAGGTGGTCTGATATGGATTTAATATAAGTAACACACGTTGTTTCAATTGGTTACTCCTTTGGTTCTAGAAATACTAAATTTTAGTTATTATTAGTAAAGATAGAAGATCAGAGTTTTTATATAAATGTCATAGTTGGAAACCGCTAAATTTAGAGATACAAATTATTATTGTAATAATAAATTATTAAAACCATACTCTACAATTGAAAGTATCAAATAGAATCTTACCTAACCATCCCATCTGGACAACAGTTCGAATCACTGAGTAGAATTCTGGAATGTTCTACGAAACTCTTAAGCCCTCGAAGGTCATACGCCGTGGGCAGCGGTCGATACGGTGCCAGTTAGTGCCTTACACCTGACGCATCTCGATAGCCGTGAACTCACCCCCATTTTTATATCTGGCCCCTTCAAGCTCACTGCTAGGGGAAACAGTTTTAGTGAGACAAATGTGTTACGGATGTTAAATAATATTGATCAGGTATACTCAGTTTTTTTTGCCATAGAACCTACCCTTAGAGAACCTGTAAGAAAATTTGGGTGCAACCAATAACTTTTATAACAGCTGATGAGGAAATAGTAATAAAATAAATGACAGCTGAAAATATATTTAGCTTATACGTCACTATAAATCAGTGTAGTAGCGGCCACGAACCGGGAGACGCAACGTTGCAGTAGGCCTCCCGCAAGGTGGAGTGACGAACTGGTAAAGGTCGCGGGAAGCCGCTGGATGCGACCGGGTCGGAGCTCCTTGGGGGTGCCCATGTCCAACAGTGAGCGTTTCTCGGCTGAAATGACGATGATAATGATGATGAAACTAGTGAAGTTGCCGGTCCCGAATAGGACTGGACCCTTTTCATCCCATAGGAGTCGTAAAAGCTGACCAAGGGAGATTCTGAGCCCCGTGATGATAATCGCATTAAAGGGCCACTCACGCGGTGGTTTAGTAACCACCCATAACATCATGTCCAATGAAGTTTGGCGTCAGGCAGGCGGCCTCCCATATGCCTAATCCCATTTCATGTATGAATAGATGCAAAAATAGAGTACCTACCTAGTAAAAATAAAAATAATGTTTTTCCTGGTAGAGAAAATGTTCGTGTTGCCAAAAAATTTAATTACTCGTAAAATAATTTGCAATCATATTTAGGACATCTAAATTAAGAGTACCTACCTGTAAATAATCAAAAGTAATTAAAAAGTGAAGGAGAATGAAAAAATACGAATGCAATATGTTGAGAAACGGACAGGACACGTAATTTCTTAGTGCATCATTACCTCAATAATAAGACTTTATGTCGCACAACAGTGGCTATCCAGCTATTCAAAAGAGATTACAATCATAAAGGTGTGTTTACAGAGTTTTAAAAAGATATAAAAAGGTTCTTTAACGACTTAATTTCACGAGCGTATAATAAAGTGAGGGCGATTGTCAAGTCCTTGGCTAAAGAAATAAGTTACAATGTCCGTATTGTCGCTGTAATTATGTCGCCCGTATGTCATTCTATGCGGAAATGTTCGCGACATTAAACTTTGAACTTGGGAGAAAAGTTGAAACCAAAATATTTCAATCTTAGCGCCTATTGCACAGGTTCTGATTAGTAGATATCTGACAGTTCAATTGAAAGTTTTGTATGGAATATCTGTCAATTATATGCTAATGGGAACTTACTTGGAACCTGTGGAACATCCTTAACCTTAACAGCCTCGCGGTGATTACGCATTTAGCTAATTTCAAGTGAAAGTAATCCACAACAAATATTATAAATTATAATGTATGATAGATTGAATTCAAAATGGATCTCACTACAAGTGCTATTACAATAAGATTTTATCCGGGTCACATACTTCGCACAGGTACCCGGTACAGACATGTTACCGGAGTCCTCTCACCTTTCCCTCCGCAAAATGGCGCGCTTGAGTCTTGGACTTTAAACGATCCGATCGGATCCAGATCGGATCGGACCGAGCCTTGAAATGATCAGGCGTTCCGCTCCATTCCTGTTCGAACGCCCTAGAGACTCTAATCAGTGAACTGCGGAAGATGCTCGCTAACTGGAAATCCAGGCTTGAGGACCAGGGTCCCCGCCTTCCTTGAAACCTGTTAGTGCTGAGAAGGCCATCTGCGGCCACGAGCCAAAAGTCATATTAAAAAAATCAACAAGAACTCAGGAGTAACATTAACAAAATTAATTTAAAATTTTATTTTACATAACATGTACATTTAAGTACATATAACCTCGTGTAACTTATGTTATTATATTCAGTAAATGTTAATGTAGAATTACTTCAGATATGAAGGCCTCAGCTAACGTTGAAGTTAAAAACAAAGAAAAAGGAATGAATAAACCATTACTTAGAATCTATTGAAAAAGACAATTTAAAATTCCGCTTCTTAAAAACGCTTTTGGATAATTAATTGATAATATAAAAAGTTTCAAATAGCCGTGTGATGCCGGCAGAGTAGAATAGCATCACCCCATATTCTCCAGTGGGTGTCGTGGAAGGCGACTAATGAACCAGCAAAGGGGTATTGATCGCCTTTTACTCCGGCGACCAATCCGCATTAAGCAAGCGTGGTGGACAACTGCCTAAACCTCCTTCGATGACAAGGAGAGTCCTTGTGTCCCAGCAGTGGGTCGAATTATAAAGGCTGTTATGATACGATGATAAAGAAACAAATTGTTTAAAAAAAAATTACAACTGTTCAAGTTATTTGACTGTACAGTTTGACTGATAATGTTACCAGAGTTTTGGAATAAATCCTTGTTTATATTTTAACCGACTTTATAAAAAAGAAGGAAGTTGTCAACTCGACTGTATTTTATTTTTTTATGTGTGTTACCTCATAACTCTTTACTGGGTGTACCGATTTTGATAATTCTTTTTACGTTTGGAAGCTGTATCACGTGTTCATTTACTGCTCGTCAGGTGTTGCTCAAATTTATGGAGCGAAGTATTTTTTGAGTTATCCCTAATTATGCCTATTTAATTGATATCTATGATATATCTCATATTTTATTACTTGTTTGTCTAAAAGATCTCGAGATAGTATTCTGAAAAATTCTATACTTACAAAACTAAAAAGCAAAAAAAAATCGCCTTGCAAACTAAAAGCAGAGAAATTAAAATTTTATGTTTAAAAAATCTAATTTTTTGAGGTCGGTGCCAACCACGATATTTGGAATAAAGGTAGTCACTTGTCTTTGGGTCTTTCGGGTCTTCATCCACCTTAAAAAACATTTAGATTTATTGAAACCAAATTTTTATTTCTCCGTTTTAGTTTTGAAGGTGGTTGTTCTTATTTAAAATATTTTTCTATTAGAAGAGTCGAGGTCAGAAGACGATATTACTTTAAATATATTGACTTCACAAGGAAGCACGTTTTCAAAGTATATTTACTTATCAAGCTACTAATAATATATAGACAGAAAGCACAAAATACCTTCAAGCACAATTAGCTCTATGGAAGTAGTGACTTTCATCGCTGCATATCACTGGTTTCGATGTCACTGGACTGCCAATCAGTCAGCGTTCTTATTTTTCTCATTAATTTTCATTTAATTTAACTATCTCGCCAGCGAGCATAAACCACAACTCGGCTTTCCAAGCAATAGTATTGCTGATAAACTTTATTGTTTAAAACTTAAAACGTTATTGTTCCGTTGTTCAAAGTTACAGTACTCGCGTACAAGCTTGCTGCTTTACCGACATTGATGGGTCCACAAAAGAATTATTTTGCCTTCACGTGCGGATATCAACTTTCTTCGGGAAATTGCTTTGCATTTTATTAATACGGCTATTGTGAGTTACCCTTCAGCGCGGTATTAGATACTCTATAAAAGTGTCTTAAGCTAACGTGAGAGGAAAATGTTGTCTATAACAGAATTAATATGAATTAAATTATTCTTTACTTAAATTCTGTATGAGGAGATTGATATCACCGCGGTAGTGCGTTCTTCGTAACGATCAAGAAAGCTAAGCTACCAAGTGCACGGTGGATACTCGGATGGGTGACCGAAGAATTTTCAACAATGTATTTTCCTCCGTGCTTTGGAAAGCACATGTGTCGGCTCAGATTAACTTCACTGCCCTTCTGGCAACCCAGGTTTGTCGCGTGGCTCTCCGCCACTGCGTGAACAGGCCCCTCACACATATGCGTTCGGCCCCGCTATGGTGTCCATTCGCGCTTCCATGCATATGCCCTAGTCTATATGTCTAGGGCAGCGTGTGCACCTCCCTCTCTCCTGAGGGGGGAAGCTGCTTCAGATAGCCTTGTAGCCACTATGGCAGGAGGCAGTAAGGGGTCGGTACTGCCGGATGGAGGATTCACCCCCTCCTTACCCCGTTTGTCCGGAAGGTTCTTCTGACTCTTTTCGCTGCTCTGTCTTTCGCTTCTCCCCATGGGGGAAGGAAAGGAAAAGCAGCGGCGGGGGGGGGGGGACGTCAGGGGAGGAAAAAAAATTGGAAAGCACGCTAAGCTGATGGACCCGGCAAGATAGAAGTCATTCCCAAGTAGGGTGTCAGATCGGCGGCTGGCAGTAAAATGTAATAACCAAATCTGTAGGCAGTTAGTATTATCGATATCAAGACATTACTGCTCCAACCCCAAATATATTGGGAGCAGGGTAAGAGAAAGAAGGAGTAGAATTCTGTTTAAAATAAATCTTCCTCCTTGCTTCGTGTCCCTCAGTGATGGCCCACCATCAAATAGACATAGGAAACTGTAGACGCGCAATGTGAAAGAGAAAGAGAAAACTAACACGTATATTAGAACGAGATAGATAGATGAGACCGTTTCACGTACACGCGAGCGGCGTTAGTCGGCCTGTCAGTCACGTAGAAAAGACAGCAACTGTCAGACTGCAGTACTATGTTTCGCGCACTATTCACATTGGTGCATTTTTTTGGTCTTGCCCTAGTCGATTCATTGCCAATCCAATAATACTCTTTATTGCACATAATAGTAGTTTATGCAACTGTCATATAATGAAGGGTATTAAAACACGAGTGTGAGTTTATGAAACGAGCGCAGCGAGTTTCATAATAGTAACGAGTGTTTTAATACCCGTGTTATATGCAGTTGCATACACTACTTTATCTACACTCATACATAAATTCAAATAAAACAACAGATTTTTTTTTTGTATGGGTTAGATCCCTTTGCCTTCCCGAGTATTTAAGAAAAATTACTGTATCATAATGAGTCGAACCGGTGTTATAATGGTCATTATGTTACAGGTTGTTTTTTTTAATTTTAATTTTGATTATCTGTATTAAAAAGTATGTCATTTTATGTTCACCTTTGATATCGTAATTCGAATATTATGACATGAGTGTAGATAAAAGACATAAAAATGGCTGTCTACAACATAATTTGCAAGGGCGAACTTATCTCTAGAAGTCAACCCATGAATATGTGTTAGAATGATCGTAGGTAGGCGAAGTATATGCAAAAATTGTCAAGTACTTTAAACGTCAGTAATTATAAATCTATGTGAAGGGTAATGATCTCACTTTGGTATCAATGTAATATTTTCCCCAGCAGTGTGCAGAGCATCGTGAGTGGTGCGAACCTGGTCTGTCCAACGCATCTGGATGCATATAAGTAACTATTTTTCATTGTTTCCTACATTATCAATCTAACAATAAATCGTTCAGACAGCCTGATGTTAAACGGTCAACCCATGGCAGCTACACATTACTCCTGCATATAATTCGTTACAGATTATTAGATACCTCCCCGTATTATTCTTAATTATAGAGAGGTTGGGGATAGCGGACCTGCTCCTTGAAATTGGAATGCCCGAACTAGTGGTACCTCCATTTTACAGAAAATCGACGATGTAAGTGGACCGTATGCTTATCTGTACACAACATAGTATTTCTTTTCATAGCTTCTATTCCTAGTAAGTAACTATGACTATCCTTATGGCTAGTAATGATAGACCACTTTATACGCATCTAATTATATTAACGACTTAGCAGGCTAACATTTTATTATTAAATAAGCAATAAAACAAGCTTACAATATTACACACAATCCTCGAACGATAATGAACCTCATACGAGCATACATAACAGCTACTTTAATCAAATAGTTTCCTCAGTACTACTCAAAAACCAGTCTTAGTACAAAAAGTAGTGTCACTCAACACTGACCTCTAGCCTCGCTCCGTGGTCAAGTTCGATTCCTCCATCCTAATGAGGGGAGGGGGGTCAAGGTCACAGTTGACTATTAGCATACAAACGGAGGCTCGCATAATAGGTTGACCACACGTCTGGGGTCATGGCGTATAGGGTTGACAGCGGGAAGTTTAAGAAAGCTAAATAATCAATGAAAGGCCAGGAGACTGCGATGAGGTTGACGTAGCGAAGGGAATTTCTAAGGATCATAGCTAATATAAATAAATAATCTCTGCTTACCCCTACAGGAGAAAGGCTAAGGAGTAACAGTAAACATTGTCGTTTTGGCAAGGGAATAATGTCATTCCCTAAGTGAAACGGGAAGTTCAAGATACAAGTTGCGTGGATTAAGTAGCAGTTATAAAAATAATAACAATGAAAAAATAAAAACTTTATTTTCAGCTATTACATGGTAATACAACATGATTTGGAAGCCCTTCTGTTAAGTTTACATAAACCTGTATTAGAAGAGTCCCCTCTTGACCGTGGCTTACGTTATGACAATCTAATAGATTTAATTAAGATTATAATCTTATTCATTATGCTAAATAATAGATTAATACATTGTGAGCAATTATAGAACATGCAACTATAAAGAAAATATTTACTAAAACTAAATTACATCACTAAATTAGACGAGGTTACACGGTTACACTTCTTAGCTAGTGTAACTAGTACTATTATTAGGTGTAAGCAGTTAAAGGGGAATCGTGCCGTTCAACATTTGCTTCATGACACATCTGTGCTTTTCTTTAAAATAACTTATTAGTTACCAACATAGCTACAATTCATATTAATTTATATCGACGGGAATTGTGTTCATATGAAAAAGATATAAAGTATAGACTTTAATTTCATCATTCCATCGATTTTGTGCAATTATGAATCGATGTTGTACAATTTACAATTATGATTGTGTTTTTAAATAAATATCTATTATTAATTAACTGCTACCATAAAATATTAGCCGTGTGATGCCTGCAGAGTTGAAAAGCATCACCCCATATCCTCCAATGGGTGTCGTAGAAGGCGACCTATGGATCAGCAAAGGGTATTGATCACTTTATACTCCGTCCACCAATCCGCATTGGGCAAGCGTGGTGGACTAATGCCTAAACCTCCTTCGATGACAAGTAGGCCTTGTGTCCCAGCAGTGGGTCAAATTATAAAGGCTGTTATGGATAAAATATCACTTCATATTATTACCTACATTATGCAAGAGTTAACCGATTTTTAGGTAGAACACCAAGTTAATACTGTTCATACTTTGACATAAAATATTTATGAGCGACAAGCTAGTTTAGGGACTTTAAATTAAAGTAAATAAAACTGATTTTTGGGGTTACTTTTATTATAAATAATAAGAAATTAATAAAAAGACCAGAATTTAAAAGTGGAATTATTAGATAATAAAAAGACCAAATTTTTTCGTCCAAGTATCTTAATTCTGTCAGCCCTAGCACTCCATACTTTTTGTCACATCCCGATGATCATTTGTCGGAATAATTTACAGAATTCTTAAGACAATGGCATAAAGTCTAAAGTTCATTTTAATTTATAATTATACATTTTCAAGTAACATTATGCTACTGTTAGCAATGACACTAAAAAAATCTTACGAAACGTGAGATTTTGTGCTATTAATAACGAATTTGATTTGTGGTCCATATTGTAAGCAGTATTCGCCCAGACGATGGAAAATAGAATTTAGTCGTTTTGTTGCAGTATGACAACTATATTTTTTTCTGTTGCTGCTCTTGGCCTTATTTTTTTTACTAAAAGACTAGCTCTCATGTCACTAATTATTAGAACATAACAATCCTGTTAACGTGGTAACAACGTCGTTAAAGCGATATACTTTGTTAAGATAGTGTAAATCATAAATTATTTTGTTGTGTATTCCTACTTTATGCTTAATGTTATATTCAAATGTAACCAAGAGTACCTATGTAAGGATTTTCTTCACCAATTTATGTAAACAATAAATATTAAACTGCCAACAGAAGTTGTTGCTTAACTTATTTATATACCGTATTCATGGACATACGGTTTATATTTATAGCCCAGAGATTTATACCCTACTAATTCAAAGTATTGCAGCAGAATTAAGCAAGCTACCACATACTTACTAAGCTGAGCCCAAATATGTACTTACTCCTCGCTCGAACCTCTAAGATCATGAAGATCGCTAAAGATAATTCACTGACTGTGGTCTTACCCAATATCGTAAAACAACAATTAGGTTATTGTTTTGTCATCAGACTTAAGGCGACGATAAGGGTTGACCACCTTGGCCATGCTGAGAGGAGCTTTCTGCGCCTGCATTACAGGAATCGAAAATAGTCATTTGTTCAACAAGTGAGCAAAGTAATTTTTTGCAGCGAGAGCCTATATTAAATCATGAACCAGCGAAGTAGTCTAGAATTGAATCACGAGCACAGTGAGTGAAACATAAATAGTTTTTTTTTTAATTTTACAGACTTATTAACGCGTGATGATAGTTAAAAAAATGCGTGTTTTCCCTTATCACTCCCTTAAGCAAGATGGTGATTTAATGTTATATTTGATGGGCAAACAAGCCTACGGCGCGTTCATGGTCTGCGGTATTCATTAACCGGCCATGATCGACATCACCACCGACGTCAGAACCACAGAAATAGTATTAAAGAGGATAGAAGTGCCTTAGTCGCGTGACATTGGTGCTGCACTTGTGTCTTTGAGGGCTCAGCTTGCGGCTCAGTGCTGCTCGAACCGTCGGTGTGATAAAAATGCCTTAAAATGGTGTTTTGAGGCATTGGTAATTGCGGAAACTCATACAGTGTGTCATTACACTAATAAGGGGATCACATTTCATTCAAATGTATTATTTTAATGTACCGTACGATTTCATATAGGTAATTATGCGTCCATCGTTGTCGGGCTGGGCCAGCCAATGAAGAAACGCTCTTTGACTTACAACACCAACATATGACTCGTCCGCTGCCAACTCTAACTCCATCCTATACCTAGTGAAGACTTTTTTTTGTTCACGACACAAATAATCACTTGGTATTGAGGGCGCGTTATCCTGAGATGAAATAATGCTTTCCATACTCAATTGCCCAGTTATTACACTGGCTACCTTTCCCTTCAATCCGAAACACAGCAAACTGTTTCACGTCTGAAATAGGAAAGGCGGTGGTACCTACCCACACGACTCTACATACAGGTCTGCCATCTATTAAAAGGTGGCAATCTTCCTCATGAACAGTTACGCAACACTATGAACACGTAGTACTGACTGATGACGTAGTACTGACTCCAGTCTTTTGTAAAGTGGAGGGTACCAGTTCTAGAATCTCTCTTACCAATCAAAATTCAATATAATAAAAAATATATGACTACCTTATGTTGTAGTTTACTTCATTAGACCTCACTTCTTATCTCAACTGTCTGAGATTGAATAATTTTGAACAAAAAACTTACCGTAACAAAGATTGCATCAGTTCCCAGGTGCTAACAAATAAATGTGAATTATCGAGTTCCCTGGACGCTTGCGAATAATACGCGAATACGATATTAGTGTTATCGCAAGATCTATCGACACGAATATCGAGTGACGCGTATTGTCACACAAAATATTTAGTCACTGGAACAGTTGAGATTTAAATGACAATTACGTGCATTCCGTTTTTGTGTAGGGTTGTCGCAACATCATGAGGAATGTGTTCTATTCAAATTAATAAAAATGTAAATAAAAAAGCTAACTTTAATAAAACTATTATATAAAAAAATGTGGGTAATTTAAGAAACAATTTGTTATTGTTACGCTGCGGGCATAACTTAATTTTTGGGATATTTTTTTTTTGGTAATGTTTTTTTGAAGTGAAACTTCTTTATCGGCGTTGGAAAAAAATTTACCGTCACATTTTTCGGTTACGCGTCACATTTTTCCGTTACGCGCCATCTTTTTTGTATTCATGTCTATGTAAGGCCATAAAGAAGTTTCACTTACTTGTGTACACTAGTACACGCACACATTTTTTTTTTCAGTAGAATAGTGGCATTTAACTGAGTAATGATTTTTAAGGTAGAGTTCTCGAGTAGGTATTTTGTGATGAAGAGTTGATTGATGACCCACCTAATACCTAATATGGAATTTTTGGAAACTGACCTACGTCAAGGTTTTCTTTTTCAAAATAAGTTTATGTTTGTGACTGTGTATATTCGTCATCTTTCGTACCGTATGCAGTTTTATATCACTTTGGTTTTAGTACTAGCTATCTAGATATCAAAATGAAAATAAAAGCAACATCAGTATTTTTTTAAACACGGTAGCAGTTGAGTTACAACCTACTAAAGTACAAAAGCTCCAACAAACAATTACTAATCTATTTGATTGAAATGCTTAATTGAATCTTTCAAACTTTCCCTAATTTTCTAGAGACAGTTTGACAACCCTACTCTCGAACGGTCCGAATGGCATTATTAGCGAGAAAAGGCATTGTGCGAATAGCCGGGTAAAGTAAATATTGTGACAATGCCCGTTGCGCATTGAGTTACTTAGAGCACAATCGACACGTCAAAGGACATAATAGGCCGCTGAAAAAATAAAGAAAAAAAAACAGGACCAATGAAAACGAGTAGCTCATGGCTAATAGCCGAGAGCGAGGTTATAGGTAAAAAATATCTTACATCCTTTGTCAATATTCAAACAATTAAAATACATACTTAGTAAGCAATTCTACTTACCCTCAACATCAGCTGATCTATCATATATGAAAGTATATAATCATTTTGTGAAATAAAATAGGAAAAATAGAACAAGATAGAAACAATGTTGTTTAGATATTGGCTTCATGAATAACGTTCCAAGTATTCGCCTTTTTAAAACAAAAAAATAGACGAAGTTGTTTATTCAAAAGATTAAATCTGAAAATAATAATAGGGGTTAAAGAATGAAATTGCCGATTTTTTCCTCACTATTCATTAGTGTATAATTCCTTTAATACAATAGCTATGTCCATTATTCTTTTTTTATCTTAAACTTCATTACAAGTACTTATATTTATGTATAAAATTTTATTCTTATTTTTATTTTTTTTACTAGAAATACATCTTCAAAAACAGTTCGTCCTAAGAGGTGCCCGTCTCTGTTATAAAAATATGAATATTTTTTTACAGATATGAATTCACATTTTTTTTCTCTGTGTATACTATAGCTTAATGTTGTCTAAATATATCCACAAAATTACACAAAATTTAGATTTATGGTTCCTTAAAAAATCGCAAATATATTTGTATGGAAAATGAATTTTCGTTAAATTCTCCATACAAAACGGCAAATTCATACTTAAACCCCTAATATTTAATACTTTATTAAACATCTACAGCCTTATCACTCAATAAACCTATTTTAGTCATTACCTTGTTAAAAAGTGTTTTGTCTCATTCATCTCGTGCCAGGGTGACAAGGCCAAACAATTTGTAAATCTCTAATAAATTCACTTGTTTTTATGAATAAGGGAACTAATGTATAAACTGTTTGTTATTCCGAATAAAATAATATGATATTTTATGCATATCATAATATCTTTCCACTTCTGTGCTCAAGTATTTTGCAATAATATTAAATCTTAACACAAGACTCTTTATGAAAGACCACCTATTCATATTTACCGCAGTCAGAACGCAATACGCAACATTTTAAAATAGGTACATATATGAGTAAGGATAATCCTCTTTACTGACAAGGATGTTTATAATCATTACGAAGAACTAAGGGGAAAGTTGTGACACCACGACAGACAATCCTTGATTTGATGCCAAAATTGCGACACAGAAAGGCTTTATGACATCTCTGGAAAGTACTGACCACGTCAAAACATTCCGTATTTAAAACACTTGCAGAGTTTAACGTTACTACCTCTGATAAAGATTTTATCTTGACCTGAAATAGCGCGTAAACAGTTGTTGTGGTAGTGGATTGTTAATTCTTCTTTTTTATAAAAACGTCAAGCAAATGACTTTTACTTTCTCTTATATGTAGTATAGAGGAAGTATTGTAATCGTCAAGAAATTCGACGTCGAGATTTTGACGGATTTACACGTTTAGGACCTCCCTGAGTCCAAAAATATTTTTTTTTTGGAATTATGTCTCTGTGTGTGTGTCTGTGCGTTAGCACGATAACTCGATCATGCTTTAACTTATTGCAACCAAATTTAACATACGTGTATGACATCGAAATATAAGGTTTCTATCAAATTTTGAGCCGTCGATCACGAAAGTCAAAACAACTAAGTGCGCGGTGGGTCCTCGGATGGGTGACCAAAATTTAACATGAATGTATGACATCAAAATGTAATGTTTCTATCAACCTTTGAGTCCTTTCCAGTATACGAGAAAGTCAAGAGGAGACCACTCCCGATTTTTTTCTAATTGAATTGTTGCCAGGTAATTATAACGAGTAATTCGCAGCCCAAGATGTTTTTTTTAAAATGTCTGCTGCTATTGATAGCAAGGAAAACTGATCAACAAACAAGTTCCGTGATATTAGTCGGTGTTGCAAAAAAGTTGAAAAATTTTTAGTACGGAAAATACGTTTTCATTAAACACCTTCATACAAAGCGGTAATTTTCAGTTATGATAGCGTACAAACATACATGATAATCTGGATATTTTAAAAATAAATATATGAACAACCATGAATCGTGAAAAATCTCGTGAAAAAGTCGTGTGTTCAATGTTTAGGCAGCGTTACTGTCCACTCCACCACGGCGGCGTCATATCTTATTACAGCATTACATTTACCTCTGTTACCTAATCATGTTTCTGATTAAGCCTATGAGAAACAACGAGCGCCACTTCAGGCTCTGACAATGTTTCTTTTACTCACTAAGTCCAATAATGAGAAGCACTCAGTAAGAACAGTATTTAATTTGATAGGTCATCCCTCACCCATATCTTCTTAAATACTTGTTACTTAATAAATTAAGCTTTAAGTGTTCCGCAAGCTTCGCAGTAATATCAACACAATCGAATAAACTCTAATTACTGTCAATCATGATGATTCGCGATCTGTCGAAATAAAATTGGTTATTCAAATAAAAGTGAAACAATGGGCACGCGGCCGGAATCACAAATGGCGGTGTGGGCCGGCGGCCATGTGGGCTGGAGGTCGCCCGTCCGTTCTAAATTTAAATTCGAATTCGGAACTAGGAACCCCTAATAATACTAAATTTAAATTTTGAAAATAACAACGAAGGTCGACATGTCATAACATTTCGAAAAAAGAAGAATCCTTACTCGGTACCGATGACCAGATAGTAAAAAAAGACAGTTGTTGGACGAAAATATCCTTATGAAAATATTGATGATGGCAAATTTTACTGAAAAAAAAACATTCTGTATTTTATGGTACCAACTGAAAAAGTCATTCATAAGGATCAATTTCTTCTAAACAACATAGTATCTTAAATTAAACAAAATACCAAGTTATTGTATAGTTTACTTACTATCTAAAGAATAGTTCACCTTACTAATGAATTGCTCAAAATTAGACCCATTTTCACATATTTACAGACGTATTCTTCGACTTAATTCGCTACGTGTAAAATAATATTTTAAATGTTCAATACAAAAGGCGACAAAACGTGAAAATGTATTGCTTGGTCCGACTTAGACTATTAGTCTTTATCTTTGTAAGTAGTTCTCAATTTTTTATCCAAATTAATCACAACAACGTGTGGCGGTCAGCTAGCTATGTAATAGTTTTTAAAATTTACCACGATACAACTATTTCTGTTAATATGAGTAGAGTTTCTAGATCCCCATGAATTAGGACTACGTTGGTAAGATACCATCAAACGAGCGTTATACGCTTGATTACCTTTTGATGTAGAAAAAAAAACATTATTATCAGTTAGTACTTGCCTAAAAAGACTTCTAGCTAGCTACCACTATCTTAAAAAATACCTATTCGTCTGAGTTTTAAATGTGTATAAAAATTTACCAAATTTTATTTTATTTCACCATCACAGCCTTTATAATTCGACCCATTGCTGGGACACAAGGCTATTCCTTTTCAATGAAGAAGATATAGGCAGTAGTCCTGCACATTCGCGCAATGCAGGTTGGTGGGCGGAGTGAGGTGATCAATATCCCATTGCTGATCCATTAGTCGCCTTCTACGACACCCATTGGAGGATATGGGGTGATGCTATTTTACTTTGCCGGCATCACGCGGCCATTTCATATAGTTAAACGTGTTTAATTTAGTAGTTGAATTATTTCTCGTGCATATTTGACTTACTGGCAGCGACATTAATTTCTCAATCTTTACCATATTCATCATGGTAACACGCACCTGTAATTTATGTATTTTTTTTAGAAATTTCGCAACACCAACCAGATGCTCCCGATTCAAATTGAACAATTACGCGATTGTTCCCACAACAAAACGTCTTTATTTTGCGGGGTTTATTGTGATGACCACTGTATTATTGCCGTAATAAAGCATCGAAAATAAACTTATTCGGTAATAAGGAGTCGGTTTGTGTCAAACAATGAAGGTCCTCGGTTTAGTGGTTCGCCCAACCAAATGTTGCACCGCTGCTGTGCCGCATTTAAATTCATAGAGTCGCTTCGTACTAAAATTTTTCATGTTATTATTAGGTCATGTAGGTATATTGTAAGGACAAGAAATATTATTAATCAAGGTATCATACCCGTATTGCGTCTTTTAATACATGAAAATTTTAATATGAAAAAGAGGCAATACGCTGCGGTCCGTAGTTGTTTCATAGCCGCCGTACCGTAATCTTAATCTTTTCAGTACCCTCCCGCTGAACATAAGCAGTCGAGTGCGGTTGTGATTCCGAAACTTTAGGGATCTGGTTTTTGAAGACGACTGGATATTACCTGATATTGTATATAGCATATAATTTATTTATTTATTTACATCAGCACAATTACAGATATCAGACAAGGAAAAGTAATAAAGAAAATCTTAAATAAATCTAAGTGCGTGCCTGTACCCAAGTACAAACATTATTATTAGAATGACAATAAGTAATTATACTCCTTTAAGTTATATAACAGGTAGTTCAAAGTTATACATATAAAGTAAAATATACACATAAAGTATAAATATAGTATAATGAATATAAAGTATAATAAAAAAAGATTTTTAACTGTATGAATAATTAAAAAAAAAATCATTAATTGGTAATCACTTTTTAGTTTGTACGTAAAAGATTAAGAGTCTATGAAATTAATTTTATATACAGAATATGAATATAATGTAAATACAATAAGTTAATTTGAATCATGCAAAATATGTTTTCTTATTTTTTTATTTTATTTTAATAGCTGCTCCATGCAGTTTCTGTTGTAGTGAACAAAGCAAATTACCCGCGATCGGCGAGTGTACGGTTTACATTGTCAATAGAGTGATTACCACACACGTCATCCCGCAGACGGGTTAGCTCCGGTTATACTTACGGAGAACTTAATGCTCCAATAATAATAACATTCAGTTTTGAAGAGTATAATTATTAATATTAAATATACCATTACAAAATCAAAGGTACTATTCCTAAGGAAAGGGTTACAGTCGGCCGTAAACATTAAATACATAATCTTAATAACCATGTGTCGACAGCAAGACGTACTGCACCAATCCATAGATATTGGGAGCAGTGTAGGAGATAGATTAAATAATACTATTTTAAGAATGAAATTGACTTAAGGTAATGTTAAATACTGGCGGCCTTGCTTTATTGTGCCGAGCATCCCGCGCTTCCATAGTACACTCAGGTAATAAACGGAAAACTGTTGATTTGTCTTAACAAGATGCTACTTTTTCTCATATGAATATTTAAACAAGATAATTTTTTTTTTATAAAAATAGCTCCAGAAGTTTCAAAGATTTGTCACTTTTTATTTTGATAACACTAATTTTTAAGATTTATTTTAGTACACTAAACTGCACAAGTTTGAACTGTTTTCATTCAGATTTGTTGTGTAATAAGTAGTCTAGGTTTACACTTTTCTTAAATTACGCTCGTCTTTAACTTGTAACGATCGTTCGAAAATCTGTAAAAATTTGATACCTTATCGTCCCCTTACTTAACATTTTTGCTACTGAAGCCCACAGCCGCTTCTAACACAAATGTATACTTGCGTGCCACCAGCTATACCCATCCACCTCGTGAAGTTCTGGATATCTTACTCGCCAGAAGAATCAAAATGCTACAAATGAATGGTAAGAATAGTAAAAACTTTATGAATGCCGTTTTTTTTTCATTTTGAGTGACTAATATCTTGATATATATAAATTACGTATCACGTTGTTTGTCCGCGATGGACTCCTAAACTACTTAACCGATTTTAATCAAATTTGTACACCGTGTGCAGTTAGATCCAACTTGAAAGTTAGGACAGTTTTTTCTTGATAAGTAGTCCTCATTTTTTTAAACATATCAAAAACATTGAAATTGCATTTCAATGTTATACAGACAGAGGTGGACAGAAGTATAAAATTACCACAGCAACGCGTGGCCGGGACAGCTAGGATATATATTTTTAATAAAAAATCAGTACACACTTTTCTTTCTCTTATCCTTGTACCATGTGCAATTATTTGGAGTCAATATATTATCAGACTGATATAAGTTTTGGCATAGTCTGACTAGTCTGATGGTCGACCACCTGTCATGGTTGGTGTCAAACCAGCCTTGGAAACCCATCAGGTGAGTTGAATTGAAAGCCAAGAGATATGGCATTCACAACAAGTTTTTTTTGAAAGGTAAAAAATAAACTTCTAGTGAATGACATAACTTTTTCGTTAAAAAATTGATGTAAATTTTTATACTTGTTTTTTTTTTCAACGTCCACTGCCTTGTACCAATTAGCCACATGACCGACAGATCGGTTTTGGCTCAGCTGTTATTAGGCTCGTGAGCTTTGCGGTTAACTTAGATTAAGTATTTAGACGCAACTTTCACCTGCTGTTGTTGGTTTTGTAAAGGACAGGGAGTGTTTTTTGTGTAATTTTACAAATAAATATGTTATTTTGACATTGACCAGCGTCGTGTGACAGAAATAACGGCAATTTTGCAATGAGAATGGTTAATTGTGATCTTCTCTACATAATATAAAAAAATCGGTTTTAGAGCGTGTATTCATCGAAGTACCAATAATATTTTTTACGCTGTCTATATGACCCCATAATTTTTCATTAAATTATTAAAAATACCTGAGTGCATTTAACAATGTGATAATATCTTTATAATGTCAAGCATTATTTGTATTATAATGTAATAAGTACATTAAATAAGTTTAATATCGGTATTACATTGTAAAAATGGTCATTAAAATTTACCAATTTATAAATATTTTTGTTATCTCTTTTTAATATATTATCTCAATTTTTGTCTTATTTTGGGCTCTATAATGGTTTAGAATAGTATATTTTCTATTGGAAAAACAATTTTCGCAAAGTATTTTTTGCCATTATAATGCTGGTATTTTATTTGAAAGATAGCTCCAAACTGCATTTCCGTAAAACTGCGCTAAAAGATTCGCCTTCCTTTAAAAACCATAAGTGTAAATTAATCTCTCTATAGTGGTTTTAATCAAGAATGAATCATCCTATAATATATATAATTTCTTTGCACAGCGCTTCAAAATTAGGTCTGAAAAATCCACAAAATGTGAATTTTGACGTAAATTGAGTGCACGCCCTTAATGCAGTTTTCATCAATTGATATAGTGATTCAAGAGGAAGATTTAGATAATTCGTTTAGGTTTTGTGTCTATTGGTTGAAATATTACAATGATTATTGACGAAATAAAGCCATCTGGGAAACTTTTATCGAAAACGATACCCAATCAGTTTGAGATAACAAAATAATGTAAGGTTTAGGTTGTCAATGTAAGGCAATGGCATATCTATTGTTAGGGATAGTTTACAATACGAATTGCTTAAAAAAATGTTTTAAAATATGTGGAGCTTATACTTTATTATTTAAACATACATTTTTTGATATACACTTCATAATTAGTTGCAAATAAAATGTTCATTCCAAACTTCATACTGCCTTAATCAAAAGGTACAGTCGACAATAACCAGTGAAAAATAAATCACGCTATATCCATTAGCGCGTTGTGAAACAAGTAATTGGTTTTGTCTGTTTATAATGAGCGGTAAACGTGTAATTAATGAGCCTCGTCGGGGATGTTGCTAATCGGACCGTCTGCCCACTGAATGCGTAGGATAGTAAGCTTACTAAATAGGTGGTACTGTCGAGCACAGTAATTTATATATGCTTTTTTTATCAGTTATTTGGTTACAGATTGTCAATGCATACCGCATTGAAGAAAAAACTCTAGTAAGCTTGACAAAATTAATTCAACACCGACGCATTGTTAACTATGTATTTTCTTTTCCCGCGCGTTGACTAAAAGCCGAATAAGTTGTAGTATAGTCAAAAAACTAAGTTAATTGCGACTAAATTTTTCGGCATGTCAGAGTTTACCGACAATGGAGTGTAAATGGTGCTATGAAAAGCCGAAGTATTGGCGAAGATTAAAGTGAACTGTATACATATATAGATAGGTAATTATTTATATTAAGTACACTCGTTCTCAATACTATGGGAATATAGAGGATATGATAGGAGAAAGATAGATCGTAAAGGCGATTATTTTATAAAGCTACTGTTAGTCGAAGCTACCGCCTTACCCTATGAAGCTTTATAACATACAATGACAAAAACGAAATATCAAAAACACTATTCTTTCTAAAAAAAAGGAGCACTCGTTTTTTTCAACCCGAACCTAATTCGTACATTTTAACCCCATAAACGTTACCTGTCTTAAAAGTCGAATAATTAAAATTAATTTGATATCAGTAATAATTATTTGGATCCGACAGTACCACAGTTCATTGTAGGCGATGGACTCTGTTGTTGCGTACCGATCGCACAAAAACATTTAAACACATTATTAAATATGAACAATAACCAGTCGGCTCATGTTTAGCGCCGAAAAATATTAGTCATGACCGTCAATTTATAATTATGAAAGCAATTATTTGGTGCTCAATCTTGATTAGGCAACTGTGAGTAGCGATTCTATATTTTAAATTATTATAATTAGTGATTTTCATACAACGTAGTTGTCGCGGCGTCCAGCCTCCTTGCGAGGTAAACGTGACTATAGACTGACTTTGACAGACCTTTGAAAAATACAGATATGACATTGGACGACCGACGACAACTAGACTAGAACGCTTGCTTGGGAAAATAAAAAGTTTAAGAATTTATCTCCAGAAAGTTGTTTTATTAGACACGTACAAGACCGTACAGTAGTCAATAGTGAAGTAAAAAAGTAGTATTTGTCAATAATGTCAATAGACGGTCTATAGGTGACTCTCGAGTGTTCCCTTACCTGAGACTTACCTTGTGCGCTCTGACCCAATCTTAGAAGATAGAGTCAGAACGTTGATATATATGAGAGAAAGAAAGTAGATCTAAATGGTAAGAGATCTCCAGGTTCTCTAGTCACAATAGGTGTTCCGCAGGGCTCAATTCTTGGTCCTTTTCTCTTTCTATTGTAAGATCAAAGAAGTGTCATCCGCAGACAACACAATATCATGATTGTCCCTTATGTAGTAAGGCAAGTCATTTATGTACATAAATGATATAGTGTTGTCTGCGGATGACACTTCTTTGATTTTCAAAATAAATAGAAAATTAGATAAATATTAAGAAGTTAACAATGGACTCGCAAAAGTAGTTTATTAGTTAAGTTTACTACACCGAACGTGAGACGTGTAGAAACGAATGTACAAATAAATGGGATTGAAATGAAACCTGTGGAAACAACAACTTTCTTAGGACTAATGTTAGACTCCAAATTGCACATATTGTAAAACTTTCGGGTAAACTAAGTTCTGCGGCATATGCAGTTAAAACTATTAGGCGGCTAACTGATGTCGATACCGCTACAATGGCTTATTTCAGTTATTTTCACAGCATAATGTGGTATGGAATTCTTCTCTGGGGGAGTGCTGCAGATATAAATACCATCTTTGTTCTGCAAAAACAGCCTGTTAGAGCAATCTATCAACTAGGTCCGCGTGACTCTCTCAGAGAAAAGTTCAAGGAGATAATTTTTTTAACTGTGTCTTCACAATATATACTGGAAAACTTACTATATAATATGTAAAGAAAAATATTATGCATTTTTCAGAGAAATGCCATACGCACAATGTACTTGGGTGTTTTAACAATAAGCTTCCGAAGAATATTAAAGATGTGCCTGTTAACAAATTTAAAAAAACTGTTAAAACTAAATTAGTTAAAAAAGCTTATTACAAGATAAATGATTATTTAAATGATACAAAGGCGTGGGAGTAAAATCTGCCCAAAAATGCATTCAAAATTGTAATTTATTGATTGACCTGTAATGATGTTTTGAAATCATTACGAAATTGTAAACTGTGGAGTTTCTTTCGCCATTTCTTCTCCATGTCAGCATATAAATATTCGTCCCGAAATAGTGCTAGGGATTTTGACGATTTAAAAGTACTTAGCAAAGTCCATTTAAATATGTATGTGTGTGTTTGTATGTGTGTGTATGTGCGTGCGTGCGTCCGTGCGTGCGTGCGTGCGATGAGAGAATGGCGTGACTTCATGTATGTAACTACGAATGTAAATTAAATTCTAAAGTTAATCTTGTAAAACACTTTAAACTACGTCTTAAGATACTGTCAGCAATTTAGATAAGCCAGAGTTGACCGTAAGCTAATCGTACTACAAAGCGCTCACAAAAACTCCTGGCAGCCGGAAACCCAAAACAAGTTTGATGTATTACAATCATGAATGAAGCAGCGATGACCCATTGAGCTTTAGTCGAGAATGGGCGTGGCTTGTACAGTCATCAACAACATTTCGAGCCCGAATTAGCATACTGGTCAACTCGAATAATTCTAGTTATAATTTTATATTGACTAAGCGTTTTAAATATGTAATGGGGGTCAGTAGTTTTTATATGAACCCTTCATTAGGGTTTTATAGCGCGCAATTAGCGTCTTGGTACTGCTGGAGTGTTTAGACTACGTTGTCTGCTTACCAATGCAGGTGGGCATAAAAAAACATAATAGTCCCCATTGGTTTGTCTAGAACAGTGGTTCTTAACTGGTGGTCCGTGGAAGCATTTCAAGTGGTCCGCGAGTCATGCCAATAAATAAGTGTTAAGAGTCCACACCACATAACCCTAGCGCGTAAAGCAGGCCACCCACGTTCATGTTTACCTGACAGGTTTAACTGTTCAGGTAAACATGAGCGTGTATGTCGCAAATCTGCGCAGGTTTCCATACATACGCGCTCAAATTTAACTGAACAGTTAAACCTGTCAGATAAACATGTACATGGATGGCTACCTTAACACGCCCGACTGCTACTCGACTCGAGTGCACTAGAGGCGCGTGAATGCATAGAGTCGTGATCATGCGAGGGAGAACATGTGATAGAGTGAACAGTACATACGGCAGCGCTGCCATCTCTTCTCAGTTTAGTATTTACTGAATATTACCTCCAAATCAATACACCAACTGGGTGGTCCACGCCATAACGGAAACTTTGTAAATAGTCCCACAGGACTAAAAGGTTAAGAACCACTGGTCTAGAACTACCGTAAATTCTGTGCTGGAACGCGTATCAAAAGCGGCTCTCGCGGAATCGTTCTAGATATGACTGGGCAGAGAGAAAAGCCGGTGTATAGGTGTGTCTCGATGAATCATAATAATTTTTAAAATCCCTTTAACCAGGGATTCTTAAAGTTTTTATGGTCATTGACCACGTTCAAGTTTTTTTGGAAAAGGAAACATATAAGTCTAGTAAAATAAAAACTGCGCTGGAGTCAGTAAGTCGGCGGGCGTACACGGCATCGCTCAGCAATAGAATTGCAAAATCTTTTTATCGGAGCTGGTGCGGACCCTTGGTATACATGCTACGTACCCCTTAGAGGTCAGTGGACCCTACATTAAGAAAACCTGCTTTAAACCTACAATTGAGTCCCAGGCATTGCTCCTGGCTCCGCTGTACAATACTCCAACCCCAAGATAAACCCATATAATGCTAATATTTTTCGTCTATCTTCATAAAACCTTCAAAATGTAGAGCTAGTTACAAGTTAGTGCAATCCGTAACTTTTCTCATCGTATTCATGAGTTCAGCACACATACATTGTCTCTAAACAGGATGCGAACACGGTCCTCTTGGCGGGTAAGCAGCTACTGACCACTACACCAAGATGAGATAGTAAACTATCAGAGTTATAGACAAATCTTTTTACAAGACTGTATCAGAGCATTGCTAATTTTTAGATACCTATTAGCTAGTATAAAGTTTGCAACATTATATTGGATTTAGCAGCAATATTGTATTATATTGGCAACATCTTTATTGCAAGATACTTGTATATCTCATGTTTTTGTCAATGATCAACGAGTGAGGTTTCCAGAACTGCTTGGAGTACGAAAATAAGGTGACCGTGCCTATATTTGATAACCACATTTAATAGGTAGTTAAAATATACTATGATTAATATATAAATAACTAGCTAACCGTCACGGTTTAAAATAAGCAATATTTAATTAACAACCAACACCAAAATTAAATTTGATTGATCTTATCATAAGCAAGCGCATTACAAACAATAAATTTACTCAACACGTCCATAATGACTAGCGTGGGCGTACAATCAAACGCGAACGTTGCCATATTAATGACTTGACCATAATATTAAAACTATTAAACGTCAAACATTGGACAGACAATACAACGAGATGTCTGCCCACTCGAAGGAAAAAGAAACGTTAGAAGCATGAATGGAGAGAGATAGGTGTGATTAGAACGAGCTCGTGCGTGGGCAGCGCTCTTGTCATCGGGGGTCATTGTGTGAAGATAAAGAGCGAAGCAGCTCGTAGAGAGGTCACTCAAAATAATTACCTCTTTGGAATTAGGTGGGCAATCAATTTGGTTGAGCCTTTTCTTTATAGTAAATGGTTCGGTTTGCTGCTTTCAAATAGAGATAACTAGTATGTACTTGCGGCTACGCCCGTCGTTATTTTGATGAAGTAGTAAATTCGTTCCACAGGAACATATTACCAGACTAAAAGTCGCCTATGTGTCAATGCAGAGCTTGACCTGACGTTTACTAACTTTCATCCTAATCCATTGAACCTTCTATTCTATTCTTAATTATTGGCGTCGCGTTCTTAATTAATACATACCTAAACGTACGCATTTTGCAAATGTCAAGTGAAAATGTAACTAAAGTAACAAAAATTGTACGATTTGAGTTAAAAATGGAGTCTCTCAACACGTGTTTTTACAACAAGAAATCGGGAGAAACTCCAATTGAACCTTTGCCGGATCGCTCTTTGGGCTGGCTAGTCGGGGGAAGTTTTGATGTAGTGGCGTACTAACATAAAGTACGCCGATCCCAAAACGCCCCCAAAAGGTAGTAGCGGTGGTTTTGAATGAGTAGGACCGACGCTGTTCCAAGCCAGATGAGTCCCACACACGCCGTAGGTACGCGCCAGCGCGTGGTATGGTCCGTCAATGGATTTTCCGTCTTTAAAAAGGCAGATGAGATTGATGGCGCCACGTTCGTGCGTTCTGCTTAAAGATCACCAAAGCTAAGCTATCGAGTGCGCAGTCGGTACTCGGATGGGTGATAGAAAATTTTTCAGCTCTATTTTCCTCCGTGCTTCGGAAGTCACGTTAATCTGGTGGTCGCTGCTGTAGTCAAAAGATAGCAGTTGTTAACGGTCACGTCAGAGGGCAGAAACGGCGACTTGTAAAACTCTGACAAACTAAACCACATCAACCACTCGAAGAAGAAACATGCTCATGGAGGGTTGATGTCTGGTAGATAAAACTTTTAGCCTAATCTTTCTTAAGTAATATGTAGGTATATGGATGGAATAAGAATGCATGTGGATAAATATAGAGATAGAAGAAGACTGAAGAAAATATGAATAGAGCGTGTAAAAGATGACTATGTCAAAGGACGTTAATGTTGAGACGTTGGCTAATCTGAATGGTGGGAGAAGAAAACATATTACGTCTACCCCAACTAAAATGTCAATCACGCTCCACTCAGCGGTGTGGTGCCCCTGCGTCTGTATTTAACATAGTGTTGTGCATTATATTTATTGTTTTTTATCGAGTAGCGTTTCAAAATTCCCAGCCGAAGACGTCGAGGAGCAAATTATTTCAATTATTTTTGATAGGACAAAGACACAATTTCTCATAACACAATACTACGCAGCTCCGCCGCGGGATCTGCCCGCTGGCTTCAAGGCCGGGTCGGCGTCCGTCGCCAGTGTTTCTGTTGGTAAGGTTGCCAAAGCTGCACAAGGTACTAAGGTTGGCAGCACACGATTATGACGTCAGTGATGCAAGCATCTATAGGCTAGGGTGACCACTTATTATCTAGCAGGCCGTATGTTTGTATGCCAACCAAACAGACCACACATTCAGAGAGCAGGAAAATTAGTCAATCTTCTCCCTCACTAGTTTTAAAATAAGCAATGATCTAACAATTCCGCAAGGAGGTGCCACACAACCAGCATTAGCCAAGAGGTCTCATATTATAAAAACATCATAACATTGCACAATAAATCGTTCAAATGTCGATCGTGCTTTCTATTCTTGTAAGTCATGTCTAACAGTTGTCGCGGCCCAACTGGATTTGCATTGAATGAGCTCGGACGCGCATACGCGGCCTGTCATTAGTGGCCGCGCGAACTGTCGCGCCCGCCCCGCGTCGAACAAATTATTGTGTTCGATTGCGACACGCCCGTCGAAATTGTATAATTCAAAAAAGTGTTCCGTGCGTGATTGTACTTTTGAGGAAGAAGATTATTGTTTTACTTTTGAATTTGGAATTCATTAATTTTATTGAACTAAGACACAACTACTCGATTTCACTAAGACGTTACGGGACCCTTAAATTACGGGACCCGTAGATATGCTTAAAGACCCACAATAATTATTGTGCATTTCACCAACGCTTATGGTACCTACTACAAACGCTAAGGTTTATTTTATTTGAAGAAAATGCCTACTTAAGTAACTGTTTATGGGACGGTGATTAGATTAGATATATATATACATGCGCGCTGCAGTTTTTAAAGTTATTATTATATATTTATTTTTCTCTCTTTTTGTAATATAATAAAACTCAGCTCTAGGTATACATTTTCTACTCTAGAATCAAAGTGCTGATAAATCAAGAACAATTAGTAGCTATAATTTTTTGTCAATACTTATGGAAGAGCTAGACCTCCTGACCTGACACAGGCACAGTATGTGCTTAAGAGGAGGCCCCAACCACTGTAATTGAAAGTTGATGTTTTTAATGAATAAAGCACTTATTATTATCAGTCAGGCAATAGAGTAGCCATATTTCAGTATTATGTAAAGATAGCAGAAAACATTTAATTGTTTTTCGAGTTTTTTAAATGCTCCTTAAGTACAGGTAGGCACAGCCGTTTTGGGACGAAGAACTACAAGGTCAGCAGAAAAAGTCGCATTAAAAAGCTTTTTGTGAACCGACCTTTGTCCATATTTTTTACACATACCCGCTTATGCTTTTTTGCAACAAAAAAATCGTTTTATAAGAACTCAAAGGAAACGATGCGAATAATTCCTTGGTTCATGTTACGATTGAAAAAAAAAGTTTTTTTTCGCCTAGACTATTTCTAAACGCCCACATGCATTGTCGGCCCTTATCGTCGTAATCTCCTTTTGATAGACCTCCGTATAGGATGGACCCCATCTTTTATTGTCCAGCTTTTTAGAGAGTTCAACCGTAGTTTGATCTGTCTGACGAAGAAAGAGTTGATTGATGTGAGCCCGTGATTTATTGAAAGGAAGGCTTAATTTGATTTCGTGTGAATTTGAATTTTTAAGAAGTTAATTTTAAAAGGAAAACTAAGCACGTTGCCCTGTTTACCATGAGAAATTATAAAAAATCCTAATATCTTTTTAATTGTCGTGTTGTATTGTCGCAAGCACGCTTACGCTACTAAAACATTTTGTCATCCACATCAGTACAATGTATCTGTGGGTGGGTTAGGCTCGTTTTCCACAAGAGATGTTCTGTGCTACGTTGCTATGGATTTGTTTGATATCAACCAATCATATTCTCCGATTCACATAACATAGCATTTATAGAAACGGGATTAACTATGCTATATTTTCATGTGGAAGAATGCGTGCTATGGACGCGTGCTTGTGAATGCATGCTATGGATGAGAGCTATAGATTAATTCCCTACTCTCAATGTATCGCATAGCTCGAAGTCCGAGCTATGCATCTTTCTTGCACAGCTATCATGCGACAGCGCATCTCATAACCCATCTTTCTCGCTCCTATACATAGCTTAGCATCAATGGAAACGGTCACATAGCTTAGGTTTTAGTACATACTTACATTCTCGCAGCAACTCATCTATGGTGAAAAGGCACCCTTACGAGCTTTTGAAGTCGATCAATGATTTAAGAATTGACGCTCATAAATTCCAAACGAGTATTTGAGTCTGAAAAATATTACAAAATATTTTCCAAATCTTATTTAATTATTATTAAATAACAATTTAAGTCTAAAAATCCGACTGCTAGGAAAGCCTAGCAGTCCGTTTCTTCGACTTAAATTATCGGTTAGCACAAGACCAAGAAAAGTGATGACGCTGCGCCGATACTAAAAGAAGACGGACTTCGTGACATAAAGTATGTATGTATAAAGTGTGTACGTAATCACTTTATTTATTAACTAGTGGTCGCCCGTGGCTTCGCTCTTGTTAATGTTGGTTGTTATCGCCCATGTTAGAAACCATTAAATAAATCTATAGGTGAGAAGTTCAGTTGACTAACCACAAGGTAGAAATTATTAAATAAGTTTATAAATGAGAAGTTGAATTGACTAACCACACGATATTGTTATCTAAATGTTTATAAGTAAACTTCTGTTTGGTTAGCAAATTGTTAATTAATTGAAAACTATACATTACTTAAAGTATTAATGTTAAAATCATCTCTTTATAAGTTTGTCATTTCCGGCTGTTGTTTCGCGCCTATATGGCGGCATATAAAAACCTTGTAATTCCTAAAACGGGAACATTCTGTAAAGTATTTTTGAAGTAAATATTTGTCTCAGTGAAAGTTGGTGTTTAAATTTTGGTGAACCTTCACGTAGTTTGACGCAGAACGCTCTTCGCTATTACCCATAACCTTCTTCGATAAATGGACTATCCAACAAAAATATATTTTGAATTTAAATCAGTAGTTCCTGAGATTAGCTCGTTCAACCAAACAAAAACTCTTCAGCTTTATAATATTAAGTATAGAATAGACAACACAATTGGTATTTAATTAAAATTTTATTTTATTTTACAGAGAAACAAAACGTTCCCATTGAATTATATTTGTACCGAATTTCATAAACTGCATACTAATATCCAATAAACGGAAACTATTATACAACCTTCAATATGTCACAACAGGTAGCCGAAACTTAACATTCTGCGGTCATTTCGCCTTAGTTTTTGCTCTGTAGTAACATCAACATTGTATTTAATCACTTCTGTCCCCGATTGTATCTGTGACACATGTTATGGGGACTAATGATTGGGAAGACAAAAGAAATGCATTTGTAGAACACCGATGAAATTTGTAGTATTTTTTATTCGCCGGTGCTTCAAAATCGATGTTGTCAAACATATAGACAGTAAAACAATCGCGTAATCTTGTTTTTTGCCCGCGACCTCGTCCGCGTGGAATATTTACTTCAGGCAGGATTTTCTCAAGGTATTTATTTCTTATCGAGTGCCTAAATTCAAAGTTTCATGGTTTTATCCTAATAATAAGGAAAAACTCCCCATGTTCATTTTTAGACTTCGTCACTGCAATTCCCCTTTAAGGGGTTGAATTATGAAAAAGCCTGAAGCATGTGTTTACTTATTTATCGATAAGGAGTACTGCTGTGAAGTTTCGAATAACATAGTCTATAATCTTGTTTCCCCATACAACTTTGAACCCCCGTTACACCGCCTTAGGGGGTAAATTTTGAAAAATCCTTTCTCAGTGCACCCCTAGACCCTAAGGAAGCTACGTGTCAAATTTGGAATCTCTTAGGCTGTGTTCAGTTTCTTCTTTTATATATTTGTTTTATTAGATTACCTTATTAATAATGCTTAATTTAAATTGCACTTTTGTGAAACATGAATATCTCGAATTAGGAGTAGAAACTGAGGCAGTCCTTACAGATGAATGCAGTCATTTCAGATTTAACATTTCCTAGTGTTGTATTTATATTAGCGAGTAAGTTGCCAGAGTTTAATAGCGTATTTGACACCGCCGGAGTGATCTCAGTTATCATCAGATAGTTATGTGGTACCAAATATTTCGTTAGTTAATACTAATTTAAAATTAAATTGTATAAAATAAAATAAAAAATATATAAAAATAAAATAAAAATTTTAGCGAATTAGCAAACTGAAGTGGCAGTGGGCTGGTCACATTAGCCGCAGAACTGACGGCCGTTGGAGCCGTAAAGTTCTTGAGTGGAGACCGCGACTCGGTAAACGTAGTGTAGGACGACCTGCGACAAGATGGGATGATGATATGCGTAGGCTGGCTGGAGTGAGCTGGATGAGAGTGGCCGAAAACCAGGAGCAGTGGCGTGCATTAGGGGAGACCTATGTCCAGCAGTGGACGAACACGGGTTGATGATGATGATGATGATGAAAAAAATATCAAAGTACTTAATACAAAAATAATTACAGTGAATGCAAGTTTAAAAAATCCGGTGCGTGTTCTTCCAAAATTAACATATTTTCATTAATTTCTGAAAACAATATCAAAAACCTTATTTATAATGTTTTTGATATTGTTTTCAGAAATTAGTGAAAAGATGTTAATTTTACTAACAAAGTACATAGTACGCTAAAAATAAAATAGTACCCAGGTACGAATATCAATTAATGTCAGAGTAACAACCTATTAAAAAGTATGTATGTATCCTTAGAAATTCAAACAACAAAATCTCTATCCCTTGCAGTTTTGATTTTACACAAGAGACCGCAAACACTCAAAAATAGGTGAGCTTTCAAAAACATGTGGATCCTGTAAGGGCCAATATTTCTCCGCAGCCACTCGAGATGATTTATGCAAAACGCGTTTGGTGTCCATAGACGTAACGGTAATTTTTTTGTGTGTCACCAGCCACAAAAAAAGTGAAAAAAAATCTGTGCAGTCGGGCCCTGTGATTTCGGCTAACGATAACAAACAGTGCGTGATGTGGTTGGCTAATCAATGTGTTTATGGTTATTTTTGTACGTTATAAATGTTTTGTTCACTTTTTGTTTTAGCATAAATACCATATACAAATACAAATATTTATTTAAATCTAAGGCATGTTGTCCACGAAAACCGCACACTCGCTTACGCTATTAACGATTACTTGCGTCTTCATGATCGTCATAACAGCCTTTATAATTCGACCCACTGCTGGGACACAAGGCCTCTTCTTGTCATGGTAGGAGGTTTAGGCAGTAGTTCACCACGCTTGCCCAATGCCAATTGGTGGATAAAGTATAAGGTGATCAATACCCCATTAGTCACCTTCTACTACACCCGTTGAGGACATGGGGTGATGCAATTCTACTCTGCCGGCATCCCATGGCTCCTGGCATCACATGACATTCGTCTTGCGTAGAAATAAATGAAACTGTGTCCCGTTTGCCTATCGTCATGCCTTCATCAAATGAAGCGTCCTTGGACAGTGAGTATGTATGATTGTTATCAAATATATTTAAAAAACTTACAGATGCGAAATTGTCAAGCCCCTGAATACCGCTAGAAAGTAGCCAGTCTTTCGGAATTACAGAAATTAATTCCGCTAGCCTGATTTCACTATCACGGCACTAGATGGTTAAATAACCACGCAGCTACACCTATGGTTGGTCCTAATAATTGTTATCGATGAGTGATCAGAAGCAGTCAAATAATTATCACGAGTTGATAAAAATTGTGACAAAGATGACCTAAAAGTGTATTAATTTTAATGTTCTGAGGATAAGATTGTTCTATTCCACCTCTATGGTCTGGTGGTTCGCCCACTGAAATTAGATCCAGAGATCCCGGGTACGATCCTTAGCTCAGTTCTATTTTATATTTGGTTTAGTATGTATGACTCATTTTTGTCGGGGAGGTCAAATGCATTTACGCATCGTCCCTGCGGGGTGGTGCCAACCGCAGGGGATATGTGGGACTCGAGGTAAAGGCGTTCCCTCCATACCCACTAAACATCCTCCCCGGCCTGACCTCTAGTGCGCTATTGCGGGACGGCTCGGGATCTGCGCATGTGAGCGCAACTACATCGAGACCGTCCCAACGCTGCCCGTCAAGGCACTCCTTGTGTGTGGTGGCCAGCAGCCCACATGGGCTACCGACTAACGCCAGCCCCTGTGGGCTTCTGGCCGACGCCGGCCTTATAGGCCGCCTCCTCACCGACGGCTGCTCGACCTAGCGCATCCTCCTGACGAGGACATCGGGAGCAGCCATCGGACCGCACCCGAGGTCATCGGGCGCGGTCGTGGCCCTGAAAAGGGCCGTCCGGAACTAGCCGTGGTGGGAAAACAAAAACAACCAGATGATGGCATGTGACTTCGAATGCCAAGCGGACACACTTGGTATCAAAAGCCACACATCCACGGCGGAAAGTACCTACCTATCAAAAAGTGAACTTAATTTTTTTCGAAAAATGGATAAAGTATATCTTGGTGCAACCGGCCGTTAGTGATAACAGCCTTATTGTGTTTCGAGTGTGAATGAAGCTGTCTTCCGTGTTCGGCCTTATCATTACATCAGGTGTGATGTAGGCCGAGCTTCACGTCAGAGATAAGAAAAAAAACATGTTTTCTGCCCAATATATTTTTTAACACAAGAAAATTTTCAGTGACATCAAAATATTATTTTGGAAATATCTAACGCATTTAAACAATTCTGCTACCTATTAGATGATAGATAGATGGTTATCGGCAAGAGATTTTTTGTCTCGTTTCTTCACCAATCTAATATTTCGAAAAACTCGGGTCAGTGTTGCGACGTGACTTTGGTTCTCACGTAGAATGACCATGATTTATATCACTGATCCGTCAGAGAGATAATTATCAATGTGAGCTTTGCGTAGGATTATGAAAAGGCAAATATTGATGCAATATTGGTCGCTTGTAACCATGAGTTTATATACAAAAAGTCATTAATTATCCTAGCGAAGGTGCACTTTACTGACATCTTAATATATTTATTACATATTTTAAGAACTGATTTTTTAATTCAATTGAGTAATAGTTCAATGGGTCAAATAAATTTTATCTAAACTAAGTATAGGACAAATAAATGAAAAATGCTTATTAATATAAAAAAAGCCCCAATCAAAATAGCATTGAGAAACTAGTTGAATTTACCGAATTTTTAAAACGGTAAATACCAGATATTTCAAATCATAGCCGGTATTGGCATAAGACGCTCTGTTTGTTGCTACAAAGTGAAAAAAACAATATATTTTTTAAAATTATAATCCAGGTATGTTTTTTGTTTATCCTATCAAGACGTCTCCTCCAACGCGAATAAATACAGTAAACAATTCAAGGTACTAATGGCGATTTTTTTAAAAGCCAATAGTGCTTCCATTCGTTATACAACAAATATACCAAGACATCTAAGGAAAATGCTAACTACTTAAAAAACAGGCAAACCTCTTTTTTTAAATACGGCGTATTGCATAGATGTAGAAACTGTAGATGGGCAATTTGAAGGAGAAAGAGTATATAAACACGTATATTAGAATGAGATAGATGGACGAGAACATTTCACGCACACGCAGGCGGCCTAAATCGGCCTGTCAGTCACGTAGAAAAGACAACAACTCTGACTGCAGTACTATTTATCACGCACAAATGCGTATTACTCGCACATTGATGTAATGTTTGGTCTATCTCTAGTCGATTCATTGCCAATTCATAAACGTCAGTAATTATAAATCTATGGCGTATTTTCATTGTCCTTGGAAAGTTATTTCTTATTATTCTGTTGAAAAATGGGTCCGTAATCTAAAAATACTTGTCGTAGACTTTCTCTCACCTCCCTCGTGCGGTACATTGGCCACACATGGTCCCCAGACACATGTGGCTCCTCCGCCGGGCATATGATGGACACTGCCGTGTGAGAACTGGGGACATCTTTGGCTTGTTGGTCATGTATACACAAAAAGAAAAGTTGTTTTACGACTTATGACGATTTTCAATAACATAACTCCCAACTGTGTCGCTTGGTAACGATATAATTCTGATATAATATTTCCTATAAAGATCTTATGCCTAGTAAGCAAAGGTGTAAATAGATAAGTTATTGAAACCCAGCTTAAAAAAACTGTTTTTAATTAAAAAGGTAAGTAAGTAATTGAAGGGTTTCTCAAAATTAAAAGTCTGTATGGCTTATGTTTCTAAAATACATAGATGTTTTGACCACTGTGAATGCTGAAGTATATACCGTTGAGCGATTTGCTTGTTAACATAATTTTTAAAAGTAAGTGAAAAAAGGGTGCTCAAATATTTTGAACACTTGCTTCATCAAATATGATAACTTTGTGTTGACGACGTTGGGCGCTTAGATCTACATATATCACGCTGTACTATCAGATTGAATGCGCGAATATCACCTTTTTTCTAGTGTTGAAATCCTACTCCTCGCTTCTCGCCCTGATGTAGGTACTGCAAAGGAAAGTTAAGTATAAAATATAACTCTTAATCAAACACTTTTCTTTTCATCTGTACACTCTCAACAAAAATAACGCAGTGCTTTGACCAGATGGGTCACTTGGACTACTTACAATATGAGACGCAATTAATTTATTGCGAAATAAGCTTTAACATTTGGTAGTAGATGTATAGTATAAACCCATTAGAGCTGCTTTTATATATCTTAAGGACTTGTATATACGAACATAAACTACAAAAAAAGATACATACTCACCAAATCACCAAAAGTTATATTTGGTGAGTTAATATCCATTTTGGGGAGCACTGTCTGTACTGACTTTTTAGTTTGCACTTTTATTAATAAAATATTCTAATATTCTAATTTGTGTAATAAATTAAAATGTATAAGGGTCTTGCGCTTGATTTCAAAAAATCATTGTAGACAATGAATTTTCTTACGTTTTTATTCATGCTATAGGTAAGAAATGAAAAAAAAAGGATAGGAGAATCTTATCATTGAACACTGGATTGTACTTATAGAGAACTCGGTTGCCTTCAATGCCAAGACAACTCAGGTGTGCGCGCTTACGACAAAAATATCACCATTCCTTTCCCTTCCCACTCTTTAGGGCACAACTCTGGCACAACAGAGCAGTATTACCATGCTAGGACGGATCACATCGAAAGCGTGATAAAGACAGCTTCACAGGAAGTCAATGTTCTGAAAAAGTTGCGGCATTTTTCACAACCGTGCTTGGTATACAAAATGCAAACAAACTGTGCTGCGTAGTGTACTTACTTACCTAATACTTTCTTTTATGGCTCTGCCAAGAACTTATTTGATACTTTGGTTAGGTTGCAGCGACGCGCGATCCGACTCTAATCTCTTAGAATCTTTAAGCAATAAGTCTTTCCATTATTATATATGACATTTCCCTCTCAATCTACCTTTTAATTGGAATAGTGATGGTAGGACTTCAATGAAATATAATTAACGTGCACCTGCTCCTTTTTTTAATTTAATATTAATAAGTTAATATAATTCCAAATTCTCATAAAAATTTCGGCTCTTGAACCAAACTCATATTTACACTCTCACCCGCTTGGCCCTCACGTGCTCACAAAAAATCTCTGGTGAAATACCGCTAGCCACATCTGGAAGCCATCGAGTATCGCCGTTATGGTCCCGCCTTGGGACACGGCAAAAAACTAGCCAAGCGCGACGGATGTACGGGGCCAACACGCTTGATATAGCTGTACGTGATTTCGGCTTGTCGATTCGTGTCATAACCTTTCGTTTACATCGATAGATAATGTATAGTGGGTAAGCGTTCGTCCTAGAAGTAATTCCACCTTACAAAAGACCGCAGCTATTGTTGTCTTCTGCGTGATAGAAATACCTATTAACAGCAGATTTTATATGTTTTTTTGGCTCGTCAGTTCATGTCATAAACCTTTTTGTTTATAGCAAGAGATAGGGTGTGCGTAAGCGTTTGTCCTGGAAGTACTTCCACCTTACAAACCGCAACTGTTGTGGTCTTTTTTAAGATGATAGTACTACAAACATTCGCCTTTAACCGCCTTCAAAAAAAGAAGGATATCAATTCAACCCGTACGTAATGTTAGAATTGCACTAGTTTTTGTATATGTTAGTCTATACGAAGTGTAGGAAGGTGGGCCCTAGGACCTCTCACGAAAGAGTTTACAGCACAACTAGGAAAACGCCAGGATGACGATGATGATGATGGATTTGTCGGCCATATTTAAAGCGTCCTGAAGAAACACCTTACAAAATATCGCAGTAAATTACAACAATCCGCTCCCAACTTTGGTTTCAACATCACTTACCCTCAGGAGCTTCGCCGCGAAAGTTTCAATTTAATACTTAATAAAAACCCACTGATCCTTTCGCATCATTGACCACCGGTGAACTAAAAAAACTCATTCTCTTTCGTCGTTCTCGTCTTTGTTCCAAGAAAATTATATGCTATGAAAGTAATTACACACGCATGCTGCGCGTACGACGCGGAAATGTCGAGCGGACAGTTTTTTGACGAGTGTCACAGTTCACGCTTGTCTGTAATTGGTTTGCTCTTGTTTTACGTGTCTCTGTCATTATAAAAGCGCTCTTATGTACTGTTATAGTCTAGAAAATTCTATAGACTTTCACATAGTTTTTGCACAGATTATCGGTGATGAGTATTGGCTGACAGATAGCTTGATAGAATTTAGTATGGTTTAAGAAACTACTATTTGTTCGGAGGATGTCAATGGCGTGCGTTCTTCGTAATGAACACGGTCAGTATTCAGATGGGTGACTGAACATTTTTCAACTCTATTCTCCTCCATGCTTCGGAAGACACTTTAAGCAGGTGGTCCCAGAATCCCAGGATCCCGGAAAGATCAGTCGTTCCCAAGGAGGGTTGGTGTCAGGAGTGCGCAGAAGAAGCCCGTCAGTGCAATATGACTACGGATTGCAAAACCATTTATAGTATTTTTACCTCACAAACGCGGATCAGCTATAACTGTACCGATATACAGGTAGATAGGTACTCATTGTGTGCGTCAATGCGGGAGCAATCAGTGCTGACCCAATAATAAATTGGAAGCATGGTAGAAGAAAGAAGAAGAAATTGCTGTTTGCCGATGAACGTTTCGCCGAAAGTTGCATAATCAGTCTTACGAATACCTGCCATAGAGACAATTATTAATTAAATAATACAGAAGATATGAAAACAAATATGAAGGGATAGGGACATCACGAAAGCCACTAAGGCCCGTATTACAGAATGACACTCAGAAGTCAAACACGTCTTGAGAATCATCTGTCACTTTCTATCACGCACAAAGTGATAGAGACGTAGGACGCTCAAGTCGGCGTTCATTCTTGACACTTATTCTATAATACGAGCATAAGACCCTGCTGGTTATATCACTTGTTTTGCCTGTCTTATGATATGGTGCGGAAACATGGACGCTGCGAGAAATAGAAAAAAAGAAGATAGATACTTTAGAGAGGCGGTGCTGGAGACGAATGCTGGGAGTTTCATGGACCGAATTTCGCACAAATCTATCTATACTCTAGAAACTCGGCATCAAGCAGCGTCTGCCTACTCTCATGCAAACACGTCGTATACTGGAAGTTCTTCGGTCACGTCTCAAGACTGGAAAACCAGTCGATTGCGCGATTAATTGTTCAGGGAAGAGTGGATGGTACTAGCCCGAGAGGCAGCCATGCGATGGACCGACCAGATATAATCTGTCGTGGGCGGCCCGTTGCATGAATGCACAAGAAGCGCTACAGATCGGACACGTTGGCGGAATATAGTGAGGCGAGCGACAATGGCCCACGGCACTCCCTCCTGACGACCACGACCGCTCTGTCAAGAGCGAAACGATGAAGAAGAAGAGCCATAGAGACTCCAGACAACAAAAAAATAACTTTAGTATCTCCTTTATGTCCAATGTATCTGTCAAGCGAACCCAATTCTTATAGAAAGTACCACCTACAGGTAGGTAGTAGGTACTTTCTATAACATTTCTTATAAGATCTTTCTATGAGAAAAGTAGTACCTACTTAAGTTAAACTATGAATTCTAAAACACCATGTCCGCTCAAATCACCAAAGTAATTTGACCCATCTCCCGTCTCCAGCTCAGTTTATAAATAGCGCCGGAGATGGGCAAAAAACAATCCGGTGTCGTGTCACATGGTCCAACTTTACGCAATATGGGATCTGACCCTTGTAACCCAGGAGTATTTATTTTATCTACGGCTTATACCGTGGGACTGAAACGGGACGATCGCGGCCAAAATTAAGCGAGGGAAGTGAACGCTGAGATATATTTAATCTGTGGAGGTCTTTTGTTTTCCTATTGATAGAAGATTATGAGAATAACGTAATTAAAAGTGTATTTTAGCAGAATTTTATCAGTTCTTAAGAAAGACTTATGTGTATTATGTTGTGAATCCTGAATTTGACTGAACATTTTGTGTTTTTAGAACTTGTTACACCAATTTTATGTTATTGTTTTTTCGAAGTAATTCCTGTCTGTTTTGTCAGAGTGCTTGTATGAATGTGTTTTTCTTTCTATGAAATATTACAGCATTATTATACACCTAAATCAGAACATCACCATAAAATAAATATACACCGCAAGAAGAAAGCTTTTATGTGAGTACCTATTTCACTATTTATGTATCTGCGTTCGGTCGTAGTTGGAAGTATTTAATAAAACCATTGAGATATGTACTAATGATTAAAACCGTAAAGAAATTGTTAATAAGCAACAAACAATTGAAAGCTTCCATTTGTCGGTCCAATCCCGTCTCAATAATAGGAGAAGACTACTTAAATAATTAAATACAATTTTGTACATTTTCAGAACGCAATATTATTATGACACAGAGGCGCTTTTTCCTTGGGTTTTAAGACCGATTTTTGTCTATTTACCGTTGTGCTAACAGGATTTGTTTCTCACCGTAATCCAAATACTCAAAAACAAAGGTTTCCTTCATCCCCTGGTGACACGGCAAATATCACCGTTCCGTTTATTCCGTCGCCTAGTTCCGTTAGCCAAATGCACCTTGCATCGGCAAATAACCTGCGACCTATTTATCCGGCCACGAAAAAAATCTAGTCTCCGACCGACATACAACTGCGGCTCCCGAAACAAACGCTGAGCTAATTCCAATCTTATTTGCAGTTAGTAAGAGTAGTGCTGCCGAGTGGCGCAGTAAACGTAAAATGGTTTGTGAAACCACATGTGGGAAAGATTTTGGGTACTTTTTGTGGTCGTTCTAACTTTTGCTGCAACGGATGTTTGGTCTCGTTTGGATATTAATTAGTTTGTTGTATTTTCTCTTTAGCGTTCAGCTAATGAAACAGATTATAAGACTTTTAGCCTTTTACACCTAATCAAGATATCATTGGATGTTTGAATGTGCTATTAGAGACTGTACGAGAATTTATTTCGCCCTGTGATGATTGGATTTAGTCATCAGCTGCTTTTATATAAACATCCTAATAACTAATTAATTTAATTTTAAAATAACGCACTAGGGAGTATGTTTGAAATATATGAAAATTGTACCAAACAAAAAACAAAAAAAGAAAAATTAGGTACACTTTTCGTAATTTCAAATCTGATTAAATCTTATATATAAAATTCTCGTGTCACAATGTTCGTTCCCGTACTCCTCCGAAACGGCTTGACCGATTCTCATGAAATTTTGTGAGCATATTGAATAGGTCTGAGAATCGGCTAACATCTATTTTTCATACCTTTAATTATCAATTTTTAATTATTTTTTTTTTTTTAATTTATAAGGCAAAACAACGTTTGCGGGGTCAGCTAGTAAAACTATAAAAAAAATCAGTGAGTGTCTTTGTTACGTTTACCTTTTAAGCCGCTAAAGCTAATTTATTATATTTTCGGTAAGGTATTCCCACTATATAATCTATACTACACTTTACCCGGGTAGATTTATATAAAATACTAGCTGTCCCGGCCACGCGTTGCTGTGGTAATTTCATACTACTGGCCTATCTAGCATTGAATTTGCAGTATAAAAAAAATGAGGACTACTTATCAAGATAAAAACTATCCTATCTTTCAAGTTGGATCAAACTGCACACGGTGTACAAATTTGATTAAAATAGGTTAAGTAGTTTACGAGTCCATCGCGGACAAACAACGTGACACGTAATTTATGTATATTAAGACTAGCTGACCCGGCAAACGTTATTTTGCCTTACAAAAATGATTAAATTACTAAAATGGCTATAAAAAAATTGTTGTGTGGGTTGGTGATAAAAAAGTAAAAATGTAGGGTTGTATGTATTTTAAATGCCACATAGTAAAACAACAAAAACAAAAAATTTAGTCCAAAAATTAAAAAAAATATTTAAGGGTGGATTACTCTTAACATTTAGGGGGATAAAAAATAGATGTTGTCCGATTCTCAGACCTAGCGAATATGCACACAAAATTTCATGAGAATCGGGAAACCCGTTTCGGAGGAGTTTAACCACAAACACCGCGACACGAGAATTTTATATATTAGAAGTCTATGTTACTCGTGGAAATGGTAGCATCTTACCGGTAAAAGATTGCATAGCATTTATGTAGGTACTGCCGAGCATAATTATAGAGTATCTTTACAAACTAAACTTATCACAGTAAAGAAAATTACGTAATTTTCTGTCTTTCTAAAGTCGATAATAGTCAGTTTTATTAAGACATAGTTCCAACATGAGTCAGGATTCCATTAGTTGAACTGTACAACGAAGCTGTATTTGATTCTATTCTACGCAAGTTGGTGTTCACACCAATCTCTAACAATCAAGAGATGCAGTAATAACAAACAAATAAAGTTCGTATTTGAAATAACAGTAACGTAGAAGCGTCACGTGCGGTAACGCGTCGGTCACGTCGCGTCCCATAGCGATTCATGTGACAGACCGACGGATTGTGGTATTCTTGATTGATATATTGTGGAAAGTGCAGCGGTAATACGAGAGGGAAACTCGTGATGTATTAAATTTGAAGCACAATCTCGCGAACATCACAATGATATTGCTTCTCTTTATGCACGAACACGTGGGTGCGTTTAGTTACCTTTACTCTCACAGCTGCCGCAGAGTTCAATCAGAGGGAAAGAAAAAAGTTAGATATAGTCTTTATTGTACACCAAAAAGATATAAATAAAGAAAGAAAGAAAAACATTTATTGGCCTAAATACAATTAACATTATTGCATAACTGTACAATTGGCGGTCTTATCGCTAAAAGCGGTCTCTGAGAAGCGGATGTATCTCTTGTGTCTCCTCTTTTTGCTCCTGCTACTCGATGTATATAGATCATGAGGACTATATCCATAGTCTTGAAGAGCCTGTAGTGTTCTGGCCTAGGATAAGCTAATACCAGGATACTTATTTCAATCCTGGCTACAGAGTTGCAGTCGAAGCGATTGATTCCCGGTCATGACCACATGATCTGCAGTTCGATAATGCTACTTGCCCTTACTGAAGATAACGCATTTAATACCTCAGGTACCACAAATTATTTCTATACGCGACGGCATAATATTACGCCGTCTGGATGTTGTTAATTGTTTCGGATAAAATAGGTACGTTATGTACGTAAGGTCGAACGAAAAACGTCTTAAATACGGCGTGGCACTAGCAACGTGTATATCGTCGCTATCAATCTCCATCAGGTAACGCGCTGCATTATCACTGGAAATCCGCCTTCATATTGATGTATGATATACGCTTAGAGTAGGCATTTTGTATTTGCGTTCATATTTTTTCGTATTTTTGATCTTGTATCAATATTACATAAGTACTCGTTTTGATTTAAAATGCAAATTCTTCATTAAAACAAAAATTAATAAAAGACCTCAAATTAAAAATGAGTAACGCAGACAGATTTTGTAAGCTAGTCGAACTTATAACAAGTCAACCAAACCGAGCACAAATTTGTCATCCCCTGTATATTGAACCTGTTAATGGAATTTCCAAAAATCCTTTCTTAGTGGATGCCTACACTGTATGAGATATCTATGTGCAAAATTTCAAGTCTCTAAGTTCAGCGGTTTGGGCTGTGCGTTGATATCTCAGTCAGGACTTTGAATTTTATATATATAGATGTCCTATCTTGTAGAGTCATAACCATCGCGTGAGAATACTGTTAACACTGTCGTCCATCACACACTTATCACGCATACGTTCAGACGAATCTCGCGTTGAAAGTAACCAAAAAATGTTCACTTGTACTGCCACGAAATTATTGTTTTCAGTAGCTGACAGCGGGTGTCTCAGGATTTTTATGTTACTCAACAACTCATATGATACGATGGAGATAATACAAAACAGCTTACTTTTTTCTAAAGATATTTTGTTATGAATGAGTATACGACATCATACTGGTTTGATCAACATCGACATAACAGAAAAATCTAATAGCCAAATAACATTAACTTTTTAGTGTTTTTTTCCTTAGTAAGATTTCAAGGGCTTCATGGGGTTTAGGATTGAATCCATTTCTGAATTTAGTATAACTCAAAAAACTCTAATGGATAGATAAAATCCAACTTGGTAGAGGCTAGTTGACTAGAAATCCTCTTGGGAGATTTGACTTACAGGCTTGAGGACCCACCAAGGTCCAAAATGGTCAAAAAACAGCAATAGTCAAAAAGATGGAGTCAGGAGGGGCATTGAGATATAGTACATTATATCTCAATGCTGACTGGGACTAGAATAGAATATATTAAATGAAAAGTAAGGAAAACTCCAATAGGTTTTCAAAAAAATGTTTCATAGGTAATGTTGATAGTCGAAATAAAATGAATTTACATACAAATAAATCAATTTATAAGTAAAATTTTATCTAATTGACTTATCAATTTTAAAACGTCGTACATTAGTGAAATAATTCGACTAGTGTATATATTTTTTTGTATTACACATAATTCTTATAGTGCTGTCTATCTCTACTAACCTTTATTTGTGTCCGTTTTTATTTTGTTTACTACATAATTACCTATATAAAATCATTTTTAATCCTGGTATTCACTAGTCCAAAAGGAGAATTGCATAGGTAACGCGTACTTATTTTATATCCCATGGGTAACTCACTTTCTATTTTCTTAAAGTAGGTTCTAACTGCCAAACTACTGTCCTTTGTAGTGTGTGTATGTTTTTCGTAGGGAGTGAACTGTGGTCCTAATAACCGAAATAATTTGTAGTTTCTCTTCCCTGGCCGTGAAAAGACAAACTAAGATAAGTAAAATTTTGTATTTTTTTAAGAAACCTTTTTCATACTTTGTAACTCATCTGTTTGTCGTTTAGGTATTTTCTCGATATTATTTATAGATCGATATGAATTATATATTTCTTGAAAGGATTTTATGACGGGATTACAGTCACAAAATCCTTCAAATATACCTACTTACAAAGTATAATAGACAAGTATTTTGTAAGTAGGTATATTTGAAGGATCTTTAAACTATAATGAACCCTTATTACAAAACGAGGACTACAGCTAGTCATGGCTTAAAACTGATGTTAACTCGGTCTTTCATTTAGCAAATAAAAGTGACAGTATCAGTTTTAAGTCATGACTAACTTTAGTCCATGTTTTATATTAAGGGGAAATGTACATTTTTTATTTATGAAAAAACTATTGCAGATGTTATCTCTATCCAATGTCAGAATACAACAAATATTTGATTTGCATTGAAATTTACAAAAAGCTGAACCCTCAATATTTTCGAAGTATCTTAAATTTTAATGTCGAACTTAACACTTTATGCCTTCCCAGCGTCCTCTCAACGCTCTCATATGAATCTCCGGATTTACCATTCATCGTTGACAACTATATATAGTAATAACTCTTTTTAATGTGCTATTTGATTACGGGCATTTAGTCAAAACTGCGCACAAAAGACTTAACTGTATTTAGAAGGCCATTCACGAGGCTGTTACGCTATGATTTATAATCTGTTTAATTTAAAATTCGTGGCTCAAGAATAAGATGTGTCGCTTTTGCTCTTACGTAATGCGGAATGTAGTAAAAAAACGTGAGTCGCAAATTTGTCTCAGATGGTTTATTTTTGTTTTTTCTAAATAAGATTAAAAAAATATACTTGAACAAGTTCTAGGAAACTTACGTTACTTAAAGAAGTTAGCACGCGCATATTCAGAAAGTGATGTAGCAATTTACTTGTTAAGAATCATAGGTATATAATAATATTGGCTCAGTGAAATGCTTCGGCAAACCCCGGGTCGTCTCCAGTAAGGGCATGGGGGAAACCGGAGTGGTTTAGCAGGTATTCCCAGTGTCGTGGTGATTAGGTGCTAGGCGACCCCTGCACAGGCCCACGTCTAGCCAACGGTCCGCTGGTCCACTAGCCAGCGGTTTAGGGTATCGTCCGGAAGCGAAATCCACTCCGATAAAAAAAAAGTTATATAATAATATGTGGGTTGTTATTGTAAAACCAAAAAGTTCTTGAGCAATTTGGTATTGGTATTACTTAAATGTTTATTTTAAATTCAATAGTGAATATTATTTTGTTTTGTATTGTAAGTAAAGTGTAAAGTAACATTTTATCAAGATATGAGATTTTATTTGAAAATATTTAATACTGTTACTTTTTAAGTTGTCGAAAAATGATTTTTTCCGCTTTATACTATCCTTAATCTATTTCTTTAGTTCCATGACCATGAACGCTGAAAAGTGTTACGAACGTCGGGCTAAAATGACAAAATAATAGGTTGGGGAAAAAGTTTCTTCGCATTTTTTAAGAAAATTCAAAACATTTTTTAATATAGTTTATTTACATTTAACTAAAGTATGTAGGTACCATTTTGTTCGATAACTTTTTGCCATCTTGTAGGTAGGGACATGATCCCATTGCTATAGAAATTTTGGGACTTCTGGTCAAAATACCGCGACAAGTGGTTTTGGCAGTCCTCTCGTGATGTTAACCTGACACTGCCTAAAGAATTCTGAAGAGACCGAAACAGGTGAAAATCTGAAGGTACAAGGTCAGGACTATACGGCGGATGCATTAACACCTCCCAGCCAAACTCTCTTAATTTTTGCTGAGTGGCTAAAGATGTGTGAGGTCTAGCGTTATCATGATGAAAAACCACACCCCTTCTGTTGATTAATTCCGGCCGCTTTCTCTCAACTTCTTGCTTTAATCTCATCAGTTGTTCGCCGTAGAGTTCAGAATCGATGGTCCTGCCTGGTGGTAACAGCTCATAATGAATAATGCCCTTCCAATCCCACCACACACACAGCATCACCTTGTTGCGAGTTAACCCGGGTTTCGCCACAGTCTGTGAAGCCTGACCGGCCTTTGACCACGACCTTTTTCGCACGTTCTTGTCGTACGTGATCCACTATTCATCACCAGTTATCAGCTTCTTCAAAAATGGTTCGGTTTCATTACGTCGTAATAAAGAATCACAAATGAGTACACGGTTCATTAGGTTTCTTTCAGTGAGCTCGTGAGGTACCCAAATGTCGAGCTTTTTTGTGTACCCAGTTTTTTTCAAATGCGCCAAAACTGTTTTGTGGTCAATTCCCAGTTCTTTAGCTACGTCGTAACTACTGACATGCTGATCTTGCTCCACTTTTTCAAAAATGGCATCCATTTTATCTGTAATAGGGCGACCAGAGCGACGTGCATCTTTGACATCAAAATTTCCGGATTGAAAACGCTTAAACCAAATTTGTGCCACTCTCACAGACACTGCACTAGGTCCATAAACATCGCAAATTTTTTTCGCGGCTTGCGTTGCAATTTTACCTTTTTTGTAGTAAAATTTTAAAATGTATCGAATTTCTTCATTAGATTCACTCATCTTGGCGGTACGAAAAACAAATGAAAATCACACATTTTCCTAATTTGAATTTGGAATTATGTTCTTTAAAATTTAAACTTTCAATGATACCAAAACCAGCCAGATACAAATAGTATAGCCAAAGAGATTCTATTACAAGTTTATACATACTATAATGCGAAAAGACTTTTTCCCCAACCTAATATAAAACCTAAATACACGCGAGTTAAACCCGTTTAAAATTAAATTAGTTTATCAACTTTAATTTATTGTTCTTGACTTTTCTTATTCGTTTGTACCTACAGTATGTAAGTACTTATTTTACTAATCTATTAAATATATACGTTAAGTCAGGCCTGTCCCTTATAGGCGTAGGCAGAGGTCACTTACTTCCACTTGCTACGAGTATGATCCTTACATTTTTCTTTCACTTCATCTGCTTAACACTATACTTGTAAAATTACACATACAATTTCCAATAAGTGGCATAATCTGCCTTACAGTGGAATGGAGTAAATGTAAACTAAAAACATCTGATTAAATATGCCGTAGTTCCAGTGATGTGGCAGAATGTTAAGTTGACCACCTGTCACGCCACCATAAATTCTCTTATATCAAAATATCGTATTTTAGGAACATTAATTATAGAGAAATTTATATGTAGGGACAAATCGCTGGCGTTTTCTATGGAAGGACCGTTTGTAAGGTCAGCAAAATAGTGGAATCAAAATATTATTTTATAAAATCTTACAATAATTTTTTGAGTTTTATAGCTTTTTGTACTTTTTTATCTGTTGATCAGTTTAATATGTATACTATTAGGTACTGAGAATTCTAAGTGGTGTGTGCATCCATCTTCGGTAATATACCTATATAGGTAGGTAGGTACTCATCATCGAATCAGAGTGAGATGGATCGCAAAAACCTACGCGGCTTAGTTAAAAAAATTAGGTTTTTTTATTTAATAGTCTCCACGGAAACAAATGTTTTAGGATAAACGTTGCTTCTGACGGTCCTTGCACAAAATTTGGGCACGCACCGTTTTTTGCCGGTAAACGTTGCGACCATCTGGTTAAGATTTTTTGTCTCACAAAAAACTCGCCTGACCCTTTCGTACCTTTTGTGCTGGCCCAAGTTTTTTCAATTCACCCAAAGAACTAACCCTCGCAATAACTTGTATTACCGTATTAGTAGAATTCTAAAGGCGTGATGAAATTTTTGATTGAACTAACGGATTGTATCAACGGCTAAAAACTTTTTATCGGAACCTTTGTGCTCGCATAGACAATTATATTTCTTAATTTAGGCAAAGGTACACCTGCGTGCAGTTTTACGCGAATACGACTCTCAATAAGCTGGTGAGTTCGAAATTCAAAAATGAATTGGTCGCATTTTAATCGTAATCTTTTCATAATCAGAATCGACGGCATTCGTAATTGCGAGGCAAAGGCTCGCCGACTGTAGTGCCAATCGAAGTGGTTATGAATTTAAAAAAAGTTAGGTCGGCGATTGAATGAATGATTGCATGAATGAGATATCGCGACGCGGATCTTTGTGTATATTGTGTTAATGCAGCACAATTGGTTTGTGTGCATTGCGGGGGCTGGAATGCAGTACTCAGCGACCAAGGGTAGCAATATTGATCAAATATCTTTAATATCGATGAAATTCGATAAAGTGGATAGTGCTTTGAATTTCAAGTAGGGTACTTATTATACGGAAGAATTGAAATGAGATTATAAATTCTCTCGTCACAAAATTATAATAAGGTAATTTTTTTCCAGCTTTGACTGTCTTCGATGTGATACTGTTATAACAGCTTTTAGTAAAGTATCTATCTATTACAAATCTATTGGTAAATACCTATTCCCATACTTTTATTTCAATGCAACAAACAATATAACAACCAGGATTGGAATGAAATAATTATGTTTACACACAAAACTTACAAGATGAGATGACTTATTTAATATTCAAATTTTATTTAAAACTTAGAGTAGATTTTGCATTTAAAATAAATGAGAATGATCTAAGAAATTTATAAAAATAACCAACTATATATTATCACTCGTACTCACATATAGCTCAAAATAAACAAACTATACCCAAGTACTTTTTTAAACTTTTGGTCCACTCTCGGTAGATATGTACCGAGACAGTTAAAAACAATTGTAACTGGACTTTATTAATGATCCACAGATTAAGTACAAATATACGGTTTTACCCATAACTTGTTCTGTAGTTCTTCCTGCTAATTTTCATCATCCTAGGTCATCGAATCACCCTAGACGTCTTAATACAAAACGAGATTTAAATATAGTAGTTACCAGGTTTTCACCAAATAAGTTTCAACTATTTGCAAGTGTCAATGTTGCGGCATGGATAGCCGAATCGTTTGTTTGCGTTGACTTAAGTTGTATTCAATATTCTTTATTCATATAAAAGATAAAACTAAACTTTTGCTGTCTAGCAATCATTGTTAAATTATAAATAATAGCAGCAGTAACCTAGCGACAAAACTCTGGTAGTGCAACTTCTATCCGTGGATTGAATATTCAAACTGTTAAAATGGTTTTAAAGAAGAACGACTTCATTGAATTTTGTTTTATGATAATCCCTAAAGATGTAGCCGTCAGACATTACAAATAAGGTAGTTTCTTCGCCGGAGCATTTATAAAGGTCGTCCTGGTGTATATCGTTTGCATGTTATCCCCGTTGGCCTTCGTGACTGACTGGGCCGTTTTACCTTTGTGTTCGTCGGAACGTTCCGTGCGACACGCTGGTGGAGAACGACGCGACTAATAACTGTGCGACATTTTGTATCTTACATGTTGGAGTGACTCCTCTACTAAGGGATGTTCATTATTTCTTAGATTAAAATAAAATACTTTAATATTTATTTATTTATTTATTTATTTCAGTCTACATGCATGCTTACAGAATACATTTCCAACACACAAGCACGTTATACAGTACAGTCACAATAATACATTAAGAAGATGAATTATAATTGCAATTTAAAAATACTATTTAATAAAAATGTCATAATAAAAATATACATCAATATGTTGGCCTTATAACAATTACTTGTGTTTAATGATTGTACAATGGGCGGTCTACGATAAGTTCGCTACGGTAGATCTTAGTTACATATTTCATCGTGTCTCCTTTTAGACTCGATGTGATTGGATTTCAGGCTCGTGTCGTCTGTATTCGTTTATTTCTTAAATCAAACTGTCTGACGGTCATAATTAAAACCTCTAAGGTCAAAACAACCAAATGCGTAGATTAATCTAAGTACTTACGTACCAAATGCAGGTTCGACACCGCAACCTTAAAATGTCATGTTTTTATTTTTTATCAGTTGGCTTTGGAAATTATCTATCAAGTTCACAATAATTTTCTTCTTTAGCCAGATCTTCAGTTATTCTTCTTTCTTAATGTTGGGATTAAAATATGGGTGTCGAACATTTTACCACTACCATAACGATAGGTGAGATGAGGCCAAGAATTTCCCTGTCTAAATTAAAAAAAAAAACAAGTATAATTTCTAGAACTTCAAATGGTTCTTTTATCGACTATTGCTATTGATTGCAGATGACCTTTATAGGTTCACCGTGGCTTTGAATAAAGCGAGGACCTTGGTCATCTAGCCTGTAAGGCGCACTAGTTAGCTAAGAGGATTTCTAGTCAGTCAACATCTCCCGCGGGAGAGTCTTTACCCGATTACAGTCGCTAGGGCGTCAGAGCTGGTAGGAGCTCCAAAGGGCGAAGGTTGGGAGCTGTAGTGACGGTTTGGTGTTACAAGTGCCTGTTATAATGCTTACGGTGCAGGTCGTAAGCTCGTTTGCTACTTTCGCATAATCTGCTTCTTCTTATCGTCTTTCGAAAGCAGTTGGGACCACCAGCTTAACGCGCCTTCCAAAGCACGGGGGAAAATCGAGTCGAAACATTTTTGATCAGCCAACCGTGATCTTAGCAGCTTACATCTGCCACCGTAACGGAGAACGCACAATCGACGGCGTCAGTGTCCTCATCAGAAAAAAAGTTGTACACAACGCAGGCTTATGCACCGAGCGTCTTGTAATGTGGGCAGAGGCAAGGGTCACACGTCGTGGCACGGCCGGCGCCGCCCCGCCCGCCGACCGGTGGCCTGCCATTCTGGATCGATACACACGATGCCTAAACTTTACCGGCTTTGATGTTCGACATCACTGTATACAGTACTCGGAAGCCACGGTTGACTATCATCGACAATAATAGGTATGAAAATAAAAATAAAATATTTTTATTTCTGTTCAGGTTGTAGCGGCCCCTGTGGTCTAGCTAGCGGCCTCTGTGGTTCAATCGAAGTCCTCAGATCGAGAGGTCCATTTAATTGAGGTAAAAATTTGTGCTTGGTCAGGTTAGCGGTCAGGCTTGTTTTAAGTCCGCTTGGTTACCATGGTAACTTTCATGGTGGGTGCATCCACTTATAACGTGGTACTATAACATTGTCATGTTATAGCACGTGTTTTGCTATTTCCAACTGTACTGGCAATATATTGAAAAGTAAATGTATGTCAAAATTCAAATCATACTTGATATTCGGTTCGGTTTCCCGCTAATGGTTCATTAGGTGGATCGGGTATTGTAACGTGGTGCTATAACATTGTCATGTTATAGCACCTTTTTTCCCATTCCCAACTGTATTAGTAATTCAAATCATTCTTGACTTCATCCAATCAACATTAGCGGAAAACCGAACTAACATTTTACATTTTCTGTTGCATAAAAATCCAAAAGGCGACTGCTGCATTCCAAAAATAAACGCACACAAAAGAGTTTCATTGGAAACCCAACCCCAATAACTCGTAAATAAAAAAGTTAATGTTCCCACAGTTACCTTTAGTTCACCAAATTACCTAGCAACATCCTCCCTTCCCCTCCCTCGGGGTGGTGTCCAGGGCGGGCGGGGCGGCGGCGGCCCGTGGCTATCGCCCGCCCTAAATCACGCCAACTTACAGTTGTCGCTTCTTAAATATATACCGTAACTGTAGGCACTCTTGTGTATACGACAAATTTGTAATATAAATATATCTAGGAGGTACGCACGTAAGGCGTGAGAGTGGGGAATAGGTTAGGTATATATAGACGTAGAATCTTCAACTTTTAAGAGCTTGATTGAGAGAGCTTGTAATACTAAGACTAATAGAAAAGTTAACATATTTCGAGGTTGAGTTTTCTTGTTTTGTTACGGTCTACTTATAATGACTCTTAATAAAATTATTAAGTGTCAAATGAACTTATTTGACACTTAATGATTTTATTAAAAGGCATTGTAAGCAGACCGAATTTACCGATAAGTATGTTCCGAAATTCGAAGCTTTGAAAACGGACTGCTATCTCCCATTTAAAAGTTTATGAGTCCATCAGGATGAGATACATACATACATTCTTACGTACGCTCGTAATGCCAAATGGGATTGAGCAGAGCTTTTGGTAACATTTAAATAGTTACACATAAAGCTATATTTAGCAATATTGGCCACGCAGTGCATCCAATAGTAACATGTTGCCAACCTGTCACGTCGCCTCGGTAAAGTTGAAATAAATTGTACATTTTATCATTTTTGAAAATAATGACCCTTGGCATACGTAGCACAGTTATCAGCTTGAAAAGAGAACGCCTCTTTGTTTACCATGGACGCTACGGAAAAGCGGCTACGAAACGACTACGCATCGCGTCTTTTTCATAGTAAAAAAACATAGTCTAATTGAGAACCTCCTCCTTTTTGGAAGTCGGTTAAAAAAGGAGGCGAGGCGGGTCCGACCTGATAAGTGTTCGTAGCACACTTAAACCCAACTACTATAAATGTGATATACAGTACCTACTTAGTACCGACTTTTCTCTCCGGACATAGTTCGAACATTACATTGTAATAATTGAAACTAATTTTTGTATCTGATATTATATAGAAGATGAAATGAGAAACAATTAGTAAAAAACTTATGCATTATAAATGCATAATTTTTGAATTAATCGTTTGCAATGTACAATAAATTACACGCTACTAGATTTACAGTAGAAAAAAACAATAGCAGAAAGTTTATCCATTGTTTAGCAACAACCATATAACAATAAGTGCCCCTTACACTCAAACTTTTTATTTTTGCAAGAAAAAAGTTGACTGCTTTTTCTGTGATACCGAGATTAAAAGGCACGGTCGTTATATGCTAATTTACAGGTTTGTTGCTTATGGGGTGTTTTATGGGTTTCTTTGAGGGTCACAAGAAACTCTGGCACCCTTTTGTCTTGTTTTTTATTTCTTATAAAGAAAAAAATCCAGTCAGTCATTATTTACTGCGTAATGCATTTAATAACTTACTTGTACACATTTTAAAATTATAGGAGGGAACATAACGGTAGGGCCGAGAGGAGGCAACTCTTAGATGGTAATAACAATAATTGATAGATCGACACGAACGCCGCGCAATAATTGTTGATGTCGCTGTTCCCCATGACGACAACCTTGTCAAAGCTGAAAAAGATAAAGAAAACAAATATCTTGATTTGGCTCACGAGGTTGTTGACATGTGGCACATCGATTCAGCAATTGTTGTTCCGATAGTCATATCTGCCCATGGTCTGACAGCCAAGAGCCTCGATAAACACCTTAAGAGGCTCGCGTTAGGTGGTTGGATCAAGAGTCAGATGCATAAGGCAGTACTTCTTGACACGGCCCGTATAGTGAAAAGGTTCCTGTCTCTGGATCCTTAACCACCGGTAGCCCTGATCTTGCTGCCGATGGGGAACAGCATTTTTGTATTTTTAAATTTTATGTTTTTTTTTGTGTTTTACATTGTAAAATTTAATATTTAGAAGTATAATTTTGTATGTGTTTTAAAAGAAATAAAGGGAATAATAATAATAATAAATTTCTTTATTGACATCATTTTCTTTGTTGTCTACAAAATCCTATGAAGGCTCTGACTCCCAAACTAGGCTAAATGTCTGTATCTCAGGAGTCAGTGGCTTCTCCCATTTTTAGAAAAGAAAGAAAGAAAGAAAAAATATTTATTCAGTGAACAAAAAACTTACAATTACTTTACAATTGATACGGCTCACTGAAGAGGCACATACTCAGCATGTGTCGAGGTGTCAAAGGACGCCCCGACGCTGGTCTTCCGTAGGCACCTCGGGTGAGAGGGTAGCTACTATTGCGCGCACCAATACAAGTAGTACAACAACACACATAATATTAACAACAACAACAACAACAAAACAAATGTGAAATAGTCAGTACGCTCCATTTTATTTATGGGATTTAAACTATATACTTAAATGATATGCATAAATATATAGTATACCTATGTTATTTGAGGGAGGAAAATAAATATATAATAATGTATAACTATTATAATACATGTATCCACATATTATGGGACCTTAAAAACTATTATGGGACCTTTTTAGCAGCATGAGTGTCAAAAAGCTTAGTAAAACAAGAAACATAAAAGTGACAATGCTTCGAATTTACATTGAATTTAAATAAGTACCTATAAATATGTATTAAAAATAGATAAGTACATATTTAGTTACTTGGTTAAAGCAAATCTGTACAAACTTCAACATGATTGACCCAAATGGCAGACTATGGCACGATAGTGAATAATACTACGGCATTATTACTGTTAATAAGAGGAGAATGAAATTAAAAAGTATAACAATAATTATCTTAACGTTAACATAGGACCAACGTTTGAACCCTATGACACCCCGGTGCAAGCGTAACTGCTAACTGTGGGGTCAGCCATAGTTACACAATCGTAATTGGGGTCCAAAGAAGGCCACGACCGGCGCATTTAATTTTGTACCTAGTAGAGAAGGTAGTAAAATCTGAACTGAAAGAAAGAAAGATATTTTTTATTTTCACACATACATGAGACATTAGATGCAACATTGTAAATTATTATGGCAAAAAATAAGAAAAAGAAACAAATAGCAAATTTAGTACCTACCTAAATACGACTGTGCCAAAAATAGGTGACCAATTCAGCATAATTGTCAGGTATTAAAAAAAATACCTGACGCTGGCTTTCAATTGCACCTTTAATTTTTTTTTTGACAGCCGAATAGCTGAATATCATGTTTCCTCATAATCTGAATATCCGAATACTCATGTTTCCTGTTAAATTATGAGTTTTTTTGCTACTTATAATTATCATACCAGCCGTCCGCGGGTAAGCCTGCATGTCAGTCGCAGCGCTATAAAGTTTAGACTATACCTAATCGATCTCTGTCCCTTTTATCCAAATCCCGTTCTGGCGTGACTGTAAAATAACGAAAACGAACATCCATACATCCAAACTTTCGCATTTATAACAATAGTAAGATATGAAACTTTCTAACGTGACTTTGTGACAGCCTCACATTAGGTTTGGCAACACATAGCTGCCTAGAGTTCTATAAGTGCTGCAAAAATAATGTACCTAATTGCTTCTCTTAGTGAAAATTTTAAAAAATAATCATGCCCACAAAAGAGAAAAAAAACAAATCGATTTGTATGTATAAAAAATTTGTAGACAACCTAACTTATCACGTTACCGTATCTAACCCTGCAAAGGTTATTTTTCAAACGCCAAAAAAACACAACTCCTTGTCTACAACGGTATACAAATGACCATATGGGGGCCGTTTTGTCCCAGCTAACTTTTTAACCCGTTGACCGAGTTTTTTCAACAACGTTAACAGGATATTACGTAGGAGCTTTCATACCACGTGCCGCCCGCATCTGTAGGTTGTATTAATCGGGCCCACCTGACTGTGTCGAGAAATTACGATAAAAACCATCAATGGCCCTGGTAACCCAATGAACTTTTATAGCGTGTAAACATGTTGGTAGCACACCTTGTTTTATGGTATTGAAAATTGTCTAACTCGCTGACACTTTGAATGTTACGGTTTTAACAATAAAAAACATAATACATGTAAAGCGATTTATTTAATGTTTAATTCGTGGTTTATTTAGAAGAAACATAATATACTATCACGCTTAAAATTTTAAAAGTGGTTGAGCAGAGCTCCAGATATAAAAAGGTTACACAAAAAGCCACATCTGGCAGTATGGGCCATACAGTGCATCAAAATAGTGACAGTGTATCACCTTCATAAAAGGAGCATCTAATATATAGTAAACAACAAACAAAAGTCAACCGGGCCAGTTTGTAATACATTCTTCAATATCACATCAGTTTGGCTTCGAAAAAAGACTGCGATTGTTTTAGAAGTATTATAATCATTATAAAATCAGAAATCCTTTATTTTCTGTACTTGATAGGCAGGTAGTACGTGTGGACTTTGCTAAGTACTTTTAATGGCTGATTTCAAAAACATTATTAACTTATTACCACCGTCAGTTTTCATGGCAACGGTAGAATTGTGACTTGTATAGCATATCTGTCAAAATCTTAACCCTAGTAAGCAAAAGTGCAGATAGATAAGTTATTGAAACCGGCCATAAAACGTCAAAAATCCAACCACGGTCTTGGGATGAAAATATTTAATTATTAAGTAAGTGTTACAGGTACGTAGAGTCATGCCTTTCTCTCATAGAGGTAGCCAGATATCACATCTTTCTAGTTGTAAAGATCCTTACATATATATCTATACTAATACTAGCTGTCCCGGCCACGCGTTGCTGTGGTAATTTCATACTACCGTCCTTTAGCATTGAATTTGCAGTAAAGAAAAATGAGCACTACTATCAAGATAAAAACTATCCTATCTCTCAAGTTGGAGCAAAACACAAACATGAAAGAAAAAGTTAAAATCGGATTAACTTTTAACCTTTCGCGTTGCTTGATTAACATGAGTAAAAACGGGAATTAACGCGATTAATTTACCTTTTAAATGCCTGACGTTTCAGCCGGGTTACACCGACCGTGGTCACAGGCGGACCATGGTCGGTGTAACCAGTTTTTACTCATATTAAAATCGGATTGTTAGTTTCGGAGTTCATCCCGGACAAACATCGTGACACGGGAATAATATATAATATAGATTATGAAGAGGAAAGTTTTGTATGTTTGTTATAAAAAGGCTCAAAAACTACCAATATTAAAAAATATTTCACCGTTAGAATGCTACTTTTTTACTGAGTAACAAAGGCTATATTCCATTGCAAATAAAATTATACGCGGCCAAAAGCGGAGTGCTAGCTTCTTCTTTTGACTTTATTTGGCTTTACTGTCGATAATTCTGCCAACTATGTATATGTATTATTATTTTTTAACCCCCGACACAAACAGAGGGATGTTATAAATTTGCCGTAACTGTGTGTCTCTCTGTAGCATCGTGGATGACCTATTATGGTGTATTTTTTTTTGTTTTGATTCTGACGTGATTGAGATGGTTCTTAGCTATAGATTTATGTTAAGGGTTACATAAATTTACATTTTTTTACAATAGTGTGAAATGAAGTTCATTAAATCATAAATAATAGTACGGTAAGCTCGTTTAAAGATAAATACTCTGAAATAAATAAAGATGCAGCCACATATCTTATAATACCTAATACTCACTAACTTACAACGCAATTCTTCAAAAACAAAAACGAGAAAGCGTACCTTTCTTCCATCCTGGGACATTTAAATACGAAGCAACGTTATTTTGTGTATATCTCATTAGATCCGCTAATCTAGTCACCACCGCCACCGACCAATCTCACAATTTACTACTTATTCTGCTTGGTTCCGTACCGTGGTTATGAATGGACTAAGAAGGCTAACTTTAGGAAATCACTATTATTATTTTAATTACCTTTTTGATAATTTCGGTACATTAGTAGTAGGTCCGTTTATCTCACCGTGTCTTATTTGGATTGGCTGATGGGAGTGCTGGCCATACGTCAGGAGGAGGATAGTAAGGAATATCCCGTTAATGTGAGAAAACGGGGACTACTATATAAGTAGATAGTCTCCGTTTATCATAGATACCATATTTAATAGATGAATCCACTATTCCACGTTGCCCCGACAGCACAGGTAACAAACACATTTCTTCAGTTTATAAAAAAAATGGAAGCTGTACTCATCACCGCTCTTGTCATTGAATTATTGTTAGTAATCTTCCATTTTCTCCTACCCTGCTGCCAATTTATTTGAGGTCGGTACAGTTTTTTTCCTCCCCTAACTCCGCCCGCCGCTTTTCCTCCCACAGGTAGGAGTAAAAGACAGAGCAGCGAAAAAAGTCAGATGAACCTTCCGGACAAACGAGGGAAGGAGGGGGGAATCCTGCATGGATACCCTAGCCCCGGCACTAGGGCTATGTCGGACTCCTACTAACTAAACACCCCCTATTGCCTATTGCCAAAGTGGCTATAAGGCTATCTGAAGCAGCCACCCCCTCAGGAGAGGAGGAGGTGCACATGCGTTGATATCACAGTACTGCAGGTTTGGGCATGGCAATTATTGTTAGCAACGTGAAGGTATATTTAACACAAAGAAAAAAATATCTCATTAAGGCCTCGTCTACGATATTTATCGTGTGCAATGAGAATAAATCGCATAAAATATTGCAAGTGTATATGCGCTAGAGTTAACTAATGGAGATCAGTAATAATAAACTTAGTAGTATTGTTAATCCATCAGAGTAAACGAGCATAAAACCTCCGTGGTAACGCATAAAAACTCCGCTTATAGGTAAGCGGTCATAGTAGGCTAAGAGGGTAGTAATATGATTCATCTTGATAGTTCTTCTTAGTAGGCCTAGTGACCAAGACGCAAGCCGTCACGGGCGCGGCGATCGGGCGCGTGCCCGTCGGTCATGTAGGAAGTCGTTTGTCGTCCGTCACACGAGCGCATCTCAGATATAGGGTTGTCAATCGAAACTAATTCATTATTATAATTGAGAATATTATTCCTAACCAACTTAGTTGCTATCTGGCCCTCACTTCTTTATACTAACTACTCTACAAATAAGTGCAGAAAAATAAAAAAAAATGACAATAACAGTCGAGGCTTATGATGGTAAAATTTGTATTTCAGATAATTTAAATTCCATAGAAGGGAGAGATTAACTCATTTGTATATTACCTACAGTTAAATACTGTTGAAAAGTCAAAATGCATTTATCATTATTAGTTCATAATATTTAATAATAATAGCTTAATTTCAAACATAATCCTACCCACAAGTCGAGAATTTTCCTTTCTTGACTAAATATTGCCTTTGTCTACACTTGACTTCGAACACGTGATTTTTAAGAAGGCTTGGTGTTCTTCAACATGTATGGTTAAACTATGAGGAGAGTTTCTAGTCTCTCTCGCAGAGGAGTATTTTTGCCAAAGATTCTCAAAGGCATCCTAGCAACGCAACACGAGTATGCTCTGTTCGTTGCCATGAGTGACAATAAGATTAATTGAATTCAAGCACATGGAATTACATAAAGGGAGTGTACTAACCAAAGCCCAAAAGTGTAAAGAAACAAAACATCTAAACAAAAAAGGTCAAAATTCGTAGGTCAAATATTTTTGGTAACCCTACCCTCAATTCACTCCCACTCATTGAGGCACCTTTTGCCGTAGACATAAGTTTCACTTTGGTTCTTTATTTTGTATCTGAAGTCGACCGTACAGTTCGCCCATTGTCTCCAAACCGGTGCCTTGTCATGACCATAAGTCATTATGTATTCAACGATGATAAAAATATGTTGTGAGACTAATCTTCGACACGGTCGACATCTTCTGGACCAACTTTTTATTTTATTTTTTAAATTGAAATAACATAATGTGACATAAATTTAATCATAATTAATTATCGACTACATCCTATTAAGCCCGAGTCCGAGTCCTATAAAATTATGATGATTTCGTGGCCCGATAGTATAATTGGCCAGATCATGAAAAGCTTGGGTATATCATCCACCTACCAATCACACAGATACGTATATTAGAATCTCCCACAAACAGTCCACTCACTACCGTTTTTAGATGAGCTACTCGACCAGTGGTCGAAATCTTTATGGTCCAGTAGCATTATTGATCTGGCCAATTATCGGGCCACGACATTGACATTCCCATTTCTACGTTAACGTATTTGTGAAATGTACTCCTGTTCTACAAATTTACCTAACACGAAAGGTAGATAATTCGAACTGTGTATTGCGAGGATAAACACCATGTATTACGTATGAAACTCACGATATTTTGAACTACAAAACTGCAAAGCAAATCGGAATTTCATGCCGCGTTTCAAACAGTAGAGTTTCTTTTTTCATAGTTGACCTGGAGAGCAACTTACACATCATCATTTACCTGCACTATTCCCATTTTGATTTTCAGTAGCCGTAATAATTATGTGTTCTTCCTTAAAAAGGATTTGACTGGAAGTCTTACGATCGGCCGCCTACAAGACGTCAACATGCATGCTATAGTTGGTGCATAACCCCCACCATACAAGGAGACTCATGATGACTAATTATGTTACGTCCTGTCAAAATTCTCTTCGTCGCCTTTCAGTACTAGTATTAGGGCAGTAGTATTTTTGACGGTTGCTACTACATGACAGAACTACTCACATTAGTAGGTACTGCTTAAATCCATTCGTTAACAAGAAAACTCTGGGACTCCTCAAATCGAAGTTAAAAGATCTGTTTTAGTCTAAATGATCTTGAATTGTACTTACGTACCTCTTATCTCCAAGTGTTGGAGAACAGAGCTCATCAGTGTTTCGCAGATGCGGCTTGCGTCCACAAATGACAACGGGATGAGTTAACGATCTTAACGCTTTGCTGCCCCTCAAATTGTCCCAAGACCATTGCCCCGGTGTGCCATGGCACATGACAGCTTACGGTGCTCTATGTCCAACGTTTCCTTGTTAGATAAAGCGGCCATTTTCTATTTGCTTGTCGCGGAAAATTACGTAACAGGACCATCAGAATCTGTTCATAAAGACATTTCCAAGATCATGTCGTAAAGGTGCAGTCGGCCGATACGAAATACAGTGCACCTACAGTTATAGAGTTACATACAAAGTAGGTTAATTTTGTTTGGTTGATACAGAACTTATAGATCTTATTTGAAAGTATAATCTTAATAATACGCCAAGCGATGAGAGCATCCTAATTATCCTAGACTACATTTGGAAAGATCTAAGGACACTCGCAAAACTCAGACTGATAATAAATTTACTCAGTAAGCAAAAGTTAAAGCTTTTTTTTAAATATATTAATCTCACCTGATTCTATGTGATGATAATGATTAGGCCAAGCATGAAAGCAAGCCTTACCCGACATTTTAAACTGCTACAACGAAGGTACAGATCATATTTCAATTAGACATATAAAAGCCAGAATACATAATTAACAGTAACTGTGTTGAAACAATGATCAATCTCCTTTATTCATCAAACTATACTGAATAAACTTAGATACGAGACACGGCTTCTTTGACCACATTTATTCAGGTTATGTTGATTTATCAACAGCTAGAACAATTGTGACATTAACAGCTATTATCAGTTTAACTGTCATGTAATTACTGCAATAGTTTGTATTAGAATTAGATGCGTTGCCAATGTGCGCATAAACTGCGAAAATGCCAGATTGATTTATATGAATATTTATTAGACCTAATTGCTCCATGACTTCTTCTGCACTTAATTTTGGTGACTTCTTTATTTTCAAATCTTTTTCAGTCAAATTATTCTGTACCAGTATATATTTTTTCTTAGTTGATTAAAATTCCCATTACTTGCTGGGAGTTGGAGAAAAGGCGTTCATCCACATGCTGTCGATAATCTACATACAAACATAAATCGATATGCTTCTGACTTCATAATACGCGCAACTATGACCATTTCATTTCGTGATAATCACTTCTCATTTTTTTTCTAAACGATGTATGTCAGTTGCTCCATCTGTGTTTTTATTGTCACATTCCACCAGGTGAAATCAACGATAAACTAGTGGTTCACCCACCGTAATTAGATCCAGAGGTCCCTGCTCGGATTCGATCCTCACGGGAGTACGAACTTGTTCTCAGTTTGGTTGTTGGTGAAGCTTACTTTAAGACCGCCTAACTATTCATCACTGCCTTATCCAACCCTGTCGCCATAACAAAAGCTTAATGAAGAGTCCATCAGAGGTAGTGAGTTCCTAGTGAAGCTCGCTTCCATCTCCACCTTTGGCCTTATTATGACTTAACATCAAGTGAGATAAAGGCCAAGAGATTCAAAGAAAGAATCTCAAACGTTACAAAGTAATTGACAAGTTAGTGGGTAGGAATTTTAAAAATAGTTATTATAATAATTTTAAAAACTAGTCTTAAAATTTACACTATTGTCAATTACAAAGTAAGGCTTGAGATTCCTTAAATGATATTGCTTGCGTGTTTATTTTAGCTTTAAAATCACGTATGATCTAATTATTAGATTATAAGTAATTTCAAATCTGCTTAGCATCAACCTGTCCCATGGTTTACAAATTTGTGAAATATACAATGAAAGAGTAATCTGCCTGTCGCAAATGCCTTGTATTTGTCTGAGTATTATATCGCTACAATTAAATCCACAGTTTGTACAAATATTGTGAGGCATAGGACCTATGTCCGTTATTGCACCGAGATAAGGCGCTTTATTTAATTTGAGCGATCCTCATGTTTGTCAGCGATAACAAGGTAATTTATAGAGGCTAGCATATCATTACGTTTATGATTATTTAATTCTTGTCTATTCTAGTCGTCCTATTTACGTACGGTTGAGTTTGCATCCGTGTGATTGCACAATTCTATGTTTGCTTAACGAACAACCTCATGATGTCCTTTATGAGATCTTGATGAATTGTAATTGTGATGTTTGTTTCTGTATTACTTAGATTATTGCCAGTATTTGCGAGCTCGTCGAGATTTTCCACGGGCGGTCGTAATTGTGCTTATGGATGTTTTTCACTGGAACTGTGACGTCACCCACTATATCTAAAGCCTTTAGTTGCTAAGGACTTCATCTTTGGGCCGTAAAGTGTTATGGGTGTAGTAAATTCTGTTGTTCCTTTACAACTTTTATATTATTACTTTTGTACTTGAAATATCTACTTCATTATAAAAATATCTACTTCGTTGTAAGCGAAGAAATATATTATGTGGAAGTTTAGAGCTAAATATGTTTTAGGTTTAGGTTTAAAGAACATTTATTTCTCATAGAGACAATATTACAGTCCACTTACAATGAGATACAGAGTATTACCTAATTAAGTAAAAATATTAAACATGATCTAGATTCTAGATTGGTTCTAAATTCTTTAATTATTATAGTCACATCTATGTTTAGAAATTTTATTTGTTCCCGTTCCATATCGCTTACATGCAACTTACGTTTAATAGTTGACAAGGAAAAAATCGCACCTTTAGTGCAAAGGGTCACTTCTGCATCTTTTCCAATTTTACAGGAAGAGCATAATTAGATTTTTTAACGTATTTTTTTAATAATTTTGTACTGTTTTATAGTATTAATGCGGTTCTCATAGTCTTGCATTAATTAATTCTTTACACATTATCGTCACTTCTTTAAAAAAGCACCTATATAAGGAGTCGTTTCTAGAAACAAGCCCTTAACTGAAGAAAGGGTACCAAAAGTGGCTTTTTGTTACAAATCGCTAAATATTTTATTTCAAAAATGACCTTTTAAAAAGAGAAGTGACATTATGTTTATTCATTCATTTAAGTTGTAACTTGCCGTAGTGACTCCGTTACAAATGCACAACGTTACCTACACTTCGGCTGTTAGACACAACTTAATAGATGAGATGTTAGATAAGCAAGTACATTTCAATCAAACCGACCAAAAATGCAGAATAATGTAACGTCATGGCTTTATTTCGACTGTTATGACCTATAGACACTTGCAATATTCAGTGTAAATCACTTATTACACTTAATATTGCAAGTGTCTATAGGCGGTGGCGATCACTTAACATCAGGTGGGCCGCAAGCTTCTTTGCCATCTCGTAACATAAAAAAAACCGTAAAAGCGTCGATTAAACGTACATATGACTTCCAAATTTAAAAACACATTGGTACGTGGCGGGGATCGAGTCAGTGCCTCCCGGGTGGGAGACGGCGCTCTTACACACTATGCCACCGACGCTATATTTTTTTATAATAAATTAATATAAAACCTTAACTGCCTAAATTAGGAGAAATACAACAAATTAAAAAATATATCAAAATCGGTTGAGTAATTTCGGATTTCATCAAGATCAAACGTGATTTATATATAGATAGATATAATGTGGTTCGCTGGAAGAGATGTCTTATAGAGATAAGTTCACCCTTGCAAACTGTATTACTGTCAATTTGTTGTTTTGTTATTTTATATACAATAAAGAGTAATTAATAATATTAAAAAATCATATTTAGTAGGTATATTAAAAACTCTTTATGAAATCTCCAAGGCAAAATGTAAAGTCAAATTAGGCCGGAATAGCCCTGATTCACTTCTTTTCTAAAATTACCATATCGATCGCAACAAAAGTAATATTTGCGCTACATAATTTATAACGTTCATTGTACGGAAATTGTAGGCCCGTTTCGCTAATCGTTTATGGTAAAAATGCCATAAAACGAGCGAGGGTACCATTGGTCAGCACATTAAAGGAGCAAGGCTCGTAAAAGCGAGATTGTTATTCATGGTTTGGTCACATTTTTTTCCTGTAACAAAACCATTTATCAATGCATAATCTGTGATAGTTATTCGTATTGCTCGATTTGTTGGCTACAAAAGCGGTGGAGTCGTTTTCATTCAATATTTTTTAAGTTTTATGTTATTGTTGCTTACAACAATCAATTCAAACAATATATTTCAAACAATAAAACGAGGATAATTAATTAAAATGAGTATAATTCGAAGCTAAATTTAAATGAAAGTAGGTATTCTGTACCTTCGAGAGTAATCACACCCATTAAACTTTTTAAAATAACTGCGAACCTTACCGATATAAAGCAACAAAAAAATCCAAACAATTAATAGTGTCGTAATTTTTTCCGGAAAAAAAAAATTATTTATCTCTACACTACACAATCCCATAAATGGTCGTGGTATATGAATCAGAGACATCCATCTGATGTCTCTGAAGCTTACATTTTTCAATAACATGGGCAATTAAGTACTAACTTAAGGTTAAACTTTAGAAGCGTAGAAGCTTTTTAATACCTATTAAGTTAGAAATTTAGCAACCCATGTCAATTACATACTTTTATGTTTGTATTACACACCTTGTAGTATGTAGTATTATTTACTTACTATTTATAACTATTACTACTTATACTTCTAAGGCAATGAAAAAAATACAAAGCAAATGTATTCCAGTGTCTGACACGAGATGTTCAGATGAGTTGTTTATTTTAAGTAGATACCTACCAATTGTTTTATAATTTCACCTTCTCCATAGGCTTCGAAGTCCCGTCCCCTTAGGTGAAAGGTCACGAGGGGCACACGACGGTCAGTGGCGAATGGTACCGATTGGGACCCCATCGACCTCCCCATGAGAAATTACGCTGTGTGTTCCCATAACCTCAATATCCATTGCTTCTTCTATATCACATATTTCCATAAGAACGACGTAATAGCCAGCGATGTATTACGGTATTTTTGTGAGAAAGAAAACAAATGACTGCCTTGGATACGTCGATACATTTTTATAAATACTCCGCAAGCAAATTTCGACTTTACGCGCTTGTAATAAAATGTTTTTGTGCCGCCGAAGAATATGCATAGTAAATGTAATTAGATATCGCCAGCTATTCATATCGATCTAACAGATCTGAACGTAGAAAGCTATTAATAAGTAACGTAAATTTATTTTTATATGCTTGTTTAGCAGTAGTAGTATAAATACAACGAGAAAACAATATCAAATGTTTTATTTTAAGTAATAAAATGACAAATGATAATTTTATTTTGATGTAATTTTAAGATTTAACTGAATATTATTAAAATGTAGCAACATTTTATAACAATGCTTAGAAATATTTAAAAAATCTATCTGCTAGACAAGTAAACGAGTTATTGTTGTTCATTGTTGTTGCCCAAAATGTCAGACATCGGAAGCTTTAATTAAATTCCAATGTAAATTTCTATAGTAAACAACTGAGTCCATCTCCTTGCCCGCTAACTCACCCAAGTCCATCAACCTATCTAACTCGTCAGCCAGAAATCTGGTTAATTCTGCCTAAAATAACACAAATAGAATTACGCTTAAATTCAGTTTTGGTACTGTTTTGATAGATGGTAGGCATTTGATCGTGAAATGTAAGGGCTATAGGCTGTAATCACAGTAACCTTCAGCATAGTATTCAATCCAAATTATTTATTTGCATTTTTTACGTAAAAAGATCTTAAACTGACAAAAAATATATTTTTAGAAAAAAAATACAAAATCGACTTCAAGGCTGTACCTATAAACTTAAACTGAAAATTAAGAAATAATATTTATTAGCTTCTTAAATGCAAAGAGCGATAAAGGACAATCAACGAAAGTATTGCTACTCATATGCCTATTTATAAACCGTTATAGTAGTTACTAGCCAAGAAGGATAATGCCTTTGCAACAAACTTTCGAGCTTCACAGAGCAGTGTATTATTTCTCATCTTTATTTCGCATGAAACTGAAATTATTAATAGATTGATAAAATAGATTAATGTAAATTTTTAAGGCTATTTTTGCTTTGATTGGCACTGACTCCAAAAATAACGTATTATATCATATAATATTTACCGCCAAATTTTAAAAAAGTCACTCTCAATAACTACCCCCAAAACACATCTTATATTATCACGTGGCCATGATTCGCCTTCGGTTCACTTTTCTTAAATAAAAAATATAAAAAGTAAGTTTGTTTATCAACCTTTAACCTATTTACCTACTACAAGGATAGAAAAAAACCTTATTTTCAATTTTTCTAATTCCTGAAATATTATAATTGCTCTTGACTATTTAGATTCCAAATAGTCAATAATATGTCCTGTTCTAAATTTTAGAACATGCTACATGTCAGAAAAACAGGATGATATATTTTCATGTAACTAGCTATCAGTACATGAATTTTCTTCGCCTTATCACAAGCAGTAACCGGTCGGTGGGCATTCTACTTATTTACATGGCTATCAACAACCTGCCCATTGTCATTTGACAGACAACATTGTAAACCTATCAAAGAAACACACAAAACTAAGTCTTGTGCACGTCGCCATAAAATGAGTTATTGAAAAAAAGAGTCAGTGGGAAAACTATCGGTAAACGTTAAACGTAGCTATTCAAATATGAACAAAATGTGTTAGACTGTTAGGTTGATAATTGTTTGTGGCTTGAAAAACGGTTGGAAACAATGAAAGAAGTCGATATACGCCCGCACGTCCTCTTTAGATAAGATAAAGGCCAACTGAAATGGCTCCAATACAGGTAATGATAGAGATAGGGAGACCAACAATTAATGTTCAGATAAAAATACCGGTACGGTACTTTCCGGTACATATTTATAAGTCGTGGAGGGTGGACTAAATAAAATTGGAAAAACAAATGAGGAGTTCGGTGACGACGTTCTGACGTCTGACCCGCGCCCACAACCTTCTGTGTGCGAGCTTTACGCTACAGGGAAGTAAGGCTACGAAGTATATTTTAACAAATAGCCTTTCCTCAAACATGCATGGAAATATTGTCATTATTTTCGAAAAAAGAACACGCGAAGTTTCGAATTTACGGACAAAGAAAACCAAATCCATTGCTGGAGCGTTTTTTGAATTTGGAACACTACAACGCTCCAGCAATGTTTTCATTAAATACTCTTTGATTGGATCTCTTTTATCAATCTTGGCATACTAAAGACTCTTTTTGTAGTACAAATTGCGTTAACGTGGCTGTATATACGATCATTATTTACTAAAATAAATAAATAAATACTATGGACACTTTTATGAATTCCAATATCTTTAACATTTTTTATTTTCATACAAACTAAATGCTTATGTGTAATTTATCTAATATGAGTTACTCTTTACCTGAGCTGGCAGCGTCGCATTTGAAACTTTGGTTCACATGTCCACATAAACTTTTCAAAACTTTTCTTGACGTTAACAACGTTGTCGTTATTCAGTTTGATAGTTTTGGTTGCACTAAGTGGCAACATCTCACAGATAAAGACTCTTTCTCACTGCACTACGCAATTAAATTAGTTGAACTTAAATTACCAATAACTTAAAAACTATGCTATTTAAACTACTACTTCCTTTGTACGATCAAGAGCTATAGAAGTTGAAGCGGCAACGTCATAGCGCTACATAGATAGTCTCGAGTAACCGAGAAAAGGTTCATCAGCGAAAAGTACAAATGTAAACACGGAGCCAACATACGACACAGAAACGTCACAATACGTAATGCAAGCCTAAATCGCGCATACGAAATTTCCGAGGGACAGCAGTATATATACAACTTCCAACGATGATAATGGTGTGACTTAAAAATAAACGGTACTATCAACCAAACCGAAGAGGCCAACTTATGGAACTAAATCTTTTTTTTTACATAATAAATGACTAAATCTAAATGTATACGTGAATAATCTTCCGTGGAAATATTAGTGGTACAGTGACAAGTCTAAATCTCACAAAAACACGGAAACAAAATCCCGTCGGCCGGTACGGGCTAACTGTCAAACACAAAGAAAGATAAAAATAAGTATAAAAATATTGCAACAGCTTCGAATTTAAACCGGGGAGTATTGTTTTCTTAACTTAAAACAATTAACAATATTATCTATTACTCCAAGTGCCTAATTACTTAGAAATATAATACTTAGTAAATTTTATTCAAACGCTACCTACATTGGAAATGTTATCTACATTTCCATGTTATGTACTATTCCATGTTTTATAGGCCACTTAATGCGATACTTGAAGGAGTATAAAATATACTTACTAGAAAAAGATAATATTTGTCTTAAATTAATTATTTTGTAAATCATAACTAATCACATTATACAAAGATACTCCACAAAACTCACAGCTACTGTGAGAATCGTCAATTCACATACATTTGGGTTACTGTAATCTCTCTTTGCTTGACTTATAGTGGAAGTAAAGTTGACGGTGACAACTTTGACCCCAGACATACACCTACATACACTTCCATTTAATAATAATATCTAAGTGTTGACAACAAGTATATAACTGTGATATTATTGTGTTCCTTTTGTTTCTTACATAGTTGTTATACTTTTCAGTGTATTAATTGATAACTGTACGCTCAACTACACCCAAAATGATGACCCGTAAGGCCACTGCTAAGGACACAGACATGAAATTAAAACAGGCATTGGTTGATTTGAGAGCATCGCGGGGGCTGTGTGAGCGTCTAATGCAGGAACGTGAGGATAGTGAATTGGAAATTTTCAACATATTGGAAAAAAACAAACAACTAAAGAATGAGTTGTCTGAGCTGCACATTAAATATGAGGATGTTGTTGAGCAATGTCACCAAATGCAGCATACTATAAAATCATTTGCGGAATGTAGCAATACACATGAAAAGGCACTAACAAAAATAAATGAGTTAGAACATAGCTTGTGCATGGCAAATAATAGTGTTAAACATTTGGAAATGCAAAACAAAGAATTGTCCACAGATAATCATTCTCAAAGCTTGTTCGATGAGCTAACGGTTTGTAGTCCCGGCTTCATCAAGGATCAGTCATTCATAGGAAATAGTCCTAACACTTGTAATTCTAAACAGTATTTTAGTAGTGTCAAGAAGCTAAAGAAATACATACGAATTAATAAGTTTATCAATAAGACTAAAAGAATTATAAATCAACATAATTCTTATAAAAAACATCAGACGCAACATTTGAAACGCATAAAATTAGTAGAAAAATTAAATGATATTAAGAGCAATGCTGTTACAATAAGTACTGATTACATAGATTATAATAAACAATTAGAGTTAAAAATAGACAGTCTTGAAGTGACATTAAAAAGTATGCTAAAAAACATACAAACCATGTCGCAAAAGCAATTAAGTTACCAAATAATGGCATCAAATGACATGGAAGATATGTGTAATTACAATGCAGAGCGTTTCGAATCTTTAAATAAAAAACGAACATGTTCATGCCTAGTTAAGGACATTCAGAACAAGGAAGCACTTACTTCTAACATATTATATGATCAACAAGATTCAATAGTAGAAGTTTATCCAGAAGTTGTATCACTCACAGATAATAATAATTGTTCTCTTAATAACCTTGATGAAGGTGGGACACAAGCAAATGTAAGTAAATACGAAAACAACGTAAATTACAATAAACATCAAAACAATGTAATTATGTTTAGTGATGAGATAGGCAAAAATATGGGTCACATAATGTGTCAGTACATGTCACAAAATGTAACTAATTTCTGTGTGCCAGGTGCTAACTATATTCAAATATTGCAAAAGGTAATCTGTGGTACTTACAGCCCTAACAGTACAATAATTATTTTTATTGGTAGACGAGGAAATACTAATTCCAAGATTATAGAAAAACATTTTGATTGCCTCTCTAAATTAAATGTAAAAAAAATAATTTTATTTACCTTGCCTTACAGTAGATCATTGACTCATGCAGAAAATGACTATAGATATAAATACAATATGAAATTGCATTTAATGGCAAATTATGATAAAAAATTTGACATTATTGATTTTAATAGTTTCATTAAGAATTTTTTTTTGACAAAAGATAAATATTTTCTTTGTAATAATTACAAAAAACAAATAGCAAAATCGCTATGTTATTTTATTTTTAAACAAGCCAATTCATTGGCTTTAACTTCTGCCTCTATTGGGCAGTCAAATATGACATTAAACAATGACAATTTGGAATATGCATCATATTCTTTAAATTAAATTTCGAGACAAAAGAGACTAACTCTGGCAGTACTAACTATAATGAAAAATTAGACTCAAATTTTAAGGTTTCAAATAAATTATCCTCCCCACTTGTAATGAATAAAAATTCTAAAAATAATTTTATCAACCTTTTCCACCAAAATATTCAAGGGATATCAGGCAAAGATCTAGAATTGGAGTTATTTATGAATTGTAATAATATTGATATATTGTGTGTTACAGAACACTGGCTAAAAAGCCATCAGCTCATGTTTAATTTTAGTAATCACCATGTTGTCAGCTCATACAGCAGAAAAAACATATTACATGGTGGTTCATTAATAATTACTAAAAAGAATATTAAATGTAAGGAAAGAAATGACCTCGTAAGTATGTCAGTTGAGCGAGTTACTGAAATAGCTTGTATAGAGTTTGAACAATTCATTGTTATTAGTGTATACAAACCTCCATGTGCCCCCTTTGAACATTTTTTAAAAATTATGGAAGATGTCCTATTTAAAATCAGTAAATGTCGTAAAGTAATTGTTATCTGTGGAGACTTTAATATTAACATATTAGATACAAATTCAATCACTTGTAACTTTTTAAATTTATTTAAGTCCTATGATTTGGACTACGTTTTTTATGAACCCACAAGAATTACTGAAACAAGTGCAACCTGCATTGACAACATTTTTACTAACCGAAAACCTAGCCAAAAGTCAATTATTAATATGTTGCACTCTGATCATTGTGGTCAATTAGCATCGTTTCCTAGGAAAAAAGTAAAAGTGCAAAGAACAAAAATAAGTTTTATTCCTATAAATGCAAACCGAATTGAAAAATTTAAATCAAAATTAATTGTGAAGCTACCATGTTTGCCTTATAATGATTGTCCGGATAAGCTATACAGTTCGTTATTTAATTTGATAAATGTTGAATTTACCAACACTTTTGTGCCAAAAACAAAGACGATCTGTGATCATCTAACTTTTAGTGAATGGGCAACGCCTGGTATATACAATAGCAGAAATAAGTTGTACGATTTGTATAGTCAAAAATCATATAATTTTGACCCAGTATTTGTTAATTATGTAAGGGACTATTCTAAAGTTTTCAAAAGAGCCTGTTCCACTGCCAAGTCGGTTTACTTAAAAAACAAAATTAAGAATTCTACAAATAAGATTAAAGAAACTTGGAATATTATTAACAGTGAAACTGGTAGGAGTCAAACACGTTTCCGTAATATTAACTTAAAGATTAATAATGTAAATGTTAAAGCTGATTTGGATGTAGCCATGGAATTCGAAAGGTTTTTCTCAGATGTTCCCATACAGACAACTAAATCACTTCAGTCATCTTCCACCTCTGCTGAACAGCTGCTTAAACAAAATGTATCATCATGTGACAGTAACTTTGAATTTACAGCTGTTAATTATAAAGATATTATAAATACGTTTAAAACTCTAGACCTGAAGAAATCTATGGATCTTTGGGGACTGTCAGTCAGAACTATCTCATCCATTATAAGTATAATAGCTCCTTATTTAGTAGTCGTATTTAACAGCTGTATTGACTCTGGTGTATTTCCTGACTTGATGAAACATAGTAAAATTATACCGTTATTTAAATCTGGCGAAACCTCAGATCCCACCAATTTTCGGCCTGTTTCTATTTTACCAACTTTAAGTAAAATCTTTGAAAGACTAATGCTCAATCAAATATTAAAGCATTTCAATAAATTTAACATATTTCATCAAAAGCAATTCGGGTTCACTCGGGGTCGCTCCACCATTGACGCGGGAGTTGAGTTGTTAAAGGAGGTATTTGCTGCTTGGGAAGAATCACGTGACGCTCTTGGGGTTTTCTGTGATTTATCTAAAGCTTTCGACTGTGTTAATCATGATACTCTGGTCAGGAAATTACACCATTACGGCATTAGGAACAAGGCTCTCAACCTAATGACCTCATACCTGAGCAATAGAATACAGAAAGTTGATATAAATGGTAAAAGATCTCCAGGTTCTCTAGTCACAATAGGTGTTCCGCAGGGCTCAATTCTTGGTCCATTTCTCTTTCTAGTGTACATAAATGACTTGCCTTACTACATAAGAGACAATCATGATATTGTGTTGTTTGCTGATGACACTTCTTTGATTTTCAAAATAAATAGAAAATTAGATAATTATGACGAAGTTAACAATGCACTCGCAAAAGTAGTTTATTGGTTTAATATTAATAATTTGTTGCTTAATGAAAAAAAAACCAAATTAGTTAAGTTTACTACACCGAATGTGCGACGTGTAGAAACGAATGTACAAATAAATGGGGTTGAATTGAAACCTGTGGAAACAACAACTTTCTTAGGAGTAATGTTAGACTCCAAATTGCAATGGGGTCCACATATTGTAAAACTTTCGGGTAAACTAAGTTCTGCGGCATATGCAGTTAAAACTATTAGGCGGCTAACTGATGTCGATACCGCTAGAATGGTTTATTTCAGTTATTTTCACAGCATAATGTCGTATGGGATTCTTCTCTGGGGGAGTGCTGCAGATATAAATACCATCTTTGTTTTGCAAAAACGGGCTGTTAGAGCAATCTACCAACTAGGTCCGCGTGACTCCCTCAGAGAAAAGTTTAAGGAGATAAATATTCTAACTGTGTCTTCACAATATATACTGGAAAACTTACTATATGTAAAGAAAAACATTATGCATTTTTCTGAGAAATGCCATACGCATAATGTAAATACTAGGAAGAAACACGATCTGGTTGTATATAAAACTCGTCTCCACAGAATAAACAATTCTTTTGCGGGCCAATGTATACGTTTTTACAATAAGCTTCCGATGAATATTAGAGATTTGCCTGTTAACAAATTTAAAAAAACTGTAAAAACTAAACTATATAAAAAAGCTTATTACAAGATAAATGATTATTTAAATGATACAAATGCGTGGGAGTGAAATTGCCCAAAAATGCATTCAAATTGTAATTTATTTGTATTGATATATCTATTGACCTGTAATGATGTTTTGAAATCATTACGAAATTGTAAGCTGTGGAGTTTCTTTCGCCATTTCTTCTCCATTTCAGCATATAAATATTCGTCCCGAAATGGTGGTAGGGCTTTTGACGATTTAAAAGTACTTAGCAAAGTCCATTTAAATAAAGATATTTTTCATTTCATTTCATTTCATTTAAAATCACTGGAGGTAGAAAAAAATACACTGAAAAATATCCACCTGGCCCAGGCAGGCAGGTCGATATTTTGCATTGTATTTTTTCTAGGTTTAAAAAATATTTACGCGTTTGTAAATGTAAAAACTAAAGGTTAAAAAACGAATATGTTTGACATATTTCAGTGCAAAATTGTCTTACTTTTAGGTATATTCCTAGATTTACTCAATATAATTTGTATCTAATCTTATCTTGATTCCTACTTCTGCTGATATGTAAGAGAGTCCTACTTTCTTACAATCCAGGGTCCTTCAAAAGAGACGTGAAGAAGCATCTTGCAGGTATCTTTATTGCACTAGCTATCTTTCAAACTCCATTTCACTTACCATCAGATGAAATGGAGGGAATTACTAGACCTAAACAAAATAAAACTTTTACACCTTCTAAAGCAGAGGTGCCCACACAGTCGATCGAGATCGACCGGTCGATCGCGAGAGGTTTTGAGGTCGATCGCCTAGAATATGTACCATAACCTAAAAGCGACGTACCTATAGAAACACCAAGTATAGAAACACCTAATTAAAAATTTCTTCGAAACTATGCTAGTTTCGTTACATACGAGGAAGAAGTGAGAAAAGTTCTGAATGAATTTCAAAGACGCTTTGAAGACATAAAAAAATGAGAATATTTTGGCATTTATGTCATACCCATTCAATTGCACGAACATACAAAAAATCCCTTCTAGCAGGAGAAACTTGTTTGACATGGAATGTATAACAATTCAAGAAGAAATTTTGAAGTTAATATCGGATGTCAACTTTAAAGCTAGAGATGGCGACAGTAATTCTTTCTAATCTTCTATATACCTGAAATGAACTATCCATTGATAAAGCAAATATCTTTGCAAATAATTGCGTTCTGCGCATCGGCATATCTGTGTGTGAACTCGTCTCACAAATGAGCACCTAACATCCTGCTTGCGTCTAGCTTTGAGTGAAAAAAAAAACATACAGTCGAATAGAGAACCTCCTCTTTTTTTGAAGTCGGTTAAAAAAGTCCTTACTACGAAAATTTTGTGGAAAACCATTAATCTCATGCTTCGGCATGACGATAAATAAACCTAATATTGTAGCATTATAAAATTATATTGTAGTATTGTATGTAGTTTTACTTAAAGAATTTGTTTTGTTAATAATTTTTGATCGTTGGTAGTACAAGTGTCGATCTCCTAGTCATAAATTTTTGGTAGGTAGATTTTCATTGAAAAAAGTATGGGCACCACTGTTCTAAAGTATAACATTTTTTTAGGTCCAAGGCGGTAAAACTAACCTTAAATTAAGACTGCATTACAAATTTTACATAACAAATATATAAATACTTCGAAGGGATTCCTTAGTACCCATTGTTTCTAAGAAGTTTCCGATGTAGACCGCTGAAAATTGCATAATGATAACCTATTTCGTGAATGCTGCCACACAACCATCTAACAGTTAGTGATGAACGTTAGCAAATGTTACTGTCGATGTTTTTAAGTGAGGCAACAATAAAGGCAAGACGTGAAGCTACCAAACTATCAAGGTTACATAATACACTTTAAACTATGTGCCAAACAAATAAAGTTTAAAAAGATATCGAAGTGACACTTTGGGTAGCGTGACCCACAGGCGTGTGTACGGCAGTAATGAAAACGCGTTAATTCTTAATGAATATTTTTATTTATTCACAATTTAGATTTATGTAGCTTCAAAGTAGTTTAAAATCGTCATTATATTTCATTCACTTTCAGAACTACAAGGAATTGGTGAACATAGTATAGTATCTTCTTGTACCAAATTCCTTCCGTAAGAGGTTTATGTGACTAATGAAAAAAGTTCATATTATTTTGTATACGAAAAATTAGCAAACATTCCGTGAGTCAGAAACGAGTAACTGATTTCAAATTTTGTAAAGTAAGAGCCGACAAAAATGTCGATATCGATAAACCACAAGTTCACATCCCTACGGTGACCATAGACACGGAGCCCGTGTTATTTCCATAGCTAATTGCAAATTGCGGGCCGCTGTCAACGCGTGCGCGCTAATGTGTCATAACTCATAAGTTGCTCATAATTGAACACTCATGCGCCGGCCACGGAGACCCACCTGTGATTACCAGAACCGCCGATGACCTTAGGTGGAATCGTGAATCGAGGTGTTGGTAATGTTATGAAAATCTAGCGTGTTATTGCTGAACTTAGGGGTGATCTCAGACGTAGTCGATCTAGGAATGTTGTGGCAGATCCGTAATTCATTAATTATCTGTGCCCGTTTTATGATTATCTATAATTTTGAGGATTTATAGGTTGTCACTATGACAAGTAGCTCTTTTTCCCTTCCTGCTCAGCTCTCCTTCCGACACGCCCTAGAGACGCTAGGCGGTCGAGAGACTCCCCACGGGGCTCGTTCACCTAGTAATCCCCTAGGAACGTTCGACCAGCAGGCTTGAGATGACGCAGAAAATGTCATCAGAGATAAACTGTAGTAGACAATAAGAATTGAAAAGAGTCCTGCTCAGTTCCGAGCTACACCTGAGAGAGACAACTAACATTGTGAAATCTCAAGAAATACAACAAGCATAGGCATGCCCAAACTCCTTGTTTAATTTATTACACCAACCACTACTCCTTGTTTAATTTATTACACCAACCACTACTCCTTGTTTAATTTATTACAGCGATTAGGTATTTCAAGAGAGCTTTTCAAAGAATTAACCGCTCGAGTTTAGCATGCCAGTGGGAAAGTCTAGCTCATTGGTGTAGTGTTTCGCTCACCGCAATCAGAGTCAGAGGTAAAGGTTTGCTCACAGGGGAGTAACTATAAATTTTTAATTGATTTGTTTGGCAGTAGGGTTAGTTTTAAGTCCACCAGACTCTACCACCGTCTTAGTAAATGCCTGTCACCGCAACATGCATAACATTGAAAATATTATTGTGTGTATTCTAACATTTAGAGCGCGTAATTAGATACGGAACCGTTAGTTTTTAATAATGCTTCGCCCACCGTTGTCTGATTATGTGATCCCGGATTCGGATCCAAAAGAAATTAAGTTTGTGGTAGGTGGTTGACTGTAGAGCATTAGCACATCAGTCCGTCTCCATTACCATAGAGTTGACAGTATTTTTTATACCACATTGGTGGCAATCACGCATACTGCCCACGGTAAGCGGTCACCGAAGTCAATCGACACTGGCAATACCAAGTGCATCACACGTGCGTTGCCGGTCTAGCAAATACTTTTTCACGCCTTCCTTGAGATTGATCTCTATGTTGGTAGTCCTTAAGGAAAACCTGGACAGGTTGTTCATTACATCCAAGTTCATTCCACAAATTAGTATGTTTTGTCAGATAGTGAACAGAAGTCAGTCCCTCAGTGATTAAGGGTTCTTGATAAAGCTTGCTTTCACCTACGAAAAAAAACGCAAAACCTTACCGAATTCTAAAATTATTGAAGAAATTTAATGAAATCCTAAACACACACACGTGTGTAACTAATTCAAAGTGCGCACGCATCATAAACTGTACCAAACTTTGGCGGCGATCGAAAAACACCGATAAAAGAATCACCGACAGATCGATCATACTCGAGATGGATTCGAGAAATTTAACACTATTATGCAGTGGCCAAAACTTAATACCAGTATTTGGCTGAAGGAATTCTTTAGGTTACCGCTAAGCAAATATGGGTGCATGGAATAAAATATTTCGCGGTCCGGTGATTATATTGAAAAGATAATTTGGCACGGTCGGTTTGATTGAGGTGAAAAACGAGCGAAACGCTACTCTAATGCAATGAAAATAAGACTTCGGACTATTATAAATTGGTCAAACTGTAAGAAATCCAGAGCAAACTTATTGATCTGTAACAGAGTTCGATTTTAAGCTTTATGTCAATAACTCTAGTACGGGACTTGTGCGTTTAAATTTGTAATTTTTATAAAAAAACTTTAATCATGTTAGGTTTCCACGGTAGCCGAATTTGTAGGCGGTTTTACAGTTTTTTAGTTGAATTGTTCGGCCAATGGTGTTATTATAGGATCGTGTTTGATCAATCTGTTCGTTTTATAATGTTAGGCAGCTGTCTTATTATTACTCGGATATTTAAAAGTAAAAGAATATCTTAATATTAAATGTAAGTAGGTAATGTAAATTATGCAACTACTTAGGTCATGATGAGTGTGTTTTGAAATCATTATGAAATTGTGAACTGTGGAGGATTTTTCGCTGTTAATTCTCCGTCTTAACATATAAAAATATTTATTTAAGAAAAATAATTATGTACTTTCGTTCCTAAAAGGTGGTAGAATTTTACGGTTAGCAAAATCCATTTAAATAATGAACTTTTTGATTTCGAAAAGTCTTATAAACATTACTAACCCTCAAGCATAGAGGAAAATACTACTCGTAATATTGTACAAAAGCCAACGGTGTTCTTATTTTAATCATTTCTTTAATTAATTTTTATATCAATTGAATAAGTAGGTAGTGTTATATTTATTCTAAATAATAAAGTGTGAAAGGAGTTCCGTGTTTGTTTCTTATATGAAACAGTAGCGTCCAGATAAATTTAATGATGAATGGACTGATAGATGGATTAGATGTCAACCATCACTATATCCAATAATATTTCGCAGATTTGATTATTTCCCGTCCACCCCGCACAGGAAGGCGTCTTCATAACAGATGGAAACTAATCGTTTGTCTGTCTGTATGATCATTAATACGAATAACTGCACGTCCGAATGGGCACTAACACTGAGTACACACTGCAAAAGATATCTTCTTCTCTTCACAAATCATGCACGGGAATATCGTTTCTATAAACCTTGATTGTAGACCAAAATTCGTTTGTGTTTTCTTGTGATCGTTGTTGTCTTTTATGCATGGGTGTTCTAACATTGTCATCCAATTGTTTTGTAGTCCGATCATTAGCTGGTATTGATATATTGCCACGACACGGACAACTTTATTACAGCTTGTGCAATAATTTTATTTGTTTTTTTGCGCGTCATAAACCCTTCAAATCTACAAAAGTAATTTAGAGAATATGATAAAGAAAATCACTTCTAAATTTCTAAGCCCTTATTTTTCCGTTATAATTAAAACTAAATATTTTTTTATTTATTTTAGAAATGTTTAAAGAAATGCGCCACGATGAATGAGCAATACAAAGTCATAAGTGTCATGACAGAATTTCTTTCAAACTTTACTAAAATGGTTAATAAAGAAAAAAAAATCAAACTTTTGCAAACCACGTCACATTGCAAGCCATTCCAAATACCTCAACCAAAAGTACTTAGAGCTATTTAAGACGCTCACAATTCTCGAAAACCGTCAAAAATCACGAACGCATCATTAGATTCGCATTGTAAAAAAATGCATTTCACGTAGGTGGTCCGATTTGCGGTGTAAAATAATAAGGACGTATGCAATGTTCTATATATAATAATAGGTGAGTTCGCTAATCGGCGTTGGGTGGTCGAACCGATGTTGCAGCCACGGATTAAGCGTCATAGACACGTGTGCCTGGGCTGTAGGCTATTGTTCGAAATTGCGCATTTATATATTAAACATGCGTAATAGTTTTTTAAATAGTCGCTAGAGGGCTTAAGTGTAGCGAAACTGACCCTTTTAGGAATATAATCCGTTTTATAGACTAGGCGTATAACTTCCATAAGCTGTACTGGATCGCATATCTAAAGAGATTCGCGGAATGTGGCTGGGGTGGGCATAAAAAGAAGCAGGGCAGGCAGGGCCTCTTAAAGGTCACAAGACAATTATCAAATCAGAAAAGGAACGTAAACGTATGGTCTTTCGCCTCCCCGTCCACCAGAAATCAAAAGCACGTAACCAAATAGGATAATCAGCGACTCGTCTACGGCGAAGCGTCGCCGCGCGTACGGCGACTTTTCAATCAGTTTCAAATGAAAGCACGTTCGGCAACATTAGTGTGCCGCAGGCAGCCCGCGGGAGGGGTGAGAGGCCAGCGTGGACGAAGAGATGTAGGCTTGCATACGAAGAGCCGTAAGGGCGTGGACGACAAGCTTTTTTTCATTGACTACTGCAGGTTGACTCTGATAACATTTCCTACCTCACCGGGTTTTAAGAAGGCAAAGACCTTGGGGGGTTTGTACGTAAGTCGTACATCAGGTGAGCCGCAAGATTATTTGCCATCTCGTAACATATATAAAAAAGTACCTAGTATCTAAATTACAAAGTTCTTAATGTGCTTAAGGTGCAAGAAGTTTAAAAAAGTAGTAAGTAACTGAAATTGTGTATTTTTGATAGAACTTTCTTAACATTTTTGAAGTTGTGTTTCAATATAAGATACTAGCGACATTCGGTTCACGCTCAATAGTTATCAACGCCCATAGTCCCTGAATGGTATCAAAACGTAAAACAGTTAGTCCATTGACGTAATCTCCTTAGTATTTACGCTACCGCTCGCTCGCCGTGTGCCGAATCCATACATTAAACACATGCATGTCCTTTAACTGAAAATGTATGGAAGTGGAACAATCGATAGGCGTAATTATGGCTTTTGGCATTTGCAATTGTCCGCTGAACTAATATCCTTATGTCGGTAAAGACTGTTTTGCAATGACACGAATAGTTTTACGAACACGAATCTTGGAACTCTCATTTGAAATATCTTCTAATTAGCAATTTCTAATTTCCAGAAGTAAGCGAAATGAACTTTCATTTCAAAAATCTTTTTAGTCATATCTTCCGACTACAATCTATAAATAAACAGTTACTAGCATGCATATCATGGATGTCTCGCGACGAAATTATTGCCACTCTCCCAAAAGAAAAAATCACCTATGAGATTGAGTCAAGGCTTCAATTTACGTTAGCTACCGATAGAAATAAATAACCACAATGTTATATTATTTGTAATCTGCTGTGGTATCGAGGCTCTCCAGAATGCGTGGTTAACCGACATAGCTACCGAAACAGCCCAAAAGAATTGCGAACCTCAGGTGGCAGTGGGCAGGGAACATTGCGGGATTGACGGCCTTTGCGGTGGTAAGGTCCACGAGTGGCTGCCTCGTACTAGGGGACGTTGCGTTGGTAGGCCCTCAAGGTGGACAGCTGATCTGGTAAAGGTCGTGACATGCCGCTGGATGCAGGCAGCGCAGAAATGATCGGGTTGAAGATCCTTGAGAGAGGCTTATGTTCCTTAAAGTAGTGCCAAAGATTGGTTGCTAGTGTGTTGCCTACATAAAAGGAGTATCACACCCAATAAGTACTTTTTAACCTTCATGAACCGAAAAACAGTAGTCGGCAACCAGATAAGATGTTTTACATTCATGATCATCTCAGCAGTCCAGGTATGATAATATCAGTAATCAATTAACAATTGAATGTGGTTTTCTACACGATTGAGAAAATTCCGCAAGAGCGCTTCAAATTCGAGTAGCTTATCTATATTGTACCTTGAAAAATATTGGCATTATTTTGTATTTATGATCTACAAATATCTCAACATGTTGTAACAAACCGAGGATCCCAGAGCTGCAGACAATTTTGGTGTTGCAATGTAACCGCAGCCTAATTGCGTCCATCCTAACTTGTAATATTGAGCTATTAGGGCCAGTGTACACTACTAAAACACTATTTTATCCTGCTTCCATACAAAGTTGGTAAATATACAATAAAAATTTACATTTCATATATCTTTATAGAATAAAAAACATACGTATAAAATTATTTGTGACTATATCGAGAACGTAGTCTTCGACGGTCCATAACATTACAAAAAAATCCTCTTAGTAATTGTAAAAATAAAGTTTCAAGACGATACCATAATTATTATCGTTTCTTTAACAGAACACGTGATAACGCAAGCGTTAATAGACTACAACGAGCGCTATCCACAGGTTACCTATGAACTTGATATTTTACATACAAAAATGTTTCATACTTATCGCTTCAATAGCCTACTCCCAGGCGTCAGCGACTATTGCATCCGAAAATGTACCCTAATCGTTTATATACTAAGAATATATTGCCAAGTTTTTTTTTATTTCACACGTAAGCTTGCCTATGTTTCTTGTTTACCAGCTTGTTGCTATAGAATCTAAAATCAGTTATGGAAAGAGTGATAAAAAACTAGAATGAACCAGTTTTTGATATGCGTTAATTAGGTATAATTTATCTATAATTAGATATTAATTCAGATTAAAATGTATTTATAAGTAAAGGTGAGCATAACTAGGTCCAAATCACGTGCAAAGATTAATTGATAGTTGTTAGATAACTATATGACCTGCTGATCAAACTTTATCTAGGTTGGTACAAAGGTTATATCAGATAAATACAGTCTTTGAAGACCAATATTTTTTTTAGATTAATTAATATAGAGAAAATGTAACATTAAGACGTAAGTACCTAAATTGAGTAAAGATGCTATGGATACTCGTATGAAAAACATTAAGAGATTAGTAGTCAGCGGGGAGAGAAATTACCCCTCATGCCACAACTGCACTTAGATTTTGTTTTCTTCATTTATCTATACTAATCTATACTAATAATAAAGCTGAAGAGTTTGTTTGTTTGTTTGTTTGTTTGTTTGGTTGAACCCTAAGATCTCAGCAACTACTGACTCAAATTGAAAAAATCTTTTTTCGTGTGATAGTCCATTTATCTAGGAAGGCTATAGGCTATATAACATCACGATACGTCCAATAGGAGCTGAGCATCAATAAAGAATGTTGCAAAAACGGGAGAAAAATATTTCTTTTCAAAGCTTTCACTGCGTACGCTGCGTAAACGGTTAGAGTTACATAAAAATTGTGTATGACGGAATTGTTCTCCATTAAATTTTCTAAAAAAAAGTCTGCGACAGCATATGTCTATCTTTTATGGTTGTCTCACTATAACCTTTCTTTTTGGTAATCAAATTTGTTTTAAAATAATGCATTATCGGCGATGGTGTTTTTGTATGTATGATATTATTCCTTATCAAAATAAATACATTACTTATCACGAGTATTTAATTTTGCACAAAATTGTTCATGACTTCATTTGATTTCAATGAATATATTAAGAAATATCATAGCTTGAAATAAACGGAAAATAATAAATTTTGATTTTCAGAGTTTTCTTTGCGTGCGCTGCGTAAACGGTTAAAGGTACGCAAAATTTATGTATCACGGAATTATTCTCCTTTAAAAGTTCTACAAAAAAGTCTCAAACAGCATTTATCTATCTCTTAAGGTTGACTCGCTATAACCTATTTTTGTTAATAAAATTTGTTCTAAAATAATGCATTAGATGCGAAGGTATTTTTGTAAACATAATATTATTCCTTATTAAAATGTATACATTATTCATTACAAGTATATAATTCTGTACAAAATTGTTCTTTACATCATTAGATTTCAATGAATATCTTCAGAGATATCATAGTTTTAACATAACTCCGCCGCTAAATAATGATCAAGTACTACGCACGCATCTATACTGAGTTGTTTTTTGTTTGGTTGAACGCGCTTATCTTAGGAACTACTGATCCCGTCAGATTCGGACGCCTTAGAGACTCTAATAGGTTCAGAGACTCCTCCGAGGGAGATGCTCACCGGTCAGGAATCTTCTCTGGAGTGATTCGACCTTAAAGCTTGAGGAGCCACCGAGGTCCTCTTTTTTACTAAAAGCCCTGGTGACTCAAAGAAGGTCATCAGAGACATCCTGTAAAAATAGTAAAAAACCGCCTAGAAGGAGTCGAACGCGTGAACGAAGGGTTCTGTGCCATAGATTTTATCAAAACTGTCCGAAAATTATTTGAATTTTAAATTAAATATTTTGTTAATATTTCAAGTTTCTACCTGTTATCGTTATTGACACCGAGAAATAAATCACGTTTGTTGTTGAGCCCCCTTAAACATTAATTTTATTTTAATTTAATTATTTATTTTTAAGGTGAATAATATAACTAAATATTCTGTGAATATTTCAAGCGTCTATCTGTTGCCGTTATCAAAATCGACCAAAAAAGTCACGTTTATTTTATGGGAGCCCCTTCAATATTTATTTTATTCTAATTATTAGTATTTGTTGTTATAGCGGCACCAGAACTACGTCATCTGAGAAAATTTCAACTGTCTAACTATCATGGTCAATGAAATACAGCCTGGTAACAGATGGACAGACGGACGGACGGACGGACGGCGGAGTCTTAGTAATAGAATCCCGTTTTACCCTTTGGGTACAGAAGCCTAAAAAGGCGAACTACTGATTCAAATTGAAATATTCTTTGATTGTCTATTTATCGAGGAAGACTATAGGCCAGGACTTCCCAAACTTATTTTCATAGTGACGCCCTTAGGAATTTTTCAATTTTTACGAGCCTTCCCCCCGTTGTAGTAACAGCCAAGTTAAGTACATACCTACAAAAAACAAAAAAAACGGACACAGCCGCCCGGATTGCGAAAGATGCTGTGTTCGATTTTTTCGCCCGCCCTAGACAGTCGATCCGGGCTCAAGTTTTGAAATCGCGTCTTTCATTCCTGTCTCTACATTTATTTTCGTTCAACTAGCTCGCATAGCAGCTAAACAGCCATTCTCTATGTGGATCGTCTCACTACGCCCGTCCCCGGGATAGAACCGCGAACCCTTGGGTGCCAGGGCATCGCGACGCGCAGTATGGGAAACCCTGATATAGGCCTATATACCTCCATAGCATCACTCTATGACTAATAGGAGTTGAGCATCAATGAAAAATGTTGCAAAAATGGGAAATCCACGCGGACGAAGTCGCGGGCACAGCTAGTTTTTAAATAAAATTACAACACAACCATTTACAAAACCCAATAAACCACAAAAAACTTGTCCGGTATGCTACAAAAAGTTTAAGTAAAATATGACATAATAAGATTACCATTACTTAAGATACAGTGGGGAAGATATTAAAGTAGTTTGCGTTGACCAATGACAACGTTTTAACGCGAGTAGTTGAATAATACTAAAATTAATACACAGTTAATTATCGAGCGTTGTCATCTACAGGCTGTTCATAAAGTATAATTTTAATTTAACATTAATATTAATTTCTAAATATAGAATTTTTCAAAGAACGATTCATGTGATTTGAACAAGGAACCAAATCACCCGCGCTGAACCAAATCACGTGCGTACTGTAGTTAATAGCCCCCATCCACTAGCATTTATTCCGTATGATTTGTCCTCATGGATAACCTGTAGAGAATCATCGAAGGGATAAATAAAAGCCGTTGAGGCTACTAACTAATGCCACCTCTACATGCTTTCCTGCCAATTTCTGTGTAACTAAGTAAAAGTTATCACGTCGTGCAGGCGCGACGGAAGGGACAAAAGGATTTTAACACCCTCGTTCAATCGCGCTTTGCATATACACTAGAATCCTTATATTTGATTAGATTGGATATTCTGGCAGGAATAAACACTAGTGGATGGGTGGTTATTATCTCATTGGTAGGTCCGCCTGGCTAATCACCACCCTCGTATCAAACTCACTCGTATCAAATGCTCAGTGGACCATAATAATAGTATTAGCCGGAGAAAAATTTAATTGAAAAAAGTTGGTCGCTCCTCTTGGTTAATTCCTGTTCGCGATTGTTGCGGGGAACTCGCACGGACAATAATCCTTATAAAAACATTGACATAATGTCATAAATACCCCCCTATTCCATATATCCGTACTGATATCCTCACCACTCTTTATTTACATTTTTCATGAGCATTATCAGGAGGTTTGTGATTGATCGTCATCATCATCAGCCGAGAGCCGCCCATTGTTGGACATAGGCCTCTCCCAAGGATCTCCAACCCGATCGGTCTTGCGCAGCCCACATCCAGCGGCTTCCCGCGACCTTTACCAGATTTTCCTTCTAACGCTGCGTCTCCTGGTACGTAGTCGCCACTCGAGAACCCTTTCGCCCCAACGGCCGTCAGTTCGTAATATGCCCTGCCCACTTGTGGTTAAATCTAGATACTTGACATATTCACCTTTCCTGGTCATATAAATAAATAACTATCAACCAACTGATGCAGCTACTTATGATAAAAGTAACTATATTCTAGTGGGGATAATATCAATATGAATATATGGAATAAAAACTTTAAATAACGGGTGATACATAGTTCCAAAATAAAGTTTGTATGTAAGTACGCGTCTGTTGAAAACTTAAAGTAGCAATCCTATAACCAATGAGTTTACAGGTTCTATAGTAACGGGTTTGAAAGGAGTTAAACTTACATAGATAATTCTTTACAAAGAATATAACAAACATCTTTTTGTAACATCGTAAAGATTATCAATTAAATAGTCGTTCAAAAGTTGTCATTCAACAGTTGAATGGTTATCGATTTATTAATGATCGATAAAATCAATCGGAAAACCTAGAATGATATTTTACACCTCTCGATAGCAATTATTTGCTATTGTTATCAGGTTAATTTACACTTTATCTAGTGAAAGGTTTATGGATAGAAGATTCATTAATTCATCTATGTAGCGAATCTAATGTATTTAATTTGATTTGATCTATAAATAGTATTGTACAATATTGTGTAAGTTTCTTATCGTATAATTAAAGTAATTAGATTTGTATGATACACAGGTGTTTGGTACAAGTGGATATTTTTTTTAAGACAGAAATCGGTTCATACGTAACGTAATCTACAATGTTACACCCTAGACGTGAATAGGGTAACGCCGGCTATGTTGTAATAAATGTATATTGTTTGTATGTATGTGCTATTTAATCTTAAAATAACAAGAAAATTTTACATTCTGTTAGTTACCTACATAACTGTTAAGGGGGTAACATGCAATTTTCGAACGATCCTCACGCGTTAACTTTTTAACTGTTTAAATAAGACATTCAGTTTTGGTCTAACTCGGGATGCTATCTTTACTCTGGAGAGGGTTCTAACACGCTTAAGCAAATAGTTTTCCAATATCTTAAAAAGTACTTATTTTTTTTAAATAAGAATGTTAGTGTACACCAACCCTTACAGCGTGGTCGTGCCTGGACACACAGTAAATTGAAATTAAAACTACACTGAGCAAAACAGAGCGATTATGGCTAAATTGCACTTTTGAAATAGACCTTTAATGGGTCCTTTCTGTACTTATATTTTTGCAACGAACAGTAGATAAGCTGTGCTCGTGATTATAAGAGCTGTTTACCTCTAGATATTAGGTTGACAACATTACAGGCGTGCATTAGCCGGCCTTCTGAAGCAACTCCAGAAAATCATAAATTGACAAATCGACGACGGAATGACAATATGTATCAAACACATAAATAATATATAGACGCTTGGTTTTCTTTTTATAAAATACGTAAATAAGTAACATTATACCTATAATCACTCTCACAATGTTTTGTAAAAAAAATCCCAAAACTTCATTCGTCATGATTGTTTAGGTATTTCATCAACATCATTTCAGCCGAGAGACGCCCACTGTTGGACATAAGCCTCCCCAAGGATCGCCATTCCGGTCGGTCCTGCGCTGCCCGCATCCAGCGGGTTCCCGCGAACTTTACCAGATCGTCAGTCCACCTTGTGGGAGGCCTACTAACGCTGCGTTGCCCGGTACATGGTCGCCACTCGAGGACCTTTCCGCCCCACAGCCGTCAGTCCTCCTCGCAATGTGCCCTGCCCACTGCCACTTAAGGTTCGCAATTCTTTGGGCTATGGCAGACTGACAATCTTTTCGGGAATCACAAAGTAGCTGTTACAATTCATAACTAGATTAAAAAACACAATGACAATCTGAATCATATATTTCACAATATTAATTAACTCACAATGATATAGATAAATTCTACACGAGACGTATTTCCCGCTAAACCCAACGTCCACAGCTCGTTTGACACTGTAAAGACGTGTGTACACTGTTATCTCACCACGGTCATATCACAAAAATCAAGAAACTGATTGTGAGAACAAATAGCTGTAAATGTTATCTCGGAGCGGACTATGTAATTAGCGGCGGTGATATGACTACGATATTTAATTTGGGATATGATGACCGGCGAATGTTGTAAATATGTCTTGTTACTTGGGGTTACGGGCTGAGTGAGATGGTGAGCGGTTTTTGGTAAGCAAAGAAGAAGAAAAGTCAGTGAAGGTACCTTTAATATAATATTATGCAATTATTTCAAATATGAATAATACAAGTTGAATTAGGTACGGTTTCATAGAAATATTTATAGGTACGTACTAGTTAAATCAATAATACTTACGTTGATAAAACAGGATTGCGACGTAAGTACCTAAGCATCACAAGTCAGGCCAAGCTATATCAAACTTTCAAATATCCTCAGTAAAATCGAAAAATTATCGAACAAATACATTTCAGACCTATAACATCACACGTGTTACTTCTCGCTACTCTATTCTTTAGATTGCATGAAGTTGCAAAAACTAAATTAATATTTTCAATCGTCTTTTTTGTTAGCTGAATTAACGACTAATTTTGTGAATAGTAATTTTTCTGTTTATTTCTTTTTCTGAATGTCTGTTGTGTCTCTTATCGAATATCTACATTGTTTACAAACAAGTGTCGAGTGTTAGGTCATTATCTAAGTGTGGAAAAATACGTCTTCTGTAAAAACTTTTCTGTAACATTTGAACCGGCTTCGTGGTCTAGGTAGTGTTCTCCCACCGGAATTAGATCCAAGTTTCGATTCCCAGGGGAGTACGAATTTGTACTCTGTTTGGTTGGTGGTAGGACTTTTTTCAAGTCCGCTTGCCTCCGCGAATGTACGAGAAATAATCCCGTTTTGTCCCCTGAATATCGTACCTTCTCTCACTACTCAGCACTATCCTTTAGTTTCCCGTATAGTATGCCGTTCAAATATTGTTCGACATCATCATCCTTGGACCACACGTAATATAAATAATCCAGTTATTTTCAACGCAATTACAATCTTATATGACGGTACAGAGCTTTGCTGTTTGCACGAACAATCTGTCGGCTTATGACAGCTATTATTATTATGGCGGTTAGTACTGCTGGTTATCTTACAATGTCTTTTGTGAAAGTAAATTATTTTTTATCAACATGTCAGATTTTATTTCTAGATTTATTTTCCTCTACGCCACAGCACACCAGAGCCGAAAATCTGAGTCCTTTCTGATTCACACCCCGACGAGACTACACGACATTTGACTCCGTCGCGGTAGATACCTGTCTACTACGGGAAGTTCGAGCTCTAGTTCGAAAATAGGCGAGATTGGTCATGGCCATCAGCCATAGTTATTTTTAAAAAAAAGATTTATTTTATGCAACAAAGATATAATCTACCTACTCCCAATCATTACCCTGTCCCGTACAGTCACGAGCAATAGTATACCCAGTCGGTCACAGTGCCAAATGGTGTACCGTATTAAGTACTTACTGTTTACTAACGAACGGTTTACCGAAAAAGCCACAGTTAATACTGTCATTATTAGCAACAATAATTAAATGGACATTTAGTATTGGTAACTTCATGGTTATTTGCTGAAACCTCTGTCAAAACTGGAAATCAAATCGTCTATCTTCTAATCTCTGACTTCATGCGATTCGTTATCTTAATCTACCTACTATCTACGATATTTCATTCATTCATCATTTAAATGGTGACTCTATAGCTAAGAGCGATCTCTTCCAGGCAACCTTGGGATGGAGAGGAACTTGAAACTATCTTATAAGTGACAGTAAAAATTATAACCTTAACCTCTTCACAAGCTTAAAAGAAATTGAACTTTCCTCGCGATAACATTTAATGATCATTATTTAAAACCATAATTTATATAACTCAAAGGTGATTGACTAGTGATCTATCAACGCACAGCCCAAACCACTAGACGGATCGGGCTGAAATTTAGCATGCAGGTAGATGTTATGACGTAGGCATCCGCTAAGAAAGGATTTTTGGAAATTCCACCCCTAAGGGGGTAAAATGTCCACGCGGACGAAGTCGCGGGCGGAAGCTAGTAATTAATAAGCCACCACAAGTTTGCTACAACCTCAATATCTTCCACCTTTTCTCCCAATCAGCGATACAGACCGTATAAAGAAGGAAATAACCATTTTTACGAATACAATACTTACAGTTCTGCGGTCAATTTCTCTGGCGTCGTGAGAATTCATCGTGCCGTATGGTTTCCCGGTAATTGATGTCAAACGGCGGTTGGCGGTTGGGGCGGGGCGTTGTGATTCTACTAACAGTACCTGTAAAACATAGCCTTACTCGTGTTTGTGTGTTTATTGTTTTTGTTTTATAAACAGCTACCTGGTCTGCTGAGATAGTAAGAGTGCGGCATCTGTTTCTGGGCTTTTGTTTGTTGGTAAATTTCTGGCTAAGATTCTTTTATGTAAGCGACAGGTTGGACACCACATGGACCGTACTGCCAGATGTGGCTTCAGTGTAACCAAATGTTTTGGGATTATGAGCGTGATTGTAAAGCAATTAGCTTATATCCGTGTCTTCAATCGCTTTAATTTAGATTTTATTGATCAATTCTTGCTTCAAGTTTTCAAGATATCAAACCCAATAAAGGTTTGTTTCTCGCTAAAGACATATTTAACTTTAGTTTACGGAACCTCCTCTTAGGCATAGGTATACCTACCTATCTATTCGTGCCAGGAGCTCTGCATAAATACAGTGTGCATATTTTATACCTACCTACTAACAATTAAGAAATGTTATTTCTACTTAACTCTTTACACAAGTTTAGTTTGTATAAAAGTCGTGATGTTGCGTCATTTAGCGCGCTCTGTCGTCTCTCTATAGCATGCGGGTGTTCTGAAGATTTCTTTCCCTAATTCCACCTTCTCACCGACGAACTTGCTACCATTCTAACGAGGATAAAGAAATTTGGTTACTCATTTCGAAGTCACAAAATCAAGAATTCTCTACCAGCACACGTGTTGGCTCCTTCTTACAAGCCTGCATATTTTAAAATCTTATCCTTTAAATGTTACACTAGTAAAATGCGTTTAGTAGACAACCTGATTAGAAAACTCAGTTCTTGAGGTTGGTTTCAGATGTAGTTTGCCTCCTTCTTCCTGACATCACTTTTTATCAGTTCTCATGCGACCCATTAAAGCCGCACGTCCAACCACGAATCATCCAAATCAAAACATAATAAAACTAGCAACGAAATAGAAAATTCTTTAACGGTGACCACCGCAAACTGAAATATTCTTCTAAAGCAATCAAAAGCTCTCAAATCACACATTATGCTGGCTAATAACTGCAGATTGCTGCACAATTGCCGCTAATTCGAGTCAACAGTGCCGAGCGCCGGAGCGTGACCACTCGCACGGCTGTGGTCGACCACCACGAAATGTGATAAAGGGACCTAAATGAGTATAAACAGTATTGCCATAAGCTGTAAGCCTTCTTGAGGAATGAAAGGGCGTTTTCGTTGGCTAGAAAATGTTTTGATTATACAGCGCACTAGCACGGTTTCGTGTAACGCTCTTTCGCTGTATAAGATTACTTTTGTGTTTTGTCAATATCAGTGACGTCTAAGTCACTGATATTTGAAAATTACCTAAAAGAACTGTATTAGACACATTACAAATCTTTTATCTCATTAATAATATATTATTTAATTACACTCTTATAAAAGCTATGAATAGACGTAAACCTATGTGTACATAGTGTAACTAATGAGTGAAATTTATAAATATATGTACATATTTACTACGATGTTAATGAGAGCATTAACATCCATACAAAATGATTTGAGTATCATTTTGTTCTTGGCTTTTGTTTTTTTGTTAATAATTGACATCAAATTCTAAAAAAAACTTTCATTTAAAACATGAGTACCTTTGTTTGCATAACAGAATTAAAATCTGATCAAAAGAAAAAATAATCTACGCAAAAGCCTGCAAACTAAAGTTTACGGAAGCAGAAAAAAGTGTCAACAAGTTTCCGAACAATAACTCAACAACAATACAATGTGTTAATTAGCTTAAACAATGTGACAACACTAATAGATCAGTAGCTGTCAATACAACAACAAATCCAAAAACATTTGTAATGGACAACAGACCTATCTTGTCTGGCAATTACACACCAATTACAAACGCCACGGGTGCGGACAAAAAAAAGGATCAGTGTCCGAAAGTCCAAACATTGTCAAGACATTTTTTCAAACCTTTACAAAATTTACTGCCGTCTAACAAAGGTAGTAAAACTAATGCCTCCACTGATTTTAAAAAGCAATGTTTGTCTATGGCCGCGGTAGGGACGCCTGTAGTTAGTAGCGACCGCAAATTTGTCAGACCACCTTGCAGTGGAATGAAATTTATGGGCCAAAGCCAGAAAGACGACGTAAGCCGTGACGTTGCATAATCTCCGCAATTTATGCCCGCTTTTGCTAACTATATTGCACCGTTTTTATTGATTACATTTTCGATAATTATGAACAATTTTTAATAGTTTTTCGGTTGGTAAAATAATAAGTCATAAATTATTATTGAGACGAGTAAAATCTCACCAAATAAAATTAAAGGCCAAATACCAGGTTAACTTATTTATTACATATTGCTAAATGTATGTATATCTTTTTAAATTTACCTAATTAAAGAGTAGGTACTGTTGAAGTTTTTGACAAATTTTCGTAAGTTTCCCAATAGAATCTGTCCTTGTGACTTTGAGCGATGACATAATAGATTGCTATATTGCTTTCCACTAAGTATTATCTTGTAGTTGTTTGTTGGGCAGTTCTATTTTCTCGTTATGAAAACCTTCAGTGATATCACAATATTAACATGTTCCCTCTTTCATACAATCAAAAAATACTTCTGAATTGAGACCTGTCTTTCAGTTAAAAGTAATGAAAATTTATAACGAAATTACCAGGCCAAAGTTCCGCCCAATTTAAAACGAAATATATAATTAACGATTCTTTTGTACACAAATCGATATCAGAAGTATTTCCATGTGAACCGATAAAAAAACCGACATCAAGAGTATCTTCAAAATCAATCACGCCCTCGGAAAATCATGATTTGTGCCCATTCAAAATCTGCACGTGAGGCAGAGGTCGGTCCTTGCATTAGAGAGAGGAAATCCGGGGGCTATTGTTGTATCCGACACTTACGTACCTGACCAGAGATGAAAGAGGCGAACAAAATAAGCCTGCGGTAGCGACCCGACCTTTTTTGTCTATAATTACACGGTGTCAGCGTGGAGATGGAATGAAAAAGTTCTTAAAAAAATAATTTCAAATTCTGCATCCGAAAATGAACATGCAAATCAGATGCAACGGTCGCAGTGTAGAACGGGTTTTTTAAATAAAAAAGTTCGGGTTTAATTTTCTCACGTTAGCGTCGTTTTTTATGAAAATTTCTAATGACGGTTTAATTTGAAGTACACTTTGGGGTGACGTGTCCGGTTTTTTGCGACAAGTATTGTTTGGCAAAACAAAGTCTCGTAACATGGTTGTCGCAAAAAATTAATTACGCTGTTGATTTATGCACTTTCGGTTGCATATCATTATTTTTATGGATACAAAAAGTTGAATTTTAATCTTACCACCTTTTTTATGTTAACGCCTTAAATATTGACCCAGATCGTTACTAGAAATGATATAACTGATGCTGATTTTATTCTTCTGCGTAATAACAATTTAACTCAGTGTATATATTTTAATGCAGTTTAGATTTTCTTTAAAAATACTAACAATAGTTAAATTAAAAATAATAGAATGCTATTAAGAGTAAAAAATTAAATGAAACAACTTAAAAATTACAAGTTTACACGATAAATCAACTGACAGACATCTGTGCAAAAGACACTTAATAATTTCGATTGACAACCATTGCTCGATTGAATCTTTCTCGAAGCTGAAAGAAAAAAAGACTTGCACTTTTTTATCATGTCACGGACAAACAAAAGACAACCGCATCATCTTTTGTGCGCCAAAGAAATAAATTAAACTATCCTTAGGGGAAGATTTTTACCGTTACTTGTAATCTACATGAAAAAACGGCGCAGATAAAAAAACATTCGGATGCGTGTGGGAATTAAAAAAGTCTCGGCAGGAAGTTAGGCTAAGTGTAAATATGGTGAGTGGCGGGAGCAACGAGAAAGTTTGTAGTTGGCTATTTATTTGAAAGATTTATATGGGCCTGTGTGATTAGGTCCTTGTTAGGTATTAGCCAGTGTATCTGTTTATTAAAGAACTTTTTTCTATTGCTTTTACCAAGGCACTAAAAAAAAAACAAATATTTAAAATGCAGATTGTATTACGATAAAGTAAAGAAAAAAAATTTACAATTAGTTGCACACTTTTTCACAACAATATTGTAGGAACCATAAGACACTAATAGACAAGCCCAAGAAGCTTATATTTTACCTATAGAATCTATCGTCGTGGACAAGCCTCTCTTGGCATGTCAACGCATGCGCGGTAGTACTCGGCTGTACGCCACTTTAAGCATTCAGGCCTTAGCATACAGTGGCCTATACCGAAGCGCTTGTAACTCTGACGTGACACTCGCGCGCTGCCAATCCTAGTCCCTGCTCTACCCCGAGGAACTCTGGGAAGTTTAATCTTCAACAGAAACACCACAAAAATGTAGCGTTATTTGACTGTGGTCTTCGGTAAGGTGGAGGTCCTACCGCAGTTCGGGTGGACCAAATTCGAGCGAATATACCACGTGCCTGTTTATGACAAAACTTTGACTTACATAGCTTTCTTTTCTTTCTTCTTGTGAAGCTTTGAAATTTGTAACGTTTATTTTATAATTTTAAGTATACTTTATAATTTTTTTATAATTACATAGTTCTTTACCGTGTGTAGCCGTGTGATGCCGGCAAAGTAGAATAGCATCACCCCATATCCTCCATTGGGTGTCGTAGAAGGCTACTAATGGATCAGCAAAGGGGTATTGATCACCTTAAACTCCGTCCACCAATCCGCATTGGGCAAGCGTGGTGGACTACTGCCTAAACCTCCTTCAATGACAAGGAGAGGCATTGCGTCCCAGCAGTGGGTCGAATAAGGAAGGCTGTAATGATGATAATTTTTTACAGTGCTCTCCTTGACTAAAATTGATGTTGCTTGATTTTAACTTTAACTTTTGACTTTTTTTGAGATTGTTTTTTTTAAGTTTTTTATATTGTATTGAACTTAAGCTACCTATATACATAGTTTGTCTAATGTTTGCGGCCTGCATGCGTCTCAGTGCTAAGGACTACACCGTACGACAACATGCATGACACATGTTTACAATGTTGTATTAAATGTTAAAATCTATGTTCTATTGGAGCAGTTCCTCATGCTGCTTTATGGTAATGAGCATTAGGTGCCGCATCTGAAAATATGTTTTTTATATAATGACGTATATTGAAATTTTTGGAATTAAAGTACGTTTTTAATATTTAGTAACAACGTAAAGTAATGTCGAGTTTTCATAACTTATATCATATTAATTTGACATTTTTACAAAGCTTCCGTTTTAGCTGGGTACATTGAATAATTCTGTTTTAAGATAAGTGTTTGCTTTATTTCTATTTTCATCACTGGTATTTTCGCTTTCAGCTTATTATTTATTCATTTATTTGCCTTCTTGTTGTCATACATTGGTCTTACAAAATTTATGGTCCAAAACAAGAACCCTATTAAGAGGGTACTGCAAAATGCTTGTAATATAAATATTATAAAAGTTTTAGTAGGTACCTATGTTATTATTTTATAACAATTTCTGTTAGTAAATTAATTTACTAACAGAAATTGTTAATATGACATTAATTAGTTACTATGCGTCGGTGGCGTAGTGCGTAAGGGCGTTGTCTCCCACCCGGGAGGCACCGGATCGAACCCCGCCGCGAACCAATGTCTTTTCAAATTTTTAATTCATATTATGCGTTTAATCGACGCTTTAACGGCGAAGGAAAACATCGTGAGGAAACCTACACACAACTATGAAGAAATTCTTAGGTTGTGTGTAAAGACCAACCCCGCACTTGGCCAGCGTGGTTGACTAAGGCCTAATCGCCCCTAATGTGGGGTAGGCTCGAGCCCCTCGGTGGGGACATTGTATGAGCTGTTCATGATTAAATTAAGTCTTCGTTTATGGAATAATCCAAAAATATGCGTAGTTTAGATTATTATGTAGTGTAGGTAGTTATAATATATATGCACTTAATTGAATAAGTCATTTATTTTTAATTGATTATTATCTCCTCTTATTAAATAGGCAGGCAGCTCATTGATAAAAGATAGTACGCTTTTCTATCATTTTAGCATACATCTCATTTCAAACTTATATTTCTACAGTAATAAAAAATGTAACGGTACCCTGTGCGGGTCTAAAAAAAGCTCTAATTTAATTACTACAACGGCCCTTGGTGAAACAGGAATAAAAAAGTAGCCGGAAGCCGGCCCTGTTTGCTTCCGCATAAAAAAATCCAAACACCAATCTCGACGGGAGAAATTTTAATCGAAAAAACATAAAACGTCGAATCTTACAAACAGTGGTTCTAAAACTTTTCATTCTTACCTATGTGATTGATTTTTCAGAATGCTTCTAAGATCTTTAAGTTTTGAAATATAAATTACACATAGTGTTAGATAGCTCATAAATTAAATTGCTATAAAAAGTTAAGACATAGGTAGACACAATCACAAACTTTTAAGCTGATGTCACATCGCGGGCGTCGGTCGTCGGCGGAACGTCGGCGTGACCTCTTCTATATTACTGTAGTGTGTGACGCGCCTCTCCTGACTTAGCATAAGTTAGGCTAAGCATTAGTTGTGATTAGTGTTAATTTTTTCGGTAATAAACCAGACATTATAACGAACACACGTTTGTTTCACTAGGTCTCCCGGGTCCCACATTGCATTACAATAAAAATCATTTATTCTCAGGCCACATAAACCCAAATTACAATGCTTAGCGTCACGCACACGTCAACGTCAACATCCCGTCCCGTCCGATATCGCGTTAGCTTTACCGCTGGTTGTACCAAGTTATAATACTCTTTATTGCACATAAAATACATAAAAATGGTTGTCTATAACATAGTTTGCAAGGGCGAACTTATCTCTAGAAGAGATCTCTTCCAGTCAACCCATGAATATGTGTTAGAATGATCATAGGTAGGCGACGTAAATGCAAAAATTGTTAAGTACTTTTTATGAATATACAGAATATAAATATATACATAGATAAAGCAATATCTACACATTATATATACACGTATAACTAAAATATATAATACTTACTACATACATAATATACTTACACATATAAATAAATGAACAAATATATATATAAACATGATTAGATACTGAAATGACGATGATGAGAAAATCGTACAATTACTGAGTGGAGATTTGTGAAAGATAGTACTGCTTTAGTCTAGTTTTAAAAGAAGTGATAGACGGACTATCCTGGACAGCAGATGGAAGACAGTTCCACATCTGGGCAGCACGGAATGAAAAGGAGTTAAGATGAAAGTTGGTATTACCCTTAGGGAGATCCAGCATCTTGGTAACACATGGACGTCTAGAACGCGTTGAGGGTGGAGACAATTGGAAACGGGAGCTAAGGTAGGAAGGGGAATTAGGATCATATAGGATTTTATATAGACAAGAAAGGATGTGCATATTACGACGATCTCGAATAGGAAGCCATTTTAGTTCATTTCGAAAAGCGGAGACATGATCGAACTTACGTAAACCATAAATGAACCGTATGGCCAAATTTTGGAGTCGTTCGAGCTTATTATGCAATTCTTCTGTCACATCCAAATAGCAAATATCAGCGTAGTCGAGAATAGGGAGAAGGAGAGATTGCGCTAGCATAATTTTGGTTTTGAAAGGAAGAAAGTATTGAAGCCGCTTGAGAGAGTGATATGAGTAATGCATGCGCCTACTAACCTCGTTTACCTGAGGTACCCACGACATATGGCAGTCCATGATTAGACCTAGATTTTTCACTTTGTCCGTGTATGTGATAACAGTATTATTATAGATCAGTGATGGTAGCGAACAGAGATCGAGCTTGTTTCTTAGTCTACTGCTACCTACAATCATGGCCTGTGATTTGACTGGGTTAACCAGTAACCCAAAAGATTTAGCCCAAGTAAATATCGCAGATAGGTCTTCATTTATGGCAGAAACAGTTTCAGGTATCTCAGATAAACTCGAATGTCGATATATCTGCAGATCGTCTGCATACAGATGATAAGAGGAAGTGACAGCATAGGATATGCGATTGATAAGAGAGGGGATAGCACGCCACCTTGAGGCACACCAGCAGCCAACTGGCACCAATCAGATTTGGTATCATCCATTTTTACGCATTGTTGGCGGCCAAAAAGGTACGAACTAAACCACTTAATAGTTGGAGGCGAGATATTAGCCGCACGAAGAGTACCCAGAAGTATATCGTAGTCCACAGAGTTGAAAGCGCTGCTAAAGTCCAGAAGACACATTACTGTTAGTCGAGTATTATCCATAGAGAAACGGATATCCTCCGTGACATTTAGCAGCGCACCAACTGTACTATGAGCTGGTCGAAAGCCGGATTGAAATGGGCATAACAAGGAGTAGGATGTGAGTAAAGAGTATAATTGTTGATGTACAACAGACTCAAGCGCTTTGGATAGGAGCGGTAGAATGGAGATGGGACGATACTCAGATAAGGATGTAGGATTCGGGGATTTGGGTAGGGGGATAACATTAGCCTTCTTCCACGATGTTGGAAAAACATTATTCGTTAAGGAGCAATTTATGATATGAGTAATCAACGAGATTATGTCATCCAACACGGGAAGAACCATGTCGAGACTTATACCATCATTTCCAACGGCTTTAGTACTGATACGTCTGATAATCCTCGATACGGCGTCCTCAGTAACAGGACTAAAAGAAAATGGAGGGCAGTCAGGCGGGACAAGACTTGAAAGATAGGACAGAGAGGCTGATTTAGAAGAAATGTCAAGAGTTATAGGTGGAGAAGAGAAGTGATTATTTAAGATATTTAGATCCATGGTACATTGGCATGAAACCGTGGGCTTGCCCACCCCAAATGACCGTAGAAATTTCCATAAATGATTGGTATCCATATTTCCAATCTTATCATGTATGTAGTTGCGTTTTGCATCCCTACACATCCTGTTGCAGCGATTGCGTAAGATCTTGTAACCATCTAAATTAATTTGGCTTGGATTTTTTTTATTTCGCTTCTTGGCTCTATCGCGTAATACCATAACCTTCCTAATTTGTGGCGTCAGCCAAGGAGCAGGTACATGCCTAACACGGACAGGGCGAACCGGCGCATGGATGTCAAATATCCTAATCAACTCGGCCGTAAAATGTTGAACAATAAAATCTATGTCTTTAGACTCAAGCAAAGGCGACCAGTCGACAGCCCTAATATCCTGTCTCAAGCGGTTTATATCCAAATGCTTGAAATTGCGCTGCAGTAGAACTTTACGTCTACTCTTGGGAGGTCGCACTTTAAAAGCGAGGAAAAGTAGATCGTGGTAAGAGAAAGGGGCAGTTGTTTGCCCATGAGATGCAACCATACTGGGATCGGACACAACTATTAGGTCGATAAGAGATGGCTTATAATGGGGATAGAAATGAGTGGGAGAAGAACTGGAGACCACATGCAAATTAACTGAAGATAATATATTTGAAAGTTTAGATGCTCTCGCATCATTTTTTAGCAAACATGTGTTTAGGTCCCCCATTAATATACTATAGTCAAATAAAGGCGTAATATTTTCAAGTAAATTCTCTAAAGTATTGAAATAGTCTATTTTGTCGCTAGGACTATACAAGCAACCAAGAAGAATTTTTTTGTGGTGTAATACAATTTCAAGAAAAATGAATTCTAGAGATCCAGTACCAATAGATGAAGAGCATTTGATAACCCTGGCAGGAATGTGGCCTCGGAGGTAAATACCAACTCCGCCACCCCCCATACCAGTGCGATCGTTGCGAAAAAGTTTGTAGCCAGGAATAGAACACCCAGTAGACGGGAGAGAAGGCTTTAACCACGTCTCAGAAACAAGGATACAGTCGACTACGTTGTTGCTAAAAGATGTAACAAGATCACTGTAGTGGCCAGGAATGCTCTGCGCGTTTATATGCACGAGGGAGAGGAATTTGGATTTTTTTTCAAAAATGGAAACCAGTTTGCTGTCCAAAAGGTCACAGTCAGATATATCACCACTTTCAGCACTATCGTATTCCGATGAGCAAGAAAAGTATTCATCTTGTACAATCATAATATATATAGATAAATAAACTAATTGTAATATCAATAACTATAAATAAATAAACTATTAGTATATAAACAAAACCTAAAACTAAAATTATTAATAGTAAATTGTATTTGAGAAATACAATTTACATCCCATATGCGTAGGTTGACAGAAAATAAACTTATAAAACAACTTAAAACACAATTGTGATCAGCTAGATACTTACAATAATAATTTAAAAGAAAATAAGAATTAAAAAAAAAATGAAACTCGGCTGTATTATACATATTCCTTTGTCAATCAGTAGTAACAAAGCAAAACAATGACAGCTAAAATTGACAAGCTTTTAACTAGTCTGTGCGTACAAGAAGAACTGTGTTGTATTATTATACCTACATTTTAAATATTATTTGAGCTCACAACAAAGTAGAAACATTAATAATAATAGAAAAGGGATACCTTACTTTATAAATTATATGAACTGCCGTAAATGAATCACAACTTCATAACCAGAATATTAAGTCGTAAAACTAATCTTCATTGGATTCAATCTTTATTGGATTCAACTGAACGTGTTGGATGCTGTGCAATCAATTTTTGTAGCTCAGACATGGTCACAACCTTCTTTCGGTTCTTGTCCGGGAGAAGTATAACTACAGTGCCCTCCATTGACCAGCATCTTCTTACTCCAAAATGACTTCGAGCTGCAACAAATATCTCTTGCCGATTTTTAGTCAGGAATTCACTTACGGTGACCTTAGATCCCTTCAATGACGTTTTGGTCTTCCAAACTAGCGCACGGTGATGCATTGAGGCGAAACGGACCAATACAGGGCGAACACCATCTTTTCGTGGACCCAGCCGATGACAGGACTCAATTGCATCTTTGTTGATAGAAGATAGATGCATCTGCTTGCTTAGTACGTCCTGAAGCTTTTTTTGCACATCTTCGTCCTTGTCCTCTTTAACTCCATGAAACAAAAGGACCTTTCTGCGGGAATAAGTGTCTAACCGGTCTACGCTCATTGCCAGAAGCTCGACTTGAGATTTTATAATGCTGAGAGATTTCCAAATGAATGTCTTAAAGGATGAGTACTCAGCAGCCAGCGATTTGACTGTGGTGTTTGACTCCTTGGCATTCAGTTGAGGGACAGTCTTTTCAAATTCAGCCATTCTATTAGTGAACAAGGTGGATAATTCATCCATACTTTTCAGGAGTTGTTCCGCTGAAGAGTCCATGTTGTAGTGATGAAAAGTGTGTGTAAGTGAAGTGTTTGTCAACCTAAGCACTGATGTTAACTATATTAGCACATGTAAGTTGTAATATATCAAATATTATCAAAAAACTAAGAGCAATCAAAATATATGTGTTATCACTTCAAAGTCTACCCACCAAAAAAAAATAAAAATATACTTATACATCGACGCCGTCGTGGTGGAGTGGTCAGTAACGATGCAAATCGGGCGGTCCGGGTTCAAGTCCTGGTAGTGGGAAATGTTTGTGTGATGAACGAGATCATTTGTTCACGAGTCATGGTTGTTTAAATTTTATTTAAGTTTATCTATAAAACATCCAAATTATGAATATTTGTCCCATAACTAGTATCCGTAAGACAAGTTCTTAATGATACTTAATTTGGGCTAGATAATTAGTGTCAATCAATCTCCATTTCACTCTATGAACCGTCGCAACTCATATTAATTATTAAATTTATAAAATTATGTATGTAAAAAACAAATCAAGACGAATTTTCAGCTTTGCCGCCAATTTTCTATTTATCACCAAGACAAACGCATGTTGGTTATACAGCCACGTGAACGCAATTTGTACTAAGCAAAGAGCTTTTAGTATGCCAAGATTGTTAAAAGAGATCCAATCAAAGAGTATTTAATAACTCCAGCACGCCGTTTCATACAACATTGCTGGAGCGTTGTAATGTTCCAAATTCAAAAAACGCTCCAGCAATGAATTTGGTTTTCTTTGTCCGTAAATTCGATACATCGCGTGTTCTTTTTTCGAAAATAATGACAATATTTCCATGCATGTTTGAGAAAAGTTATTTTATCGCCCCCGAATTAACTTTCAATAATTATAGTTTGACGGCCACTGCCCGAACAGTACTGTGCCATACAATACACACCCCTGTTTTTTCCATCCTTCACTGCACGAATGTTTATAAAAACATTTATGCACATTTTTTAAGTCATCTTCAGCAGATCAAGGTGCACTCCGTTCATTGTGCGGACATCTTGTAGAGCTTTTTAATAATTCTATGAGGATACTTTTTATGTGCGAGTGTGTTTTTTGGTATTTCTCACGCAGTGTCCCATTGAAGAGGAGATCTGTGGGTAGATACATCCGCGAACGCCATTGTCGGACTCACGATCGAGTGGAGCAATTTCGGGGATGAGGATGTCATTGAAAAAAGTGCTCCATAAAATTATGGCCGATTGATGTCTTTGAAATTTTGATCAGAATTATTGACGTATGACATGCTTTAAGATGTTATAGATGCCGGATAAGAATAAATATAAAAAAACTTCATACAGTAATTTTGGAGAGTGATTAATGTGCTCAGATTTTAAAAGATAACTAGGTAGGTATATATATCTAGGTTTCAGATATTTTACAGAAACAGCAATGTATACCTAGCCATATTTTAAAGACATTATAGAGATACCTGTGAACTAAACATTTTAAATAAATAAGAGTAAATTATAAAAGTAATTTATAAAAAATAAAGAAAGTTAATAAAATTAATGTTGCAATGACATATATATCATCTAGTTTCATAAGAATATCGTTAGGTGGTAGATAAGTATTTTATTCATGTTATTGTAACATGGTGTTCTAATGTACTTACAACCTATTTTGTTATAGCAAGTAGAGTATTCCGAAAAGATAGAAATAAGAAACAGTTTCAACTTTACACGATTTTCGAATGATTCAAGATCTCGTGAAATTTCGAAATAATTGTAGTTTTTTGTTTACCTCAGAAATATTTTAAATGTAATATAAAATTATTTACTTAACAAAGTAATTATAATTAGACTCCTCGAATTGTCCTCTATAATAAAAAACAAAGCAGAAAAAAACAATAACGCAGCCGTTGCACAAAAAAATCAAACATTAATGTCTCACATTTTAATTTACAATGCACACCATCATAATAGCTCCCGCATATTCATTACCGCACAAAAACGGTAATTTAATATAAACTAGACGACAAAATCGGGCCAATGTTATTCGATAAAAAAATGTCTGAAAAAATACTGGGTAGCTACTGGCGAGGAGAAAAAATTAAAGGGGTAGACAGAGACAAAGGGATAAAAAGGTGCCTATTACGGGCTAACTGGGCTTTGGGACAAGCGGCAAATTTTTTTAAAAGAAGATTTATGGAGCTAAAGCTTAATGCCTTGATTCGTATTTTCATATGGTAATTCGACAATTCTGCTAATTACATAGCTCTACGTTGATATATTAGATTTTATTGTCAGTAAAATAATAAAGGTAATTTGATTATGTGTGTTTTTTCATTACGGAATGTTAGATAAATGAGTATACTTTTACATTCACACCATTAAAAACCATGAAATTACCTATATTAATGCATAAATGTTGGTTGTTTCATCACAAAAATGGCTGCGAGATTTCTACATAAGCTAAATAATAAAATATGAATTATTGTCAGAAAAAATCCAAGCTTTATGCAAAAATATGTCGAGGAATCCTAAAAATGTTGGCTGTCTGTTTTTTTTTGTTCCTTTTCCTTAAATTAACACCTTTGAAATTCATAGACCAATTTAGAAAATTACATGGTAATTCCGACGGCCTCTCATTCAGGTTCTATTGATGATGGTAGCACGTTGTATGAAACGGCCGGTGAAAAGGTTAATGCTTGGAATAAATGTAGATAACTGCAACTTTTAAGCATCCTGCGGATTGGATGTTGCACCACAGGCAATGAGAATAACACGATCTCTGCCACATGACAATGGGCTAAGTGAATCCTTTCACTTCGGAACCATTCCATAGATCAGCAGTCTCCACAAACAAGCAAATGGACATAGTAGTGACTTGATTTTATTATGTGTAAAAATGGTTTGAGATGAGATATAAACATTATTATAATTCACAGACTTGCCTTACCTTATTTGGTAATGAATTTGATACTCATATCAAAACGACATGTCAACTGATAGGTAACGTAATTTAGGTATATTCGACTGAATGGATATCTAGAGAAATAGATTTACTAGGTGGTAGACCCATATGTAGGGTCGTCTGGGTAGGTACCACCGCCTTTCTTATTTCTGCCGTGAAGCAGTTAGCTGTGTTTCGGATTGAAAGGAAAGGTAGCCAGTGTAATTACTGGGCATGGAGGGCATATCATCTTAGTCCCCAGGATGGCAAACGCACTTGCGGTGTTAAGTGATTTACACTTATTTATTGCAAGTGTCTATAGGCGGCGATGATGGTCTAGGGATTGAAAAGTCAGCTCTTAGGAAAATAATAGTTCCACGGTTTTGTGTTGTTTATAACCATTGAAATCGCTAAAAATAAGCGAAATAGTGCGCGGTTGATTGATATTATTCAACGTGATTTTCGTTTTTAATCATCAACAATAATCTCCCTGAAGTATGAGGCCCATTAAAGAAGTGAGTTTCACCGGTAAACCTACCACAGCTGCTCTTCAAAATACCATTGATACATACGATGTCATAATATGATTTCACAATTTGCGATCTTTTTGCTAACAACTATCTCTTACAGGAATACCTTTGGGTGTTTGGGAAAGAAACAAAAGAGTTTATAACTACATTTAAAATGTAATCGAAAAAGTTAAATTATCACTTATTTCTCTTGCAATTAGATCTTTTCGACGTAAATATTTGCATGAGGCAAGGCACTCTCGCCACCAATCCCCGTACCCACATCATAGCTGTGTCCTCGGAACCTCACCCCCAGCAGATGCAAAAACAAGTCTACTAACGAACACGGGCATAAATTATTTAAATATGACTTGTAACACTGCACGGGTTGACACAAGATATGCATAAAAGGGTTTAAAAAAAACGTGGGGCGTAAATGACACCCCAGGTTTTTTTAGACGGAGGGGTCACGTCTTTGGACACGTTGGACCATTGATGCATTCAAAGAGTTGAATATTCAAATGGTTTGTTTTCACACGGTGATTTGGATATATTCACAAGTAACGGCTCTTGGCTTCGGATGTGCATGAAGTTCGATATTATTATTGCTGGTTCATTGAATGGTGTTTTTTTTATTGATCGAAAAATAAATAAATTAAGTTGCGAAAGGAGCGGCTCTATTTTGAAGCACTGGGGCACATGATCTCAGTTTAAATATTTGTAATAGGTTGGGGAATAAGATTCTTCGCATTTTTTAAGAAAATTCAAAACATTTTTTAATATAGTTTATTTACATTTAACTAAAGTATGTAGGTACCATTTTGTTCGATAACTTTTTCCCATCTTGTAGGTAGGGGACATGATCCCATTGCTATAGAAATTTTGGGACTTCTGGTCAAAATACCGCGACAAGTGGTTTTGGCAGTCCTCTCGTGATGTTAACCTGACACTGCCTAAAGAATTCTGAAGAGACCGAAACAGGTGGAAATCTGAAGGTGCAAGGTCAGGACTATACGGCGGATGCATTAACACCTCCCAGCCAAACTCTCTTAATTTTTGCTGAGTGGCTAAATATGTGTGAGGTCTAGCGTTATCATGATGAAAAACCACACCCCTTCTGTTGATTAATTCCGGCCGCTTTCTCTCAACTTCTTGCTTTAATCTCATCAGTTGTTCGCAGTAGAGTTCAGAATCGATGGTCCTGCCTGGTGGTAACAGCTCATAATGAATAATGCCCTTCCAATACCACCACACACACAGCATCACCTTGTTGCGAGTTAACCCGGGTTTCGCCACAGTCTGTGAAGACTGACCGGCCTTTGACCACGACCTTTTTCGCACGTTCTTGTCGTAAGTGATCCACTTTTCATCACCAGTTATCAGCTTCTTCAAAAATGGTTCGGTTTCATTACGTCGTAATAAAGAATCACAAATGAGTACACGGTTCATTAGGTTTCTTTCAGTGAGCTCGTGAGGTACCCAAATGTCGAGCTTTTTTGTGTACCCAGTTTTTTTCAAATGCGCCAAAACTGTTTTGTGGTCAATTCCCAGTTCTTCAGCTACGTCGTAACTACTGACATGCCGATCTTGCTCCACTTTTTCAAAAATGGCATCCATTTTATCTGTAATAGGGCGACCAGAGCGACGTGCATCTTTGACATCAAAATTTCCGGATTGAAAACGTTTAAACCAAATTTGTGCTACTCTCACAGACACTGCACTGGGTCCATAAACATCGCAAATTTTTTTCGCGGCTTGCGTTGCATTTTTACCTTTTTTGTAGTAAAATTTTAAAATGTATCGAATTTCTTCATTAGATTCACTCGTCTTGGCGGTACGAAAAACAAATGAAAATAACACATTTTCCTAATTTGAATTTGGAAATATGTTCTTTAAAATTTAAACTTTCAATGATACCAAAACCAGCCAGATACAAAAAGTATAGCCAAAGAGATTTTATTACAAGTTTATACATACTATAATGCGAAAAGACTTTTTCCCCAACCTAATATTATAATGTTCAAGGTTTAAGTTTTATTTTAACAGTATTTACTACCACAAAATCGATGCCAATCTTAAATATATGCGTAACTGGACTAGAGTGATCCTGTATAAGGCTTTTTCTACATATTATTTTGCTGAAACTGTATGTCTTGTAATTAATATCGTAAAGTAGATATGAAAAGACCACGATAGTGTGTAAAGAGTAGCTAGTACTGCTGTCGAAAGATAGGAGTCAGTCCCAACGAGGGTTGTTGGTATCAGGAAGGCGGCCGTAAGTGACATGGTAGAATAGAATAGAATAGAATATAACTTTATTGTAAGTACATAAAACAGTTGTAAAAATACAGTCGATAATACTAAAAACTAACATTTTGTACAACGGGCGACTTTATCGCTAAAAGCGATAGCGATCTCTTTCAGGTATCCTTAGGATGGAAAGGATTCAAAAATATTAACTATTAACGTTACAAGTTTTTCTTGTGATTTTATACTATTGGTGAAATACTATCGATATATTTAAAAATAGAACTGTGAAATTACTTCAAAACGTTGAGACCAACTTCGTTTCTGACATTTAATAACACATTCATCCTCCAATCCAAATGTGTCAGAGCAAAAAATAATAATTGCTATCTTATCTGAAAAGCCACAAATCATTCCCGTATTGAGACTATCGTAAAGGCCACTGATCGAATTGAATTTTAAAATGCTCACCCCTTGCGAACCCTTGTCCTTTGGTAGCCCATTTTTTATCAGTTGACTATCTCTGCTTCATGTCATCCCTAAGGTCCAGGTGCCAGTGGCTAAAAAATAAAAAACTTCGCAATACGTTTTGTTCAGAAATCACCAACCATTTTTTGCAGTCCGTTTGATAATCCTTTCTCAGATTTGATACAGACATGTGTAATGCGCGGAAAAGTATTGTTGCGACGATTTTTTGCGCAAAAATAAACTTTGAGATTTTTGTTAAATTTTCAGATGAAGAACGTAAAAATCCCCGTGTGATATTTGCAAGAGTGACTCTTTTAAAATGAGTTGGTGAATGGTAAGACTAACACCATCTTATCAACCCTTAACAATAGAATCGATTTTATTATTCTGTAACTGGTTTGTTTCAATTTAACATTTGGATATGAATTTTCTTTGACATATTTTATTTGATCGCAACAGCAAACACGTACACAATTGCAGAGAAAACTAGAGCCATTCTTCTTTCGATTTAGCTAATTTGAAATCAATGGTAAGAATGTTAACCTTAAAATATTAGACCAATTTTTTTTGACACTAGCAAGCATTTTCATGTAAATTATTTCGTAATAAAATAATATACTTGAATATACGATTCAAATCTGCAAATAAGTACAGTGTAGCTACTATTGAGGATCGCATAGAGATGATTTCAAGCAAGTGCCAATGTGCCAATTTGTCCGAATTCCAGATAAAAACAATCGCTAGCCGACTCGATGCTCGTTCGATTATCGATAAGTACTCAAAGACCTCGTTTTAGGTAAAGAGGAACAATGGAGGCCGCACACGTGTCATGTTCCTGTTTAGAATTATCGATTGTCACGTTCGTCACTCATGCGGGCAAGCGCTGACGTTGTGACGTCATGGGGACAGCTTTTGTTTGTTCCTTTTAATGCTCTTTTTTAAATAGGTAATTTAAAGATACATGTCTTTTATAATTATTGTAATCACTACATAGTATAAAACAAAGTCGCTTCCGCCGTCTGTCTGTCCCTATGTATGCTTAGATCTTTAAAACTACGCAACGGATTTTGATGCGTTTTTTTTTAATAGATAGAGTGATTCTTAAGGAAGGTTTATATGTATAATACATGCATATTTACATAAGCATTGCACCCGTGCGAAGCCGGGGCGGGTCGCTAGTTGGTTTTAATGGTCTATACGGTTTATTCCAAAAATCTTCAAAAGCACGCGGAGGGAGACGTTTTGCTGCACCTGCAGTCTGGACCGTTGGGTTGGGGAGCACAACGCGTTTGAGTAATACAAATCCTAGCGATTTGGATCAGCTGGGTTGCTAGACACTGAAAAAGCTACCACTATTACAAGAGACACCGTAATATCCTCAAAACGTTAAGTACTTGAGCGGCAGTAAACTTTGTTTTTCGAATGAGTTCAGCACATTTTAAAGTACTTATTACTTTTGACGCAAACAAATATAACAAAGACAGCACGGTTTAAAATATAGTGTTGTTGATGCTATAAAATAAATACACAAATTTGTAAAAAAAAATATTAAGAGATTTTTCCTGGAATCAATCAATTTTTTTTTTATCTAAGAAAATTTTGATTTTAGATATGTTTTGTTTACTTTAATTTCTTTTGTTTTTTCCAAAAAAGTTGCTGAGGTGTATAAAATACCTACTATTGTTTTCTAGTAAATGGCGGAGTTTTCTTTTATAATACGACTCCGCCGTACCCAAGTATAACAAAAGGAGTCAGTATTCTTCTCCTGTACACAAACTACGCAACAATAAACAGACCATTCAGCGAAACTCCAAAACAAAAGTATCAAAAAAAGGACTTTTCTAAATGAGATCAAAAGCCAACCTTTTTCATTATCGCCGTATTGTCCGTTGCTCCAAATACCGTAAACAAACGAACCCTTTATCATATACGCTGAAGACTTTACCGCGTCGAACATAAAGGTCGTAATCGCGTGATCTAAACGCTGACCGCGGGCCCGCATGGCCGTTCAAAACAAGGTGATAACTGAAAACAACAAACGACTAAATGTAGGTACAGTCGACCAAATTGAATCATGACCCACCTTAAGATCATTTTCCTATAGTCACTCTATACAAAGTAGGATGAAATTCGCTTGAACGTACATTTCTAAGTAACGAACCTGTTATCAATTTGTTAGACACTGACAGTGTCAAATAAATATGGCTTTTTAAAATTTGTTCAGACTTGGTCTGAGATTCAGACTACTACTTGACATCTGACACATAACGTCATTTTATTTTTAAAAATATAATACTTATTCCATTATATAGTAGTAAAAAGAGTTTAGATTATGAACGACATCTTATTTAAAATTCCAATTGAGACTTTAGTGCAGTGATAAGAAAGATTAAAATTGCATAGATCTCTGACCCGTAATGACGCATTTTTATTCATATTTAAAACGTACTAAGTGCAACACGCATAATAGCGAAGAAAACCTTACTAAATTTATGATTCTAAAGGAATGATCGGCCAAGTGGGTCATGATTCAGTTGGTTCGACTGTACCTACACAGTGACTTTGGAAATTAGGTTTTCATTACAAAGGTTCTTTTTAATACGCTTATATTAATTCCACCTGTATGTTTGTAACTGACTCTTTGGGCTCGATTTTGACTCACTTTAAACGGTCAGATTTCATTCAAACTTTATAGATTTTCAAAGATCGATGACATTATAATAATTCGACAAAAATATCCCATTATCCTGATTAAAATCGCCAGGACTAATAAATTAAACGTTTGGAATGTTAGTTCAGCTATGTATCTAGTTGGCGTTTTCATTGTTAAGTTGGCGGTGTCGCACTAAAAAGTGGATAATAAAATAATAGTTTTTAAAAACTAAAAAAACACTCTTTTATACATATTAAATCGGACTAAAAACTGAAAAATAACTTTTAGTACAGAACCTAAATTTTTACTGGCTATTTGCGATTGGCCGCGGATTTTTGTTATTGCGGTCGTTTGCCTTCGGATAGACAACGTCTTTGGGTTTTCAAGAAGGACCTCAGACCTCGGTGCTCTTTCTCCGAAGTGGATTTCTAGTCAGCGACTAGCGGACAGCTAGCTCGTTCTGGTCACTTTCGCCGGGAAGCCATGGCCCGCCCGCCCTTTCAGGCCCAACCGCTGCATCGTTAAACGCCGGAAAGCGGACTGCCAGCGCCAGTCTTGGGGACTCGCTTCCACGGAGAGCACAAGGCCCTGAAAAGTGCCTTTTGCTGGGCCCCCATAATAGTGCCAAGGGCGGTTTGGATTAGGATCCGGCCGCAGCAATCTGGAACACCGGTCCCCATTCTGACTAAAAAAAAGAATATTTAGCCCATCACAAAACCCCCCTAAAAGTTTCTTTTTTCGTGAGTAGCCAGTAGGTACGTTCATAGTTTTTTAACCATATGCAGAGATGAATATATCAAGTGTCTAGATTTACCACAAACCTGCTGAGGAAATTCGGCATGACTGGAATATTTCATGCTTTTCCATCTTCATGTGAAACAAAAAGTTTTTTTTGTAATACTCTCAGCGGCATCATTGGTAAAAGACCAAAAGAATGCAGCCCAATACGTTGATCAGATCAGATCTGCACTATTCTGAAAAACAAATTTTATGATGACGAACACCTCATGATGTGAGGGACAAGATATGGACTGAGGATACCACTCAAGGACGAGGAAGTGCGAGTTGCATCGTTTGATGAATTGATTTATTTTACAGAAACAAAAAAAATCAAAACAAAAATTATTTTAACTTTATAATTATTAATCAAAAACTTACGTATGCAGATGTTCACCGTGAGAACATTGTCCGAGACCAATTTGCAATAACGTTACCGTTTTAACTGTCCACGTCTTAAAAAAGCTGGGGTAACTTTTTTGTGTGCCACCCCACATATTTGGCGAGACTTTTTTACTTATTCAAATTGCAAGGTTGGCACCCCTAAGTTTTTTTACACAATGGTTTCTTTTCTTCGTATTTTTAATTTGTTTTTTTGACACCGGTCCAGGTTTGCTATGGCCTTGGGTCATAGGTGACTGGGAGATAGTTCTCATGACGTTTTTGAAACGCATCTGTCCTTTTGTCTTGCTCATAAAAAGAGGATGCGATTTTTTCGCGTGGGAATCCATTGGTTATCAAGGTATTGTTATATCGATTTCTTTGTGCCTTTCAGTATTGTTGCTTACTTAGATAATTGCGTCCGTTTACTATAAAAATAATTGATGAACATACACGTTTCTGAAATGAATAAAAAAGTGTCTGTTTATTAATTTATGCCAACGAAACATTCTTTCGTATTTTAACCACACAGTGCGCACAGTTGACGAAAGTTTGGTAAAAGTGATTGTGGTTGGGAACACGGAAGGTAAAAAAGATCGCGCGGTCGTTCATCATATTAATTAAATTAAATCGGAATTAGATCCAAGAAGCCCCAGGTTCGATTCCCAAACCAATACAATTTTGTGCTGAGTTTGTTTAGTGCAGTACCAGCTTGGTATTGCAAGCATCTATAGGCTACGATAATCGCTTACCACAAAGCTAGTCGTATGGTCAGTATCAGATAATAATACATAATAAGCGTTTTTATTTCCAAAAACCTTACAAATATGTTTTTCTTAAATCTACGTACATTAATTTTACTTTGTTATTAGAACCCCACTCTGGGTATAGGCCTCCTCCAGCTTACTTCATGTTTCCCTATTCTTGGCTTTGCTTCGCCATTTTTTTTCTGGTGTTGCTATTTTTCGTCGATCCATCTGTAACTTTGACAGTCTCTTCTTCTTTTGCCTATTCATCATCATCATAACAGCCTTTGTAATTTGACCCACTGCTGGGACACAAGGCCTCACCTTGTCATCGAAGGAGGTATAGACAGTAGTCCACCACGCTTGCCCAATACGGATTGGTGGACGGAGTATAAGATGATCAATACCCCTTTGCTGATCCATTAGTCGCCTTCTACTACACCTATTGGCGGATATGAGGTGGTGCTTATCCTACTCTGCCGGTATCACACGGCGTCTATTTGCATTTAACCTTAAAAAATATGGAGACATTAGCATAAAAAAATCTCGTTGTTTTTTTTTTATAAACGTATTTGATCTAAGTCTCTATTATAATTAAAACTGCAATATAACTTCCTTATCATAAAAGTAAAATTTTGACACAGTTTTAACTTTAATAAGTAATTAAATATTTCAGGATTTCGAAGTATTTTCTATTGCAATAAAGAGTTTACGTAAGGTCAGAAGTCTATAAAGTGTACTTAATTAATTATTTCAAAAGTGGGCTAACATTTTAACAGGAGCATGTAATTTAAAGAAATCATTTAAACACTAGCATTAGACCGGATGAAAGCTCCAATTAAAGAACCCTTTTATTTTTGTCGTTGAATAATGAGACCACGAACGTTGAAAAGTGTTACAAAACATCAAGCATCTTCTTCTTCCTACCGTGTTCTCTTCTCTTCTATTCCTCTTTATCAGCCTAGTCCGTCATCTCATCGTCTACTCCTTTTTTATTCTTAATTTTTTACACCATACATCAATTTCATATTAAAGATAGAACACTCTACTTTTCTTAGTCTTGAACACAAAACTATTTAGAAAAAAACCGCCTTCAAAACTGAAAACGGAGAAAAAGTTTTTATTTATAAAAATCTTAATGCTTTTTTGAGGTTGGTCCGAAATACAAGTGACAACATTTATTCCAAATATTGAGGTTGGCACCGACCTCAAAAAAACATTTTCATTTTTATAATTTTTATTTCTCCGTTTTTAGTTTTGAAGGCTTTTTTATTTAAAAATAATTTATTTTTTGCTTTTTAGTGCTTTAAGTACTTATATGAAGTATTAAGTAGAGTTGGATAGTTCTAAAAATTGGTTCATAACTCAATATCATTAATTAATGTTAAGATAGGAATATTGCCGTTATTTTTCAACATAACAAAAAAACCTCAAGGTCTAACGCTAAAAAATTTTCAGGAAACTATTTCGAAACTTCTACTGAACCGATTTATGAAAAAAATTATGGGACTAAATGGCAACGATACCGCATCGAACAAAAAATAATCACTAACTCGGATTAGAAATCTCGGCGTAATCGGTGTACATACATGAAAAAACATTCCAACCGAGTTTAGAACTTCCTCCTTTTGAAGTCGGTTAAAAATTCAGGATTATGGAGTGTCCTGACCTTTGTGTCTATAATTTACAACTTGATAAAAATTCTTAGACATTTCTGCCTTCATCTACTTCGATATGCGCTATAGCATAATAGTGGAAGCTCAATACGTCATCCGATATGTCGGTAGTCAAGTTACCGCGCATTTTTCTAACAAAAAACACCTCATGAATATGCCAAGCGCAGATGTTTTATGGACTTTTTCTGCTTTTTGTTGTTGTGATTGTGTTCACCGTTATGCGGCCCTCTGGTCTGTCGGCGAGACGTAGTTTCGATTATTGATTATACATAGTTATGATTGAACTGTATTCATAATAATATGGCGATAGAGAATATTAAATAGAAATTAGTTTTCTGAATTAATGTCAAGACATCTGTCCACAAAGTATTCCTAAATACTTGATGACGGAATCCTATAACTTTTCATGACTTAGGTATACTCGGAAAGTAGGTCTGAAGTTGCCTGAGGAGTAAAGTAATACTTTTCAGCCCTAGGGAGAATCGTTTTCAACTGAGACCTGTCAAATTATAAAAAAACGCTAGTTAAATTTTTTTAATTTTCTCTATTATGGGGCGGCAAAGGTATCTTTTTTCTTAATTTTCGCCTACAATTTAGGTATCACGCATTTTAATGCTAGGAGTGCTTGGCGTGAAATTCATGGCAACATACCTCATGATGGCGACTGATGAGTTGCAGATCCCAATTTAAAATTCTCAACGTCATACACGCCACAAAAAAAACTTTAATTCAATGACTGTCCTTAACTGGTCGTCAACACGGATGCTTGTGCATCAAAATAACGTCACTTCCACTGCACAAATTCCACTCCAAAACAATTTTGAATCATCGAAACAAAAATCGTCCTTCCGATATCACGGTTTCCCGCCAAAATCTCAAAAACTACTAGCAAATACACTGAAAAAAATCGACCTGCCTCAGGCGGGATTCGAACCCAGCATCTTTCGCAACCGGGCGGCTACGTTAACCACTACGCTACCAAAATAAGTAGAATTTACGCGTTTGTAAACGCAAAAATTATTTCATAATTCTCAAAAACTAGTTCTATTATCACATTTTTATTAAACCATAGTCTGTAATAAATTAGATTAGAGATCCATAAAGTGTCCTGTAGTACGGATGTCCTGTCAACTTACGTGTAAAACTTGTAAAAGGAACTGAAATATAGACCTAGTGAAATCTTGTACCAAAGTGTACCAAATCAAACGTTTTCAAAAGAAGTGAGTCGGAAATCGAACTCGTGGTCTAACGTGGTACAGACTACTGCTCTCGCAATAAAAAAACGACAGAGCACAATTAATTTGCTGCAGTTTTTCGTTTCTTATTAAGTCACAATCTGACGAATGCCTGACAATGTTTAGAATTATTTGATTGTAGTCTTCCAGAAGGCGAGGAACTACTCCAAAACGGCAGTTTAGTTTCGAATATCGAATTCCCTGTGCATTTACGTCTCCCAATATTCTCCTTTAATACGTGTATCCGAAAGAAGCTCCTCGGCTATTTGACAATCTTTACTTCACGTGACTCAGAACGTTTGTATCGGAAAGATACATAAATCTATGCAGCAGAGTAAATAGCCCTGAGTCGGCAGACTGCGCGGGCGCATCTGTGACTCAGAGCTCAATCAAAATTATAATTCTGTTGCCACACTGTCTAGGAATAGTTCATAGTTTACAATCATGTTTACTGTTACCCTAAGACGAATAGGATTCTTATTAGTATATGCAAATTCGTAATCCATTATATTTAATTCCCGTGTCACGATGTTTACCTGGATGGACTCCGAAACTGACAATCTGATTTTAACTTTTTTTTTTAATGTGTGTTTTGTTCCAAATTGAGGTGTAGGATAGTTTTTATAGTCCTCTTTTTTTAGTGTTATAGGACAATAGTATGAAATTACCACAGCAACGCGTGGCCGTTGTCTATTCTATACGTTTTTTAAAGATAAAGAGGTTTCTTTATTTGCAAAAATTATTTATTTTAACCCCTTTCCGTAATCCAGTTATTCGCCCACCGGAATCAGATCCGGAGGTGCCGCTTTTGTTCACCAGAAGAGTACAAATTTTTACTGGGCTTGTTTGCTGGGCGTGTTTTAAGTCCACTTGGCTTAGGCCAAGGTCAAGTTTCTCCCCTAAGTTAAAAATAATGTTATTTTATTATATAGGTACCTACTAACCCCAGGTCTTGCCTTTGCATGGGAAACATTTTTTTTTTTAATGATTTTTGTATGTTTGTAATAAATAAACTCAAAAACTACTCGACCGGAAACTAAATTTGGTACACATATTGATTACACGTTGGGACACAGGGTACCTTTTATCGCGAAAAAAAGGCTTGCAGTGATTGAAATACGGGATGAAAGTTTCTTTGGAAGGTCGTCAATTGTGAAGATAAAACCATGAAACTTGAAATTAGACACTTGTAGAGAAATTAAAAAGAATATATTTTTTGATATTTTGATATATGTGAGGATGAAATAGGGAATGAAAGGTAGCCTATGTGGTTTCCTAGCATGTAATCTATAATTGTACCAGATTTCATCAAAATCGGTCTAGTAGTTTTTGAGTTTATTCCTTACAAAATACAAACCTTTCCTGGTAGGGGATGAAAGGTAACATATGTGGATTCCTCACATCTAATTTATATTTGTACCAAATTTCATCGAAATCGGTCCAGTAGTATTTGAGCAATAAACTCAAAAACTAAACTAAACTAAACGTTACAAACATAAGTACAAATCTTTCCTTTGTATAATATTAGTGTAGATTAATTTTTTTTTCTCTTTATGTGAGCTTCGTAAAGTGACAGTCGGTGTCAATGTAACATAAAAACTTATCATAAGTTCATTTAAATTACAATAAATAATTTTCTTGTAAGACCAACTAATCAGACCATAAAACTTTTGAATCAAAACTGCCCGGGCTCATCCTAGGTGACTCAGCCCTCCATCAAAATCTAATCGACGTATTGCAATACTTTGTACCGTGGGCGGGCGACGACTTATCGACCTCATCGGCTCACAATGCTTCAATTGACTATTAATTCACGATGGGAATAAATTAATATGAATTAGTCTTATAAGAAAAAGTTTCTAATGGGAAATATGTACTTATGTAGAAACGGTCACATGGTGTCCAGGCCCCAGCGGCCAGCAGACTGAAGATGACGCTGTTAGTTGGACGTCCTCAAGGAAAAAGGAGAGCTTGCTTTGGAAATTATCTTGGCACGCACGCCGTAGATCGTCGGTTGAAAATGGGTCTAAGGGATAAAGGTCCATGATTCTGGACCTTTGATAGTCAAGAATACTGTCAAACTGTTTCGTCTGGCATACTTAGAATAGGTATGAATATTCAACACAAACTGCCAACTTTCCTTAGTGGGTGATGTGAAAAGAAAAATAACTGTGCTTCAAACCAGACGTGGAGCATGCCCATCGGCAGGATATTCATCCTCACACACTGGAACCGAGTTGGTCATGTACTGTACGTTTCAGAAGAAATTTTCTTCCGCGTACGCTTCGATTGTGGAATGAACTCCCTGTCGAGGTTTTCCCTAAGGAATACAACATGGGTGTCTTCAAGAAAGGTGTGAAAAAGTTTTTGCTAGGTCGGCAACGCACCTGTAATACCCCTGGTGGGTATTGCAACTGACCATAGGCGTCGATGACCGCTTACCACAGGCGGATCGTATGCTTGTTTGCCACTAATGTGGTATAAAACAAATGGAGAAGCACCTTGGAGGTATTCAAGGCGAGAGTGACTATAGCATCGCGTATACGTTATCTGGCATAAGTTTTATTCGCATGGAATTTGCTTCTCATTAAATTAAACAATCAAAAAGTTAAAAAAAACTGTCACAGGAGAACGGAAAAAATAAGAAAGGAATGAAATCAGTTAAAATAGGGGTTTACATGGGGTCCATGTCCGGAAGTCTCTTTGTGGCGGACTCTGGTAACGTGATGAGGAAACTTTCTGGGCGGGTGTGTGGCTTTTGATGTCAAGTGTGTTTCCTTGGCATTCGAAGTCACATGCCATCGTCGAGTAGTTTTTGTTTTCCCACCACGGCTAGACAACGACTGGCCATCGGACCACGACCGCGCCCGAAGTCCTCCGGTCGCGGTCCGATGGCCAGGAGGACGCGCCAGGTCGAGCAGCCGTCGCTGGAGGAGTGACTGCTAGCCACCAATAATAGCATACTGAAGGTCAGTCCGGGAAGGATGTTTAGTTGATATGGACCTCCCCGTCAACAAAAAAGGAGGTTACAAGGTAGGTAGTGTTACCCAGACTATAATAACGAATCGATTGACACTTTATTCATCAAAAGCGTATGAATAGTTTAGGCGCTACGGAGGATTATACAAACATGCTAAAATCATTACCCTTCCTTTTGGCTTCGCGTAAAAATAAGATGTTAGTTCTTCGAAATTAAAATTTTAAATTCAGGAATGTTGCTCCTAAAGTTCCTAATTAATTTAATGCCCATATTCATGACCCGTCAATGTTGAACGACAACTATTCTTCAATCCGATGCAAATTCGCTCTATTCACAATGATGCCATTTATGCATTACCGACAAAATGATTTTGCTACAATTATCGAACACCAGCACCTTATTGGGACGCAGTAAGATTTCTTTTGGCCGCTTTTTTTCGCTGAGATGGAAGTATATAAAGTTGTCAGAAATATTCATATAATAACACAGATGCGAAGACAAACGGACGGACGGACGGGGAACAATAAGAGGTGTGGGTAGTATTAACATTATTGAAGTCGCCTGGACTAAGTGCCTTGACCGATTTCCATGTTAAGTAGTTCTTGGGAGAAGCAGTCAGGTAATGGCAGCCGGTTTCAGGTGACATTCTGTGGAATAAAAAAAAAATATTTATGTAAAAAAGGCAGACAGAAGACTTTTCTATTCATCTCACGGTTTACCTATATTTCCACACACTTTTACTTTCATAAATACTTTATTCCACGCAAATAAAAATAGGTACTTAAAGTAATACATGTACAAAGGTGAGGTTAACCCTAATAAAGATCTCTTAATTCTAGCTAATCCTAGCTTTGGTAACACCATTAATAAGTTGTGCAATAATGGTACTCTAACGAATGGTTTAAAAATTAATATGGATTATAAGAAGGCTCGGGACTCGCTCGCCTTGTTTATCGCCTCGCGCGCACTTCGAGCATACATAACACTACTACATTTAAATTACATCATTGAAAAATCGGTTCTAATAAGATTCTAATGTGATTTGTAAATTCCATTAAGTGGGTTATAGACTTGTCAAATTCATTTTTAATTTATCTGTACTACGTTTCTAAACATATACTTTATTTATATAGCGATAACATTTAAGATATCAATTTGCACATTCAAACTGAACTTGTAGTATAAGTTAATTCGACTTGGTCAATTGAACCCGTTGCCATTATCCGATAATTACTTAAATTCGTTAATATGCTCGCCCAGTATTGCAATAAAAGAGACGATAATGTATTTTTATTTAGGTTAAGATTTGTCCCTTACCTATGCCTACTGGGCCCACAAAACCTGTACCCTTCGGATCAGTTGAGGTAATATAATTTTAACTAATCAAACGTTAGAAAGTTATTGTATTTCGAGCTCTAAGCCAGACAAACAAGCACGCAAGTATTTCAAAAAGAGCCGTCGCATGGAAATATCTGTAAACATACGGGCGCGAATCGGGCAGACGACGTCCGCGAGCCAGTGCACATGACATGAATTCAGGTTGTTGTAGCCGCGAACCGATATCACGGTTCCGACGGACATCCTGATAACGCGCCTGTCCGCGCCCGCTGTACACTGGTGAGAGAATAAACAGTGCACGCTTCAAATGTTTGATATTGTTAAAATTACGCGCAAATTTTGCAGAACATAAAGTTTTGGATATATTGAAATTTGTATACAGTAGGTAGGTAAGTAGTTGGGGGAAATTATATCTAATATATAAAATTCTCGTGTCGCGGTATTTGTGGTTAAACTCCTCCGAAACGGCTTTCCCGATTCTCATGAAATTTTGTGTGCATATTGGGTAGGTCTGAGAATCGGACAAAATCTATTTTTTATCCCCCTAAATGTTAAAGGTAATCCACCCCTAATTTTTTTTTTTAATTTTAGGACAAAATTTTTTGTTTTATTTTTTTATTATGTGGCATTAAAAATACATACAACCCTAAATTTTTACTTTTTTTTATCACCAACCCCTATTTTTTTATAACCATTTTAGTAATTTAATAATTTTTGTAAGGCAAAATAACGTTTGCCGGGTCAGCTAGTCTAATATATAAAATTCTCGTGTCGCGGTGTTTGTGGTTAAACTCCTCCGAAACGGCTTTCCCGATTCTCATGAAATTTTGTGTGCATATTGGGTAGGTCTGAGAATCGGACAACATCTATTTTTTTATCTCCCTAAATGTTAAGGGTAATCCACCTCTAAATTTTTTTATTTTTGGACGAAATTTTTTGTTTTATTTTTTTATTATGTGGCATTAAAAATACATACAACCCTAAATTTTTACTTTTTTTTATCACCAACCCCTATTTTTTTATAGCCATTTTAGTAATTTAATCATTTTTGTAAGGCAAAATAACGTTTGCCGGGTCAGCTAGTTTTTATATAAGAAAACAATTGTGTTCGTAGTTTAGACAGTCAGTGGAGCACATGAGATGGAGGGTGATAATAATAATAATTTTAATCAAGTGTAATTTTTATTTATTTTAGCGGCTTATGTCCGAGATGGAGCATCATAGGAAGGAACATTAGGGTTGGTGTGAGGCAAGCGGTCGACCATAAAACTATGCCATAACTTAAAGGAGTATGGTGACATATTGCACCGAGCCTAACTAAATTGGGATCAGGGTAGACAGGAGTTACTTACTCCATGATGATCCTGTTTATTCTAAGGTTGCCTGGAAGAGATCGCACTCAGCAATAAGGCATTGTACCAATTTTTGTATGTCTTTCGTTACGTAATTTTATTGTTTGTTGTTGTACAATAAAGTATAAATAAATAATAAGAAGACAATTTTTTAATGAAGCTTGTTTTTAGATTAGATAACCTTGATTGAAATAGATAAATAGATAGATATATTATTTATTGGACACCATAAGGTCATTATTTTATACAATCAACATATTAACAAAAGTCCAACCAATTGGCGACGTTATCACTTCCAGACAACCTTTGTATGGACAGGAACGAAAAAATTACATACTAAATGTGTTAATACGATTATTAAGGTAGGTGCTTACACTAAACATTACACAAATTAAAGTACTTGAAACATAAAACACAAAAAGTATTGAGCATAGTAACACAGCGTTTTAAGTAAAAGAATCATTTTCATCATCGGAAAACAGTGGTGGGGGGGATCGACCTCCAGGAGGTCGGCCGACACACAGGCGTTTTTGACAGCGACCTGCAGGAGGTCGCGCGACACACAAGGGGATATACTGGGTGTAAAAGACATGAGCAGTCAAACGAAAACCACGTATTCTATACATCAAAATAAGACATATTTCAAAAAAAATATTGCTGGGAAATGATTTTTATTTTTTGGTGTTACAAAAAATTGCAAATTGTACCGCGCAATGTAAAGGGCTCAACTCGCACGCAACTCGCAAAACCGCGATAATTTTGCTTGACGGCGGCCCCGTTCGTTAGTGTCCGTGCGCATCGAGTGAGCTACATTGAACGCTAACGTTTTGAAGCCATTTTTTGTTATGAAATACTAAAAAAAATGATAATGTTTCTTTGGACAATAATTAAGAAATGACGTATAGAATACGTTTTCATAAAAAAATTTAAAAAAAAAATTTGACTTTGACCTTCAATAAAATCGTAACTATCAATTTCCCAGGTATAGTCTAAAGGAAGAAAAATGTTATGACGGTGAGCAGAATACATGGTTCTCGTTTGACTGCTCATGTCTTTTACACCCTGTATAGGCTGTAATAGTAACATATAAAATACGGTATAATTGATTTTTTCTCTTATTTTTTTTGGCATGATTTGAAATGAATATTTCAAATTAATGTGTAATAAAATAAAGAAAAACAAGAAAAAAATCCTGCCCCGATCTCCCTTCTCAGCGCTTGATCATTACAGGTTTTCTTTTTGTTTTTCTTTACCTTCTTGTTCTTCGTTACAAATTTAATCATTTTTAAATTACGGAACTATTGGACAACAAAATAATAACGTGCCCAACTAAATTTGCACTGCAGTGCAGTGATATAATGGTGCGACCATTGGCGCTGGGCTCCAATTACCTTATTGGCGGCAATTGTTGTGCGACTGCCCGCCGTCCGCGTTAGCAGCTATATTTATGCTGGAATAGATTTAATACACGTGTCATTTAAATTATAGCTTTTTGTAACAAACTGGGCAAACATTCGACCCCCCGTAAATAAACGGTCACCATAACCGAATAGTATACCGCATTACTGTTCATTGATTGACACTTCGCCGAAAATGTCTGTGTACGATTTAATGGAAATTATATTCCCGTTATCAGCGATGTAATACATATATATAGAGGTGACGAGACCAACCATCTTGAACCTCTCCAATTTCGTTCTACCGTCTGTACCACGGCGAGTGTTCGACTAGAGCTATTTGCAAAAAAAAATACTGTTTTATTTAGTCAATTTTAAGCCGCACAATACCTAGATTGTAGATATCAATTAATTTATTCCCTCCGTAGTATTGTTCTCACAAATAATTCTAATCACTTACCGCTACTTAAGCAACATAAGCTACGTGCAACCAGGGCCGGACCGGGGCTTACCCCTGGGCATTTGTTATTACGAGCCGTGTGTTTGCGTTATGGCCCATACATCAAAGAAATACCTTTGTATGGGCTTTCTGTCATTAATAATGCTCATTGACTTATTGGCCGCTATTATCTTAGTTGAGTACGTATCTGTTAGAACGAGGGAAATTGTTTTCAATCTCAAATAGATATTTTTCACCGATCGGCCGCTTTTCAGGCTCGAATGCCCTAGAAACTCAGAGACTCCATCTGGGGAGAGGCTCGCCGCCTAGAAGTCCTCTTGGAAGGTTTGCCTTACAAACTTGGGAATTACAACGGCGAAATTTTACTGTTTTTATGACGAATAGCCATAAAATATCAAAATTAATAATCTGTACTTATATTCTTCTTTAGTATCCATAGTTTTATCACAGTATATAGAAGACTTGTTTTAGCTTCGAGTTGGAGTGGTCAGTTGTGTCAATCATCGGGCTGTCCAGGTTTGAATCCTGGTAATGGCAAATGTTTGTGTGATGAACACGAACATTGGTTCACGAGTCTTGGTTGCTTATATATTAAGAGAAGTTTTTTTATCATATATCTAGATTATTATGTATATTTGTCCGTTATCTTGTATCCATAACACAAGTTCTTATTGATACTTAATTTGGGCTCGATAGGTGTGAGCTTAGAGTTAACAAAAAACCATGTTACGTGGACATAAAGATGATTCAAAGTACAAAATGTAAATTGTGCTAATTTGTGTACATTTTTCAAAAAATTATAATATTACAAAAAAACTATATCGTTTTGTAGCTTGCGACAACATCCCCATTTCAATTCAATTCTGGACACTATTTGACGGGCGATAAAGATGACTTCATATCAAAAACAGTATTAATAAAACCAATATCCCTGTCCAGTGAAGCGGTAAGTCCGCATAATCAGCTAATCGCCTGTCCGGCCATCCGTCTCAATTAATAAGCGATTGGATAACACCGAATTACTAAAACACGACATGTCAAGCTGCACCGTCGGTGGAATTAAAATTGATAAGGTACAAAATCAATAAACTTTGTGTTTATACCGACTTTTTTTTTTTATTAGTAGACTCTGGTTTTGGAGCGGATGATGGTGTTTCTAATCTTGTCCGTCCTTTTTATGCTTAGTATGGAACGTTCCATTGCTCTCTGGCAGACCTTAAGTTGGGATTTCTGAATTTCAGTCAATGACCATGTTTGCGCTAAGTAGGTTAGAATAGGCAGGATGTATGTATCGACAAGTTCTCGGTTGAGTAAAACTGGAAGGTTTCCCTTCATATACGCTTTCTTGGACCAGAAGCTCTTCCAGGCATTATCGAGGCGACGTCTGATTTCTTTGTCCTGTCTATTTTCAAAGGAGACTATCTAGCCCAAGTATATGTACTCGTCGACATATTCCCTTTGCCTAGCAGTGGGATGATATAGGCTAATTAAAAAAAAGTAGACTGACACAAAATCACTAAAAATAGTAACAGACTTTGCCTTGTACTGTATAATTCCAAAACGGGTTTGGCAGATATTTAGGTAACATTTGGTTACAGGTAAAGCCACATATGGCAGTATGTGCCTTGTGGTGGCTCAAAATAGTTACAAACTGACAGCCTATCGCCTACATAAAAGGGGCATCATACCCAAAAAGTAACTAAACGTTCAGTTGTTATTATCACTGAATGAAAATATTTTTGGTTTAATAAAATATACAGGGTGGAACTTTCATTTAATTGATAAAGTTTTATACAGAGCTTTCGTCTTAATAATTGACCCTAACGATAGATGCAATAAAAGTACAGGATGCAATTTTTACAGATTTTAGTTGGTTCGACTCCCGGGTGTGGCAAGCGAATTTTCGAAAAACTTAGAAAGCAGTTTTCTTTCTTTTCAAAAATAAAGGAATGTTTCCTTTGAGTAAAATTTTCTATCTACAGTATTAAGAGTACTTTCCCTTCAGGTGGCATTACGAAATTCCATTCTGTATATGTACAATACTAGAAAAATGCACTGAAAAAAATCGACTTGCCTCAGGCGGGACTCGAACCCGCATCTTCCGCAATCCGGGCGGCTGCGTTGACCAATTACGCCGCCATTTATTTTGTAAACGCAAAAATAAAATTATTCCATATATGTACGATGTTTTTTCATTCCATGAAAGGAACAACATTAAACACAATTTCTCAGTAAGCCTCTAAAGTACATCCTGTTAAAATTCAATTTGAAACTAAACAGACAACTGCGTGTGCGCAGCTCCTAATGAAAATGTACGACTGCGAGATAACCGGTTATGGCATAAGGAACCTCCTCGGGACACCATTGTTTATGCTGCAGGGTGTATGAGAATTAAGACAATTTAGTAATAAATAAAAAAATAATAAATATTAAAATTTTATACATTACAGAAACTGACTTAGTGTCATGATTATGTTAGCTTAAAGTTTTTTTTGTACTTTACCACATAGCTCACGTCATTTATCCCACCTGATGGTGGTAAGGTACTGGATATATTCGGAATACAGTAATATCATCATCATCATCATCTTAGCCGAGAAACGCCTACTGTTGGACATAGGCCTCCCCCAAGGATCTCCAAACCAGTCGGTCCTACGCTGCCTGCATCCAGCGGCTTCCCGCGACCTTTTCCAGATCGTCAGTCCACCTTGTGGGGGGCCTACCAACGCTGCGTTTCCCGATACGTGGTCGCCACTCGAAGATTTTTCCGCCCCAACGGCAGTCAGTCCTCCTCTCAATGTGCCCTGCCCCCTGTCACTTAAGGTTCGCAATTCTTTGGGCTACGTCGGTGACCTTGGTTCTGCGGATCTCATCACTTCTGACATGATCACGCAGAGAAACTCATAGCATAGCCCTCTCCATTGCCCTTTGGGTGACATTGAGCCTATTTATGAGGCCCATTGTAAGCGGCCACTTTCGGTTCCATAGGTCATCACTGGCAACACACACGAATTAAAAACTTTCGTCTTGAGAGTAATATAGGTGTACGAAATACGAATACAATAATATAGGTTTACGACAAAAGAGCCTTAGGTATATAAAAATCGGCAATAATTAGATATATAAAAAATACGGCAACAATTAGATAAAATACGAAAAGATAATATAGCGACATTTACATTTGGTCAGCCTAAAATTACAACATATATTTTAATAATTTATTATGATCATTTTCCAAATTAAAGTTATATTGCAATTATGTGTCATAAATAGCTCTTTCAAATAGGTAAGCTCTTTTTTCTTCTGGGAAGATAATTTCAGGCTGTCGATATCATCATCATCATCAATGATGATGATATGATGATGCTGTCGATATAATTAAAAGAATTTCAAAGTGACGTTGATACCACGTAGTTTAAGCTTATTTTGTAGTCGTTCTATTACCCGTAGAATTTTGACAATCGCATTAGTTAAGCAAACAATTGCGTGGTTGGCACTCAGATGGGTGACCAAAACCTTTTTAATTCGATTTCCTACTCTGTTTCAAAACATATGTTAAGCTGATGGCCTACAGCAGGGACCAATAGAAAGAGTGCAACCAGAGAACTTTCCCGTAAATAAAACTACACACAAACTTCTTATTTTAGAGTTCTCCCGTAACATAGAGATTAATGCAATGAAAACTTTATGATACCTTACCCGCTAACGTAAGTGGCGTTTGCGATTTGCTGAGTAATAAGTTTACATAATACGAAATAATACTTACATAGAACACAAACAATAATGTTTAATACCATTAAGATGACATTACATTTCTTCTTCTTTTCAGGAGGGCACAGAGGATTAGCTGCTCAAATTTGGAGCACCCGAGGCAGTACCTTACAGACGGCGGTCAAATAAAACTATATTTTTGCAGTACTGTGTTTCTGTTTTACCTGGACTGCTGGAGTAATTTTGTGTGTAACATCTGCCCTGGTTATTGGCTTTAGTTGGGTTTATTTACTGAAAGATTGTTAATTTTTGGGTTTGGTGCAATTTTAGGATACTATCTGACCCATACTGCCAGATATGTGTTTGTGTGTAACCAATTGTTACCTGACACTTTGCTTGAGCCCTTTTGCGATTGTGAGTGTGTTTGATGAGTGAGTTTGCCAGAACTCCACGTAAAAGATAAACACTAATAGTACCAAGCCATAAGCAACGCCAGCGCTTCTACAGTAGTGATCGCCATAGCTATTGCCAAACATGTACAGTCGAACCAACTGAATCATGACCCACTTGGCCGATCATTCCTTTACAATCATAAATTTAGTTAGGTTTTCTTCGCTATCATGCGTGTTGCACTTAGTACGTTTTAAATATGAATAAAAATGTGTCATTACGGGTCAGAGATCTATGCATTTACTGTTTGTTATCACTGCACTAAAGTCTCAATTGGAATTTCAAATAAGATGCCGTTCATAATCTAAACTCTTTTCACTACTAAGAAAAACGAATAACTATTATATTTTTAAAAATAAAATTACGTTATGTGTCATATGTCAAGTAGTAGTTGAAAAAATTTTAAAAGGCCATATTTATTAGACACTGTCAGTGTCTAATAAATTGATAACAGGTTCGTTACTTAAGAAATGTATGTTTAACCGAATTTCAACCTAATTTGTATTGAGTGACTGTAGGAAAATGATCTTAAGGTGGATCATGATTCAATTTGGTCGACTGTATAATAATTTTATGTCTACCCTCAATATTTCAAATTGACAGAATGTCATCGAACTATTATTATTTACAAGCGTCTATAATAGGCTACCGTTACCTGCATAGAGCCAGTAGCTGGATTTTTGTACCCTGTGTTACGCTGCCTAACTAGCTAGCAGCTACCCCCATATCATCAAAGTCTAACGCCATAACAATAGTACGAAAGGGCACTCACAAACACAGAGACAATGTACATGCATATCTACTTACACTCATACATATCTACATTCATAACGCATTCGTGAGATATAAATTCTTAGTCATATATGGTAAATCAAAAAAATATTGCATGCAAATCTACACACATTCATAACTCACCCGCATTCTTGAGATAAAAATTCTTAATCACATGGTAAATCCAAAAATTTTACTAATCCCTTTTATTTTATTTTTCCTTTATTTTGTCACTAAAATTGGTCCCAATTTTCATAAAAATTTTTGTCTTTTAAACAAGCTATACTGACCTACGGAAGTAATATACAATGTACACAATCATCTAAGAACTGCTCGATTTACGTAAATAACTATTAAGGTAGTAGCACACTATAATCCCATTGGGACCTGTAGGTTAAAATATCTTATAAAAGATTTGAATTATTGTAAAATTTTGATATTTAGCTCTATAGAATAATTTTATTTTTGCGTTTACAAACGCGTAAATATAATACTAGAAAAATGCACTGAAAAAAATCGACTTGCCTCAGGCGGGACTCGAACCCGCACCTTCCACACGCGTCCACCCGGATTGTGGAAGGTGCGGGTTCAAGTCCCGCCTGAGGCAAGTCGATTTTTTTCAGTGCATTTTTCTAGTATTTAGCTCTATACTTATATAACGCTAATTATATAACAACAAACACAGTGTTTGTAAATTTTAAGCCTCGTTTGTAAATTTTATGTGTAAAATTTTATGATAATAGTTGTTTGAAAAGTCTAATTCTAATCAGAATGTCCACTTATGGAATAATTTTTGCGTTTACAAACGTGTAAATATTTAATACTAGAAAAAATACACCATAATATAAGGGTTTTCATCTTAACTGGGCGTCAAATATTTGCAAAAATATTTCGTTCGGATCAGAAGTGCAAATTTCAAAGATTTGATGAAACAATGTTTACCATAAAAACATAAGCACCAAGCACTGACAAATTTCGACAGTGAAAGCAGTGCCTCGGTGGAGTAGTGGTTAATGCAGCCGCCCGGATTGCGGAAGATGCTGGGTTCGATTCCCGCCTGAGCAAGGTCGATTTTTTTCAGTGTATTTTTTCTAGTATTAAGATTGTCCACTTACTTCCCCTTCCCCCCTTGATATTCTGGTTGACTAATAGATTACGCCTTATGGCATTAAGTCCGCCATTTGTACCTTTATTTTGTGCAATAAAGTTTATATAGATAAACATTTTCAAATGATGCTACATATGAGAAATTTTGATACGTTTGCGAAAGTAACTGATTTATTAAAGTTTAAAAGTTCGCTTGTGCGTTTCACATAACTATTTACAAGTATTTACGGACTTCGAAAACTCGCCTTGATATTTTTGTTCGAGCTAATATTATAAATGCGAAAAAGAAAGTTTGTTTGTTTGTTATGCTTTCACATCTGAACCTCTGAACCAATTCTGATGAAATTTGACTCTAAGAAGAACATAGGATATTTTTTGGCGCGATAACGACATTGACGCGAGCGAAAACGCGTTCGACTTCTAGTACAATATAAAACAGGAAAAAAGGATTTTTAATGGTTTAAAACTCCGTTAGTGTGTTCCAGCTTTACTTTAGCCAATCGCACGGTCATACGAACAACGCGCTGTAAACGCAGCGTTTTACGAGCGTTTTCGCTTTCACGCCATTTGCAATAAATCAGCGACGCCACCTCGTGGGCGAGCGCGGTTGACTTGTCGCGGCGGATCATGGTCAATGTGGTACTGAGCAGACGGGCAGTTGGACAGCCATAAAGTCCTAGTAATAAATATGAAAGTGAGTCTGTTTGTTTGTACGCTTCCACGCCTTATCTACTGAACTGATGAAATTTGGTTCAAGTATATTAGAGCTTGAGAAAGTATACCAAAGGCATAGGCTACTTTTTACTCTACCCTAAGAAAGTAAGGATGCTGCCCAAAGTTACTATTCCATGGGGCTTAAAGTTAGTATAAAACATAGAAAAACCAAAATATGAGAAATGATATAGTGTGTTTCGCGTTTTCGAGTCGATTTCGTAAACTAAGCAACTATAGCCTTGATATGTACCTACGGGTCACCAAAAAAATTGTCTATGTTTATACTCTCAAGCGCCTCCTGAACAATGAGTCCCGATTTGATAATCGGATCCGCAAATACCAAGTATAAATTGGCCAGCCCCCAGCAGTATAACAATATTTATTTTGTTCCTTTTTATACGAAAATCACTCACTTATATTTTTTGTTTTTTAGAAATAATATTAACCTATATTATCCCAATGGGTCGTTAGCGACCCAAAGTTAGTACCTACCTTCAAATAGATAGATATTTTTAAATAACCTGATTATTGGTACTATGTTTATTTCGTCAATTATTACAAAGTATAAAGAACATTTTAAAGGGATTTACGAGTTATTTTAGTGCTTTAATTTATTTTGAGAGCTGTTATAGTTTTTGAATACTATTTGGAGTAAATTTTCTGTGTCCGGACTTACGAAAAATTTATGTATTAATTCTTTTACATATATTCATAAAACAAAATTATTGTAACATGGTTGTTAGATAAATAATCGATTATAATTAAGTGTTTCCAATGATTTTCTAGGCTGTTATTATTGTATAAGAGCGACATAAAAATTTTTGGGTCGCAAACGACCCACTGGGATAATACCTTACCTTATTTTACTAGGCTTCTTTGATTACATGTTAGACGAAAAAGCTAATAAAGCAGCAGTACGTTGATATGATAACAGTGTGGTTATTCCACTATATGTCTGTGGGTTATTCTCCTATTCAGCAAATAGGGAATCAAACCCTGAAAACAGCAATGCGTATTCAGCTGCCTCAAAATCCACAATCATATTACCACAGCACGATATTATGGCTGGATGGAGTCGATCGCCTGGTCGCCAATGTTGCAGTAGGTATATCGTATAAGTGTAAGAGGCAAATAGCGGTATATGCCAATTCTGTTCTGACGTCGTAGTCAACATCGCAACACTTCTGGCGAAGTCAATGGGATCACCTGTGTCCAACGAGTATGTTCGATTGGCGCTGTTCATATTGAATTTTCGCAGATTCGAAAATTGAGTTTGACTTCAGCTTTATTTCTGAAATACGAGTCGACTCGAGGTGACCAAGACCATCAAACACGACCAGGCGTTCAATACCCTCTACTGTTCGGACACACAATATTAGACATATTTTACTATGTACCTAAATAAGCAAAGAAGACTTCGATGTGTTGTTTGTAAGAACAAATTCAGCAAAACGTACAAAAATTAAGCAGTAAGTCTCCAAGATAAGTGTTTTTAACAATACCACTCTTAATTAAATAACTTTATTTATTTTTATTTCATTATATAATTTCCTTTCAATTTTACTAGTTGATTTCATTTTACACATTTTAGGACACCTATTATCCCAGTGGGTCGTTAGCGACCCAGCCTAAAAATCCATTTTTTCAAAATTAAAATTAAAAAATTAAGTGTCAGTCCTTTATTTGTTCCTATTTTGAGCAACATATGTGAATATCAGAAAATTTCACGACCTAAATAGTTACGGGCGTATATGGGTTAAATGTTGATGATATACTTTAGCTGATGATTGACCATATATATAAGCACTAGCTTTTGCCCGCGACTTCGTCCGCGTGGAATAGTTACTTTAGGCAGCATTTTTTGTGTAGGTACTTATTATGCAAAAAACACACATACAAACTGCAGTGCACTACGGTAAATGGCATTTTTACAATCTACCATTTTAAGTTTTTCCATCCTTTGCTACTTACACGCAACCTTTCACCCCCACATGGGTCAATATTTTTTGGGTGGGTCATCATGGGTCACTTTTTCACAAAAAGGTAGCTTTTATTCCATTTCGAGGCTTAGTCTATTTTTGTTCCAAATTTCAATAAATTCGGTTCAGGTGTTAGGCGTGAAAGCGATTAAGCTAAAAAGTCACGTCCACCATCTTGGATCTCAAAATGGATGCTGTATTCTGAATCCTGACTCCGAATACAGCATCCATTTTGAGACCTCCGAAAACAACAAAACTGATACCCATATCAATTTTAAAATTCGCGTCCGCCATCTTGGATCTCAAAATGGAGCCCTGTAAACCACGAAAATGATACCCATATTAATAATAAATTAAGTAGCGTCCACCATCTTGGATCTAGAAATTGATGACGTACTTGGAATCGCGACCCCCGAAAACTACGAAACTGATACCCAAATCGCTTTTATGTTAAAAAGTTCCATCTGCCATCTTGGATCTCGACGTAGATGATAAAAAGTCCCATCTGCCATCTTGGATCCCGACGTAGATGGAACTACGTCGGGACACTATTTCACCCCCATACAGGTCAAAATTCCAAAAATCTTAGAACAAATATTTCTTTCTGTCTTATTAAGTGCCTAAATTCAAAGTTTCATGGTTCTATCTTCAAAAATGACGAACTTTCATACAAACTTTCATCCCCTATTTCAACCCTGTATGGGTTGTCTATTCCCATATTGGTGTGAACAGCAAAGACTTACGACATTATGTATTTGATGGAGAAGCCTTTATCTCACCTGGCGATAATTAATGATAAGGTAAAGGTGGAATCGAGCTTCACCAGGGACTCTCAACTGCCGAGGGACTGCCTAATGCTGCATATCTTATCATTTACTGTTTGAAAACAATATTGCTGTTAACACTGTTATTATGGCGACAGATTAAATATAAGATGATTGAGCCTTACCACTACAAAAAATATACATTATTTTCTTTATATATTCCTACCCAATGATATTATAATATAAAAAGAGGTAGATACGTCATAGGGGCGCCGAAATTGCATTCAAAACAGACAACACGTGTTGCATGTTTGCCTGTTGACCTTAGCGTTGCTATGGTAATGTAACGCAATGACAAACACTCGAAGTCTTTTTTGTTCTTATTGGATTAATTATGCCATCCCTTTTCAATTTTTACCAATGTAGTGGAATATAAGTAAAATAATAGAAGTGTACATGTGTGTTGCCACAGCATTTCGGATCATATTTTTTTCCTGTTTTGTGAGCGTATAACGTATCTAATACTATAATATCTTTGCTCCTACCAATCTAGATGCAAACGGAAAACATAGAGTCGCGCCAAACGCGACTAAAGCGCCCGTCTGTATCACCCGTAACGGGACCATTTTCACTCGGGCGCCATCCACGCTGTCAATTCCCCATTTTACTGTCAATACTAGTAAACGTCTCAATTTAGCGAACCAGTAACGTCTCTCACGCGTCGTGGAATCCGCTATTATTTCTCGGAACCTAAACAAGGTAGTTTAGACGCTGATGAATGGTTTTTACTAAGTGGCGCTGGTGATTGGTATACGAGGCTTTAATGGTATACTGTTATCTGTTACGTTCAATACTCATTAGTTCTCTTTGCTAGTGAACCAGCAATGGATATTGAACAAAAGCCTTCTCACTCGCAATGCTTATCACGTAAAGACACAACGTATAACTTTGGCCATCGTAAATCTAGGCTGCAACTTTGCTTCATTTTTTACCGGAATCTCTCAAGGCACAGTGGTGTAATACTACCGCGGGGAATTCTTGAAGGCGCAAAACTGGATACAGTTTGATAATTTGGCGTTATCTATATTTCCTATCATTAATTTGTACAAAAACAGCATATCTATTTGATCCCGATGCAATTTTTAAGAATTTATTTTGAAATGTTATAGTCTAGATCTATACAAACTCAGCTGACCAGCTTTTCCGATGGAATAAGAAAGGTGCGAAAGAAATGAAAAATCACAATGTTAAAATCTGAAAAAAAAATCTGTACACGTTTTATCCATAGCATAAAGAGTCCTCCACACCACACTGCAGTATTCCAAAATACTTCGCACCAAACTGTGGTAAACTAGAATTTTTATAGCTGCGTGACGGAAGTTTTTCTAATCACAAATCTTAATGTCCTAGAGGATTTCACTATACCTTCAATGTGCGGAATATGCGTGACTTTATTAAAAACAACTCCCAGGTCTCGAATTGTTTTCACCTCTTGTATATGTTTTGAGTTTATTGGTCTGAGTTTTCGTGAGAATTTCATATGAAATCATTTTTTTTGTGTTCAGATGCATTTCATTACCACCATTGGCATCATTTTGTGAATCGATCTAATCAGCTCTAGAGCTTGCTCAAGGGGGGTACTCAATTTCTGTGGTTAAATTTTAGTACAGATAAATAGTTATCTGAACCAGTACGTTAAATACAAAAACATAAATATTACTGTTTTTACGGCGGAGGATTGCATGAATGAACATAGATATCAGAATCTACAACAATCGTACGTACAGCAGAAGGTCTCGGGTAGCAATGGTGTCCTATAAATCGTCAGACAGGCCCGACACGACAAAGGCCACCGTCCGTCGGTCGTGCCGGACTAAGGATGGTATTGTCATTGCTTGTAATTTATAGAAGCTCTATACTGAATGTTTTCCTAGATTGAAGAAATTGTTTAATAATAAATAATCGAGAGATCGGAGGTTCAATGGCGCCGCAGTTGTGCGTTCTTCGTAACAATCACATAAGTGACAGTTTTTTTTGTACTACTGCTACTACAATGTCACTAACTTCTCATCTTGGCTCTTTGTCATGACTTTCCTTTCATTCCAGTTCTCACTGCTTTGCTACTAGTACTTTCATTCCTCATACTATGTCTTTCTTTCGTCCATTCATTTTCTTACTTTTATTTGTTCTCTATCAGTATGTCCGCTCAATTTTATTTGTTTGCAGTTGTGGGTGAAAGAACTCTTTCTTTCTTTTATTGTTAATTAAGTGTCTTGGTACCGTTGTTTCCATTTGTAGAATACAATTTCTATATAGTACAATGTTCACATTATTATCTTTCTTTTTTTTACTTAAAATGGGTTCACTCTTAGCAACACTCTGTGCAGGAGAGCTGAGAGAAAGTCGGCGAGGGAGCGAGTTTACCCAGAAGATGGCTATTCACTCTAACCTTAAATAGAGCAGGGTTATAACTATTCGGGAATATGGAGGCCGGCAAGGAATTCCACTCTTTAGCGGTGCGCATAATAAATGAATGATTTTATTTATATTTAATAATTTATTGTACACGGATACAAAAATGGAGAACATATTGGTATAAAAAGTACAAAAGGTGTGGCTTATTTCTAATAGAAATCTCTTCCAACCCACCTACGAAAGGAGAAGTGATGCGAGACGCGAATGTCGTGTGTACATATAAATATATGTTAAAAACTTTACTATTAAGTTACAATTATATTGTTTGCATTATTTATTTGTTACATATTATGCATCTTACTGTTCCATTATTTACACAAGTAATCTATTTAAAGCATGTTGTTTACTTTATTTTTTACTATTACTACTAAGTGCCCGGTTGGTAATCGAATGAGTGACTAAAAATACTTTAACTCGATTTTCCGCCGTGCTTCAGAAAGCACCCATGATAAGCTGGTGGTCCTGGCTGCTATCAAACGATATCAGTCGTAAATAACAAGACACGACAGAAATGACTGAGTAGATTTAAAAAAATCTGCCACTAAATTAATCCAACCAGGTTAACCACACAAAACAATTACTGTGGTATGTTATATCACTTTGTAACAGAAAAGTCACTGTGATCTATAGCCGCTTAAGGCAATAAGGTAAATACCCCGGACCTTCCGACGCGAACGAATCAGTTAATTGCAAACTTTAACCAGTAGAGACACCGTCTAGGGAAAAGCTCGTTGACAAGAAATCTTCTTGGGACGTTCGCGGTTCGCCCTACAAGCTGGAGGACCTCGCCTCCTTAAAAAAACTGGTGACGCTGTAAACGCGGCCAAATCAACCAAAAACACTTCCCGTAGTGCTGCGTTTGTATCAAGAGACAACGCCAGTGGAAGACACATGTTCATGTGTCTATTATGCTATAGCAATACTTTACAAAGCCATTATTTTCAAAATAAATGTGGCTTAGCAAAGAACTATCGGTAAACAAAATTTAACAGTAAAATTCGACAAAAAACAATTAATTTGACAGATATATTCTTAAAGAGAGAAAAGGACAGATGCCGTTATCGATCGATTAATATAATGTCCATCGACAACTTCGTGCTTGCAGTTCTTTAACGAGTACGAGAAAATTGACAGATTTGTTGCAATTATTCGACGTGTAGCTACTTTCATATTTGCATAGATTATGTATGTATGGAAGGAGGCTTCGTTGACGTAACGTATCGGTTACCCGCGGGTCGTGTGTGGCGATCGTGCCGGACAAGCCGACGCTCTCACGATGACTGCCGCCTGTTGCTTCATCGCTGGAGGAACAATCATGTGATATCGATTTTATCTTCTTTAGATAAAATTTTATACGTGTAGGTACTGTGTTTCATAACAACCAACAATAATAATTGAAAAGCCACTCATCTCTATTACGCAGTTATGGCGTAGATTAGGCTGAGTTTGGAAGAAAAAAATGATGTTTTGCAAAAAAAAAAATCTATGTGTAGTAAATGCCATATTAAATTGTAAATGGTCATTATGTTCTACCTTTTTCTAGTATTATTTTTCTTAATTATAAGGGTTTATCAGCTATCATATCCCGTGGGAGAGAGGATAGGAACATCGAATAGCATCAGTCTAACGAAATCCTAAAAACGTCGTGGGTTTGGTTTTATTCAAGGATGAAACCTTTTTTTCATTTCGTAAGTTATTAAAAAAGTTTCTTAAAAAATTCTGCTTAGAATAAATTATTATAGTAATAAATACTTTTTATACTCGGCTCGATAGCTTTCGGGAACTAATGCGACATATTCTCGGTACATCTACCGCAGTTTCCCTACCTGCGGAACCGAAACGTGGCCGTATGTGGCGCGAAAAAGGCTCAAGGTCCCTCAAAGGGCAGTGAAGAGGACTATGGGCGGAGTTATTTTTTAGCTTTTAAATAGTACATTATCTACATCTTTATCATCTTTTCTTTTCAATCAAACAAACCGTTGTTTTCCTAAATTTTAGAGTGTTCTTCATCTTACGCTGATCTCAATTACATTGGGATATGTGTCTCCATAATGCTATAGGTTTGGGCAAAATTTTATGGCCAGCTACCTGCCTTACACCAATCGTCTTTGTTGATCCTTTGATGCGGGATTCAGAAACTCCGTCAGCCGGTTTTTCAACACCCATGGGATGGGAAGGGGTAGTCCTATTCAGTAGCGGCAACTACACATAATGTGCTCTAGCCCTCCGCCCGCGACGTCATCCGCGTGGAGTTCTTTTTTATAACCTATGTCACTCAGGAATAATGTAACATTGTAATGGTGAAAGAATTTTTGAAATCAGTTGAGTATTTTTGAGTTTATTAGTTCATTCCTCTTCGTGATATTAATTTGTCATAAACATTTGTATCCAGGGTATAAATTCAAAATCAATTTAAAATTATTTTTGTTATTTTAAAAGTTACGTTATAATATGATATTATAGATATAAAAAATAAACCGAGACATTATTGTAGCATGTTTGCAGGTCGTGCGGACCATCGAGCAGATCTCACGACCTGCTGCCGTGTTGCCCAACCCTGGTAAGATGCTCTAAATGACGCGCAGATGTCCGGGCCAAAAGATATAAGTAATTCTTTTCAATATCTAGATATTAAAATTGATCATAATGTAAAAATTCCTTATTCTCCAAGTACTCTTTCAAAGTGGAATTGGTCGTTAAAATGTATGGTATGAAAGTTAAATAATTGAAAGTAAACCCAACCCACAACAGCAACAAACAAACCAACAATTAAAATAACAAATATTAACTAAAAATACATAAATAAAAATAAACAATCAAATTATAAAACTTGTAAGAACAACATTTATCCAACATTACTCCAGTTATTAGGTCCACGGTAAACAGAAGACGATAGTGGTAATCATTTTTGTTCCATTAGTGGTAGGGCTCGTTTTAAGTTCACTTGACTACCTATTATGTTATCAAAGATTGTCGCTATACTTAGTATAGCTAATTGCCCTTCCGATTCTCCGTGGAGTCTTTAGAGGACAATAAGACCCCTCGCGAGATATATTTGTCAACTAGAAACTCTCTATTCCCGGGGTGGTCCAGCCCAACAGTGAGCTGAGCGACGCGCCGGTGGGGTATTATGCTAGGGTACCTACTAGGTAATCCCTAGACGGGGGACCTGTGCAGTGCACACGGGGGCCAACGCGTGTGCAGGCCACACCGCCTCTCTGCCGCCTAGTGTATCTAGGTCGTTAAAGTCATAAGCGTCTTAAAGATTGTCACTATACTTAATGTAGCTAATTGCCCTTCCGATTCGAACCCTGCGAAGTTTCTAGATGATAATGAGACCGCTCGCAGGTATACCGGTCAACTAGAAACCCTCTAAAGACTTGACAATGTGAATTATGACTCTTTCCAAATCAATACTATAAAACTGTAAAGGGGGGATAAAACTTGTTGAGTTTCTTGCCGGTTCTTTTCAGAACAAGGCCTCCTGGTAGACTCTTGAACCGATGGCATCAAAATTGCCTTTCCTAAGTCTACAAATTGTACCTAAATGAAAAAAGTAATTTTGACTTTGACTTTGACTTGACCTCTACGGAGACTTCGCCCTACATGCTAGAGAGCCCCCCAAAGGCCTCTTCTTCAATGAGGGGTGTTAAAACACAAATGAGGGTTTATCGCACGAGGTGAAGTCGAGTGTGATATTAGTATAACATGAGTATTTTAATACCTAATTAGAAACAATTGCTACAAGACTTTATCTATACCCTGATATGAATCAAAAGATTCTGAAGCCATGGGGCATTCTAAGAACTTAAAATTCATGGAAAGTTTAATAACTATTATGAGTATATACAAATAAAGTAAGTGTAATGAAATAATTATTTATTTTAGTAATAATTTACATTTTGTATCGTGCAATTATTAAAGATCACTTGAATATGTTCTTTAATGATAGTTAATCCCTATCCCGATGTACTTGGCTCGGCGGCATACATTATATTCACCACTTACGGCGCTGTGGTAGTGAAACGCGCGTGAATGACAATGTTCTTGTTTTGAAATTCTTACAGATAGCACGCATCGAGCAGTAAGACCTTGTCCAGAAGAGAAAATTCGCCCCGAATCTTTACGCGCTAACGCATAATGAGGCTCAACGCGCGAATTTGAAACTTGTGGACTTGTGGACGGAATGTATTGAGCCCCAGAACCTCGCCAGCGCGCGTTGTGTGTTCGTGCGTAGAAATTAGAGCCAAATTCTCTCAACTGGACAATGTCTAGAATCTGTTTGATGGGTAAAGCCTTTGCGCGGAAGTGTTCGTAAAAGCGAAGATCCCTCCTTCACTTTTTCGATCTCTTCCGCGCATGATGTAATTTAGTACAACATCATATCATCCGTTTGTATGATATTCATATAGGACATTGGTTGTTTTATTTTTATTTTGGCAATAAACTAAATGTTTCAGAATCTTTTATATAGGTATTTGGCATGGGTGCAGATAAATACTATTATGTAGCCAGTGCCTCAGTGGTTGAGGATCCCGGTTGAAGCTTGCTTCACTCAGCCTCATCATCAATTACTATTACCTATGTGAGATTAAGGAGAGCTTCCCCGTAAAGCTGAAAATAAATAAATTCATCAAGGCAACTATATATCACACATTCAAAAATGGAACTCTCTGGCAGATAAGGATCTCATTTGTTAAGTCTTTTTATGCAAAAATAAAGTTCATTTTATATATTTAGCAATTGTCTAACAGCATTCGTTTCATTTATATTGACAACCGCAGCGTCTAAATATCGAGCTCTCTATACATTTCCCCCGTCATTCGGTCTGCTACCACGCCAGATATATCGTGGGACCGCGCCACTGACGGACGTCACGACCCCCGATCGTGTGCGATCAGCCTAACCCACATCCACGGAGCCGCTGTAATTACATACGTGAGAAGTTTCAAAACGGTCCGTAAGGCCGTGCATGCATTCAAATGCGGTGACCATCTAACTTGTAAGAGGTGCTGATTCAATGAGCGTTTTTATTTTTTGTCGTAGCTCTAAATAAGTCATATTTCACCCAAATGTGTTCCCGTGAACTTTAAGGGCAGTTGGTCAGTTGACGACATGCCCAGCGCAACGCGGGTGTGCAGTCGATATCCCTTTACTGGGTGTACCGATTTTGAAGATTCTTTCAACGTTTAGAAGCTGGTGCTTGCCATTTAAATTTTATCGACATCAATGTTTGAGTTATCCCTCTGGTAATGCTTATTTAATTGATGTAGATGATATCGTAGATGTAGTCATATAACTTGTTTGCAAAATATACATTATTTTTAAATAAAAAAAAACGCCTTAAAAACCAAATAAAAATGTTGTATTTTTGATTTTAAGTCGGTGCCAACCTCAATATTTGGAATAAGCGTTGTCACTTGTGTTTGGGACTGACCTATAAAAAAATAGATTTTTAGAAACAATTTTTTTTATTTCTCCTTTTTTAGTTTTGAATGCGGTTTTTTTATTTAAAAATAATTTGATATAATATGATTGACTGTCTCTGAATGCGTCATTGCTGGCACTGACCGCTTCCGCACGAATGCACACACTGAAGATGTGCTTGTAATCGAGTATCTACAAACCCGCGTCCGTGAGATAAAAACTAATCCTATATGGTTTTGCAGTCAGTAGTGAAAAGCACTGACGGGCTTAAGATTTCATATCAAAAAGGCCGTTCTCACATGCAGGAACTCAAACCAACAATAATAATTAGTCTCCACACAAGCTAACCAAATTGGAAATAACACAAGTCCTCCAAAACATTCGAAAGGAGTGATATTTCCTTACGGTCACAGCGGAGCGTGCGCATCGTAACCTTTGCTGGCCCTTATTAGGACCGCGATTCTGCGGTACACTCAAGCACATTAAGCGTCACACTTTGTCCTCTGCTCCAACCGTATGTCATTGTAATAAAACACATTTCAGCTTGACCAAGGTGCATTGCGACTGAACTGTAAAATTGCGTGGTACACTCAATCCAAATTGGTGCATGAACTTTGATTGCGACGATTTCCAAATCATAATAAATGCTCTATTTTTTTAGTTAAGATAAATGTCACTTAACATCGACATCCACTGACAGTTTTTCAGTATCGCGAAAGTTCAGCAACTAAGTACGTGGTTCCTTCTCATGTGACCAAACATTATTTCAACTTCATTTTCCCCCGTGTATTCAAAAGCAAGAGGAAAGAGTAAGGTGTTTTCTCAATGAAATTCTAAATTTTACCTGCTGCTTTACCCTAATTAGCTCTCTTAGTGATGAGAACTAAGTTGTTAGAGAAAGTAAACTTTATCTCTGGGCTTGGTCCTTTAGTGTGCTTAGGTATTTCTCGGGTAGACGACGTCATTGGTCACTACAAGGCAATTTTGACTTTTCATCCATTTCAATATAATCATGAGATAAAAGGAATAAATCCAATAATACCTATTATATGTGGTAAGTACCTAGGTAGGTACCATCTTTGTAATTTTAGTAAGAAACTGTTAAAAAACTTTAAAATAGTAAAAAGAAAACATTTAAGAGTCAATAATGAAATTAACTAAGTACCGAAAAGGAATCAATCCGAAATTTTTCAAATTATTTTTGTGCCTTCAAACTTGATTTAAATGATAGTATGCATTTAGCAGAAAGGACAGGCGCATTACATTCGTCTAAAACCTTGTTCTAGATTATAACACCTAGTGTATCAGTCGGGCGACCAAACCCATAGATCACGAGCTCCCCGCCTCCTAAAACAACGCTGGACCCGTGGACGAGATTATGCAAGATGAGGCACTTATAAAATTTTCTATTTCGTTAGGTATGGATAAAGTTATATTACTTAATTTTTGTATATACATAAACTGTGGGCATCAAATATTATTTTTGATCCAATCCAGCCTCGCACTAAACACATTTTTAAAGTTCAGAGACAAACAGTCTACATAGGGTGAATCAACGCTAAATAGCATCTTTTTATATATTCGGCTGAAACAGCCTGATTCCACAACTTTATTTTCCGGGACAGAAATTTCTGTAAAAAACGCACAAAGTATGTTTTCCGACAACTTACCCACCATGCCAGATGTAATTCACTCATTAATTTTTATTACCTTATGTCTGTTACAATTCAAAATACTAATATCTTCCCAATAGCATCTTGTTTCAATGAATATTATTTCAACAGTGACTGTCTCTATATTGCCTAAAGCCCTCCCCTCAATGTAGATCATTTGACTCGAAAGTGAAATGATTGACAGGCGGACAAGGCACAATAACTAAACAATTACGATCCCCGAATTATTGCGGTGCCGGCGCATGCGCAACTCGCGTTAAATCGGCGCAAAGGTCGCAAACTTTTGACATTGTTTTGATTCTATTGTTCGATAGACTTTTGATATGTTGCACAATGCAACCTGAATGAGGTGATGAGCTTTGCGGAAGGGAAAATTGCTTCTTATTGGTTATTCTTTTCTTGATTTTTAATGACCATTGCTGTCGTCTCCAGAGTGCCTTTTCAGCGTGACTGGATGTTTTTAAGAAAGCGAAGATCTTGATGGTTCTTATGCCTGTAATTAAAAGCTTCCAAGATGGTTTCTAGTCAATGAGTCTCGTCTCTGAAGCCTAAAGTGTCTAGGTAGTTCAAGATAGAAGGCTGTTCTTCTTTCTATCGTGTAGTTAAATTGTAACAGTTAACCAGATGTCATATTTTCAGCCTATGATCTTTAATGTCAGACTCTAATCTTACTTAAAATTAACTTGGTTTGGTGACTGATGAGGATTGTCGTAAGCCCGTATCTTCTAGCTGGCTACAGAGCCATTTAGCCAATAAGATAACTAGTCCCTTGGTGATCGAGGAACCCTGATGAAACTCGCTTCCACCGCCTTCTTTACTTACCTTCTCATGATATGACGGTCAAGAACTTCCATGTCACATTTAAAAAACAGAAACAATAAAAAATGTAATAAAAAGCCAACAGAATTAAATGTAAAGATCACTAGCCATGCTTGCAGCTAATATCTTCAGCTCCTCCCCTATCCGATGGTACCTGATAACCAGAATAGCATCTCCGGCTCAGCCGTTTGCGACACAAGCAAATGTCAAAATAAGGTCAAAGGTAATTATTGTTCGCTGGCATTCCCCCTGATTTATGCAGGAATTTAGCGATGCGCGCGCATTTGGTAATAGTTTTTGAACTGCTAACAATTTCGATGTAACTCTTATGGGTGGTCGATGTCGATGTGAGTGTACCTGCACCAGTTTGGTCATCACTACGTCAGTATTGCGACCTAGAAATTATATTTACGAATTGTTTTAAACTTACGTGGTCTGGTAGTTTAAATGTGGGAAAACAGTATGTACACCACGTCCCTCTGTTTTATGAATTATCCGATATCTTGGCGCAGTTGCATGCGCCATGGTTACGGATGAACTAAGATCTATGCAAGTTGATGTTTACTGGCAAAGAAATCTGTCTACCCTCAAGCCTTTTATCATGCTCAGAACCTGTACTACTGTTCTCATTCTCAATACACTTGAACTACGGCGCATGCAACTCCGCCAAAATATCGGATAATTTACAAAACAGAGCTACGTGGTGTAAATCCTGTTTTCTCACAATTACACTGATATTTATGTTTTATTTTGGTCTTAGCCTTTATTAAAAGAGACTTTGAAAAGATGGTGGATGATAGCCAGGTGGACTTCAAAAAAGTCTTACCACCAAAGTACCAATACGAATTTGTTCTCACCTGGGAATCGTACTCGAGACCTCTGGAACTAATTCCGGTAGGTGAACAACAAGACTACAGAAGACATTTGAGTGAAGTCGTTTTCGTATAAAGCAGTGAACTCATCCTACCAATCCACTAACAACGATATTTATCCTAGTAATATGGATTATCTGGGGACTGTCATACGAGTACATAGGATAAACAGAGAGAAGCAGAGGTAGCCGTTTGAAAAGGTGCTTAATAAAACACAGAGAGAGAGAGTCTTTCCGTGATCACGAACGTGTTGAAAAGTGTAAAAAAACGCACTTGTTATATTTTTAAAATCGTCGAAATGTAAAAGAAATAATAATTTTCCTGGCAAACGTCATTAGCAAAATAAAACAGTTGAAAGGTTAGTGGCCGCGCGGGCAGTGGGTCAGTGAGCGCTTCCTACGGGAAAGGGCAACGCGCAAGACCTGCATGGAGCAGTCAACACCGCTATTATTATTCAAAGGAGAAGTATTCATTCAGTTTGGAAAATAAATAAATATTTTATTGAAATAAATCTGAGAAAACGGAATTTATTGATAAGAAAATTGAATTTTACCACGTACCTACCTCTGTACACAAAATTCTTCTCTGTACAAAAAAAAAGTTTTCTTACATTTAATTAATAGTGACGACGTTAATTTAAAACAATACATTTATTGAAATAGGTGGTACTGAAAGAGGGGTAATGCAAACAACATTAATGTAGGAATACAAATTAATGATGATTTCAATGCTTTAAATCCAAAAGTTATCTAGAAAAAAATGTTTGACAAATCACAAACAAATTCTATGTTTGTATGCTTTTAATAGGCTAAACCACTTTACCGATTTTAAATAGTCTTTCATCGGTCAAATGCTACATTTTCGCTGAGGTGTTATTTTATTTTTTCGAAAATATTAAGGATGCCTACGATAAATTAATTCCGATTTAACTTTTGCGCTTAAACCAACTTAAATGAATTTAGGAAAGGTCTTGACGTGGAAAGTAGCCCCTGTCCTTTCTCCAAAGTGAGATTTGCTAAAATTTTAAGTTTGAGCTCCATATAACCAAATTCCAGCGCTAGCCGTACCGAATTGCTAGTTGTGAGCTAAATTTGCGAGCTATTTATTTAGTTGTTGCATCGCCATCTTCCCTTTGTTTTTTGTTTTAATTATGTCCATCCAGAGGTTGCCTGGAAGAGATCGCTCTTAGTGATATGGCTGCCCATTGTGAATTGTAACGGAAATTATTGTTCTGTATGTAATCTTTAATATTTAAGTCGATGTGCAATAAATTTTAATTCTATTCTATTGTAAATTTATAAATTATTGATGCAAGAAATTCAATGATTAGTAAAGAAATAGCAATAAAAGAGGGTGTTGTTGCCTTACCTTTGCCTTAGCTTATGAAATCATTAGCGAACAATAGACCAGTAAATACCAACGGAAGCCATGACGCTAGTTTCATTTGTTCATTTCAACAAGGCCCTTAGGCTGAGAAGTTTCTTTGGAGAAAGGGCAAAAGTTATTCTTAAGTACAGTAGCATAAGGATTAGGAAGTTTCTTCCTATGACATTTTCGTGAATCTGCAAAGCACTATTGAAGCTGATGAAACCAGCGGAGTTTAAGTAAGTAGTCTCGGCCTTCATCATTTAGCTTCTAAGGTCCTGTGATTATTACCTGCTGCTTAAGCTTTGCTCTTCGCTATCTAGTCTGGACAGATACACAGCTGGTGACTTTTGCGAGAGCTTCTGCCTGTGATGGGTGATATCCCGCGTTGCTAGTTCTTATTGTATTTAGTGGGGTGAACTCAAGCTGTTTCATACCGTCCTGAGTCCAGGACTTAGAGTGAATGCCGCTACATCTTTGTTCTTATTTCCACATAACCCTACGTTGTACCTTTTTTTTGTTGACGGGGAGGTCATATGCATTTACGCATCGTCCCTGCGGGGTGGTGCCAACTGCAGGGGATATGTGGGACTCGAGGTAAAGGCGTTCCCTCCATACCCACTAAACATCCACCCCGGCCTGACCTTTAGTGCGCTATTACGGGACGGCTCGGGATCTGCGCACGTGAGCGCAACTACACCGAAACCGTCCCAACGCTGCCCATCTTGGCACTCCTTGCACCAATTGGTGGCCAGCAGCCACTCCTCCAGCGACGGCTGCTCGACCTGGCGCGTCCTCCTGACGAGGACACCGGGAGCAGTCATCGGACCGCACCTGGGGGACTTCGGGCGCGGTCGTCGCCCTGAAAAGGGAAAGGGAACTTGACATAAAAAGCCACACACCCGCTGAGAAAGTTTCCCCACCACGTTAACAGGGTCTGCCACGAGGAGGCTTCCGGACGTGGACCCCAACCCTACGTTGTGACTACAACATAGGGTACAAGTCAATGATGTTTATATCTCTCCAAAAAAATATAATCATGTCCATCAATAATATGGTGTAGACTAAAAATTCGCTACAACTAACTAAAAATAGCGGAAAAAGAAATCTGAACAATATAATAGAAACATTTTTGCAATAAAACGGACTAGAGTGCATAAGATGGTAATGACTACAAATTCTGAATTAACGTCAGTATCGACCATCCAATCTATCTCAGATAACGATCTTTAAACAAACCGAAAACTTTACATAAAGTCGCGGTGACATCTCAACAGATTTACACTTATTAAGATCACGTTGGCCACCTACGACCTCATTTGCAACTTTATCTTTACATCTGAACTCGCCTCTATTATTAATAGTAATAACGTTTAATTTTTCTTGTTCAACAGCAGCGCTTTGGTTAGCTTACCGGTCAGCAGTCCACACGGTGTCCGCTTGTTCAATGAGCTCTTCCCATGACATTATTCGCGGCTACCGCTCTCTATAGCCCTATGTTTCGCACTGCTTCGACAATTTCAAGCATTATTCCAACAAAGTACGCTCTAAAATCGAATGGAGGCGAATCAGACTTAAGACTGTTGGGATTGGAGCGAAAAATAGCGCATCTGAGGCACCGATGCCCTTAAGATGGACCTTACGTTTTATTTCCAGCTACGAAGACACGACTCCACGATACATGGGGGAAAATGTAGTCCCTCGTCCGTTCAACCGTATTTCACTGGGGTCTCTAGGGTCGCCGGCACGGACATTATTAAACTGTTACCTCGGTCGTGACTTATGCAGATGTTTAAGTACTGGTTTGACTGATAGTTTCACGTACACACGGCTCATTTCTCATGTGAATCCTCGCGGCACGACTCAAAATTAGTTTGGTCCGATTCGGAAGTTCGCTATTTTGTTTGGTTATGTGCAACTCGTTATCGTTTCTCTTCAGTTTGTTTTGCTCGCCTTCCCTGGTTGTGATTGGCTTTCGGACTTCTTGTTAAGAAACTTAGTTGACAAATTAACGGGACATTATTCTCAAATTACTACGTTCATTTTATGTCTTTCTTTCTAGTTTTCAATATCATTTTCTATTATTCTCCGATTCTTGCGACTATGATAAGCTGAAAGCTTTTAATATTTACTACACTTCCGTCAAAATTATAACAATTAAAACTGAATTTTTGTAAGCAATAATTAAAAATTAAATCATTAAACATCATTGAATAATTTTTATTTTTGCGTTTACAAAAGCGTAGATATTTTTAATACTAGAAAAAATGCACTGAAAAAAATCGACTTGCCTCAGGCGGGAAACGAACCCGCATCTTCCGCAATCCAGGCGGCTCCGTTGACCATTACGCCACGCGATTGCGCAATTTTTGTCAGTGCATTTTTTCATTAAACATCGCTTTTGATTGGGTGCTCAACATTATAAACATAACATAGTAATTAATATAAACAATACATACCATCACGCCCGTAGACCTAAGAGGGGTTGAGCAGAGCCTTAGGTGATTTTTCTTTACACATAATGCCACATCTGGCGGTATGGGTCATGCAGTCGCCTATATAAAAAGGGCACAAAATCCAAAAACTAACAATCCTTCAGTAAACAAACAAACAAAAACCATCAACCAAGACAGTTACACTCAAAATCATCTCAGCAGTCCGGGTGATAAAAACAAATAATTTATAGTTACCTTTAATAGCTTTCTACCATAGATATACGAAACTGTAGATGGGCAATGTGCAAGAGAAGGAACATACTAACACGTATTTAGAACAAGATAGATACACCAGACCATTTCACGTACACGCAGGCGGCCTAAGTCGGATATCCAACATCTCAGTCCAACATATTACAAAATATGTCAAAATTCTATCGTTGCCATGGAAACTCGGTAGTTATTAGTTAGTTATGTTATTGAAACCCACCATTAGTCGATTCATTGCCAATCTATAAACGTCAGTAATAGGCTTGTGTCATATAAGAATGAATCGCATGGATAGCGTTTTATAATGATTAATTAAGATACGGAGAAAGCAATAAACAATTTTATTTAATAAAAGAGATAGAGATTAATAATATTTTACTAAAATAAATTTCGTAAAATGAGACCTACAGTCGAGTGACAGTGAACACCAATCAGAAGCCGTGACGTCACGCCGTGCGTCGGTCGAATCTTGTCATTGACGTTCTCATACGTACACTACAAGTGATTGATAAAATTACGGTTTTTAGCGAATTATATTAAATTGATACCTGTTGTTTTTAGTTAAAATTTGAAAGAATTCACCATGGAATCTGGATTCATCAAAGGAGACAGTAATAACTTGCCTAAAATTGACCCTGTTATGCTTGGGAATTTTTTCGCGTCAAACAGCGACTTTTGCTCATCTGAGTTTCGCAATGTTAAAGCTTCCTTGTAAGTAAACAAGAGTTTAAAATACTTATTTCAAGATCAATTACCAATATTGCAATTCGATACACAATAGCATGTTTTGTCGTAGGTTTTGCAAGATAATTGACACTGATTTTGAGGTTACATTTGCAAAAGGAATAAAAAATGCAAAATAGCTCTTATAACATTAATTAATCGTTCATTTATTTAATTTCAGGTCCTCGCGAGCTTCCTATGGAGATGACGCCATAAGTTATGTTCAGCTTAAGCGTGATAGTAAATTGTGTACTGTGAAGTGTAAAATATGTCCTGAACACAAAGTTCATGCAAAATTATATGGATGCACACTGGTTGTTGACGAAGAAAATGATATCATTGTATCTGTTCAATGTCAAGACTGTGTAGCTTCACAGGGCGGCTGCAAACATGCAATAGCATTTCTTATGTGGGTTCACCGCCGAAGTGAGGAACCGTCATGCACTTCAGTGGAGTGCTATTGGAAAAAATCAAAACTCTCCAGAGTTGGCAGTAACCTAAAGTACATGACTGCGAAAGACTTGTCAAAGGGCAGACCAATATTGCCAGCAAATTCATCTGTTTTGGCAAAGTTTCTAGAAGAGGGAATCAAGAGAAAAATTGGAAGCTGTGAACTTTTGAAATATCAACCAACATATTGTCCAAGTGAAACACAGGCTGTCTCCATGCATCAACTTGTATGTTATATTAAAGAAAAATGTGTCGATACATTTTTAAAAAAAATTCAAATATCACCATTATTAACACAGCGAGTTGAAGAAGAAACAAGGGAACAGTCCAAAAGCAGCCTATGGTTTGAGCTGAGGTACGGTCGTATAACTGCTTCAAGAGCCTTTGATGTTAGCCGATGTAAAACCAAAGATGGCGGCACACTCATATCTCTTATACTAGGTGGTAAAATTCCAGACACAACACATATGAAACGTGGCCGTCTTTTAGAAGATGAGGTAAGAAAAATAGTAGAAAGAAAATTGAAGACAAAGATAAATAAGTGCGGCCTAATATTAAATTCCAAATACCCAATGATTGCTGGTTCCCCAGATGGAATATTTGAAGATGGCATATTAGAGATTAAATGTCCTGTTAGTGCCAAAACGTATAAAAACTATGTAAAAAATGGAAAACCTACAGAAAAATTCAATGCCCAAATGCAGTTTCAAATGTATCTAACAAAAAAGGAAAACTGTTTATTTTGTGTAGCTGACCCAGATTTCAGTCAAAATAAAAAAGTAGAGATTATAAGTGTGGCATTCAATCCCGAATATGTTGAGGATTTAATTGACAATAAAATATTAAACTTTTGGAAAATTAATGTATACCCATTGTTGTATCAAAGTGTGGAACAATAATTTTATTTGAAATAAAACAACAATCTTAAATTAGTTCTTAGTTTTATTTTATTAAAGAATCTTGCAAATTAATTAATGCACAGGCTATGATTATTATTTCATCAAGAATTTTTACAAATTTGTAATTAAGACATGCATGTGGTGTAAGCATATAAAATTCACGTAAGCGCCTAATAACTCTCTCTATATGTATTCTCTAGCCGGCAATCTGTTTAGTTAGCTTCGCTTCACTTTTAATCATTTTTACTCCCTTTTCAACACTTGGTGGTCTTATTAGTGTAATACCTGATTTTTTAAAATATTGTTCGAGATGCTTAAAGCCCCTATCTGCCATAACACACATACCACTTTTTAAGGTCTTTACAAAATCACAAGATTCAACTAAGCATGTGTCGGTGATTCTTCCTCCGAATCCTGGAGAAATATAGTTTACTAGTCCATTTGGTGTACAGGATATTAAATACTTTATAGTATTTGTTTTTTTGTACTCTGACCATGTCAGAGCTTGATTTACTGCCTTAGATGGTTTTTGCACCTCAATTTCAAGGCAGTCTATAATACAACTAACATTGTTATATTTATGCCTGAAGACATAGGTAAGGTCCTTTTAATCATTGCACTGTCCAATTCCACAATAATAATTCATTTCTTTTATATCGAAAACTAAAGTTACAAAACGCAAGTATGGATGTAGACGCAATCGCTTAGCGATTACTTACTTCAGTCAGTTTGTTTTGCACGGCGTGACGTCATTCAGGACGCCATGACAGTGTTGTGCGTTTTCGAATCATATTTAAATTTGTTTTTTGTTACTCAAAATTTTTTAAGTAAATAATCAATTTAATGAAAATAAATATGTTTTTTGTATAAAATACGTATCAAACTAAAGTATTAACATGTTATTCAAAATTAGTCAACTAGCCTATTATAAATCTATGCTTCATACACAAAAATCCTTTAATTACAATGCAATCTTATTTATAGTTCACCTTCAACACCGTAAAAATTATTTCACCTGGTTCGGATGTTGAGTGGCTGAAAATCTCTTATACCTATATAATATAGGGTCTCTCAGTGCAGATGCCATAGTCTTATCATGGTCTAATCCAACTGATGATTTATTTTACTGACACTATGTAAGTATGTAATCATTACTGTGTAAGGGAAAAAATAAAGAGTTATTATCTATTTTGAACATATTTTCTAGTACAATTAGATTCTTCTATTAATTTCTCCCACCAATATCTAATTCTGCTTAATTAAAAATAAAAACAATAAGATCCTCCTCGCACGAAATTGATTATCTAACATCAACGGCAAGCTTCCTAGTGCCTACAAAAAAATAATCAGCACAGAATGAAGACACGGAATGCAATTAATAAGTTTTTTGCGGGCAAATCAGGAAGCTATGTGTAACAGTAAAAGGCGAAATGTGGGAATATGGCAATAACAATGAGAGAGATGGTGTTTTTTCGGTTGAAAGAGCGCTCGTCGATTGTAATTACGCGACCTGCTCGTATGTTATGATATGGGGGGCGAATCGCACAGTGAAGCGTTAACACTGTCATCTTAACTCAGTGTTTGAAAGTAAGCAGGGTTAAAGCTTATTGTAAGTGTAGGCAAGGGTTTCCTGTAGCAATTTCAAATCTGTTCATTAATTTATTTAATATTGCTCTTAATTAATAATTATTAATATTTAACCTAAGAATTTCCCTGAGATTTAAAAATTTTAGAAGTTCTAGAATAGTTTTAAAGATCAGCCCCCTTATGGTGCTATTTACGATCGTAGAAACCAAAACCAAACCGATAACGTTCCCACATGTTTTGACATCTGACAGTAGTAAAATTGTGAATGAATAGGGAAACGTTTTTAATTTGGTTAATACGTCATAAATACTGCCATAAGGTCCCAAATGTATTCTTAATAAGAAATATTAATCACGGTCTATCGCAAAGTTTAATTCTTACTAAATAATAAGGACAATAACCTCCATCTTTTGAAGTGAAAGTGAAACGATATTGTGCTGATTCTCCCAAGTTAAATTTAATTCACCTCAGCCTTAACCATCGATCAAGTAACAATCTGTTAACAATGTCGGTGCCACTGGACTCACTCATGACTTTTTCACGAGGAAAAGCGCACACAATAAGGCCGCAAAGAAGCTGAGAAAGCCGACTCATTACCATCCACTGGACAGTTATTGTGCGGTGATCACACCATTATGTGAGTGTTCCTCATTCCAGCTGCGCTAATTGTTGCGTCCCACCGTGCGTCCTGGGCCCTGCACTTCCTAAGTCCATTGTTAATTAAACTGTCCGTTATTTTCATTCATCGGCATGGGAGATAAGTCCCCTCTGCCAACTTGACACTTCCTCAACTTTGATTTTATACCGCAAGGCACGCAACATAATAGTAACACCCGGTCTCCTATAATGTGAGAAAAGTTATCACATTGAGTCAAAAACTCGAAACCAAATATCTATTTGTTTAAAAAGCTCTAATTAATTACATTGAGACGATTGATGTAACTAAAGTTACTTTGATGACTTTTAAACTGAAGATTTTTAATTGACTGCAAAAAAACTGACTAAAAAGCCAGTCTTCAGTATGGTTGCCTGAACTATCTGGTATTAGATACTATCACATCCTGTCTTATTTGGAAATGAGCCCTAAAAATTTGTATGGAGGTATGTAATTACAAAATCTTTGTAATGATACCAATTAAGTCAAATTTGTTCACATCAACAAGAAACGGGTGCGATCCCTTAGTTTATGACATTTTAAAAAGCATAAGATTGGTTACCTAACAATTTTTCTATTGGAGTTTCTCCCGAGTTCTTGTTCCAAAAACACGTGTTGAGAGACTCCATTTTAAACCCAATCTACCATACAATTGTCGGTTACTTTAAGTTATTTTCACTTGATATTGGAGCAATGTGTAATCTTTATGTGTCGCGGTGGCCATCAGCGTAAAAAAAGAAGAAGAATTTTTCTAAGCGCCAATAGCAAATGCCGTGATAATAAAAAATCTCGGACTGATACTTATATAAGTATAGGAATCCTTTCAAACAACAATATTATAATATTATATATCTGTGAGTAAGGTCATAGGAGATGGTTGCATGAGAACCTACAACCGGACACGGCCCACACTGGCGAGGCTACGAGTACCAGGACCATAGGGTTCGCGCATTTAATTATTGCTACATTATTATAAGTTAGTTTCGAAAATAACCAGTCTCCCAGTCCCTCATTCGACGAGAATTCCGGGTGAAGCTTGTCATATAAAATCAGGTGATATGAACGCTATTTCTGACTCCAGACGTGACATTTACGGCTGTCGTCTTGCGACAGCAACCAGAACCACCAGCTTAACGTGCCATAAAGCATCGACTTAAAAAAATTCATCTGAGTACCAACCGCGCACTTAGGTACTTAACTTTTGCGATCGTTACGTAGAATATACGACCGTCACGCCATCAAGCTCTGCCTTAAAATGTGAACAGTGCAAAATAATATAATAAGACCCAATAAAATATCAGCGGCAGCCCTGAGGACTATCCGTTATTGATCAAAATGCCAAATCGCTGAACAATGCTCAACATAAATTATGTTAATACCGAACACGTATTGTCATAATTTAGTTGACGGTTGAACACCTTACGACATTGTGTTCTCTAATAAGATAACGTTTAGCCTAATGACATGTCGACGTCATATTTAATGTGGTTGTTGATAAAATAATTCGTGTCAGTATAGTATTTTGTATGAATATACATTCACATTGTCTGTGTGTGTGTGTCACTATATTTTTAAACAGTCGTAGGTTACCCGTGCTCAAGAGATAAAAATAGGTACTGTAAATGCTGGACGTTGATTGACAATTTCAATAATTGGTTTTCTTTGCGAAAATCTTACGCTACATAATGTTATCACCTGTGCAATATGAAAAGTTTTATTATGTTTAAGAAATTTTATTTATTTATGAAAATTAACTTGCAAAACCTACACAGTGCCCCAAAGCGCCAACAAGTCCAGTCAAACAGTAACGCATTTATTCATAACTTGTCATATATTGTAGGAATACAAATGTCATGAAATATTAATTACGATTCATGCAATAAATTTAAAAGTTGTGGGTTGTCAAAATGGAAAATTAATGGATAGAAAGAATGATTTAACATATAAAAACTATCGATTTTTTTTAATGATAACTTACATACGAACAGTGCATGTTAAATAAAACCTTGTAAAAAGTCAGTATAACGACATTGAATTACATTAGTAGGTACCTATGTAGTTTACAAATGCGTACACCCTGTCATAGATGTATCCTAAACTATCCGCATGTCTACGTCATCTTGCTGAGCAAACATTAGTGCTATTCGGCAATGATAGGGTCAAAAATGAAAGAAACTTAGATCGCTAGAAATTCTCAGCTACAGGAAGTGGCCATCAATTATCGAAAAACAAAATTGCTGAAGGCTATTGACAGATTTTGGTAAGATTTCGGTGAAACAATTTCCACCTTAAACCAAAATGGGCATTTTGTACCCCCAATATCTAGCTGTCTAGCTCTTTTTCAATTACCGCTGGTCAAGTAGACCTCATTTGGCTTAAAGACTGCATTCCACTTTATTTTTACTGTCACAAGGTAGTTCTTGGACTCTATTCTACTTGATGGTACTACCCGGAACCATTAACCACTGAGCAACTGGCTATCTTGATACTAACTGTGGGTTGTTAACACTATTGATAAGTCGACAGAATTTGATCAGTTGGTTGTAGCTACCCAGATAGACTGAAAATAAGCTCTACCATCAACGACACCACTTTGTACTCCCTTGGAGATCTCATTCCGGTGGGCGATTCACTAGACCAATGAGGCGGTTATAGGGTAAAAAATGCTTTCCTATAGTGCTAAAAAGGAAATTATAATAAAGATAATCCATTAGATTTATCACATTAGTTACTCACTTTTCAGAAACAGGTTAGTGTGCAAATTTTTAAGCCAGGGTACCTTGAAAGTGATCCAGAGTCCAGATTAATCACAAGGGCGATACCTGTGTCACATCTCCCACGCACTGCTACTGGCTCCCCTATCCGCAACACCATGGATCAGGCACTAGCACAGTGAATCCATGGAGTTCTAAGAGTTTTCATCTCGTCTTACAAAATCATTAAACACAATATTATATTTTAAACACGAATGAAGGTGGTGACCATTGTACTCTTTGTCTCAATCTTTGTCTGCGTTTCTTTTCAAAGTTTCCATTGAAAAGATTTCAACGTCATCATTTCTTATTCTTAAGATTTAAATTTTACTTTTAGCTGGTATGTTTCTAATAAAATTAATAGGCAATTACAGAAACTAAGCTTTATTAGTCAATTAGCAAACAATTAAGGTTTTGTTAACGTTGTGTTTCTGTAGCAGGAAGTTTCGAGTGTTACATAGGGAGAAAATAATTCTGCAATAATACAAAATATCCGCTTTTGTCAGTGACTTCTCCCGAGTGGATATCGTTTTCTCTTATAGCTGTGAGTTAAAGCCTAATGTTCATGTACAATAAAAAGTATTCTATGTTTCAATCTGGGCTATGATCTACCGTTTTCTTCATTCATACATCTCCTTCAACGGTCATCTCCGAAAACAAAAAAATATTGCAAAAGTACCACAATGTTACTTTTACATTTTACAGGTTGTTCAATTATTTTATTTCCTAAAATTTACGATTGCAAAACTCATAAAAAAAATATAAAATTTATCTAAAGGCAGATAACTACATCAACACTACGCGGTTTAAATTTAATTATTTTTTACATGATTATATACCTAGAATCAAATAAAAAATCCTTTCAAACGATACGTTCAGTGGAATCCAATAAATAGTTTCACCTATTAATATTATCCATCACTTGACAAAAGCTAGCAGTCCAGATAACTCGAAACAAATCAATCAGTCAGCAAACGTGTTTATTAGCGTAGATTTGTTCAGGATCGTGCGCGCGCGCAACCAATTACGGTGATTTTTCGTTCACAGCTAAACGGACGACGAGTGCGAACGACTCACTCGGCATTTCACTTTCGGAAAGCCAACAACTTTGGAATCACATGTTATTTTAAATTCTTAGATTTATTGGCATTGATATCTAACTGTCGGCGTGCAAGCAGCGTGATCTACAAGCTCCTACGTAAAACCAGTAGCTATAATTATTTACGCAAGGATCATGCAACGAAGAACTTCGGTAGCAGAACGCGTAGGCTGGTGAAATCGGTTTCTGTGTGGACGGAGATCGATCCCCCGACCGCCATCATACTACAGACGTGTCCCACTCCTAGCACAAGCGCATTAGCTTAGTATTAATGTGTAAGCAGCACATTAATACCTCTTTAAAAAAATAAAAAATCTTAAGAAGCTTTTTTCACCATGATCATCATCATAACAGTCTTCATAATTCGAGCCACTGCTGGGACGCAAGGACAAGGAGAGGTCCTTGTATTTACTTGAAATAGGCAGTATTAGGATTGATGGACGGAGTATAACGTGATCAATGCCACTTTGCTAATCCATTAGTCGCCTTCTACCATACACATTGGAGGATATGGGGTGATGCTATCCTACTCTACCGGCATCACGGCATCACATGGCTAGAAGAAGCTTCTTTAGCTTGTGAAAACTCTTGTCCTTCGTCTCAACTGATGGTAAGTGGTGATAACGCCGAAGATGAAAGCGAGCTTCAACCAGAATATTTATGACGTAATTTTAGAACACAACGATGTTGGGGCTCCTCCTACCTCCTACCTCGAAGTAGGGCACAGAGGACTAGCCGCTCGAACCTGGAGCAATTCGAACTGGGGTAGTACCTCCACCTTACAGAAGACCACAGTCAAATAACACTGAATTTTAGTGGAGTTGTGTTTCTGTTGGTGAGTAAGGTCGCCAGAGCCAGGTAGAGAAGGGGACTAGGGTTGGCAGGGCAAGAAGGTCACGTCAGTGTTACAAGACTACGGTGTCTGCTTACCACCAGGCAGGCCATATGCTTGTCTGCCAAACACTTGACTTAAAAAAAAATGCAGTTTAACACTAAGGTAAAGTTAAGTTCTCAATGTTCTCACCAGAACTTGTATTGTATTGTTGACGCCGTCGTGGTGGAGTGGTCAGTATAGCTGCCTACACATCAAGCGGTCCGGGTTCGAATCCTGGTAGCTTCAAACATTTGTGTCACGAACACGAATATTTGTTTGCGAGTCATGGTTGTTTATATATTTATTTGAGTTTATTTATAAAAATATCTAAAATTGTATTTATAAAAAAAATCCGTTATCTAGTATCCGTAACACAAGTTCTTAATGATACTTACTTCGGGCTAGATAGTTGGTGTGAGTGTGAAAATATATTATATAAAAAAATATCTGTTCTGTTCTGTATATCAATAAACTTAGTTTGTAGTTAACGTAGCTGGTTTTACAATTACAAAAATTTTAGTGTTAACAGTACCTACATATATGTCTTGTAAAATCCATATTGTAAAATTGTTTGTTGACCTAAATAATTGTTTTTGTTCAAGCAATCAGTCCTGAAATAAATAAAATAAAAAATTAATTAAAAATTATGCTCCTAATTTTTTTAAGGTAGTATTGTTATCAATATGTTACCGCTAAAGTCCGAAATATATATTTTTTTTACTTTGAGTTTAGCCGTAGGTACCAGATATACTGTTATTCGTATTAGCATTGGACTTTACGGTACACGAGTGTCGGTTTTTATTTAAATTTAAGTATGCAACTACTAAAGGTATAAACTATAATAAAGAGGTCTGTAGGCCTATTCCCTCTTTTTTTGACAGTTGAAAGTGATGATTACTGAGCGAATTACGTATCCATTGCTGTTTTACACGACAAGTGCCATAATAGCGTGTCGTGTAAAACAGCAATAGATGTGTAATTGCCCCCTGGTCTCGGCGCAGTGTCACAAGCGTCTTTAGATTTCATTAGCTACTTACCGTCAGGCGCAACGTTCGCTTGTTTGCGCCATAGTGGTATTTAAAAGCGCAAGTATATTTATCTGTCATAATTTATTTTCTGTCTGTAGTGTAACAGTTGGTACCATTTGTACGTGTTATTAGGTGAAGTGATGCGCTGCTGATATTTAGTCGTCCGCGTTGCTTGCGCCACGGAGCAACACGACTGAGAGGAAGGGACGGTTCACACTAACTACGGTTTGAAATGATTGCTTGCGTATCGTTAGGTTAATAGTAGAAGATCCGAACCTATATCGACCTTCACCGAGCTGATAATAGAATGAAACATATTTTATTATTAATTTAGTATATTAGAAAATATATTAAAAATGGGTTGTCTAAAAAAATCCTGGACAGACTATTTTTAATTATTTTTTGAAAAATGATTTTTAAAAAAAAATGAATAAAATATTGCAACATCAAGATAATAAGAAAATTTTATCCTGACTGATAGTAGAAACCGTATAGAATGTGCAGGCATTGGGTTGTCTATTATTTACCTGCGCGAACTACTGGGTTGTCAGGTATGAACAGGTATGTCGATATCAGTTACTTTCACTCGATTGGATAATAGAAAAAATTTTATATCATCATAAGCGCGCGACAAAATTTTCTTATTATCTTGATGTTGCAATATTTTATTAAAAATCATTTTTCAAAAAATAATTAAAAATAGTCTGTCCAGGATTTTTTTAGACAACCCATTTTTAATATATTTTCTAATATACTAAATTAATAATAAAATATGTTTCATTCTATTATCAGCTCGGTGAAGGTCGATTTAGGTTCGGATCTTAGACTATAACAACTGATTTGGAAATTACGTAAATTAGTAAAATTTTAGGGATCTTAAAAAATATTGGAACGTCCTCAAGTAAAAAACACTTTTGTGTTTCCTAAAAAATTAAGCCTGTAAAAGTCTAATTTATTTAACTAAATAGAAACATAGGTAATGGCGGAGCGTAAGTACCTAGTGTTTATTTGTTTGACTCACTTTATGTCAGTGAAGAATAAAAGATGACCCGTTTCAATATTGACAATACTAATGATTCTTTATGAAGATAATTATTTTGCGTAGATAGTTAAAAATAATTTCCGATGAGAATAATCTGAAATCAAAACTTGTTGTGTATTGTAAGGGAAAAATAATCGAAATAAATATTTTCTTAACAGTTATTCAAGCAAAATTGATGTAACCCGGCCGCAAGGCCTCTGCGGGCGGCGAGTTCGTGTGGTCGTGCCCGCACTCAGATTAAACTATTGCACCTCACCGACATTTCGGTCACCATGGCAACCAAAAACACACGACTTTTCTTACCACGACTTTATTGCGGACGTAAATACCTCTATTTATTTTCAACATAGAGTTCAATTTTACGTTTTTAAATGAATGAGTGATATTATGAAATAGGCTAGTATGTAGGACCTGTCTCTTCGCGGCACGTTTTCTGTGCTAAGTGACGGAGAGTGAAGATGGCTAATTGGTTTAATGATCACATCATGATGCTGTACTATATCGCTGACAGATTCGCTTAGGATTTATGGGATTTATACACCGTTGATTTTTATTATCGCGGATAATTTAAGGGACGCTTCCTTTAAAAAACAAATAAGTCTTGCTATTATGGGACCAACATCGAAAAAAATCAGCTGTTCCATACATTTTGGTTGCGTAGATGTTGCACTTTTGTACGGGACAGAAGAACAGACTTTTTTCAATTTCAATGTTAATTCCGTAGAAAATATACACAAAAAAGTTCATTAAAATCCGTCGAACCGTTTCGGAGGAATGCGACCACAAACACTGGGACAAGGAATTTTGATATATTACAGTATTACAGAATCACACTCAGAAATCAATCATGTCTTGAGAATCGTTTGTCACTTTCTATCAAGCACAAATAGATAGAGACGTATGACGCCCAGTACGGTGTTGATTCTTGAGAATCATTCTATACGAGCCTTGGTGACCGTTTTTACTTTCTCGTGTATGTAGTGTAGAGGAAGTCTTGTAATCGTCAAAAAATTCGACCTCGAGCTTTTGACGGATTTACACGTTTTGGACTTCCCTGAGTCCAAAATTTTTTGACGTGACAACGTCTTATAATTCGATAAAGCCGGCTGCACGCACGAAAAAACATGACGTCATGCGGCGTTACCTCGCTCTGAATCTAATTCTCTAATTTGAATTTGGAATTATGTTCTTTAAAATTTAAACTTTCAATGATACCAAAACCAGCCAGATACAAATAGTATAGCCAAAGAGATTTTATTACAAGTTTATTCATACTATAATGCGAAATCTATTAAACAAATGAAATTAAATTTTTCTTTTGAAAAATGCTACCATTCCATCAGTATTTTCTTAAGACGTTGTCACGTTCAACTATCGTCAGTAAACCGACTTTACAGACAACCAAATTTTTTTTTTGGCATTATGTCTGTCTTTGTGTCTATGCGTTAGCACGATAACCCGAGTATGCTTTAACTTATTGCAACGAAATTTAACATGCATGTATAACATCAAAATATAAGGTTGCTATCAACTTTTGAGTCGTCAATCACGAAAGTTAAGCAACCAAGTACGTGGTCGGTACTCGGATGGGTGACCAAAATTTAACATGCAAATATAAGGTTTCTATCAACTTTTGAGTCCATTCCGGTATACGAGACAGTCAAGGGGAGACCACTCCCGATTTTTAAGGGAAGTTTTTCTAAAAGGTAAATGTTAAATCATATAATATTAACAGTAACATTCCTATAATTCTAATGAGATACCATTACTCTACGGTCAACTCTGCGAACAATTCCAACGTCGTGCGAACTCAAACACAATCGAACCATCCCTGCTCCATTGTGCATTTTAGCACCTGTAATTGTGGCTATTTTATTTATAACTCGAAAACTGCGCGCGCATTTCATCGCCAGTTGTATGCAAGCTAAGTATCGCTGCATTTTGCAATTATGGATCGGCGTGGAGCTGATAATACCATTCGCAGCACGCATATAGCTATAGGCCAGTTTTTTTTATGAACACTTAATATTTGACGCCGTCTTGGTGGAGTGGTCAGTATAGCTGCCTACACATCAAGGCGTCCGGGTTCAAATCCTGGTAGCGGCAAATGTTTGTGTGACAAACACGAATATTTTTTTGCGAGTCATGGTTGTTTATATATTTTATTTAAGTTTATTTATAAAAATATCTAAAAAAAAAATATATTATGTATATACAAAAAAAATGTCCGTTATCTAGTATCCGTAACACAAGTTCGTAATGATAATTGGTGTAATATTATATAAAGGGGAATATTTTTCTTTATTTGCTGTCTTACGGAATATTCTACTAAATACCTTTTGACCAGTAAAATAAAAATCAAAAGTTAAAAATTTTGAAATTCTTTGGCACCAACTCTACTATAAAACTCCCAGAAAATGCCTCACAAAACAGATCCAAACTATGAAATAAATATCCCTTTAAATTAAATAATTGAAGGACGTGTTCCCGTTGCACCCACAGGCGCACATCGGGGAAAAAGAACATTAAATGTAAATAAAAGTTGGAATAGGGTATGCAGATGTTCTTTTAAAATTCGTTCATAACTATAGAAATACTGAAACAAAGAATGAACCGGAATCCTATCGTAAACCAGCCTATTGTTTTTAATTTTGTATAATTTTGCCTAAGACAACGGACTTTGATAATTTGTATGGTAGCAAGTCAGGCAGACTTAAAACAAGACATAATCAAACCGCCTTGCCTATGCCTTGGAGATCGAATCCAGGGCTTCTGATACCGATGATTAACTGGTTCAGCACCAGTCCACAGAGCCGGTTAACGTATTCCAAATAACAAACAAACCCAAATCGCCGTTTATCACACCCCAACATCTCTATGTATATCCCACTCGTGACTGAAGCCAGCTAATGCGTGTACAGCAAAGGTGCCGACCGCAATGAAGATAACGCGGCCATATTAATTCAGTGCCACGGGACCGCGGACACGCTGGCCGTTATCAGCGCCTTAAAGGGTCGGACACATCTGTACGTTTAGCGCGATTGCGCCACTTGGGGTGTTTACTTCAGGAATCGCGCTATAATACATTTTGACAAAAAGTAATTTTTCTATGGCTCGAGAATAGGTTTCCCATCCTTTTCAGTACCTTGTCAATGTGTAGGGTCAGGACTAATAATATTTAGATACCCACTTTTTATGTTCTGCTTTATTATCTATGCAATAAGAGCCAAAAGCTGTCAAATGTATATAATACGTACTTAAAATTGTTCGTGAATGTACGAGCTATACATTTGAGTGTTACTTTATATGTATTAAAATGAGTGTGTTGTCCTAGTGCAGGAGATTCCTGGGCGACCGAGCATCTCCCTCTCGGGAGTCTCTCGACGACCTAGGGCGTCCGAATCGGGGGCCAAACGTTTATGAACCCTATGCAGATCATCGCAGCAAGGGGTCACTCGCGCTGTCAGTAAACCACACACAACACCATTCCCAAGGAGGCTTGGTGTCAAGTACACGGCTGGCCCCAAAAGTATACCAAAACCCACTATAGTGAGTTAATTCACTGATTCAAAAAATAATTTATCCAACTTTTCTCATCATCAACAGCTCATTAATAACCCCACCGAGGGGCTCTGGCCTACCCCACATTAGGGGCGATTAGGCCTTAGTCAACCACGCTGGCCAAGTGCGGGTTGGTCGACTTTACACACATCCTAAGAATTTCTTCATAGGTGTGTGCAGATTTCCTCACGATGTTTTCCTTCACCGTAAAAGCGTCGATTAAACGTACATATGAATTCAAAATTTGAAAACACATTGGTACGTGGCGGGGTCGAACCAGTGCCTCCCGGGTGGCAGACGACGCTCTTACGCACTACGCCACCGACACTAAACTTGTAATTCTAGTTTATTTTAATTTTGTTATCATCATCGTCATAACAGCCTTTGTAATACGACCCACTGCTGGGACACGAGGCCTTCGAAGAAGGTTTAGGCAGTAGTCCACCACGCTTGCCCAATGCGGATTGGTGGACGGAGTATAAGGTGATCAATACCCCTTTGCAGATCCATTTGTCGCCTTCTACAAGATATGGAGTGATGTTATTCTACTCTGCCGGCATCGCACGGCCACTATTTTAAATATATTTTTTTTAACATTAAAATAGTGGCCATATTTTAATTTATCTCGATGTAAAGGAAGAGTAGTTAACTAGCCGATGTTTGCCGGTGTAAAATAAAATATATCGTTATCTATTCATTAAGATGTGTAAGCACCCTAACAGAAGAGGGTTCCTGATCTAGTTCGCACGTTTATTTTATGCTTTAATTACTCTGAGATCGCATAGTTTTTGAATACGTTTAGGGCGATAGGGGAAAACCATTTCCTAGCTTTAACTTATACGAGAATGACAAAAACGTAAATTTTATTTCTCGATCAAATTAAAATGACACAGAATGTAATTTTTTCCTTTTCTATGTTGATCATTCTGTCCACGATAATATATGGCGGATAAATTTGTGAAAATGTATTGAATGTCATGTTTTACCTTAATGCAGTTTTCGTTATCCAATAGCATCAAGCATGATGCTAATAATACAGAGTATGTATGTATTGCCTAACTATTATTTTTCTGGTGGTACTTTCTAAAGAGTTTTTTTGAAGAAAATTTTCAGTGTTTTTATAAAATAAATATAAATAGCGAAATTTATAATACGCGCCCTGACGTAGAAATAGATTTATAATAATAATATCATCTGTTTTTTTTAAAGGTGGAAGCGCGAAGATAGGTAACTTACCTTGTGCAAGAGAGACTTTACGCGTCACGCTAGCCATCCACGCCTTGCCGACCTGCAAGGTGCTTCCTAACTTCTCTTTTGAGTGTCTCAATATTGTAAGAAATAATTAACACGTGTACTGGTTTTACCCGTAACAACTATCTACTAATCACTAGTAAAAAAAGGACAAATAATTTAATTGCAACCTATGTAAAGTTTTAGTACCTATCTATCTTCATTTTCCGTCCCTGCTCCCATTGTGCAGTATGCATTGATATCGATAATACTGCTTAAGGATTTGGCATTAGATTTTTACGGCCGTCTGCCTGACACCAACCCTCCTTAGGGACGATTGCTATCTTTCCACAGAACCCGGGACAACCAGCTTAACGTGCCCCGAAGCACGGAGTAAAATCGATTTGAAAATTTTTCGGTCACCCATCCGAGTACCGACCTCGCACTTGGTTGCTTAACTTTCGTGATCGTAACTGAGAACGTGCTACCGTGGCGCCATCGACCTATCTAGCTATTTAAGTACCTATCTATGTTACATAAAATTTCGTTAACATTCGCACTGATATAATTTAGATGGCACGATCTCTCAAAGTCCGCTCGAAAGCTCTCCGCAGATATACTGGTGCAATATTACCGCGCGCTAGCCGTAAAGCATATGTATCTAGAATTAATATTTCACATTAGGAATGTAATCGTTGGTACCGCAAGGAGTCGTGATCAGCGAAGTGTAAACACACATCGGCCGGCTTAAAGTCCCACTGCAGCATCTTTGTGGAGTTAGCAGTAGGTATAGTTACATTTGACTTTTACAGTATTTGAATGGGCATAGTGAAATATGCCTTATATGTGCTGGCGCTGCAAAAGAATAGGAGAGAGCATGGAGAGAATATAGTTTGGTTGAAACACAATAAAATATAAACGGTAAACTCGCATATCTTGCGATTAAAAAGTGTCAAGTGTTCAGAAAACGTTGGCTTACTTCTCACTTACGTAAAGTAACACACTATGTTATAATATGTAGATACGTATGAACTAATTTAACATATTTAAGTCGAATGTGAAAATTTAATAATGTGTTATAAGTACCCAGTAGGCATAAGTTGAATGTTTTGATTTGTATTTTGTTACCGTGCCAAATAAAAAAAATAAATATCGGCGGTCTTTCCAGTTTCGTGCCCATAAAATTAATGGTATAAACTTTCCCGTTTGCTCAAACCTTCATTGTCTTTGGTAAATGAAGCAAACTGATTTTGGGATAGATATATAATAGATATATTAATAATCTGACCGATAAGAGCGATAACATTCGCTTAGGCCACTTAACTAAAAAGCGTTTGAATGTCCATTCGTTAGTCATCGAATTTCCCTAAGAGGTCAAAGGCTATCCTAAAATTTATTGAGTAATTAGTAGCGTTTTGAGAAACGCACAGTTTAAGCTACACACGGTTTCTTACGAGTTTTAGTTTGTGCCGAACGAAAACGGAAGTTATTTCGTCAAGACAAATTATCGTTTTACAACAATGTTGTAGTTAAAGACCCATCTCCTCCAAGAGGCAAAAGTGGACTGGCAAAGAACGCTTGGGCTTACACACTCAAAAGCACTAATTACACCATAATTATTCTCGTAAACGCACTGACGAGCTACTGAAGCTCAATACGGGCAATCTGAGCGTGATGATTAGAGCTTTGAATGGCCACTCTAAGCTGAATCGACATCTCTACAACATAATATACTCTAAAGATATGTACCAAGATCAGCATAAGCGGAACGTTATGAAATTTTTAATGGAACGTAAATTTAACCTAGACAAAACATCTCCACGTATAGTGGTCAGTGAACGAAAGTCTTACATAATTTATTACTCTATTGAACGCCGATACCGGTCACTGCGGAGTGCAATCAAACAATAAACAATAACTGCACGAAATTTCAATTTACTTCTATATAGTGCTATACCGAGAATGGTGAGGAATAGAACTGCGTCAATATAATACGTTACCATCATATACATAAAAATCTTTCAAAACCTGCTGTCTGTTTTGTATCTCTCAATACCACAAAAACTACCACTGGAACTGCTTCAAGCTCCAAAAAGATCTATCCTAAGTACTCTATGTGCCATTCCAGACTATAATCTGTCTGTGTCGAATTTCATCCAGATCTATTGAGGCGCAATAGAGTTATAAACATCTCTCCAATTTTGTTCATAACTTACCAAATTTCGTGTTAGTACTTATTTTTATCTGGGCAAGAATACCTCTTAATATCAGGCAGTATTTCTGACCACTCCACAAAGACGATGTTAATTGTTACAAATTAACGCTTAGGATTGCACTTACTGCACAAGAAATTTATGGATATGTCCTTACGCGGCGTGATTTAAAATATCTCAGTAAAGTGACTTCCTAGAAGGACCTAATATCAACACCTATTAATATTAGCGGTGTATCCGTAAGGATCCAATATTTAACATCGTTAACAATTTAAATGGCGGTAAGTTAGTAATGAATTTACTTTGTGTTCTTTTTGTAATCGGCTTAAGTCCATCTCCATAGTCCTAGAGCGCTATTCGGTTTTCCAATTATTTCGAGCATCATGATTTTAGGAAATAAAGATAGGTATTGCGAGTTCTGGTATTATCAAACATTATAATATTGTGCAGATAAAAAACACTTTACCTAGTCGATTTTTACAAACTAAGCCTGAATTGCGAAATTAATTTACAGTTATAAGTGCTCTGTGTGATGTTATTCTTTTAATAATAACACTTATTATTTTATAATTGTTTATTATACTGTGTAACACAAAGTAACTGATTTTAGTTATAATAACACCCAAAGTAATTAATTATAAGAAGGCACGTTAGCCATGACATCTCCACAGATAAGGAAGAGCGGTGCTTGAAACCATAGATTAATAATGTATAATGTAGGCCCATAACATCCCCCTTTCTTTCCTATGGAAAAATTAACAAACATATAGTACCTACAATTAATCAAACATATAAATGTACTTACATCTATCTAAACATAATCTTTAAGGTACTGGGGCTTTACAATTGACCTTCCAGACCTTGTAATATAACCTTCACTGGTTATGGGATCAGCAAATGTTACAGTCTTTCTAGTAACATCTTTAGAATGAACATTTGAATTTTTAGTCATCAGAACATCCTCATTGTTTATGTTTGACTCATGACAACTTTCATGATCATTGCATTCATCATAATTATAATCATAATAATTATTACACTTCCGGTACTTTGACCCTTTGTAAATATTAAATGTATTCCTTACTAACTGTTTTCCATTCTCTAATTGTACAACATAAGCTCTTGGTTTATTTGCTTTTCTTTTAATTATTGCCTTTATTAATGACTTATTATTTTTATCTTTAATGTATACATTTTGGTTTTCAAAAAATTTTAACTCTTTACCTCTGTTTTTCCTATCATGAAATTTCTTTGCACTTACATCCTTTTGATAATTATGTTTATGTATTTTATCATAGTTTATGTTACAATTTTGACTCAGTGATGGTAATAAAGATGTATTTTGTCTACCTATTAACATTTGATTTGGAGATAATTTTAACTCTGAATCTATTGGTGTATTTCTTAGTTCTAATAATGCCAAAAATATATCTTTATTTTCCATGTCACATTTCTTAAACATCTTCTTTACAGTCTGAATATGTCTCTCTACCAACCCATTTGACCTTGAATAGTAGGGTGTAGAATTTATGTTTTTAAAGTTCCATTCATTACAAAATTTTTTAAATAAGGTACTTTTATACTGAGATCCATCATCAGAGTACAATGTTTCAGGTATACCCCATCTAGCAAACACTGATTTTAATGCTTTAATGTGTTCTTCAGATGATTGATCTTTTAATTGAATAAATTCTACATACTTAGTAAAATAGTCTACAATTAATAAATATATTTTATCTTTATAGAAAAACATATCACTTGCAATTATCTGCCAAGGCCTCTTAGGTTTGTCTCTAATAATTAATGGTTGATATGAATGACTTTTTTGAAACTTTAAACATGTATCACAATTCTCAACTAAATCAGTAATTTCCTTATTCATAAAAGGCCAAAATAATAATCCTCTTGCCCTATTTTTACACTTTTCAACTCCTAAATGATTAAAGTGAATTCTATTAAGCATATCTTTCCTCATAGACTTAGGTACTAGAACAGCTGTATTTTTAAAAATTAAACCATCAACAACACTTAACTCATCTTTATATGAATAGTATAATTTTAAACTGTTAGGAAGTTTGTCTTTAGATGGCCAGGATGTAGTAATATAATGTATTAATAAACTAAACTCATTATCCTCCTCAGTTTTTTGTTTAAATATTTTTAACATTCTTTCACTTATGTTTAGACAATCATTAACAATCATACACACATGACATTCAATATTTTCATCAATATCTTTGCAACTTTTATCTTGAATATAAGCTCTAGACAAAGCATCAGCCACTAATAATTCTTTACCGGGTTTAAATTTTATTTTTAAGTCGTAACCTTGAATTCTTAATCTTAACCGTTGTAATCTCATAGGAGTTTCACTAATAGATTTTTTAAATATATATTCTAGTGGCTTATGGTCTGTCTCAATAAGAACTTCATGTCCAAAAATGTGCTGGTGAAACTTTTCACATGCAAACACTATGGCCAGCATTTCTTTTTCAATTTGTGCCCATAACTTCTGTGTGTCAGTCAGGGCTTTTGATGCATACGCTACTGGCATATTATCTTGTAGTAATACAGCACCTAAACCTGTGCTACTACTGTCAACCGACAAAGTTATAGGTTTATTTACCTCATAAAATTTTAACACTGGCTGTGAAGTAAGTATATTTTTTAATTTTATAAAGTCATTACTTTGTCTATCACCCCATATAAATTCAACATTTTTTCTTAATAATTGTCTTAATGAATAAGTTAAATCTGACACATTTGGTATAAATTTAGACACATAAGTTACTATTCCTAATATTGTTTGCAATTCCTTTTTACTCTTAGGTTCATTCATTTCTATAATAGCCTTAATTTTATCTGGGTCAGGTTTTATCCCTTCACTGCTCAGAATATGACCTACGTATTTAACTTGTTTTACTCCAAATTGACATTTACTTTTATTAAATCTGACATTAGCATTATAAGCAGTTTGTAATACTTTACCCAATCTCAAGTTATGTTGCTCTAAAGTTTGACCCCATACTATTACTTCATCGACATAAACTTCCACGCCTTCACACTCTTTAAATATTTCTGAAAAACATCTACTGAAAACTTCTGGTGCCGAGTTGATACCAAAGGGTAGTCTGTTATAACAATACCTACCAAAGTGACCTGCGTTGAATGTTGTAAGTAATTGACTTTGCTTGGACAATTTTATCATATAAAAACCTTTGGATGCATCGAGCACTGAAAAATATTTAGCTTGTGGCATTTTAGCCGCTAATTCATTAAAAGTTGACATTTTAAATCTTTCTCTAATTATAGCTTTATTTAAATTTTGGGGATCAATACACATTCTAATACTATTGTCTGGTTTTTCCGTCACTACCATTGAACTTACCCATTCCGTAGGCTCGGTTACTTTCCTAATAACTCCTAGCTTTTCTAACCTATCTAGTTCCAACTTAACTTTATTTTCCATCTTAAATGGTATTTTCCTGGGAGCTTCTATAACAGGTACGCTATCTTGTTGCAATTTTATGTCATACACATAGTCAATTTCACCTAATCCTTCAAATAACGGGTTGTATTTATCAACTATACTTTTGACATTTGACTCTTTAGAACATGTATGTACATTATTTAATAAACCCAATTTCAATGCAGTTTTGTAACTTAAGATACACATAGTTTTAAAATTTACTATATAGCAAGTACTTTCACAACAGTTGTCTTTATATTTTAATCCTGTCCGCAGCGCCATGTGATGTTATTCTTTTAATAATAACACTTATTATTTTATAATTGTTTATTATACTGTGTAACACAAAGTAACTGATTTTAGTTATAATAACACCCAAAGTAATTAATTATAAGAAGGCACGTTAGCCATGACATCTCCACAGATAAGGAAGAGCGGTGCTTGAAACCATAGATTAATAATGTATAATGTAGGCCCATAACACTCTGCAATGGTGGGTGTGGACCAAATGCTCCCAAGATCTCAACTTGATTTAGCCTACCAGTTTACACATCGTATGTAGGTAATAGAATCTTTCACCAGATATCATGCACTCTTTAGCTCTTATAATGGATGGAATAAATTAATATATTATATGAAGGCAGCAAACAACAGTCTAAGGAGGTCTAACTAGGCACTATGCCACAAACACACTATATCATCGAGCTGCAGAACCAAGACTAGAATGAGTAGATATCCTGGGAATGGCGTATCCAAGGAAAGAACACTACAGGCTCTTCAAGTCCATTGGTATAGTGAACCGTGAGGCGACTCACAGCTTTGTTATAAGAATAAACACTATGTATATATATAACAAGACTTCCTCTATACTACGTATACGAAAAAGTAAAAATGAATACTGACTGACTGACTGATTGACTGACTGAAATATCAATCTAAGGTGGTGAAAAGGTGGTGAAAAGTTTGTATTGAATTCCGTCAGTTTTGAAGCTAAATCGATAAAAATTGGTATTTAGCTACTTAGTTAGAAATTAAGAATGACGTACTTAAGGATTTTTGAAAATTCAATCCCTAAAGGTGTAAAAGAGGGAATGAAAGTTTGTATGGAAATTCGTCATTTTTTAAGTAAAATCCATGAAAATTTGTAGGTATATAGCGCTTGGATTAGAAGAAATAATAAGAAAATTAAATGCTGCCCTAAGTGATTTTTCTACGTGGACGAAGTCGCGGGCATAGCTAGTATTAAATATAGCTGGTATACCAGTACATACCAGCTATATTTTCCCGATATCTCAGAACGAAATAAGTTAGGTACATACTAAAATCTAATTAAAAAATATTAGTACCAGCTCACCGTTACACAGAAGCCCTATCAATTACTAAGAGTTCAACCGAACGATTGCCCCAAGAACTTGATTTAACGCTAGCCTGATATATGAACCTGATTGATTTACAACGCACGAGAACGCGTGCGCTATCACACGATAATTTTCATTTTAATGGCCGCCGGCCAAAGTAAAACTGATGAATCTCCAACAGATCCAAAGATGACACAAAGTTTAATATGTCGTATTAATTTTGTAATAGCTTAGAATAGTATAGTGGTAGTCATGGAGCCTTTGGTGTTAATAGACAATTAAAGACAGTAAGGTCTCTAATTCGTTCATTATAGAAGGTACCTTAGTATTCCAATCGTTACTCAATTTGCTATAAGCTTTAATAAAAAAGTAGGTAATAGAATGCAACGAAACGTCTTAAATTATGTATTGTATTAAAAAATATATAATGCTCTTAATCCCGAAGTGGTTCAGTACAATTTAGGCAACTATTTGGTTATACATAAAGCCACATCTGGTGACAAGTTTCCAAACGCAAAAAGTACGTAAATAAACCTTCGGTGAACCAACAAAAATCCATATCAAGGAAATATCTCAGCAGTCTAGGCAATTTTACAAACTAAAAGAAAATTTCACTATCTTTGCTGTAATTAAAGTCTATCTTTTCATAGAATCACAGGCCAATTATTCTCAGTAACGACACTACCTCGATACAAATTACTACGACACATGCCGGCCATTGTAAATTGTACCTTATTATAATTAATCAATCAACTCGAAATCTGAACAAACAACGTACTCCTCTGTACTGTTCCTATATATTATGCAGATACATTGATTAAGATCGCCCTTAGGCGATTGTGGAGAAAGTGGTCAGTGTGCCTTACGTGATGCAAACATAAACTCACGAAACGATAGATGTAATTAATGTTAAAGTGAACATATTTTCATCACGCATAGGTATAAATAATTATGGACTGAAATATAGCCTTATTGTGTACATATTTAAAGCTGGATAAATTATTGTAAACTAAAAAACCGCCTTCAAAACTAAAAACGGAAAATTAGTAGACGAAGAGTTTGTGAAGTGAGGGCTTGTAGAGTTAGAAGTTTGACTCTACATGGGATCTGATAACTTTTTGACAGTGCAAGCCATATGGTCTCGTCTTGGCAACAACCTGTAATGATGTTTTGAAATCATTGGAAAAATTTAAGCTGTGGAGTTTATTTCGCCGTTTTTCTCCTATAATAATTATTTAAGGGAAATAATTATAACGCCCGAAACGGTAGTAGGGTTTCTGACGATTTAACAGTACTTAGCAAAGTCCATTTAAATAAATTACTTTTTGATTTTGATTGATGTTTGCAGTTGGTGTTGGTTGTCATTGCTACTGTTCCTAGCTACCTAGCACAATGATATATTATCATTGACCTAGCCACCTGTGTACAGACTTTTCGTGGTCAACAGTTATAGTCAATAGAAAAAGTCTACCAAGTCCAGTTTTATCAGCATATTGTATCAGTTTTAAATGCAGTGCTTTGTACAAATCGCTCCTAAGTTATTGGGAAAAGATGATATGTATATGAATAAAATAACTATGACCAAATTAAGTTGGTTTAATTTTGTCTTCAGCTTAACGGTTCCCAAACAATATCTGCATGAAAATCTTACGGTTAAACATGCATCGTCTGCATTATTAACCCCACATTGAGGCCATACAATTATGAAGTCAAATTCAGCTAAATAAGACGAATGGCAGCCAATGTCCCGGCCCAAGCGCTCGCGTAAGTATTCTGTTCAAACTAAAAACACTGTAAAAGCATTTTAAATTTAATTAATTACACTTAAAGAACTCAGCAGTGTAATTAAGTGATGATTGTGTTTTGAATTAAGACAACAAATCAACTTTTGTCGTGGTCCACTTAAATAAATAAATAAAAAATATTCATCGGACAAGAAAAATCCATATTTTAATGTGTTAGTAACATTAAAACTTAATTACTAATATTAGTACATAATAATGATGGATCACCTTTAGTTATTGTGTTATTAATGTCCTAAAGTGGACAGCTACACTGTCGGCTATGGCCTTCAGAACCCTACTGCGACTGCCACGTACTCGCCGTAAAAGTGAGCCGGCTTTTTTACCCAGTATGGTCAAGAAACTGTCGACCCCTACGTGCGCGAACATGCTAGAGGCACTGCAGTATCGCGGCAGCCCCAATAACGCCCTGAAGGTATTACTGTATTGTATGTGCAGGGTCTTATACGACTTTTAGTATAGTTGACCCACAGACTGGTAAAATGAAGTGCAGTAGGCTTTAAAAAACGTGATTTTACCTGGAATGCCAACGCCCTGAGTTTTCGTTCAATATCACAGTCATCCTTTTGCCTTTCTGTGACAATGTGACATAAACTTAATAAAGTTCACAAAATTATAATTTCCTTCTTGCGCTGGAAGGTACGATAAGACATTGGTCAGCGTTATTACTGCAACCATTTTTATCTACGAAACAATACTAACGGCTGGTTGCAACAAGATAAACTTTATACAATTTCTTAAAAAATGAACATATATTATGTATATTCAAAAATTTTACGTAAACAACACATTCATATGAACTGACGTTATTAATTGATGGATAAATGTTGATAAATAAATAAATTGACGTTGACTTGTAAGTTATTTTATGCATAATTCTATAACGTAAAACTTCATGAAATGCAACTGACCGTAAGTCATCACAGTGGTGTATTGTAATGATATTGTTTAATTAAATGCAGTTACCGTGTTTTGTTGCAGACGAGCGCTGGGTCCACTCACGCGCCGCTCGCACGCGCGACCCTTCCAACCTGCGCGTCGGGCCAATTTGTTACTGCATCTAGGACTTTCTAGACGGATTTCGGAGAGCAAAACATATTACATGCCTGATTTAATAGTGGAACCTAAATGTTGTTTACTTTACGTGTAACGAAACTGTTATAAAATTTTGAACAACTTACAGTAATAACTGATTTCAGTTATCAACCGACTTCAAAAAAGGAGGAGGTTCTCTATTCGACTGTATGTTTTTTTTTGTATGTATGTTCGTTGTATGAATCGATTTTGAAGATTGTTTTTTCGTTAGGAAGGACATACTCCAAAGGTGGTCCCGTACAAAGTATACCGAAATTGGTTCAGTACTTTTTTGCTAAAATGATAATTTCATTGGGGATGAAATAATAATATCGTCCACGAACACAAAAATAATGTCAATTTTTTTTTGAACTTGCCATTACCTAATATGCAATAGTGAAATTTTGGTTAGTAGGTCCAATAGTCAACACATAAACTATGACAAATTATTTTATGAACTTAAGTTAAATAACTAGGTTCATAGTTCATTAACTTACCATTCATTTTGAATGAATGGCAGGCATTTGTAATGAGATATAGGTCTGAGACGTGATATTATTTGTTAACCGACTTAAAAAAAGAGGAAGTTCTCTATCCGATTGTTTTTTTGTGTTTGTTACCTGATTACTTCGTCAATTATGAGTATTACGACTCGATTTTAATGATTCTTTTTTAGGTACGTCAAGATCAGAGATGGCCCGTATAAATTTTATCTATATAAATTCGACCCTTTTTGAACAAATCAGTAATAGCAAAAAAAACGTTTTAGTTAAAGTTTCCATTAAGTTTTAATGAGCGCCTAGTAGGCCTATCCGTTTTTAATAAAATATACTTTATTTCCACTAAAAATAATAAAATAAAATATTTTTAGCAAAAAAATAGGACAACCTACTTCAATGCGTACAAATTTAATCTAAAAAGTAAGAAATAAATAATATTTTTATGAATTAGTTGAAAAGAGCGTCATAGAAAACCAAGGAAAGTATTGATACACATTTATAATTCTTTATTTAATATATAATTCATACTCCGATATATTTGGAGTCGGTGCCAGCCTAAGCAAAATAAACTTACCTAATAGATACGAACTTGATTAATCCATTAACTATACATAATAATTAATGCCTAATAAAGATGAGAAATAATCCGCCACTCCGTGAAGTTTGAAAATTGCAAACACTATCCTTCTTCGCTAGCTGGCACCGGCTCCAAATATATCGGAGTATGAATTATAAATAAAGAATTATAAATGTGTATCAATACTTTCCTTGGTTTTCTATGACGCTCTTTTCAACTACTTCATAAAAATATTATTTATTTCTTACTTTTTACTTTAAATTTGTACGCATTGAAGTCGGTTGTCCTATTTTTTTGCTAAAAATATTTTTTTCTAAACAAAAGTCACTTATAAGATTGTGGTGTAGAGACCCACAACAATTTAAGTTAAAGAACTCAGAGGGGACAGCATTTTACGAATAAGTGCTTATAGGTTTTAAAGTATTTTTAAACCATGGGGATAGTTTACGAACAACAATATAACCTAGGGAAGAATCATAAAGAAGACCGTAAACAAATAATACTAGAATATCGTAGTGTAATTGTTGGATATTACAAAATAATGCATCATACAACCAAAACACAGGGGAGCTGATAGGCTCAGAGTGTTGGCAAAGCCAGCATTCGGTCTTTTAAAAAAGTTTTATCCTAGCTAATTATTATAAATGCAAAAGTGAGTTTGTTTCTTTGTCACACTTTCACGTCTAAACCACTGAACTGATTTTGGTAAAATTTGGAATAAAGATAGTTAGAGGCCCTGGGAAGGATATCGGATATTTTTGGCGCGATAACCGATATTAACGCGAGAAAAGCCGCGGGTGACCCCTAGTTAATAAATATAAATGACCTGAATAATCTTTTATGTCAACTATATTAATATATTGTATAATTACCCATATTTACGCAATAAATGATTTTGATTTGATTTGATTTGATTTGATATAGTTGTACGGTAATAATAAAACAAAACGTAGATACAATTTTTCTGAATCGTTTTACACAGAATTCACTTTTTTTCTGAATCGTTTTACACAAAATTCGCATACAATATTTTCCTTACCAAGATAACAAGGACCTAAAAATTCACTTTAATACAAATTAATAAGTTGTTTTTCAGCTTTCTTCAATTAATTAGTGGGTCATCTCGATAGCAAGACACCTGGGCTCGGTACTCCTTGATGGCACACTCTGCCCACTCGCTGAATCCATTATAGTGATTAACTCATAAGTGTGGGTCGACTCGACCACAATCGCCTTTGTCTCTCTGCCTTCATTTTCATAGCGGAAGTGATTTCATTATAAGCAAATATGTCAGTTACTATTACCGGTACATTGTAGGGTGAGGTGTATAACTGTGAGCTATTAAAAAGCTAGACATCAAAGTGTTTGTAATTTTAATAAAGTAACTGCTATTTGTAACTTACAATGGGCCTCATAAAAAGGCTCAAGGTCACCCAAAGGGCAATGGAGAGGGCTATGCTCGGAGTTTCTCTGCGTGATCATATGAATCAGAAATGATGAGATCCGCAGGAGAACCAAGGTCACCGACATAGGCCAAAGAATTGCGAACCTTAAGTGGCAGCGGGCAGGGCACATTGCGAGGAGGACTGACGGCCGTTGGGGCGGAAAGGTGCTTGAGTGGCGACCACGTAACGGGAAAATGCAGCGTTGGTAGGCCCCCCACAAGGTGGACTGACGATCTAGTAAGGGTCGCGGGATGCCGCTGGATGCGGGCAGCGCAGGACCGACCGGTTTGGAGATCCTTGGGGGAGGCCTATGTCCAACAGTGGGCGTCTCTTGGCTGAAATGATGATGATGATGATCTTCTATTTTGTCTGGAAGATACGACGACCAATTCCTTTTTTAAGAGGTGGTGAAATGCACTAGGCGTATACCCTACGCAATTTACGTCACTGGGTATAACGCAGACGCCCCAGACAAGTGGCAAACGATATAACGTTTCTATCGAACGAATGACAATTTTTGCCTAGTATTCATACATTTGACACGACGATCGTAATGGAGCTTTCTCAGTAATACGTCAGTTTTATACATTATATTCAGTTAAACATTCGATGCAATCGATTGGCCACTTGGCTAGGCCCTGACTATTTTGGGCTGCATTCGGCGGCGAAGCGAACGTAAGTATGCCGATCCTGAAACGCCTCCACAAGAGCTTAGGAGGCTACTGATTGTTTTTAGTGGGTAGACAGTGCGGTATACCATGCGGTACGGTCCGTTAATTAATTTTTCATCGTCATAAAAAAGACCCGCACTGCTGAGATTATTTTGAGTGTAAGATCTGTTCTGGTTGCTGGCTTTTGTTTGTTTACTAGGTTAGTATTTTGGGTTCAGTTTCCCTTTCATGTAGGCTGGCAACCTGTCACTATTTGGAGGCACCACATGGCCCATACCTAAAGCTCTGCTCAACCCCTAATGTATAAAATTGGCTATTTTGGGCTCTTAGCCAAGATGCTGTATAAGCCGAGACATCTACTCACTAAAGCGTCATGCCGTAAAACAATTCACCTTAGGCCCTATACTGCGTCCAAGCTGCTACTAACTGCACCAACGTGTTTGTATAAAGCTCAGCCCTGATGGCCAACTCTTCGTCATCTTTGCGATTCGGCAGAGGGATCTTGTACGCGAGAGCGCTCTTTCTGTGACACGGTGATGGCATATAAGGCCTTCCATACACTCGTACACAATTGCAACCACCCTGACCTTATCCAACACTTGCAACCGTTTCTCGAATAAAGTTATAAAAAATTACACCTTTTTGCCTCACATCGAGACCTCGATTTAAGCCAATAATTTTAAAAACAATGACGTAAAAGCAAAAGGTTATTATTATGTGGCAACATTAGAGCCGATAATCGCGCTTAGGATGCTAAATATACGTAATTCTCGTAACACCGTATTTTAAGATCTATGCCATTTTTTGTATTACAAAACGGACGCCCACGCAACCATTGTTCCGTATTATCTGAATCTCGACAGATCTAAGCGTCAAATATTACTGTTATATTTATATAACACCTTTAGCGTTTTGTCAAAAAAGCTTTAGCAGTTAAAGTTTAGTTAGATAACACCACAGATAATATAATACTTAATACTAAAAGGAAATAAATCAAATCAAAGGATTCCCTGTCTATTCCTCAATCTATGTTTAATATATTTATATATTTAAACCCTATTACTCGAATGTAAAGTATAGAAGACATAACGTGCTTAAGCTCTGTCCAGGCGACCTATTCGCTAACTTTTTTTGACAGGTGAAAGTGATAATCACATAATCACCTAGTGAATTACTGATCCACTATTTATTATTTTATTAAATTAGGACAGCCAATGGTACATACAATAAACTTTAAAAAATATAAAAAACACTATAAAAACAAAATTAAAAGTATTACCTTTGAAAGGCAAAGGTAATACTTTTAATTTTGCAGAAAGGCAGCCATAACATGCTTACGATTAAAGATTCACGACAGTAATTAGGGGGAGGGAAACTACTACTTTACTATGACGCTATTATGACACTTGTCATTTAAAAACAGCAATGGATATGTAATTATTATCACTTCCATCTGTCAAAGTTAGCGAATACGCCGCCAGACCTGCGCATGCACACGAACCGTGTACACTACGCGCCTCGAACGGCCACTGGACGCGTCAAATGCAGCGCGCGCGTGCTTCTCGCGAACGGTTCGCATGCGAGGTACGCGCAGTTCGCGTGCAAGGAAGGATCACAAGAGTACAAACCTGAGGTGCAAATTGTCTGTTACACTCGAACACATTCAAATATGTCCTTAAGATGTACGTGAACCGCACAGGTCATGTTCGTCGTGGAGATTATTACTCGCACGCAAACCGTTAGCGAACATGTCCAAAAGTGTCAAAACAATGTTCTTATGAGGCACGTCGCGCAAGTCTGAACTAAGCTAGTATTTTCATTTCACGAACGCGAGTGAGCCATGACAGTGCAAGAGTGTTCAATGCCAGCGCTGACGCACACAGACACAATGTACCTACATGTTTATTTACACAAACAGTTACGGATCATAAGATAAAAATACCTTACCAGGGTAATAGCTAATATAACAAGTGTCATGATAAAATTTTACTTTATATTTAGTTTTTTACGGAGAAGAATAGGAAAGGCGAACCACTAATGGTCAAAACCTCCGTGAACAAACGATACTTCTTACAATACTGAAATGAAAAACTCTGGACTAAGAAATTGACCAAGAGCCCGTTGATGTCTTTCCTCTTGGCAAAAAAATCGACGCTAAATGAATGTCTACATTTATTTTCATATTGTATAAACTATACTACATTACTTTTTAAAACGAAAAGAAATTAAAAAAGACAGGAAATCATTTCTTAAAAATACATATACACAAATAATTTTTTTGATAACTATAAACCAGAGAAGCAGAAGATTTTTCAAGCAACTAATATTCTAGTGCTACCTTCCTTGTATATTTAGTTAAAATATTGTACGAAATTATATGAAAAACGTAGTATACTCATTACTTTAATACGCGGCATAAACACCAATTACAATTTTTTTAAATTATAGCCTCACCAATACCGGTTAATATTTCATAAGCAATGGTACCCATCAAGTTTTATAATAAGATTCCAGACTATGATTGAGTTGGATGAGAATAGGTTCAGAGCAGTGATAAAAAAATTAAGGTAAGTATTATTTGATTAAATTGCGTCCGTACCAAGCCAGGGCCGGTCACCAGTATTTAATAAAGGTAATTCTCAAATCCATGAGTCACCCGTGGGCCGTACGAACACAACGTATTCAATCTTCAAATTTATCACTTCATGGTGTAATTGAATAAATATCTGACTGGTACAGGCTAATACAACATAAATAATGGATTTCCTCCTCCATCGATGTCCTGTTTCAATATTGTATTGATTTAAGAGGTGATACGCTATGTTTGTCATAATGTCGATAATAGGAGGTCCAAGTTGATTAATGTTACCTATCTTTCAAAACCTAAGGTATAAAGAAGGTACAATAAACAAAAATGTCATTAAATGGAGTTGTTACAACCACAATATAGATGGAAAATGGCTGTGCTATTTTCATTCTTAAAAAATGCTTTGGTAACCTTTATCACTAAAATAAGGAAAATCTCCAAGTTGGTACAATATATTTGTAAATGTTATACTCATAATACAAAACACAACAGTTCTTATCTGGAGGAAACTTTCCTCAAAAAGTCGCTAAAATTATGTTAGCTTCTTTGTTCGTGCAGCTCAGTACAGGTATGCACAAAAATGATAAACAAATAGAAATATTAAATAAGCACATAGCGCAAAAATATCCAATATACAGTCATATATTCAACATGGCTTTTGTTTCTGACTTACAAAAATTTGAGATAGGTATATTTTCAGTTTATTAGGTAAAAATATTATGTTGGTTACGTTAATTTATTATGGTGAACGTTAATAATCTTTATAAATATTATTAAAGAAGGAAAGGTTACTGTACAGTACATAATTGAGGAAATTTATGTTAAGTAATGAATAAACCTAATTCAATTTTTCTTGTCATTGCTGCATATTATCATAAATTTTGGATTTTTGTGACCTGAGATGATCAATGATTTTCGATTTTATTAATCGTACATTAGAATTCAAAGAAGACATAATTAACAAAGCAATTACATCCATCCGCAATAGTCAATTAACAATTGGAACAAACCCCATCTTAGGTTTTGAAGAGCGTTACACTAGTTCATCAGCATTATAAATTCGACTCACTGCTGGGACACAAGACCTCTCCTTGTCATCGAAGAAGGTTTAGACAGTAGTCAACCACGCTTGCCCAATGCGGATTGGTGAACGGAGTACAAGGTGATCAATACCCCTTTGCTGGTCCATTAGTCGCCTTCTACGACACCCATTGGAGTATATGGCATGATGCTATTCTACTCTAGCAGCATCACCCGGCTTTTGTTACACTAGTTATAATTACTAAAATCGCCTTGTTGTTTACGTACTTACTAGTGACAATTTAAACGTACTCGTAAATAGAATAGTTTCGATTGTTGTAAGTTTTCAATTGGTGGCTTATGGATTCGTTTCACTTGCTGTATAAATTCCAATTTTTGTTGAATTGGTGACTTGGATTCGACTTACTGTTTCTAAATTCCAATTTTATTAGATTTTTGTTTTGAAGTTCACTTTTCTGCGTGCCAGTACAATAGCGTAGACAGATGACCATCTCGGTCATCGCGACCCGCAACGGTCACCGCCTGGGAACCAACTGATAACACATCGCACGTAGCACTCGATTAGACCAGGGGCGGATGCTGTTAAGCACAATTACCACAGGAGTATAAGCTCATTCATGGCGAACTCGGTCGTGGGTAAATGTTGACACAATGGGCAAAAGTGTTCGATTCGCATTGCAGCTTACCTACTTAAAGTTTGTGATATATATCCTAATGCTGCAATTTTGGTTATATATCACACTCTCGGTGTATAAAAAGTTTGAATTGAAAACTGCACCAAATTATTCAATTTTGAATGCTCCCTGAAATCCTTGCAGTCCCCTTCATATTTTTCTATGGTTAAAGTCTCACTGAACTTATATCCTTACTATGATTGTGAGCACCATCTTCATAAGCGAGTTGTAGATTTTCTGTTCTGTTTCATTTTCTAAAACTCAGTACTGCACTCAGAGTTCTCAACCTTTAAATGATTAATTATCTTGTCGGAATACAAATAAGGCTTGATAAAATGGTACTAGGTAACCATATAACTATCAACCAAATATTGCATATAACTATCTTGTAACCATAGTTGGGATCTCTGAATCTACTACTGGTAAGCAAACCACTAGATATACGGTTGATTTGCTGCCTGTTATTTACCTATGGTCTTTTATATCTCCATCTTACGGAAGATAGTCAAATCACAAAACTTCTCCAGAACGGCTGCTCTAAATAATGATGAATTTCATCTTAGTGTGTATGCACTAGCCGACAGTGGTATGTATCTTATAATTTGCATTAGCAAGATACTAACCAATATATCCACACCTACCTCAAATTCAACCTTAAATCAATACTATGCAATCACTTTCTATTCGACTAAATATATTGAAGCAATATTCAGCAAAGCTTTACGACGTCTAAATTATTACTGAAATATGTTTTCATCCACACACACTGTTTTAACACAATCCTTATCAAACATCATGTTTACTATACCCGTAGCCCTAGGCGTACAGACCTAACAACTCAACATCAAGCTATTTAATTTAATCGCATTAAAGTTCAGAATTGCTTAAAGTTGCTCACACGTAATGTCATATTATTTGATCCTTATGCTTTTAGCAGTAAAGTGGAAATTGTTTCTCTTAATCGGGATGTTGAACTGGATCACGTCCGAGCGTGCGTATAATCATGCGCAGATCTTGCTGGAGAGGGACGGATGATAGGATCGGTTCCCAGGATCGATGCTCCGGTGAACTTCCGAAACACTTCCTACACAAATATGGCTGTAGTATAAGATTAACCTTAAAGGCTAGAAATGCATTAGGCAGAGATAGATTATATGGGACATTGCAGTTCCTGTCATAGATATGAAAGAGAAATGGAAAATTGTGGTGCCGTGTTTGATGTTTCAACTGTTCTAAAGTTATCTCGAAACATTAGTGATATTACAATATTCTACTAGCAATGGTCTGAGAATGAATAACATTTCTGAACATAAACCATCACAAGAAATTGTGTCTAGAAACCACTAATTTTTAATATTAATTGTCTCCTGATGATAGAAATAAAAATATAAATAAATATTAAAAATAAAACTTATGTTTGTAGTATACTCGTAGTACATTACTGTCAAAATTCGGCAATAGAAGTTGTACCTTATTTCTATTCTTATTGTTATGCAAGGCGGTGAGGCCGTGTCTCAGAGCACTTCGACCCTATGGGATCTTTTGTGCTTCCCCTTTCCTTATCACCCATCCCCGCCAACATCGAAAACATTTTGAATGAGTTTCACAATGTTGGCGGGAATAAGGTCTATAAAGTCCTCTGGTTTAGGGTAACCTAAACCCAGGACCTTTAGTCGCCTATTGGCTAGTGCATTGCAGTCACACAGTATGTGCTCCATGCTTCCTTCCTCCTCACCACACATTCTACAGATGGGGTCATCAGCTTTGCCTATTGTACACAGGTGTATTTTAGTGGCAAAATGGCCAGTGAGAGCACCTATGAGGCAGCGGATTTGAGTCCTGCTGATTCTTCCCATTCTTTTAAGGTAGCCTATGTGTGACGATCCTAAAAAATTCTTTGAGTGTGTCAGTCTTATTTCTATTACGGAAAGAACAAAATTATTAAATGATGTATATTCCCATTTTATGAAAACATATATACCTATCACTCAAGAATCTGTATAGGTATGTTACCCTAATACAAACATATACTAAAGACACGTATTTCTCCCATAGAGATTAGCAGAGATAGATCCCTACATATCCCTTTCTATTGCTTTATCTACTTCACTCCTCAGACATGCTCGGTGATTTCGAGTAGGTACTTTTGACAAGGCTCTTTCTCAAGAAATTTTCGATTTGTCTGATAAACGTTCGCCTAGGTCCGTCCCGCATCTCCGTTCTCTTCCGATTCATACCTACATCCTTTTCATCAATCTGCTTTCATACACCCTTTCTACAAGATCGAACCATATGAAAATCCTTTTCTCAATTGTTGTCACTATATCTTCCTTGGGTGGTTCCTGGGGAGCTTAATTTTTCGTGTCACAGGCCAATATAATCTATATTATTGAGATTAGAATATTTAAATAATTGTCAAAACCTTGAAGAACTACTACTCTCTTGAGGCATCATAAATAAAACCGCTTAATTGTTGTTTTAATATAATAAAATCACATTTGAAACCTGAAATCGGGGTCATTTTACCGATTTTCGACGTGTCACACGCGTCTCGCTTGCAGTATTATCGTTAATATTATTTTAACTATACGTGATATTACCATAATTTATATATCATTAAAAAATACAGAAATGCCTCTATTCTTATATAAAATTTTGTATAAAAACCTATCAATTTAGAGAAGTTAAGCCGTTTTAAACATTTGTCACGCGGCGGGCTTAAATTGAACCCCATGACAAGATGGGAGTATTTCAGTAGTGTAAATATGAGATAAACCTTCAGTGATTGCTTGTCGAGGGTCTCTAGATGTGTCCTGAATTTCTGATAGAGGAGTTGTGTCATTCGCGTACAAGGATAACTTTACAGATCAGTTCTTATTTTAATTTTAATTTTGGTACACCTGGGTAGGTAAGATCTGTGGGTCGATTTAAAAATAGAAATGTCAACCTATGGTTAAAACTGTTTCTAGAATATGATTTCCTTTCCATCTGAGTTTACTATGAGGTAAAAATATCTCGGATATTATTGCAAGTTTTTGAGTAGTTAATCAAAAACAAAATTGTCATGATCAGATCCATGGTCCAAAACAGATCCATGGTCTCAAATCTATGGATGTTTTCCCATGGATCTGATGTTGCGTCATCGCCACCAGTCCACAAGGTATTCCAAAAGTTGTTTGACGCTGTTCTTTTGTTATGCATATGACCCCACATTCGTGGAACAAGAGTATAAGGTGATATTGTTCCATAAAAAAAGAGACAACGCTTCTCAAGAACTCGGAAATGCTGAAAAGCCTTAATGATGCCTCTCGACGTGTTGCGAGGAATTTGGATAAGACGAAAGTAATGTTTAATGCACAAGTTAATTATCCCAGAGCCTCTGTTAGTCGGAAATTTGGTCATCAAAGTTGTTTAGGAATAAATAGAAACCACGTGGAAGTAGTAGTAGGACGATCCAGTTCTGCTGCTCCAGCATTTGTTAAGCTTCGACATATCTTTACTTCTTCCCTCACAGACGTGGTCACTTACCAGGGGATTACTCCACTAATTTATATTCGCTCAACGCGCTATGTAGAGGATAGGCTCAGTATCTCATTAAAAGACAGTTTGTCATCGTTATGGACATAGCCCTAAGAATTAGTACGCTGAAGAGGCAATAGGCTGTACATGTCTGCTGGAGAACCGACAACCGTTAGAGCTGATGAATGCTGGAGTGGAGACAAGCGTAGTATTAGACGCCTTACAACCCGTTCTTGGTCTGATGACCTTAGGAGGACTGCTGGCAGCAACACAGGCTGTTTTGACTTAATTTGTTGACAAATCAGACTAGCACATTTCAAGTTTTAATAAAAAGATGATTTGACAACTTCCAGCCTCCCGAACAAATCGGATTCCTTAAAGGTCTAATACCTTAGACCACATGATTTATACAGAATACCGAGGAATACAATCTGCCATTATGCTGACCGTTTGTGGACTATGAGAAAACCTTTAATTATGTTGAGATTTGGACCATGCTCCAGTCACTCCAGAGGTGCCAAATAGACTATCGGTACCACAGAACACAGAATTCTGTGTTCTGTGATCGGTGCATCCAAGTGAACGCCAAATGCATGGCATGATGTGACTCTTCTTCAAAAAGGGCGATAGGGCCCAATTGAAGAACTATAGACCCGTCACGCTCCTGAGTCATGTTTATAGGCTTTTTTTGAGGGTTATAATGAATCGTATCGCACACAGGTTTAACGACTTCCAGCCTCCTGAACAAGCCGGATTCTGAAAAAGCTTCAGTATCATAATAGGTTGGGGAAAAAGTTTCTTCGCATTTTTTAAGAAAATTCAAAACATTTTTAATATAGTTTATTTACATTTAACTAAAGTATGTAGGTACCATTTTGTTCGATAACTTTTTGCCATCTTGTAGGTAGGGACATGATCCCATTGCTATAGAAATTTTGGGACTTCTGGTCAAAATACCGCGACAAGTGGTTTTGGCAGTCCTCTCGTGATGTTAACCTGACACTGCCTAAAGAATTCTGAAGAGACCGAAACAGGTGGAAATCTGAAGGTGCAAGGTCAGGACTATACGGCGGATGCATTAACACCTCCCAGCCAAACTCTCTTAATTTTTGCTGAGTGGCTAAAGATGTGTGAGGTCTAGCGTTATCATGATGAAAAACCACACCCCTTCTATTGATTAATTCCGACCGCTTTCTCTCAACTTCTTGCTTTAATCTCATCAGTTGTTCGCAGTAGAGTTCAGAATCGATTGTCCTGCCTGGTGGTAACAGCTCATAATGAATAATGCCCTTCCAATCCGACCACACACACAGCATCACCTTGTTGCGAGTTAACCCGGGTTTCGCCACAGTCTGTGAAGCCTGACCGGCCTTTGACCACGGCCTTTTTCGCACGTTCTTGTCGTACGTGATCCACTTTTTATCACCAGTTATCAGCTTCTTCAAAAATGGTTCGGTTTCATTACGTCGTAATAAAGAATCACAAATGAGTACACGGTTCATTAGGTTTCTTTCAGTGAGTTCGTGAGGTACCCAAATGTCGAGCTTTTTTGTGTACCCAGTTTTTTTCAAATGCGCCAAAACTGTTTTGTGGTCAATTCCCAGTTCTTCAGCTACGTCGTAACTACTACATGCCGATCTTGCTCCACTTTTTCAAAAATGGCATCCATTTTATCTGTAATAGGGCGACCAGAGTGACGTGCATCTTTGACATCAAAATTTCCGGATTGAAAACGCTTAAACCAAATTTGTGCTACTCTCACAGACACTGCACTAGGTCCATAAACATCGCAAATTTTTTTCGCGGCTTGCGTTGCATTTTTACCTTTTTTGTAGTAAAATTTTAAAATGTATCGAATTTCTTCATTAGATTCACTCATCTTGGCGGTACGAAAAACAAATGAAAATCATACATTTTCCTAATTTGAATTTGGAATTATGTTCTTTAAAATTTAAACTTTCAATGATACCAAAACCAGCCAGATACAAATAGTATAGCCAAAGAGATTTTATTACAAGTTTATACATACTATAATGCGAAAAGACTTTTTCCCCAACCTAATAGATCACATACATACGCTGCGGCAGGTTATACAGAAGACCAAAGAATATAATCTGCCACTATGCTTATCGTTTGTGGACTATGAGAAAGCCTTCGAATCTGTCGAGACTTGGGCCGTGCTCCAGTCACTCCTGAGGTGCCACATAGACTATCGATTACATCCAAGTGTTGCGGTTACTGTACAAAAACGCCACTTTGTCAGTCCGCCTTCAGGACCAAAACTCAAAACTGATACAGCTCGAGCGAGGCGTGAGACAGAGTGATGTTATATCCTCGAAACTGTTCACAGCTGCGTTGGAGGACGCGTTTAAGCTTCTGGACTGGAGAGGACTTGGCATCATCAAATGACGTACATGATTCACCTTCGCTTTGCCGAAGATATCGTAGTTATAGCTGAGACCTTGGAAGACCTGAGCACAATGCTCGTCGATCTCTGTAGAGTCTCCCAACAAGTGGGTCTTAAAATGAATACGGATAAGACTAATTATGTCTAATTTCCATGTCGCACCCACTGAAAGTTATCGATCATTATGTTTACCTGGGACAAACAGTCCAAATAGGTAAGTCCAACTTCCGGAATGAGGTCACTGGACGAACCCAACTAGGCTAGGCAGCGTTCGGGAAGCTAAGTGGCATATTCTCGGCCCATATACCGCAGTGTCTCAAGACGAAAGTCTTCAAATTCGTGTGTGTTGCCAGTGATGACCTATGAATGCCGCTTACAATGGGCCTCATAAGAAGGCTCAAGGTCACCCAAAGGGCAATGGAGAGAGTTATGCTTGGTGTTTCTCTGCGTGATCAAATCAGTAATGTTGAGATCCGCAGGAGAACCAAGGTCGGGGTCCACGTCCTGAAGCCTCCTCGTGGCGGACCCTGATAACGTGGTAGGGAAACTTTCTCAGCGGGTGTGTGGCTTTTGATGTCAAGTGTGTCCCCTTGGAATTCTAAGTCACATATGCCATCGTCGAGTTGTTTTTGTTTTCCCACCACGGCTAGTTCCGGACAGCCCTTTTAAGGATCACGACCCCCGGGTGCGGTCCAATGGCTGCTCCTGGTGTCCTTCGTCCGTCAGAAGGACGCGCCAGGTCGAGCATCCGTCGGTGGAGGAGTGGCTGCTGGCCACCAATTGGTGCTAGGAGTGCCTAGGCGGGCAGCGTTGGGACGGTCTCAGTGTAGTTGCTCTCACGTGCGCTGATCCCGAGCCATCCCGTAATAGCGCACTGACGGTCAGGCCGGGGAGGATGTTTAGTGGGTATGGAGGGAACGCCTTAACCTCGAGTCACACATATCCCCTGCGGTTTGCACCACTGCGCAGGGACGATGCATAAATGCATTTAACCTCCACTTCAATAAAAAAAGGAGAACCAAGGTCACCGACATAGCCCAAAGAACTGCGAACCTTAAGTGACAGTGGGCAGGGCATATTGCGAGGAGGAATGACGGCCCCTAGGGGCGGAAAGGTTCTCGAGTGGTGGCCACGTACCGGGAAACGCAGAGTTGGTAGGCTCCTACAAGGTGGACTGACGATTTCATAAATGCCGCGGGAAACCGCCGGATGCGGGAAGCGCAGGACCGACCGGTATGGAGATCCTTGGGGAAAGCCATGTCCAACAGTGGGCGTCTCTCGGCTGAAATGGCGATGACATCCAAGTGTTGCAGGCACTGTAAGAAAATGCCACTATGTCAGTCCACTTCCATGACCAGGACTCGAAGCCAATACGGCTGCAGCGAGGTGTAAGTTAGGGCGATGCTATCCAAAACTATTTAAAGTTAATTTGGAGGACGTGTTTAAGCTTCTGGGCTGGAGATGACTTCCTATCAACATAAATGGCAAGCAAATGCAATCCTTCACTTTGCAGAAATTATCGTAGTCATGGGGTGAGACCGGGAAAAACTCTGAACTCTGTAGTGTGTCCCAACATGTACTGCATCGTGGTTGGTTGCAATACGACTCAAAACTGACTCAAAGACCTTGAGTGGCGGCTGCATACCGGGAGACGCAGCGTTGGCGTCCCACAAGGTGGACTGACAATCTGGTAAAGGTCGCGAGAAGCAGCTGGACGCGGGCAGGACTGATCAGGTTGAAGATCTTTGGGAGAGGCTATGTCCAACTCTCCTCTGACATGCAGATGACATATTTTCCTTGTTTCAGATTATAAAACTTAAATAACTATATTTAAGTTAAGCAGCGAAGTGAACTTCAACGTAAGAAGTTAAGTGAGAGAATGAGAATGGTTGTAGTTAAGACAGATCATAAAACTTATGAAAGTGTAAGCTAAGGATAGAGAGAGAGAGAGAGAGAGATGAAAGACTGAAAAATAATTCTAATTAATGTTGAAATAAAGTTAAATAAACCTTTTACATTGTTTGTTTTTTCTTTATTCTATACATTTTAGTATTATTTACACTTTAATCAAATCCGTGGATTCTATAATCAGATCCATGGCTCCAAAAATTTCAATATTTTTTTCAAGACGATCTATAAAATTTGAATGTGTGCCTCATGGATAGATATATTACTTTTTTGATTGTTTATTCATTTGTAATTTTAGTTACCACCTGTGACGAGAAAAAAAAATTGCCACGGATCTGACGATCAGAACACTTTTCTCAGGAATCAACCCCTTAATTTTTTTGCGTCATTTCTTTTTTCATTTCATTCTTATACAATTTAAGATGCAGCAATTTAGCACTTACCACTCCTATCTTAAGGTTCTAATATCGAATTAGGACGACAACTTGTCTCCTTAGCAAGCAGAAGCTAGGTTTCATCATTGACGCCACCTATCACGCTATGCTGCTCGACAGCCAGCCTACATGGCAGCCAGTGTTCAATCTGAATGCCAACGATTACAAATGATCACAGATGACATTTCACTATAACTCCGTATGCACGTTTGTCAGATGGGGAAAATGATACGACAGTTTACAATATACAATGTGTCGTGTACGCTTGCGAAACCGTCTTGTTCTGCTAGAAATAGGATGGGAGGAAAAGTGTCACGACTTAGTTATATATATATAGAATACTGACTGACTGACTGAAATATCAACGCACAGCCAAACAAACCGCAGGGTCTAGAGATTCCAAATTTGGTGCGTAGGTTCCTTATGAGGTCCAGGGGTGCACTAAGAATGGATTTTTGGAAATTCACCCTCCAAGGTGGTGAAAAGGGGGTGAAAAGTTAGTATGGAAATCCGTAATTTTTAAAGTAAAATCCATAAAAATTGGTACATGGCCTTTCAGTTACAAATTAAGAAAGAGTATTTTTAAGATTTTTGGAAATTCAATCCTTAAGGGAATAAAATAGTGGATGCAAGTTTGTATGTTTATGCCACACATTGTATTCTTATAGTATTCGTATATTTATTAACCAGTGAATTATAAATGTACGCTTAGCACCTAAATTGTAAGGAATCTATCTAACATTAACACAAAATGGTGGTGGGTATCAAAGGTTAAATTAATTAGTTCATTAATATGATTAATTGAATTTATATAGAAATGCTTTTACAAGATAAATTATTATTATAAATGAGCCAATTGCGTGGGAGTAATAACTGCCCAAAATTTACGCATGTAAAATTGTAATTTGAATTTTCTTATTATTATCTATTGACCTGTAACGATGTTTTGAAATCATTACCAAATTGTAAGCTGTGGAGTTTCTTTCGCCATTTCTTCTCCATATCAGCATAATAATAATTATTTCGTCCCGAAATGGTGGTAGGGTTTTGACGATTTAAAAGTACTTAGCAAAGTCGATTTAAATAAAGAGATTTTCATTTCATTTTCATTTCATTTCATTTCATTTCATATGGAAAATCCGTCATTTTTAAAAATCCATGCAAATTTGTAGGTATATGGCGCATGGGTTAGAAGAAATAAGAAAATTTAATTATTCTACGCGGACGAAGTCGCGGGCATAAGCTTAGTGCTTTATAGTATAAAGCACTAAGCTTATGCCCGCGACTTCGTCCGCGTAGAATAATTAAATTGTACTGTAGTAACTGTAGATGATTTTCAGACAAGCATACCTGCCTAGTGTTAAGCACCCACCGTAGCCTATAGACGCTTGCAACACTGAATCTAGAAAAAAAATAGTGTTATTTGACGGTGTTCTTTTGTAAGGTGGACGTAATACCACAGTTCGGGGTGCTCCTCAACTAAAAAGAATGAATGATTTTTGCAGTTTTCGCCGAAAATTTTTAGAAAAATTAAAGACTTAAGGTTAGACGACCCCTTTAGCTTGTAGGGACGGAAAGTTCACCATCAGTGTGGCTGAGGCAAATAAAGTATTAATATTATTGTATTAAGAAATTTCATTATTAATATAAGATTTTTAATAGAAGAAGAATATAGATTCGGATTATTAATAGAAGAAGAATATAGATTCAATTCACCGAATTCACTGGTCGATTTCTTAAATTTAGGTGTTATCATTCCGTGAATATTTGTTGCTAGTAAGCATGTTTTTGCAGTTATTTTATAAAGTTTATTGCAATCTCGCCTATCTGATCAAGAATTTGATATACTTGCATTGGATCTTCCTGCCTGTAAGGCGAACCTACCAAAAATTACTTCTAGTCAGGAGAGTCTCTTTACCGACGTAACAGCCTTAAGGGAGCAGCACTCAAACTGAGAATGCCTTAAGGTCTCGTAAATGACCAAGCAAGCTACCTAATCGGGTGTGCTCTACTTTTGTACCCCGCTACATTTACAATAATGAATCTGTGACACTAATAACGTATTGATACAAAAAACGATACATCGCCGCTAAACTGACAATTCGTGGACAAAAAGTGTTTAGCATACAATGTGACGCAGGTCTTAATCCCTCATCACCTTTGACTCGACCTAAGCCTGGAACGTGTAAAATCAAATGAACTTCATTTTTCTCAAATACATTGCAACGTTCCTATTAGAACAAGCTAAGACTACGAATATAACTTGCAATGTTATACACTCAACTGGAAACTACTCTCAAATGAGTTTTGTGGTCTTTGAATAAATGAGTCGTAAAGTTTTGAATTAAGAACCATTTTAGCAGCAAAATGTTTTTTTAGCAACTGCAGCTACCAAGAAGTTGTTTCACTATTCTTATTTTGTCCATGGATGTTTGAAGTCATAGATGACCTTACGACTTCACAGAGCAACAAAGTCTTAACATTTACTTGTGACGCTGGTGTTTTAAATTGTTTCATCGAAACATATATCTGCTCTGTGTATTTGGTATTCTTTCTAAGACTTATGGATATTGCTTGACCCTTGCCCCCAAATTGCGTCAGTCGATATTTAACAATGTCGTTAGTCAATACTTTAATTTTAATTCTTATAATTTTTAGAGTTTGATATAGAATATTATCGGGATTCACATTTTTACTTTCTCGTATACGTAGCATAGAGGAAGTCTTGTAATCGTCAACAAATTCGACGTCGAGATTTTCATGGATTTACACGTTTTGGACACCTGAGTCCAAAAATACCGTTTATGTAATTATGTCTGTGTGTGTGTCTGTGTGTGTGTCTGTGTGTCTGTATGTCTTGGTCTGTGTGTGTGTGTGTGTGTGTGTCTGTGTGTTAGCACGATAACTCGAGCACGCTTTAACTTATTGCAACCAAATTTAACATACGTGTATGACATCAAAATATAAGGTTTCCATTAAAATTTTGAGCCGTCGATCACGAAAGTTAAGCAACTAAGTGCGCGGTCAGTACTCGGATGGGTAACCAAAATTTAACATGCATGTATGACATAAAAATAAAGGTTTCTATCAACATTTGAGTTGTTTACGGTATACGAAAACGTCAAGGGGAGACCACTCCCGATTTTTTGATGTTGGGAAAAGCGCCTCATCTTCATCATCATTATAACAGCCTTTATAAATTATATAAATTATGACATACTAAGTAATTATGCGTAAAAAAAAATATTATTGGCAAAGAAAGTTATAGAAGACTCAGTGAAGGAAGTAAATGAAGTAAACCCATTGATTTAAGTGACATATTAAAAAATATGTAAAAAGACATGGCCAGGCAGGGTGTTCTAATTACAAATTAATTAACCAAATAAGATTTCAACAACATTAACAAAAAAAGAAAACATTCATTTAGGTCTGCTAACTGTTAATTAAATACGAATACAGTGGAGAAATAAAATCATAGTAAAAAAAGAATTTGGCCTACTACTTTGGTTTTGGCAATATTTTCAAATCTGTAAAAAATATATTTTATGAACCGTTTGTGTACTTTTTGTAACAGTTAAGTTCCTCACAAAGTAGACCAAAGGCTAACTAAGCCACTGGATGCAGGCAGCGCAGGGTTGGAAATCCTTGGGTGTATGTCGAATAATGGGCGTCTCTAGGTTGACATGATAATGATGACCGTAAGATTTTAGGTGAGCCATCATCACTGAGGCGAAATATCCGATAGACCTAATATCCTCGTTTTAGATTTTCAAACTCCCAATGACGAAATGATGATGATGAAGTGAAAACAAACACAGTTTTAGCGTCGAAAGTGAAATTCGTCTTGTGAAAGCCTTGGATTGATTTACGATTGAACGTGTCGAGGAAATCCTAAATCGGCAATAAAGTACGATATACCTCTAGCAAATATTTATTTACGAATATAAATAGCTCTGTAACACATAAACAACAAGATAGTAAAAGTATTAATAGAAGCTTGGCGGATATGGGCATGTTATACGCATTTCCCATACGTAACTATTAATTACAGCCTAAAATTTCGGAGTTCCAAATGTTTTCAATAAAAGTTTAGCCACAGCGGTTGTCAAGTGAAAGTGTTTAAATTTTAACTAATATAATAATAATTTGAAACGAAAGAGATGTATTGATATAACATGCCCTCCTCTTTTAAGTATTGAATACCTTGTAATTATTTATGAAGCCCAAATAATTGCGAACCTTGAGTGGCTATGGGCAGGGCACATTGCGAGGACTGACGGCCGCTGGGGCGGAAAGGTCCTTGAGTGGCATATGTACGTTTAATCGACGCTTTTACGGTGAAGGAAAACATCGTGAGGAAACCTGCACTCACCTTTGGAGAAATTCTTAGGTTGTGTGTGAAGTCGACCAACCCGCACTTGGCCAGCTTGGTTGACTAAGACCTAATCGCCCCTAATGTGGGATAGCCCCTTGGTGGGGACATTACATATAAGCTGTTGATGATAATGATGAATTATTTATGAATTGCGTCAACATCTCGTCAGTATATTGGAACTCCCATCCTAAAGAAAATGGAGACAGTTCATTTTAAAAAGGAATATCGCAGTTTTTTTTTTTTTTTTTTTTAATTTATTTACCATTTAACATCTTAATTTAAACAATTTTGTATACAGTCGCACACTAAAACCACAAGGTTTGTGCTGGAGCGACCTGAGAGGATATAAATTTTGTTACAAAATAAATAAAAAATATTCTAAATTAAACTTAGGTAGGTAAGTACTTAACTAATAGTACGATAGAGGAAAAGAGTAAATGTAGATATAGGTAACTTTTTTTTTACGTAATAAATTGCTGTTAATGTTATAAGGTGCTTAAAAAGTATGATTTTAATTTATTATTAATATTTTTTTTATCTAATTTGTCTCGCACTTCTGGCGGTAGTTCGTTAATGAGTCGTGGAGTAATATAAGTAGCTGTTCTTTGTCCATACATATTATTTCCGCGGTAAGTCCGTAGTTTGCTTGCCGTCATCGCGCGCGTACACACAGGATGTTTTATTCCCTGTTGTAACTCAGCGCAGAAAAACTTATTAATTAAAAATATATATTTGAATAGGACATGTACTGGTAGAACTTTACAGTGCCTAAACAATCCGCGTTAACTCAGCACGACGTGTGCTGTCTTGTGTAGTGCCCAAATATTTAAATGCTTGCATATGTACCTGCAAATATACAATTTCACGTTGAAATACAAACGGATTCGTATAATTGTTGAAAGCCTCTTTTACACAACTCCCCATTAGACCACAGAGTCGTGTAATGTCAATATAAAATATCTATAAAACAAACCTCCAATTTCCTTATTTTGCGCGTCTTCGACTCTGATTTTCCGTTTAATGTTGTAAACGTTCGAGCATACAGGTACAACGTCGAACAGAAATAAGAATTAGTTTTCTTGGAATTGACTTCTGAATAAATTTCAGTTAATTTTTATTTTTATTCCCATAAAATTTTATCTAAAATTTATTGAAGATATCAGATAAACAAAAGTTTTTTTTTTATAAATGGATATTTTAATATGTAAGGGTAAAAATATCCATAATTACCTACCTTAAACATTTACATTTTATGTTATGATAATAGGCTGCCTTTCCACCATAAATGTACTATGCAACGTTGCTATGGATGCTTTTGATATTGACGAATCATATTGGTTCATATAACATAGCACTGGTGGAAATTATTTCAATTTTTTTTTCTGCCCTAACCACCTCCGTTGTTTACCCTTTCCGTTACCCACGGGGAGAAGCGAAAGACAGAGTAGCGAAAAGAGTTTTAAGAACCTTCCGGTAAGGAGGGGGTGAATCCTACATGGATACCCTAGCGACGGCCCGGTATTTCGGACTCTTACCGACTAAACACCCCCTAATGCCTAGTGCTAAGAGCAAATATACCAAGCCTAGTGCCAATAAGGTTATCAAAGTCAAAGTCAAAATTTCTTTATTCATTTAGGTACAATTTATACACTTATAATAGGTTGGGGAAAAAGTTTCTTCGCATTTTTTAAGAAAATTCAAAACATTTTTTAATATAGTTTTTTTACATTTAACTAAAGTATGTAGGTACCATTTTGTTCGATAACTTTTTGCCATCTTGTAGGTAGGGACATGATCCCATTGCTATAGAAATTTTGGGACTTCTGGTCAAAATACCGCGACAAGTGGTTTTGGCAGTCCTCTCGTGATGTTAACCTGACACTGCCTAATGAATTCTGAAGAGACCGAAACAGGTGGAAATCTGAAGGTGCAAGGTCAGGAATATACGGCGGATGCATTAACACCTCCCAGCTAAACTCGTTTAATTTTTGTTGAGTGGCTAAAGATGTGTGAGGTCTAGCGTTATCATGATGAAAAACCACACCCCTTCTGTTGATTAATTCCGGCCGCTTTCTCTCAACTTCTTGCTTTAATCTCATCAGTTGTTCGCAGTAGAGTTCAGAATCGATGGTCGTGCCTGGTGGTAACAGCTCATAATGAATAATGCCCTTGCAATCCCACCACACACACAGCATCACCTTGTTACGAGTTAACCCGGGTTTCGCCACAGTCTGTGAAGCCTGACCGGCCTTTGACCACGACCTTTTTCGCACGTTCTTGTCGTACGTGATCCACTTTTCATCACCAGTTATCAGCTTCTTCAAAAATGGTTCGGTTTCATTACGTCGTAATAAAGAATCACAAATAAGTACACGGTTCATTAGGTTTCTTTCAGTGAGCTCGTGAGGTACCCAAATGTCGAGCTTTT